>JALAZF010000599.1:0-1200000 GCA_022829125.1 Lathyrus tuberosus | reverse complement strand
GTTGATTTTGTATGTCAAAACTAGCTTTGATGTTCAATTGATGTACTTGCCTAAACCAAAACAGGGGCTGCTATGGCTTTGTTTGGAGAATTTCGTTTCCGTCTTCACCGTGTTTCATGTCGTCATGGTATTGATGATGGATGATAATGATCTCTTTGAAGGATCACCAACATATGCACAGCTAAATGGTGCATCAACGTGGGAAGAAAGCTTGACAGTGTTAATTTTCACCTTGGCGAATCTGTCTCGGAGGACGACATTGTTAGCTCAAGCATTCTGGGTTGTAACTAGGAAATGAAGCTTCTTTCCTCGTTAGCCTTGTAACTTTCTCTATTTTTTTTAGCAACTTTGTGATGTTTGGTTGACTAATTTGTTCACAGTTTTACAAGCATAAACATATATTTAGCCAAGTACCTGTTTCTGCAGCATCTTATGCTTATGTTTAATTTTTAGGCTTAAATTTGCTTGTAATTTTGACGCAATGAAGTGTAATGGTCCGGCCATAAAAATGGGGAGATAAAGAAAAAAAACTAGCATGAAACATTCTCCTAGCTCTTTCCTTAGTTCGGTCCCTATAAAATGAAAATGTTGTGGCACTCATTGCAAGCGTAAATGCCGTGGACTCGAGGCAAAACCTTTCAGAAGTCAAACCGCTATCATAAGCCAAGAATCCTAAAAGGATTAGATATATGGAATTCCTCAAAGCCACCGCTTCAGTTTTGCATCCATTCGTATCAACAAGAGAGTACATCTTAAATCTTCCAGCAGCATAGTCATCACGACACAAATACGCAAATGCCATAAAATGTGGTATCTGCCAAAAATACAAAGCCGTCAGAAGAATCAAACTATTTAGAGAAATATCACCGGAAGTTGCAGCTCATGTATCAATTTTGTAGTGACACACAGAAATCTTTACTTGGACGAACAAATAAAAGTCTTGAATTTTGCACTTTGTAGAAAAAAACAATGAATCTTGAATTCTTTGTAGAAAAACAATGAATCAAATTTGAGTTTTTATAAAGAACATATGATCCTTAAATTTGGATTTGAATGTCATGAATCAACTTGAATTTTTTTTGTAAAAGAAGACAAATCTTGAACTCCACTTTGAGGATTTCCTTAATTCAAAATCTTTATCCAAGCTTTACCACTTCAAAGTGTACGACTCACTACCAACAAAAAAATCCACATACTTTCTCTTAATAATCAAAGGAACTTAAACCATGATCTACCCTTCAAGAATAAAGCGTTGCTCGACATTTATCACCCACTCATTCACAAATGAACTTGGTACAAGAAAACACGCCTTGAAGAATCCCCCAGATATAATTTGTGACACAATTTGCCACACAACCATGACTAGTTTTTAACTGACCATGTGCCACATCAATGAATAGAAAACCCTGATCCTCCTTAGAGAAACCTCTGAGAAACCTTGAGAATAAAAAAAACCTTGTATTGACTAAGGGGTCATAATAATAAGGGCATATTCTTCCTCCATCTTCACAAGAATCCAACACAATTTGCAAGGGACCAGAATCACCATGAGAACACATACAACTTCCATGACCTTTGAACCTTCTACAGCAACCCTAAATTCACAAAGAAAAATAAACAAACACAAGTCTGGTAAATTGGTTAGCTATGCATGGATGATTGACCTAGAAATAATGTGATATGCTATGCAGACGATGCGAAATGAAAACAAAATCTTAGGGTCAAAAATTAGGGTATGACAGTTATCATCAAATTCGAGTGAAGCCAGGAGATATTCTGAAGACTGCGTTTAGGACTCAACATTGACACAATTTGTGGTTGTGTTCATCAACGATATTTTGATATATTTTAAGTTTAATGAAGAGCATGGGAAACATCTGAAAGTTGTGTTACAGACCTTGAAAGAAAAGAAGATATATGTGAAGTTATCCAAGTGTGAGTTCTGGTTACGAGAGGTGAGTTTCCTCGGGCATGTAATTTCTAGTGGTGGTATTGTTATTGATCCATCGAAGGTCGATGCTGTGTTACAATGGGAAACTAGGAAGTCTATTGCTGAAATCAAAAGTTTTTTATGTTTGGCTGGTTATTAGAAAAGGTTTATTGAAGGATTTTTGAAGTTGGCATTGCCTTCGACTTAGTTAACTCAAAAGTTTCAGGCTTATGAGTGGGTGTTTAGTATGAAGAAAATTTTCAAGAACTCAAGAGAAAGTTGACGTCTGCTCCAGTTTTGATTTTTCCAAGTCCAATTGAACCCTTTGTTGTGTATTGTGATGCTTCGAAGATGGGTCTAAATGATATTTTGATGCAGAATAGTCAGGTTGTGGCTTATGCTTCTAGATAGTTAAAAGTAGGGGTGGCAAAACGGGGCGGGGCCCGCCAGGCTGGCCCGCCACCCTCCAAAAAATGGCGGGCTGGGTTGGGATTTTGGGCCCGCCCCGCCAAAGCGAAAAACCCCGCTGGCGGAAGACATAATGGGGCGGGGCTGGCCTGCTAGCCCGTTAAAATAAATTAAAAAAATCTAGTTAAAAAATATTCATGTTGGCCCAGTAAAAAAAGGCAAATGAAATAAGGAAATGACTTGGTTATGTGGCAGGTGCCACCCATAGTGGCAAGCGCCACTTTTTTTCTTTTTGTTTGATGTGGCAGACGCCACTCTCCCTTGTATTTTGATGTGGCAGGAGCCACATGCTTGGATGGTGGGCGCCACCTGGCCTTTTTCTTATAATTTCTTCATTTTACTTCATTTTCTTTCCTTTTTACTCAAAGGCGGGTCGACCCGCCTCCCGCCAACCCGCCACCTTGGTGGGGCCAGCTAGAATTTCATGCCCATTTCACCTTGGCGGGCATGCCCGCTCTGCTCTTTTTTGGCGGGCTTTTGGCAGGGCGAGGCGGGCGTCCCGTTTTGACACCCCTAGTTAAAAGTTAATGAGAGGAATTATCCTACACATGATATAGAGTTGGCAGCCATGGTGTCTGTGTTAAAAATTTGGAGGCACTATCTGTTTGGTTCCATATTTGAAGTGTTTAATGACCACAAGAGTTTAAAGTACATGTTTGATCAGAAAGAGTTGAATATGAGGCAAAGAATGTGGCTCGAATTTCTGAAGGATTATGATTTTAGCTTGAGTTACCATTCGGGTAAAGCCAATGTTGTAGCTGATACATTGAGTAGGAAGTCGTTGCATATGTCGACGTTGATAGTTTGAGAATTGGAGTTAATCGAGCAATTCAGAGATTTGAGTCTGATGTGTGAAAAGACTTATAACAGTGTGAAGTTGGGTATGTTGGAGCTAACCATTGGTATCCTTGAAAAAACCAGGAAGGGTTAGAAAATTAACTTGGGATTAATCGACTAATTAATGTTAATTAATTAAGGTAAATGAGGTGATTTTAGAATCAACGAGATTTGTGTTATGAGATTTAGACACAAGGTTTATGCACCAGATATGCTAGAACTTAAGAGGAGTATTCTTGAGGAAGGTCATAGAAGTTGTCTGAGTATTCATCTCGGTGCCACTAAGATGTACCAAGATTTGAAGAGGATGTTTTGGTGGGCCAAGATTGAAGAGGGAAGTATCTGAGTTTGTTTACGCTTTCTTGACTTGTCAGAAGTTGAAGATTTAACATCAGAAGTCGTTGGGTCTAATACAATCGTTGAGCATTCTTGAGTGGAAATGAGACAACATTTTCCATGGATTTTGTGATGTGTTTGCCTAAGACTTCTAAAGAGAATTATTCACTTTGGATTATAGCTAATATATTGACTAAATCGGCTCATTTAATTCTGATTAAGATCAGTTATTCATTGCAGAAGTTGGCTGAAGTGTATATTGAGAATGCTGTCAGCTTGCATGGTATTCCTTCGAGTATTCTTTCTGATAGAGATCTAAGATTCACATCAGGGTTTTGGCAGAGTTTGTAGGAAGCGTCAGGCACTAAGTTGCGGTTGATTTATGCTTATCATTCACAAACGGACGACCAGACGGAAATGACTACCAAATCCTTGGAAGACCTGCTGAGGGCTTGTGTGCTAGAACAAGGAGGTGTTTGGGATAAATACTTGTTGTTGATTGAGTTCACCTATAACAACAGTTTCCATTTTAGGATTGGAATGACACCATTTGAAGTTTATATGGTAGGAGGTGTACGACTCCTTTATGTTGGCATGAATTAGATGAGAGTGCAATGCTTGGACTAGAGATTGTGCAGCAAACCTTTGAGAAGATCAAGATGATCCAAGAGAATATAAAAGCTTCACAGAGTCGCCAAAAGAGTTATCATGGTAAGAGGAGGAAAGCACATGAGTTCCTAGAGGGAGATCATATGTTTTTGCGAGTTACTTTGATAATTGGTGTTGGTCAAGCTTTAAAGTCTCGAAAGCTCATAGTGAGGTTCATTGGTCTGTATCAGATCCTCCAAAGAGTATGAGATATGGCCTACAAAGTTGAATTACCGCCATTTCTTTCGAATCTTCATGATTTCTTTCATGTGTCTCAGTTGAGGAAGTATATTGTTGATCCGTCTCATGTGATTCAAGTGGACGATGCAAAAGTTATAAAGTATTTGGCCATTGAGACATCTCCCTTGAGAGTATAAAATCACGAAGTGAAGCATTTGAGAGGCAAGAAGATTGAGTTGGTGAAGGTGGTGTGGGGAGGACCTGCTGGTGGAAGCATGACATTGTCATGCCCTAAATTTGTCTTACCTTGTTTATTTTCTTATACCTAGCTTTGTGTTGCTTCTTGATCTTCCTTTAGATGATTATTTGGCCTTTGGCAATAATCCCTTAGGGTTTAGGTCATGAGGTCTTGTATGTGTTTGTGGTGTTGACAAGCTCTTGTTAGGGTGCTTTGGTTTCAATAGGAGATGAAGGAGAAATGTGCCCTCATTTTTATGGATTAAGATCTCATCAGATGGAATGTGATTGCTTTTGTGATTAAATTGAAGATTAGGATTCATAAGACAAGCATGGTATGGAAGGCTAATGGATTCATTGATACAAGAATGTTCAAATGACATTAAGTTCTTAAGCATTTATTTTGTTCAAGAATTTGATTTAAGTCACAATGGGAAGAAGTGTAACACCCACATATAATATACATACATCAAAGCATAATATTATACATGAATCCAAGTGTTTGGTACTGAAATACCAAGTTCCTAGTTAACACATTATATACATTACATGCCTAAAATTCCTAATACAAAAAACTATGGCACAATGTATACAAGATGTCCCAAGACACTAAAAACTAGATTAATACAATGATATCAAAATAAAACTCCAAAGCAGAAGTCTTGCCATCCCAAAAAGCCAAGGAAAGTAAGGAAAATCAAATGAATTTATCCTTACCCTTCGCGGAACCAGTGGTACCTGTAATATAATCAACAACATGGGGTGAGATATTAAATCTCAGTGAGTTCCCTATCTTATGGATCCTCTCGGCTTTACAAGGTTCTAACCATAACCTAACTCAAGTCCAAGGGGAAGGGAAGGACTTCGAGTTCACAATCTCAAACTTTATGGAAACATGTTAGGAGTCCTGTTAACTCACATAATTATCACTATCGATAACCTTATCAGGGCATCCCTTTTTCCCGTCCTCTCCTACGTCTAGAAGTCGGAGAGAGTCATAGATCTTCGTAGATTACTTGGCATACAAAATGGATTCGGAGCTAAGGGACACATTATCACCTTAAGTCGTCACTTCACACGGTTCGTACACCGTCATAAGTCTCTTTACCATATAGGCTTCATTCGTACTATAACATTAGGAATCAAACCTACCAAGTAATCGTGCATTCGTTCCAGAGGAGCTCGTTACTCATGGACGACACGTAATAGGGGAATGGTAACGATTTCATGATTTCTCATACAACCGTGATTGTATTCAACATTTCTAGGCCACATACGCCTTTTGGCCTCATTTTCCTTTTCTCAATACTTAACATAGTACACATGTTCCATAATAGTGTTTGTTTCTTTCTATACCATTCTTTATTTGGTTACACACTTTGGCCTTTCTTGCACGAGCGTTAACATTAGATCGTCTACCAATTTCCTAGCCCATTACTAGGTTCTAATATAATCTGGTGTAAGTTTTCCTCACTCTTCCTATTTTATCTTTTAAGCATGCATATCTCTCACAATCATGTTTAACAACAATAAAAATAGGCAAGGCATATTACATTTGCACAATAGAATTACATATGATAATTCAACATAATTATACCACTTTTAGGTTTCCTCCGATTATTTAATCGGGCACTAAAAACCGATATTTTTCACTTCCATTATATAGAGTATTCTCATGGCTTTCTATCAGTGCCAAGAATACTTAAATCAGATAAACGAAATGAAAGTTATGGATTTTAAAAGAAAAGGGAATTTATTTGAAAACTCCCAGGAGCGCCCGACGCTATAATTTTCGCCCGACGGTGCCCCTTCGCCTCTACTTCGCCCGAAGAAGCAGGGGCGTAAAACCCTTGCCAAAAACCCAAAAATTACAGAATCAAAACTAGCAGCGCCCCTTGACCATCGCCCGACGGAGCAGAGGCGCACACCTTGCGTCGCCCGGTGCTCTAAGCACCGCCCAGCACTCCGCACCAGAAGCAGAATTTCTGCTGCGTTTTCCATAGTTCCAAAACCTCAAAATCCATGTTTTACACACCAAATCATTTTCAAATAATCAAAACAAGTATCAATAATGTTCATATGCATATTACGATTATACTACGCCATTTATATCGATTTTCAACTGTTAGATCCATGATTTTAGCAAGATTACTCATTTTCTCACAATATCAAACCTAACTCTAAAACTCAAGAAACTCTACAACTAAAGCCTCTAACTAGAACCCACCTTGATTAGAGGATGATGATGAAGAAGATGAGATGATTTGATGAAGAAGAGATGGTGATCTTGATCTTTCCCTCTTCTAGGTTTTCTTCTCCTTTTCTTTCCTTTCCTCTTCCTTCTCTCTAACTTCTTCCTATCTTTCTCTCTCTTTGTTTCTATGTAAGGAAAAAGGGTGGAAAAGAAATGATATAGAGAAATATCATTAATTAGTAACACTACTAATTATCCAAATAGTCTTTATAGCTCCAATAATTAAAACCTCAAAGTCAGATAATATTAATTGGATTTGCTCTAAACTCATCAGTTACTCTAATTATCTTTGCAGATAGTTTCTCAGAGTACACCAGAACCCAGCTGATCACAACTAATATCATCTAGAGCAATTTAAAATACGGGGTATTACATCCTCCTCTCCTTAAATAGAAATTCGTCCTCGAATTTAAAGATTACCTGAAAAGATGAGGGTAAACATCTCGCATCTCTGATTCTAGTTTCCACGTTGCGTCGCCCGGATGCGTCTCATCCCACTGAACTTTCACCAGAGAAATCTCTTTATTCCTCAGTACCTTAGTTTCTCTTCCTGTGATACGGCTTGGTTGAGGTTTAAACGTCAAATCTGTTTCTATTTCAATCGTATCTGGTAGAATTGGCCGAAGAGGATCTGGAACGAACTTCCGAAGCTGAGACACATGAAAAACATCATGCATTTTTGACAGAGAAGGCGGTAAGGCTAATCTGTAAGCTACTTCACCAATCCTTTATAGAACTTGATACGGTCCCACTTATCTCAGACTTAACTTTCGCGACTTAAACGGTCATTTCAACCTCAATCTCGGAGTAACTTTTAAAAACACGTGATCACCTTCAACAAATTCTATAGGTCTCCTATGGTTATCCGCATAACTCTTCTGTCGATCTTGTGCTTGTTTAACTTTATCACGGATAATTCTAATCTTTTTTTCGTAGTCTCTTGAATAATCTCGGGTCCCAAAATTTTGTCTTCGCCAACCTCCGCCCAACACAAAGGCGTCCTACATTTCCTTCCATATAATGCCTCATAAGGAGCCATACCAATAATTGCATGATAACTATTATTGTATGAAAACTCAATCAACGGTAAAAGTTTTATCCAATTTCCTCCACTTTCAAGTACACAAGCCCTTAACATATCTTCCATTGTTTGTATCGTCCGTTCTGTCTGACCATCCGTTTGCGGATGATTCGACGTACTCAAACACAACTTTGTTCCCATAGCTTATTGAAAAGCTCTCCAAAACCTTGAAGTAAACTTTGGATCTCTATCGGATACAATACTAGAGGGAATACCATGTAACCTCACAATTTCCGAAATAAACAACCTTGCAAGATGACTTGCCTTGTATGTAGTCTTTACGGCTAAGAAATGCGCAGATTTCGTCAACCGATCCACAATTACCCAAATAGAATCATGACCACCTTGAGTACGGGGTAATCCAACTGCGAAGTCCATAGAAATACTATCCCACTTCCATATCGGAATTTCTAAAGGTTGTAATAATCCACCCGGTCTTTGGTGCTCAATCTTTACTTGTTGACATATCGCACACTTCGATACATATACCGCAATATCTCTTTTCATACGGAACCACCATAGTCCCTCTTTAAGTCTTGATACATTTTTGAAGAACTGGGATGTATAGTAAAAGCACATTTATGCGCTTCCTCCAAAATTCTTCTTTTTAACATCGCATCATCCGGAACACAAATCCTTTGGTTAAATAAAATGATTCCATCGTTAGCCCGTACAAAACCCGGTTGAACTAATAATCCTTGTAACTTCTTATCCAACACTTGTCCTTGTTGAATTTCCTCTCTAAGAGTAAAATTAACATTCAAGTTTCCCATAATCACACCATCAGGAGTCCAAATAAACTGAAGATTAAGATCTCGAAACTTTTCCAATAAGGTATACTCTAACATCATCAACTCGGCATTTTGCAACACTTTCCTACTCAATGCATCTGCTACTTTATTCGCTTTACCCGGATGGTACTTTAGTTCCAAGTCATAATCCTTCAAATATTCCATCCATCTCCTTTGACGCATGTTCAACTCCTTTTGGTCAAAAAGTTATTTCAAACTCTTGTGGTCGCTAAACATCTCAAAATGTACACCATACAAATAATGACGCCACACTTTCAAAGTAAAGACAACTGCCGCTAATTCCAAATCATACGTTGGATAATTCTCTTCATGAACTTTTAATTGTCGAGAGGCATAAGCCACCACGTGACCATCTTGAATTAAAACACCTCTTAATCCCCTCTTTGATGCATCACAAAATACCTCATACGATTTGCTAGGATCAGGAATGATTAAAACAGGAGCAGTTGTCAAACTTTCCTTCAAATTCATAAAACTTCGTTCACAAGCCAAATCTCACTCATAAGGACAATCTTTTCGAGTAAGTTTAGTCATTGGTAAGGCCAATTTAGAAAAGTTCTTGATAAACCTTCTGTAATAACTTGCCAGTCACAAGAAACTTCTAACTTCTGAAACATTCTTCGGTCTCTCCCAATTAATTACCACTTCAATTTTTGATGGATCAACCGCCACACCTCCCAGAGATATGACGTGACCAAGAAAACTAACCTCCGACATCCAAAACTCACACTTGCTAAACTTGGCAAAAAGTTGCTTCTCTTGTAAAATCGATAAAACAATTCTCAAATGTCCCTCGTGCTCTTGTGAAGTACGAGAATAAACGAGAATGTCATCAATGAAGATCACAACAAATTGGTCCAAGTAATCTTGAAATATCTGATTCATATAATCCATAAAAACTGCCGGAGCATTCGTCACACCGAAAGGCATTACTAGGAATTCATAATGACCATAACGGGTTCTAAACGCGGTCTTTGATACATCCGAACTCTTCACACGGATCTGATGATAACCCGACCGTAAATCAATCTTCGAGAACACACAGGCTCCTTTCAATTGATCTAACAGGTCGTCTATCCTGGGTAATGGGTATTTGTTCTTGATGGTGACTTTATTCAACTGTCGGTAATCAATGCATAACCGCATTCCACCATCTTTCTTATTTACCAATAACACTGGAGCTCCCCAGGGCGAAACACTGGGTCTAACAAAATGCTTAGCCATTAATTCTTCCAATTGCTCCTTCAATTCTCTCAATTTAAGTGGAGTCATCCGATATGGAGAAACGGATATAGGAGTCGTTCCCGGTATCAGGTCAATAGAAAATTCCACTTCCCTCTTCGGAGGAAGAGAAGTGACATCCTCGAGGAAAACTTTTGAAAACTCACAGACTACAGGAATACTCAACACTTGAAGATCGCTACTCTCCTCCTTAGTGAGAACCAAAAGAATAGATTTTTCCTTCTCAAACAAGAAATTTATCATTCCAACCGTACCTTCTAAAATAGTTGTCAATACATCCTTCGGAGTAGCCTCAGTAGATGGAATGATGATTAGCTTCTCCTCACACCCGATGAAAACCGAATTAGCAGAAAGCCAATCCATTCCCAAAATGACATCTACTTTCTTAAGTGGCAAACAAATAAGATCAATCTGAAAAACTCTCCCATCCACAGACAAAACACAATTCTCACACATTAGAGGTGTTTCCATTATCTCATCCATGGCAGTAGTTGTTAGTTCTTGGATTGGCTAGAATTTTGGTAAAATAAAGTTGTTTGTTCAATGTTGATGTCATATGGCTGATGTCTTAACATTGGTTAATGTTATATTTTTAAGTTGTTGAAGTTTTGAAGTCTGATGTCACATGTGATGTCATGACATCAGATATGCAGTTTATTAAAATATCAGGTTTGAGATGTTTTTAGGGTTAAGCATATTAGCTAGAATTTGGGAGAGCTGTTAGAGTTATTGGATGCGAATATCTTGGAGAAGATATTTTCTGTTGCAAACAGATTTGATGCAGATTTGTAGGAGTGTTTAAAGGCTGAAGATTTAAAAAGATTTGGAGATAAAATATGTTTTGAAGATTTAGTTTTAAATAACAAATCAGGTCAGATATTGTAGCAGGTCCAAGCCCAAATCAAATAGCTATATAAAGTGTATCAATCCTTTGAAGAAAGTACAGAAGATAGAGAGCATAGATTGAGTATCAATCATTGTCTTTGTACGAGTATTTTGTAAACCATTCTAGGTTGAATTGATGAGTTGTAAGGTGTACTCTCTTAGAGCTGTGAAGCAAGAGAGTGTTGTTACTTGATCAAAGCTTGTAAGCAGGATCAAGGTGTTTCTCAAAGTGTGATCTTTGAGGTGTTTTAGGAAGTGAGTAGTGTTCTCATACCTAAGTGGTCTTTTAGGTAGAAAGTTCATTAGGTAGAGATTAAGTTTAGGAGATGTCAACTGGGTTATTGAGTCTGTAAATTAATTCTACTAATAGTGAAATTCCTTCCTGGCTTGGTAGCCCCTAGAGTAAGTTGTTTAACTGAACTGGGTGAACAATTCGTTGTGTACTCTTCTGTTGTTTTATATTGTCCATTGCAGAGTGTGTTGTTGTGACATCACACGTAACATCACATATCTGGTACCAGAATTTCAGTAGTAACCACCATGGGTGGAGACAACGGAATAACTTGCAACCTAAGTCGCTTCATACATTGCATCGACACAAAAGAGTGTGTTGCTCCACAATCAAATAATACAAAACAAGGATGTACATTTACGAAACACGTACCAGCAATTAAAGAGTTATCACTCTTTGCTTTCTTTGCATCCAAGGTATACACTCGTCCGGTACTTTTTCCTTGCACCTGATTCCCATTCTGAGGACAATCTTTTGCCACATGACCCACTTTACGACATCGATGACACTCCACTCATTCGAAGCGACGTCTACCAAAATGAATCTTACCGCAAGTACGACACCCAAGAGGTGTACTTGCCCTAGAATCCTGAACTTGCTTTCCCTTGAAGGCTTGTTGCCTAGGCCTAAATAGTTGGTTGGATATTCCACGATCATTCTGATTCGACCTACGCGAATCTCCTTTTGCTTGCACTTTCTTCAAACTATTTTCTGCCACATAACATTGCCTTAGCAATTCCGCATAACTAGTGAACTCTCTCTGAGACACACTATGAGAAATTTCCGTATTCAAACCAAACAGAAACTGGTGAATTTTCCACCTCTCATCAAGAGCATACATGGCCTGCCTAGAATAAGCAGCCATAATCTCAAATCTCTCCGCATAAGCAGCCACAGTCAAATTACCCTGTCTTAACCGTTGAAAATCAAATTCCTTCTGGGTCCTCAATGAACTAGGGAAATAGTTCTCCATAAAAGAAATCTTAAATTGTTCCCAGACCTTAGGTACCTCTTGAATAGCCATCAGGGCTGAGGCACTCTCCCACCATCTCATGGCAGGACCCTTCAACGAATGAGAAACGTATACCACCTTATTCTCCTCACTAAAATGGACTATCAAGAAAATTCTCTCCATGTCAGCTATCCATTCATGAGCTTTCCCAGGATCTAATCCACCATGAAATTCAGGAGGATTCATGCAGATGAAATCTCGGAAACTCCCACCTACAGCTTCTGGAACAACCACATGAGGATGCAAACCTCCATTAACTTGTTGTACCATCTGCTGCATGAATTGGTTCTGTTGCTGCTGCATCTGTTGCATAAACTGATACAAAGGGGCATTCCCATCGCCGCCTGGCAGATTTGTCCCTGCAGGAGTGGCTCTGGGTCTACCACGATTGCTTCTGCGTCCGTCAACCATGTTCCTAAATGTCATACAGATAGGATTAAGTTGATCAGGCTCAATACCATAAATATAACACTTAAGACCACTGGCGACACCACGCATATGAAACGGAAAGAAATACTTATACTATTTCATGGCTAGGTCGAGGATACGACCTGCTCTGATACTAACTGTAACACCCACATATAATATACATACATCAAAGCATAATATTATACATGAATCCAAGTGTTTGGTACTGAAATACCATAAGTTCCTAGTTAACACATTATATACATTACATGCCAAAAATTCCTAATGCAAAAAAACTATGGCACAATGTATACAAGATGCCCCAAGACACTAAGAACTAGATCAATACAATGATCTCAAAATAAAACTCCAAAGTGGAAGTCTTGCCATCCCAAAAAGCCAAGGAAAGTAAGGAAAATCAAACGACTTTATCCTTACCCTTCACGGAACCTGTGGTACCTGTAATATAATCAACAACATGGGGTGAGATATTAAATCTCAGTGAGTTCCCTATCTTATGGATCCTCTCGGCTTTACAAGGTTCTAACCATAGCCTAACTCAAGTCCAAGGGGAAGGGAAGGACTCCGAGTTCATAATCTCACACTTTATGAAAACATGTTAGGAGTTTTGTTAACTCACATAATTATCACTATCGATAACCTTATCAAGGCATCCCTTTTTCCCGTCATCTCCTACGTTTAGAAGTCGGAGCGAGTCATGGATCCTTGTAGATTACTTGACATACGAAATGGATTTGGATCTAAGGGACACATTATCACCTTAAGTCGTCACTTCACACGGTCCGTACACCGTCACAAGTCTCTTTACCATATAGGCTTCATTCGTACTATAACATTGGGAATCAAACCTACCAAGTAATCGTGCATTCGTTCTAGAGGAGCTCGTTACTCATGGACGACACATAATAGGGGAATGGTTACGATTTCGTGATTTCTCATACAACCGTGATTGTATTCAACATTTCTAGGCCACATACGCCTTTTGGCCTCATTTGCCTTTTGGCCCATTACTAGGTTCTAATATAATCTGGTGTAAGTTTTCCTCACTCTTCCTATTTTATCTTTTAAGCATGCATATCTCTCACAATCATGTTTAACAACAATAAAAATAGGCAAGGCATATTACATTTGCACAATAGAATTACATATGATAATTCAACATAATTATACCACTTTTGGGTTTCCTCCGATTATTCTCATGGCTTTCTATCGGTACCAAGAATACTCAAATCGGATAAACGAAACGAAAGTTATGTATTTTAAAAGGTAATGGAATTTATTTGAAAACTCCCAGGAGCGCCCGGCGCTACAATTTTCGCTCGGCGGTGCCCCTTCGCCTCTTTTTCGCTCGGCCAAGCAGGGGCGTAAAACCCTTGCCAAAAACCCAAAGATTACAGAATCAAAACTAGCAGCGCCCCTTGACCATCGCCCGGCGGAGCAGAGGCGCACGCCTTGCGTCGCCCGGCGCTCTAAGCACCGCCCCGCGCTCCGCACCAGAAGCAGAATTTCTGTTGCGTTTTTCATAGTTCCAAAAACAAGTATCAACAATGTTCATATGCATATTACGATTATATTACGCAATTTATATCGATTTTCAACCGTTAGATCCATGATTTTAGCAAGATTACTCATTTTCTCACAATATCAAACCTATCTAACTCTAAAACTCAAGAAACTCTACAACTAATGCCTCTAACTAGAAGCCACCTTGATTAGAGGATGATGATGATGAAGATGAGATGATTTGATGAAGAAGAGATGATGATCTTGATCTTTCCCTCTTCTAGGTTTTCTTCTCCTTTTCTCTCATTTCCTCTTCCTTTTCTCTAACTTCTTCCTATCTTTCTCTCTCTTTGTTTCTATGTAAGGAAAAAGAGTGGAAAAGAAATGATATAGAGAAATATCATTAATTAGTAACACTACTAATTGTCCAAATAGTCTCTATAGCTCAAATAATTAAAACCTTAGAGTCAGATAATATTAATTGGGTTTGCTCTAAACTAATCAGTTACTCTAATTATCTTTGCAGATTATTTCTCAGAGTACACTGAAACCCAACTGATCACAACTAATATCATCTAGAGCAATTTAAAATACGGGATATTACAAGAAGTTTGTGTGGATTTCTTGGGATTCAGGTAACAAAGTGGACTGTTCAAAGTTCATAAGCATTCACCATCTTTCAATCCAAAATTCATTTTCCCTAACTATATTCATAACCAATTCTTCATTATCCATTATCCAAAACCACTTACCAAGTATTCATATCCATTTTTTTTATTAATTTAATCTCAATATCCATCTTTAACCATTTCAATATCCATTTCAAAACCAAAACCATTTTTAAATCCACATTAACCTATCTTTGAAAATTTTACCCCATACCCCATCATTTATTCTCCTACCCCTACATTATATTTTTTTTACTAAAATATCCTCATATAAATAAGTGCAAAATTTTCTTAATTTAATTATTTGATCCACAATTTAATAAATAAATCTATCTTTAAAAGCTGCTTTATTAATATTCTCAGCAAATATGGCAAGTATTATCTATACTATTATATAATCTTATAATGTCTCCATCAAAAATTTTCCGCTAAAACTTTTTCCTTTAATTAATTAATTAAATATAAATATATTTATTATTAACTCCATTTAAAACTTCTGACTAACTCATTCTTATATTTTAAATAAATATTAATTAACAAATGCAATAAGACATGTCTTAAATTTTTTTTAAAATGCAGTCACCAACCAAAAATTAATTAAATATAATATATTTATTATTAACTCTATCATTTAAAACTTCTAACTAAGTCACATTCTAATATTTTAAATAATAATTAATTAACAAATGCAATAAAACACTCCTATTTTTTTTTTAAAAATGCAGTCACCTACCAATAATATGTTAACATAGTAACTATCTAGCATAACTTTTCTCTTCATTTTATTAATTAATCTTTTATTATTAATAATTAAATATTATTATTATTAATTAAATGATAATTAAATTAAAATATTTAACATGTTTATTTCACAAATTTCTCTCTGCTCAACACTCTTTATTTATATCATACAAACAATTAACATCTCTCAACTCCTAACATCTCTTTAACCCCACATTAATAGGACACATAGTAATATTAACTTAAAAAATAATAATAATAATAATATATTAGACATATAATGCAAACTTAAAATTTACTTAATACAAAAATAAATTAATAAATATAATTCATAAAACGGTTAAAGTTTTTTATAGCCCCCACTAATTTTACTTTAAATCTAGTAAATAGTAAAATAAATGTATAAATTGATGAGATATAAATTTGATTAATGAAAAGATAATTTTGTGAAAAAAATGGAATAAAGTAATGAGGTTAATTGATGAGATATAAATTTGATTAGTGGGAAGATAATTTTGTGAAAAAAATGAAATAAAGTAATGAAATTAGTGGGGCTATAAAAAACTTTAACCGTTACATGACTTATATTTATTAATTTATTTTTGTATTAAGTAATTTTAAGGTTTGCATTATATGTCTAATTTATTTATTGATTTTATTTTTTAATTTAATATTACTATGTGTCCTATTAATGTGGGGTTAGAGAAATGTTATGAGTGGAGAAAGGTTAATTGTTTGTATGATATAAATAGAGAGTGTTGAGCGGAGAAAATTTTGAGAAATAAACATGTTAAATATTTTAATTTAATTATTATTTAATTAATAATAATAATATTTAATTATTAATAATAAAATATTAATTAATAAAATGAAGAAAAAAGTTATACTGGGTAGTTACTATGTTAACATATTATTGGTAGGTGACTGCATTTTAAAAAAAATTCTGGAGTGTCTTATTACATTTGTTAATTAATAATTATTTAAAATATAAGAATATGACTTAGTTAGAATTTTTAAATGATGGAGTTAATAATAATATATTTATATTTAATTAATTTTTGATAGGTGGCTGCATTTAAAAAAAAAATTAGAACGTGTCTTATGCGTTTGTTAATTAATAATTATTTAAAATATAAGAATATGACTTAGTTAGAATTTTTAAATGATGGAGTTAATAATAATATATTTATATTTAATTAATTTTTGATAGGTGGCTGCATTTTAAAAAATTTTAGAACGTGTCTTATGCGTTTGTTAATTAATAATTATTTAAAATATAAGAATGAGTTAGTCGGAAATTTTAAATGGTGTTAATAATAAATATATTTATATTTAATTAATTAATTAAAGGAAAAAAATTTAGCAGAAAATCTTTGATGGAGACATTATAAGATTATATAATAGTATAGATAATACTTGTCATATTTGCTGAGAATATTAATAAAACAACTTTTAAAGATAGATTTATTTATTAAATTGTGGATCAAATAATTATATTAGGAAAATTTTGCACTTATTTATATGAGGATACTTTGGTAAAAAAAAATATAATATAGGGGTAGGAGAATAGATGATGGGGTATGGGGTAAATTTTTCCCTATCTTTATTCATGACCCACATTCTAAATTCATGTCCATATCCAAAGTCTACATTTTAAAAAACCAAATTAAACCAAAACCAATTTCCACATTCAAATATCCAAACTAAAAATCAGATTCAAATTGCATAATACCATGAATCATTACATCATTCAAGTGTTTTCCTATCATACTTCATTACAAGAAAACTTAAATCTAAAACTAAGCCTAAAAGCATTTGCCATTAAGTGCCACTTAATTCCAAAACCTTGGTTGAAACCATATTCACCATACCAAAATCTTCAACAGTGAGCAATTCATCGGCAATCTAAAGTAGCTCCTGCACAACCGTTAGAATCATCCAAGCACAAGAGAATGTTGCATTTATGGAGAGCTAAACAAGCAAGGAACTTTTGAACACGATGAAGAAGGCATGATACACGACAAAAATCATAGAACATTTACAACATACCATTTCAAACTCACATGGGCAAACATGACAAGATGAAATTGGAAAGTTCAGCAATCATACAAAATCATGAAGGAGGGCAAGAAATCACAATTAACAACCATAATATTTTCTTTCCACAACAGAATTCAACAACACAATCTTAATCATCAATTCAAAAATCAGAATGTTAATTCCCTTGTGCCTAAATAAGCTTTTATCCTTCACAAAGAAGCAATAACGAAAAACACGAAAAGGGTGCAAAATCAGAGCGACAACGGCAACACACAAAGACGAAAGAGAGAGAGAGCATCAAGAGCAGCAAAACACACGAAACATTGCAACGACAGCAGCAAGAGACACAAATTGAAAAGCAATAGCAACAACACACGAGAGAGCATCAACAACAACGATAACAAACACAAAGAAGACGGAAAAACGGAGGAAAATATTTGCGAATAACCACAAACATGCAGTGCATCAGAACAGAGAACAAGAGTCAGAATCACACAACACTCGATCTGCCCCGTTTCGATCCAACGCTGCTGCCGCGACCCACTGTAGTTAGTCTTGCTTTGCTTTGATTGTTTCAAAAATTGTTTTTTATGAGTTGATGCTGGATGTTGGAGTTGCTGTTGTGTTTGTTTGTCTTTTTAAAAAAAAAATCATGGAAAGCATGGCAGGGAGGGATAAAACGAGAGAGAAGACAACACAAGGGGGGGAGTTTAGTTATGCTGAGTTTTCTTTGTGTGAAACTCTTTTGTTGCTCCCTCAATATGGCTCGGGTGGGCCTTAAAACAATAAGCCCATGTGGCTTTTCTTTTGACACACCCTCAATCACTTTCACACCTTCCTTGGACACATAAAGTTAGTTTTTGGGCTTATGAAGAGGAGCCCGTGTATAATTTCCATTTAAAACCCTTTACTCACTATTGCACCCTGTTTGCTCTGGTTTCTTTTTCATGATTAATTTTGTATGGATTTCTTGATTAGTTTTGATATTAAATTCTTGATTAATTTTGATTTTCAATTGATTATGAAGTTAGTCTTGACTCTAACTTCAATTAGGTTATTAAATTGTGATCTTAGTCTTAATCTGGATTTTGATGTGGATTTTTTTATTAGAACTTGACATTAAAATTAGATATTGATTTTGATGATAATTTTGATCTTAGATTTGATATTATGTTTTGATCTTGATTTTGATTAATCCTGATGTTAATGGTGGCTAAATCTTAATGAAATGTATGTGATTTTGATCATGGTTAGTTCCTTGTTAATTTTGTGAACTTTTGATTGATTTCCTTGGTGATTGTCAATTACTTTTGATACACGTGCTTGTGATTGTATGATTGTGATTCACATGCATGTTCCCTTAGATAACTACCTTGGTCATTCAGTGTTAAAGTAGGCATTAGGATCAGACTTTTGTATGATAACATTAAGTTAGTTTTCCTTCAATCCTAACCTTAGGTCCACTTTTGCATGATAACACTAGGATATAATTTCCCTTTTAGTCATCCTTTTCTTTCCATAAAACAAAAAACTTTTTCTTAATCAAAAATACAAAAAAATACTTAACAAATACAATACGTATTATGCGTCACGAGCCTTAAGTACATGGGAAAAGATGAGTGAGAGTTTTCCTTACCTCTTCTTAGGGTATGTCGTACGTGAGACGCTTGGCTCATTTGTACAACGTATTCGCTCCTATTATCATAAACTTTAGTATAATACGTGTCTCAAATCATTTTCATATCTCTTAACAAAACACTTCAACAAATTCAAACCTTTATGCCTTCAGGCTTTTCCCTTTAAAACCTTTTCAAAAAGGGCATGCTACTTTCGTTCTACCGCAAACAGACAGTGCCTCTAACTGCTAGAATGCGAACTTAGCATCGTCCATAAAAAATACACAACAAATTAACTTTTTTCAATAATTAAGAACTATGGAGTTCTGATTCCCCCTGGGATACGTAGGCATTGAGTAGCAAAATTTGGACGAACTCAATAATAATTTTTTTTTTGTTTTTCACCCTAATAAAAAACATCCATTTTCCCCTTAGAAAACTTTGAGACATCAAATACGCTTTCATTCTTGAACAACTTGGATGGTCTCCATCGAGTACGATGGATGTAGGAGTGCTAGTACTTTCCCCTTACATATTCGACTTTCGAACCTAATATGGTTATGATGACCATACCCTATCCTTTCACCCGTGGATTTTCTCGATGTTTTCCTTTTCCCCTCATGGAAATAAATAAAGTTTGAGGGCGACTCTCCTAAGTTCATCCGTGATTGTGCAACACCATTTTGTGCATCGTGAAGATCGTTCTGCTGGGGACTGGTTCACCCCTAAGCAAGTCAAGACTAGTCTAGGTTGTTCCCTTCACATGTTTGAGTGTTTGTTTTTCTTTCTTGCTTGCTTATTTCCTTTGGCCATTATTGCTTTCCCTATTTGTGGTTCCTTAGCACTTTGGATAAAAACTTTGATTGCAAACCTCGAGGGAAAAACTCTATACCCAAATCTAGAGTGAAAATGAAAGATAAGAGAGGTTGAGTAGTATGGGGCACCGATGAGTCCTCCTCATGTAGTTCGATACGAAAACCTCGCTTAGAGTATATTCTAATGAGGATGTTGGCGACCATCAAGTTCTTGGCGTGGACGACCAACATTTTTATTGGGATCCATGACTCTAAGGACCTTTTAGAACCTTGAACCATTTAGCCAAAAACTAGGATTGATGGTCACGTAGTATGGGGAACCGAGGTGTACTCTTCGCGTAGTTCGATATGAAAATCTCACTCAAAAGAGATTTTCTTGGTGGATTCGTTTTTCTGGCAATCACTAGTATACCCAATGAATAGTCAAGGAAGTCCATGACTCTGAGACCCTTGTTTAGAACCCGATGTCGATGGTCACGTAGTTTAGGGCACCGAGGTGTACTCCTTGCCAAGTTCGATACGAAGACCTCACCCAGAAGAGATTCACGTGATGAAGTCGTCAACCGTCGTGTTCTTGGCGTGTCTGATGAATAGTCGTATGGATTTGTTACTTTAGGGCTTCTTTAAACTCTAGAGCCTACCCTGTGAGATCCTTATAAGGAGAGCAATAAAAGTATCTTTCATCCGTGCCTCATAATCTTGGAGCCACTTATCTAGAAACCCCACAATCATTCATTCATGCATCCATTCATCATATAAAAAGATAAAAACAAAGCTCTCGGTCTCTTATGTTTGTTGCAAATTAAAATATTTGACAGAGCAATCATGACAAGTCAGATTAACTGAAAAAACACCTTCACCTTCAAGTTCAAGGAGCCGAAGATTGATTGTTTGAAAGCTCCAAGCTCAAATATCACTGCCTTCAAAGATAACAAATTCTATGCCAACTTTGGAAGGATTCTGGATGTGGTGATTGAAAAGGTTGACATTGAATCTCTCACATCCCTGGCTTAATATTATGATGTCCCGCTGTTCGGACACGATTTTCGCGCGAACAACCTATGTTTACGTGCGGGATCGGCCATAAAATCCCAAAACAAATGGTTGAGTTTATGTGATGTTGGTAGGGTGGTTTTGATTTAAAGGGAGTTGGACAAAACTTGCAGAAAAGGTGTATGCGAATTAATAAATAAACAAGCCAAAAACGTAAATGACAAGATATATTAAAACTTGGTAATGTAAATTGTTTAAAAGGAAATGTGGACGCTATCATACATTTTGAGGAAATTGACTATTTTCTCGTAACGCTAGGTCAGGGCCGTCACAAAATTTTGGAGGCCCTGTGTAGGTTTTTCATGGTTTGACTACGAAAAAATAAATATGGGCCCTATTTTATTATGTTTGAATCATAAGAAATATTTTGTGAGGCCCTTTTTAGGCATGGTTTAGCCTTGGAAAATTTTGGCCCCTGTGCGGTAGACCGCCTTGCACGCCCTCAAAGACGGTCTTGCGCTAGGTACTTCGAGTGTATTCCTTTGACAATGTTACAAATGCGACCCCCCCAAAATGAAAATGAACATTGCTTAAATAGGGAAATAAAATAATTGTTATTCTCTTAGTATTGGCTCTGGATGTGACCCGTGTCGCCCCGCCATCTTTGTAAGGTCCCCCACGTTCTCAACACTTTGAATCTCTTCCCGCCCAAAGACTTTTTCAGCTTTGTGTCGGTTTCGTTGGCAATCAGACGAAGCATTTCAACAACGTAGCATTTTGGGTCGCCTTCCGACATGGCTTCTGCTGATGTCGACCTGCGCGTTGGCCTTCTCATCATCTCTTCCTTCTTCCTGCTCAGTCGAAATCTTCTAGCCAACAAATTGCCCCCCCAAAAGGCCAGTTTCGACTGAGAACTATGTCGACTTAGAAACTTGGCATTTTTTTTTCCCTGTGAGATTTTGATTATACCTTCGTTTCGACCCAATAACTTAATTGTTTTGTCTTCTGTCGGATCTCAACCACGCGTCAAATCTGTGATGTCTGACGTAATGATGGCACCTTTCTGCGCCACAATTTCCAAAAAATGTGTCATCATGGCTAGTAGGTCATGGGTTTTAAACCACTCCCAATAACTTCCTTCTGCAGAATCGTAGCAGTCGCCTCCCTTGACCTTTGGGTTGCATGCATTTGCCTATAAATACTTTCCACAAGCGTCTAATTTTCTTTTCCCACAGCCTCTCATACTTTCATCTTCTTCACAAACTCTCTTGCTCCTTAAAGTTCCTTTTGCCTTCACTTCTATTACAATGTCTTCTTTTGCAACTCTCACTAATTCTGCTACTCATAAAACTGGAAACAGCCCGATAACTTATGTCATTTCTGAAAGTGAGTCTCTTAAACCCCTTCCTCAATCGACATCTGCTGATGACACGATGGTAGCAACCTGGCAACGCCAGATGATCGTTCCCTTCGTGGTGGCTGACAAACATCTTGCTTTCCATGGGCCATATCCTGATACTACACCAAACCACTAAGAACTATGGTCGTTCTTCCATTGCTACACTTCTGCGATACCATCTGCTTTTGAGCAAGGAGGTACCTTCGACCTTAAGTTCATGGGGCCCAAGGCTAGGGTCTTTTGGTCGATGCCCACTCCTGGCAATAAACACTACATCGATTGGCTTAACAAAGTCCAAGGTAAACGTCAAAACCAATGGAAAACGGCTGGCATCTTCGACGCCATCCAGATCTCTAGGAATACTCACAGAGTTAATCCTTGTATGTTGCTGGCGTCGATGTATTTCTGGAAGGGGTCAACTAACACATTCCACCTCCTTTGTGGTATGTTGACGCCGACACTCTTCGACGTGGCGTCCATTATTGGCCTCTCACCTTTGGGTGAAATTTTCGACCCAACCCTGGGCACAACCAACACATTCGACTTCGACTGTGCCGACTTTCAAAACTATATTGAAGACCATTATGATCAGGATTCCGAAGAAGTGTCGGACAAAGAACACATTGCTTTTCTGACTCTTCGGCTGTCGTACTATGTCTCCTGTCTTGGCTCTCTGTAGATAGCTAAAAGCTATATCGGCCTGGCGATCCAAATTCATGAGGGTCGACAGGTATCTTTGGGTAAGCTCTTGTTAGCCTCCCTCTATGACTCTCTTGGGCTATCAACCTTCAAACAGAAGCTCCTCCATGAGACTCCCAAGGCCTTGAATCTTTCAGGGCCTCTGTGGCTGTTGTAACATTGGCTTAATGCCACATTCGAATACCAGATGGGTTATCCTGTATCTGCAAGGATACAATGCTTAAACGAAGAATGTCCTATAGAAGGTGTTCGACTTGCCCTAATGACTTATCAGGAAACTCCCAACAAGACTCTCTTCATAAAGTACCTCAACATGTTCGTGGAGGCCACGTCGTTCGTCCAAGGTATGGCACCCTTCGTGGATCAAAGGTTTGGTCTGACGTGGTTCAGAAATCTATTTCCTGGTGCCTCTCCCCAAGCAGCAGCGCTGTCGAATACTATATGGAGGCCGTTTCTAACTTTTACCATGTTGTCCTTCCAGGTTGAGACGGGGACTACAGGTTATGGGTTTATGAACTACCAACCCAACTTGGTGGCCCGACAATTTGTCCTAAGCCATATGCTGCCCAAGTCTTTAGTGCGGCATTATTCTGATATCGTTTGGGCTAGTCGACAGCTGAACCTGGCATGTCACAAAAATTGCCTTAAATTTTCTAAGTCGACTCAGCACCTTGAGTTACCTGTTTTTAAGTTCCAACTATCTTTCTTCACTACACAAGAATTTGATGTCTGGTGGTCAGAATATCAAAATCAATGTTTTCATCGTGACCTCTTTTTGGAAAACATGGTTGCTGCCCTTGCTGGCGAAGCACTTACTTCGACAGTTGTTGCGCTTGTCGAGAACATCCAGGGGGCTGATGCCAAAGAAGACCCACCAAAGAGGGTAACTCCTAAACTCTTACTTTTATTTCATCAATTTGTCATTAGCTAATCGTTTGTACTTGTTTCCCAGAGTCAAAAATGAGACCCAGCTGCTGCACCGACCCCAACAAAGATTGTAAAGAAGCCGAAGGTCCTGAAACCACAGGTATAACATGTTTCGATGTTCCTTTGCACCTATTTCTACCGTTATCTTACCCTGACTTTTGTTAGGCCTCTGAGAAAGTACCATCTCGTGAGGGTGATGTGTCTGATGAAAGCACCCACTCTCGTATTTTTCCCTCGGAAGTCCCAACATCAACTCCGGCTACTCCGTCGACAAAGAAAAGAGGAATCCTAATCAAGAAGACGCCCTCCAAAACGGTCACTTCGACCGTGAAACCCACTGCTCCAGGAGATCTTCATGAGGTCTTCAAACCTGTTGGCTCTGAAGCTCCGCCTCCAAAACACACTACTGAGGTATTGGTCATCCATGTTATCTTGGCTCATATCTTACTTTTGGGTATTTTCTCACTGAACCTCCTCTTGTAGGAAACCATGGCTGATTCGACCATCGTTGAGGATGATAACAACACAAAGGCTAACGTTGAAAACCCTCCTGGGACGGCAACCCTTTTGAGTCCCTAAAAAATTGATGAGTTCTAAGGAGCGTCAACAGAAGATGATTTAGCGGCGAAGACACCTCAAACTCAAAACACCTCAAGTGTGGCTGGCAAGGGTGGTGTAACCACCAGTGGTGGTGAAAATCATTCAACTGTTGCTACTGCCACCAAAACTGCTGAGGGCAACCTGAATCTTCAAGCTCCTACTGAAGGTGGCCCCGACACGCTCACCCAAAATGCCAACAAAACTCTTACTTCAGAGGAGATTTTGGCGACGAAGCAAAAGAATCCATCAGAAACCCTAAGGGCATTGCAAAAGCTTCTCCAGGAGTCTATGGACATTAAAACCGCTAGCTCGACAACCATTCCCAATCCAGAAATGGATGCTTCTTTCACTCTCAAGCTCCAACAGTTGAAAATGTACCTGTTTGAGGATGGAATTATGGCTGCCGTCGCAGAAGAAACAGTTGTAGCTCGTGACATCCTCAAGATACTTGATGAACTTTCCCAGTTCCAAGTACCTGCTTCCATGGCCAAGTACTTGATCGAATTTGAGGCCTTTTTTACCCAAATGGATAGGGATTTTACTGTTTGTCAACAGGTCGACGTTTAGATCAAGACGAAGATCAATGAGACGAAACATGAGTGAGACTTCAGTGTACTTTGTGAAAAGAAACTTAGGGATTTCGAAGTCAAAAAACAGGAGCGTTCTGATAAGCAACATGCCTTCGACCATCAGATTTCCAACTATCAGGCTCAAATAGCCGAACTTACTAGGTAAATTGCTGCGGTCGAGAAACAAAAAGCCTCTATGGATTCCACTGAAATCCTGCCAGCTCAAGAAGTGATTGATCAAGAAATTACCAAGGGAATTGCTCATGTCGAAAAGGCCCTTGCACTAAAGGATACGATCAGCCAAATGCAGAAAAAGAAAACTCTCCTCGACAGCAAGGTTGCTTATGAAAAGACTCTTTTTGAAGACTTCAAATCCCGATTCCCTGTTTAATTTGTGTTTTCAGTCGTCGAACTTTTGTAACTCCGTTTGGAGACCTTTGTAAGCCATCTTGGCCCTTAGTCCATTTTAGCTAATTATTAATGAAAAGTTACCTTTTGATTCGAATCTCTTGTAACATAGGTTTATATTTTTTCAAATATTTCCCATTTACTCTTAAGATTCGTTGGTCTATACCTATTTCTTGAATCTCGTATGCATTGTTGTTGAACACTTGGATTACTTGGAATGGTCCCTCCCAATTTGGTGACCATTTTCCTAACGTTCGATCCATAGGCAGCACTGATTTCCACACATAATCATTAACTACAAAAGTCTTCTCTTTAACCTTCTTATTATATGCTTTGGCAACTCGTGCCTTCTGGCGTAGTAATACATTTAATGTTGCCATCCTTTCTTCGTCCAAGTCTACGGTTTCGTCTAGAATCATGCTCTAATATTACTCCGACGAAATCTTATTTTGACGTTGCACCCTAATTGATTGTAGACAAATCTCTGCTGGCAATACGGCATCGTGACCGAATGTCAATCGAAACGGCGTCGAGTTGGTTGATTCCTTAGGGGATGTTCGACAAGCCCATAAAATTTGATCTAGTGTCTTGTGCCAATTTTTAGGTTTCCTGGCAATGTGTTTCTTGATGAGTCCAGTCACTACTTTATTGGCTGCGTCGACCTGACCGTTTGCTTGAGCATAATACAACGTTGAAATAATTAACTAGAAACCTGTTTCGGCTGCAAATTCTTGCATTTTCTGGCTAACAAATACGGAACCTTGATCTGTAGTGATGGTTTCAGGGATCCCGAACCTATACAAAATATAATTCTGGATGAATTCGATCATAGCCTCCTGGTCCACTTTTACTAGAGGTACAACTTCTATCCATTTTGTGAAGTAGTCTATACCCATAAGGATGAATTTCTGTTATTTCGACGAGGCTGGTCGAATTTCGCCTATGACATCCAACGCCCATCCTCGAAAGGGTCGTGGCTTGATAATTGCATGTAATTCGCTGGCTGGTACATGCTGAATATTTGCATGTTTTTGACATTCTTGGCATCCTTTTCCAAAGTCCATGCAATCTTTGAGCATGCTTGGCCAATAGACACCTTGTCGAAATAATAACCATTTCATCTTATGGCCAGCTTGGTGAGCTCCACATGTCCCGCTATGGACTTCAGAAATTGCTAGGTATGCATCTGTGTCTCCCAGACACTTGAGCAACACTCTTTCTAGAGTCTTTTTCAGCAACTCATTTCCCATTAGAACGTAGCTTAGAGCTCTGTACTTAGTCTTTCTATCAGTACTTCCAACCGGATTCTCCAAATACTCGATGATTGGTCTTCTCCAGTCTGACAGTGATAGATTGTCGATAGCAAAAACTTCACAATTTCCAAAACTTTCGATGAAATTTTCTGTCGAGACGTTTGCCCCTCCAGCTTTTGGGATTGATAAGCTTGGTGATGGTAGTACGTTTGACACCATCTTCTCCTTACTCTCAATGAACTCTTTTAACTTCTCTTCTGACACTTTATACCCAGATGCAATATGCGCTAAATCGTTTGCCTCTTGATTTTCTACTCTGGGCACGTGCGTAATGCTGACAACCTCGAAGCATTCTAACAGTCGCTTCGCCGTTGTGAAGTACATCAAAAGATGTTCTTTAATGCATTTATATTCTCTCGTGATATGTTTAATCACCAGTTCAAAATCACCCTTTATTTCAACTTTCTTGGCCCCCAAATCTTTGAGTATTTTGAGGCCAGTGATTAGAGATTCATATTCTGCTTCATTATTGGAATATTTTCCGCCGACCTTACACTTGAATTTAGTCAGAATTCCCTGTGGGGGACATTATTAAGATCCTAATACCTGTCCCATTTTTATGACTCGACCCATCGAAGTATAACTGCCAAGGGTTAACGTCGACCATACATAGCGACGGTTCGACCACTGCGTGATCAACAATAAAGTCTGCCACTATTTGACCTTTCATAGCCCTTAGAGGGACATACATCAAGGAAAATTCAGTTAATGCTAATGCCCATTTCCCAATTTGACTATGCAGAACGGGTTTAGACAACATATGTTTAATAACATCAAAATGAGGCGAAACATAAACATCAACTGGTTTGATATATTACTTTAATTTCATACATGAGAAATACAAGCATAGGCACAACTTTTCAATCATAGTGTACCTAGTTTCAACATCTATTAACATTCGACTAAGGTAATAAATGGGTCTTTCGACGCCACTATTATCCTCTTGTGCTAACATGTTTCCTATGGTCATGTCCGACGCAGTAATATACAATTTCATACTCTTATTCATACTAGGTGGCAATAAAATTGGAGGCATTGTGAGGTATTCTTTAATGGCGTCGAAAGCCTCTTGCTGCTCCAGTTCCCAGTGAAAATCACTTTCCTTCTTGATCTTGAGCAATGGCGAGAACACCTTTGTCTTGCCACTTAGATTTGATATAAACCTTCTCAAGAAGTTTATCTTCCCCAACAAAGATTAGATCTGTTTCTTTGTCGAAGGAGGCTTGAGATCCAAAATTGCTTTTGTCTTGTTTTGGTTTATCTCGATGCCATTTTTGTGGACCACAAATCCCAGGAAGTCTCATGCGTGTACACCAAAAGCACATTTTAGTGGATTCGTTTTTAATCCATATTTTCTCATTCTTTCAAATGAACGTCGAAGGTGGTTTAAGTGATCATTCTCCAATGAGGATTTTATTACAATGTCATCAATATACACCTGCATAAAATTTTCAATAAAATCGTGGAATATAATATTCATGTCTCTTTGATAAGTTGCTCCAGCGTTCTTTAAACCAAACAGCATCACAACCCATTCGTATGTTCCCAAAGCCCCAGGGCATCGGAACACAGTTTTGGGAACATCATCTTCGGCTATGAGAATTTGATTATATCCAGAATAACTGTCAAGCATACTCAAATATTCGAAACCTGCAGCTGAATCGACTAGAGTGCCACAGGCATCGAATACTCCTCTTTTGGGGTAGCGTTGTTCAGGTCCCTAAAATCTATACAGACTGGAAGGGTTCCATTTTTCTTGATAACAAGTACTATATTCGCTAACCATTCGACGTACCTCGCAGTTCTAATGAATCGACTTTTGAGTAGTCTTTCGATCTCCTGCTTGATCTTTAGAATGATTTCTAGAGTGAATCGTCGAGGCTGCTGCTTTACTGGCCTTTTTCCTGGCTGAATTGGCAGTCGATGTTCCACAACACTTCGACTCAAACCAGGCATTTTGCCATAATCCCACGTAAAGCAATCTTTGTACTCTTTCAACACTTTAATCAGTTTGCCCTTCATTTTCGACCCAATTTTAGTGCTTACGTAGGTGGGTCTTTTGTAATCTCGTCTCCTAGGTCTATCTCCTCTAGTGGGTCTTGCGCTTGCATTCTCTGTAACTCATTGGATGGGTCTTTCTCAAACCCCAAAGGCTCATTGTCGTAGATGCAATCAAGCCTCCGGCTTTCTAAAGCTGTTGTTTGGCCTTGTTGTCCATTTACGTGGGCTTTGCTGTCGGCTTCACCAGCCAAATTTTGTCGCTTCTCCGCTTCTAGTGCCGACTTTCTTTTGTTTTCAGCCAAATAGGCCAAAATTCGAGTCAAACTTTCTGACTCAGTAGTCATTTTCATCGACTACTGGCCACCCTGCAGGTGGATTTTCTTTTGTAGGCCCCATTGTCTCATCAGCAGCATCCCAAATAAACCCATAACCAGGATCCAAATTCAAGATACGACCCATATCGACAGAGGTATAAGACCCCGATCCATCGTCACAAGGTGCCACATTTGCCAGGTGCTGATCAAAAGATTTCTTCGTACCCTTCGCTTCGTCAATCTTGTAATAGCTCTGATCAGCCTCAATATTTTCGACAATGCCATCTTTCCCATAGATCCACTCTCGACCCAACAACAAGTTGAAATTGGCCTTTGAGTTTATAACCATGAAGAGCGTTGATCTAGTGGTTATACCCACGACTAAGTCGACTTGGACAACCCCAAGAATATTGCTAGTTTTCCCTTCATAATTGGATAAAACAATATTATGTTATCAGAGGTCAACCTTAGTTTTCCCAATCTTCTTAAATAAAGTATGAGGCATTAAATTGACAGCTGCCCTTCCATCCACGAACAGTTTGTTGACTGTCGCTCCGTCGACCCTTGCTTTTATGAATAATGGTTTTAAATGGTACATCATTCTGGGACTAGGTTTTTCAAACACGACCCTCTGCTCTTCTACCACACCACTGTTCATAACATAGTAACATAGCGGTTTGTCTTCCACAGTTTCATCTGGCACGAAATCTTCGTCAGCTTTAGAGACTTTCGACACCATATCATCATCCGCTGGCAATATTAACACGATACCACAGTTTACGATGAAATCGTCATCGTACGTGTCATCATTGGTATCATCATACATATCTTCGTCGATGTCATCTTCTGGCGACGGGGTATATTCTTCATCTGACTGGGGAGAATACTTTGGTTCTTCCTCATCTGACTGGGGAGTGTAGTCTGGCTCTTTCTTGCTCTCGACCAAAGATGCGCACTTTGAGCTTTGGGTTGATACCACCCCCTTTTCTCCTGAAACTTTGACAGTCACTGGCATTGTTTGATTCGCCATGATTTTTTCCTTCTCGACCCACATTCCTTTTGGGTATTGCCTTTTTTGTCCAGAAGTTCCAACAGGTTTCAACTGTGAAGTCGAAGCCTCTTTTCCAGCCTTTTTGTTTCGCTGATAACGTCTCCACTGAGTCCTTGTCATAGTATTCTTCCCTTTGTAATTGGGAGACACCACATAGACCCTGGGTTCGACCCTTTTTTCGGAGATCTTAGCCTCCTTCTCAAGATCCAACACGTTCCATTTCGGCCTCTTGCTCCATTCTGACTCACGAATTCCACCCACTTCTCTTATGGAGTGTCTGATGGTGCCACAAAGGCCCTGGGTCTTGTTTGCTGGGACAACTTCCTGTACTCTTTGTTTCGACGAGGGGCACCGCTTTGGTCGAGCACAAATCTTGGAACAGGCAGCCTACCATCTCGCAGTGTCTGTTTTTTGCCAGCTTCATATTTCTCAGCAGCCTTTTCGTCAAAGACAGCGTTGTACCTTGGGCATAACACAACCTTCGACCCACTCACCCTGCATTTCTCCTGGAAATCTATCAGGTTTTCGCCAGCTTGAGGGTAGACTGCCTCTAATTCTTCTTCAGTCTTTTAGTCAGAACCATCAGTAGTCTCGACCATCATACATTCAAAAGATTCAGTTGTTAAAGGTTTAGTGAGACCTTCAGTAGTCTCAACCTTCAGTCTTTTAGTCGGAACCATCTTCGGCCTTTCGCCAAATTGAAGCCGGTTTTCCTTCAAAGCTTTCTGCACCAAATCCATGAAAAGAACACATTGAGATGTTTTATGACCAAGGAAATTATGAAACTTACAAAATCCCTATTTCTTCTTTTGCTCTAATGGGGGATCTTTCAAACCAGGAGGAATAATAATCTGACTATCTTTAACTAATAAATCAAATATTTCGTCACACTTAGATACATCAAAAGTATACGTTTTTCCAACGTATTTATCTGTTTTTTCAATTTTGACGGGATTTTTCCCGTTTGATGGTTTCAATAATTTACACGTGTATGGAGGCCTTGGCTTGAGTTCAGCCACGTGATAACGCGAAATTATATCGTTAAATTGACTTAATTTACATTGAATTATTTAATTGTTTTCGTTTATTTACATGTTATTTCGCAAGTGTTAAGCTTATTTCCAGGTATTTTATCTCAAGCGACTTGTATAAGAAAAAAAGAGAAAAGAGAAGAAAAGAGAAGAAAATAAGGCATTTGACAGCAAAATAAGGATTCTGCATTAAGGAAGCATGACGACCGTCACATTGGCATGGCGACCGTCACAAGCTTAAAGCTGTGACCCTCGTCACGAGGCTATGACGACCGGCACAAGCAAACTTCTCAGAAATTAATTTGAAATTATGTGACCCTCGTCACAACTCCATGGCGACCGACATGGCTTGGTTTTCTCAGAATATTTCAATGACGCTCCTTATTTCTCTCCACTTATGGTCTTGTAACCACCCACTACAACACTACTTGGAAGTTTTCCCCCACTTTCTCCACTATTCACACATGACCCATGGAAGTTGGTGAACGAATTTCCTCCTATAAATAGACCTTGTTTTCTTAGTTTTGGGGATCCAAGTTTTGTGCGCGAAAGCGCTACCAAAGTTGTTTCATAGTTTTAGGCAGAAATTACAATTGAAAAAGGGTTATTTTCTCACATCGAGGAATTACTCCACCATTAGTATTTAGGCCTATGTTCTATGTAACTTGCTTGGATCAACAATCTTGCCGTCATTATTGAAGTTAAAGTTAATTCAAGTTTCTTTATTTCCCGCATTTTACTTCAAGTCTTTACAGGTTCTTTATCTAATTGCTTATTATTATTGTTTATCGATTTCCTAAGTTAATTATCATGATGTTTTCAAATGCAATTATAATGTTTAATTTGTTTACGTTTAATTCCATGTCTTGCTAAATCGTCTTGAGTCCGGTGTATGAGGACCGTCGTTACCGACGGGACTCGGTAGAAAATAATAGGTGCGAACTTATGATTAAAATTCTGTTTTGGTTTTAATTTCCAAGTTTAATTTAAATAGCTTTGTCACGAGAGTGAGAGGTTATTTAACACGATTTCGTCACGAGAGTGAGGAATTAATTAAGGTAAGAGTCGGCACTGCGAGAGCGTGGGGGTCGAACTGGATAGTGGAAATTAGGCAACATATCTAAATACAGCGAGAACGCTTTAGATACGTTTAGGATATTATTGGCTTTCAAAATACATTTCCTAGTTACCGGGCGAGCGAGAGCAAAATCTTGGGATTAGGGAACATGACTTTAGTTAATACCGCGAGAGCGTGAGGCGAAGTCTTTAAGTTGGTATATTCTACGGAACTAAATTATAGTTGTAATTAGTCCCCGAATTCTACAAAGTCCTTTAGGAACGCGGAATCCATATTCCGGGCTCTCTTTATTATCATATTTTCTAAGTTCATTTTCATTTTAGTTCTAGTCTTAGTTTCCCTTTTATCAATTGTCATTAGCCTTAGCTTTACATCGCAACAATAGATAACGGTAGGTTGACATTGGTCTCTGTGGGTTCGACAATCTTTTATTTTACTTCGATATTTTCGTGCGCTTATGGACGCATCAAGTTTTTGGCGCCGTTGCCGGGGAACAACAGTCAATATTGTTATTCCGTTGTTGCACCGTATAGACTAAGGCACTCCCATAAAAAAAAATAATAATAATAAAAAATTAAAAAATTTAAAAACTATGTATCACCTAAATTTTCTCTATGATAACCACTCACAATATCTTGAGGAGCCACACCCAAATTTTCTCTACAATTACCAACCGCAATACTCCCAATATTTTGAGGAACCGCAACCAAAATTTTCCTATGATTACCATTCCCAAAATTTCGAGGAACCGCAAGAATCACATAATTCCAATCTCGAAATACTGATGGAGGATTTCAACGCGACACTAACCCATTTCCACCCAAATTACCACTCCCAATATTTTGAGGAACCACAAGAATCTGTTAATTCCAACCTCGAAACATTAATGGAGGATTTCATTGAAACAACAACTAATTCTAGGTTAGAATCTATGATGGATCACTTTGTGGAGACACAAACTCTCCAGAATGAAGAGCTTAGAAGACAACATCTCGATACTTATGAAAACCTTAGGCAGATAAACACTATGGTCGAGTCCCTCGCGACTCACACTGAGGCATTAGAGACTCAAATCTCCCTGCTTGCACAGACACCTATAGGACCCTCCCCTGAGGAGTATATGGATGTTGTAACAACCATTAATGAAAAACAAATCGAGAATCATGAGGAGAGTGATAATGAGGGTGAGGAGAGTGATAATGAGGAGGAGAGTTCTGGTGAGAAGAGAGTAGAGATTGAGAAAAATCCATCGACACCATCCGAAATGGAGGTTGTCGAAGAGGTAGCGAAGGAAGCACCTAATGTCGTTCCTCCTCCATATACCCCACCAATTCCTTTCTCGCAAAGGTTTGTGGAAGCTAAGGTAGAATCCCAATCCAAAACGTATGCGGAGGTATTGGAAAATATCCATACCGATGCATCTTTGTTTGAGGTCACGCATAAAAAGAGAAAATTCGAGGACCACGAAACTAGGGATATCATTACTGCTAAGAGGGTATGGTTAAACTTTGAGGTGATGGATGAAATAACTAAGCCCAAACTTGAAAAACTAATAGTTAGGATAGATCCAGAACCACCACCACTAGTTCAAAAGAACGAACCACCCCACAGAAGGAAGAAAATAAAAGGTGAGGGATATGTGAGATGGCTTGATAAATGGCCATGGAAACTGAAGATTAACACTCCTAACCGTCGAGCTATCGACGTTAAACAAAGCCTTACGTGGGTGGAAACCCACGAGATTTTAATTTAATGTTTTCCTTTTATTGTTTGTGTTTGCAGGAAATAAAGAATTGTATCGCTTGTCACGTCTCAGCTACATTTAGGCGAAATATCTCTATACGACATCCCTTAAAATGACCTGGTGCCCACGGGCATTCCTACGAATGTCAATGCTGGTGGTGACACCAATGTTGAGTATGATAGGAGAGGGCATATCTCTCCCGTTCGTAACTCACCTTCTCCTTGTTCTTTGCATGGTCAGGTTCCACCTGCACACACCGCACCGTATTTTTCCAACCATTTTTGCAGGTACTTCCTTCGGAAACTAATAGTATGATGAGCAGCTTCAGTAAAGTGAGGTTTCAGCAAATTCAGATAACTTGTAGTACAAGACGCCGGAGTAGAAATGGCCAGTGAAGACAGGGACAACAAGGGAAGAATCAGCGCGAATTGGCCGTGGTAGCACGCAATGGCATTCATACAGGTTCTATCTTTCCTCTACCACATTTTATCAAAAAATTGAGGACAATGTCTGGTTTAAGTGTGGGGGAGGAACATTTACCGCTTTCTAGTTAGATTTACTGTTTTCCAGCATGATATTAAAATTTTTTCTGTTTTAAATGTTTCGTCCGTCTGTGCATGTGCTATCGAGTCTTTATGTTGATTTTATGATGTTTATCGATTTTCCCATTCTCTTGAGCCATACCAAATATTTTGAAAATTTTTGAGTTAAAAATAGTGTTTCTTTTGAAAATCTTAGGTTACAGACGAAATTGAGGTTAGATTGTGAGACTTGGGAAAATTCTGCAAGATCGGTATCGTCTTAACACCGTGAGCCTCTAAATTATGGAAATCGATTTGAGTACTTGTTATGCCATAACCTTAAGTTCTCACCCCTTTAGTAGTCCATAAGTAGTTTATTTAGCAGTCAGCACCATCCTAAGCACGCACTAAGTAGGAAGCCGATGCAAATAAGTGTATGATCTCAGGCTTAAAAGGTAAATTAAGAAAAGAAAAAAAATGAATGAATGAAAGGAAATGCTCCTTCTAAGTTAGGTGATCCTCACCCGATCATTTAGCCCAACGATGCAAACTTATTTATTTTATTGATTTTTAAGCCAATGTGCAAAAAGAAAAAAAATGATGATAATGAGATCATAGTCACTAACAGGCCACCCTACCATGAGTGTGAAAGGATAACGGGCTTAATGTGATTGTGCCAGAATGAAAAGGGATAAAAGAAGGATGAGTGAGTTAGGCTTAGGTATAATGACATGATTCAGATTGGTTTGTATAGGAGGGAGGTTGATGACCGCAAAAGTAAAATCGTGTTGTTACGATATCCTTAGTGTGTGAGCAAGTACCTATCGACACTAACTTAACCGAAGTAGAGTTGGTAGCCTAGGATGAGTATCCATATTCACTATTTTTCTCGCGAGTCATGGCTTGCTTGAGGACAAGCAAAGGTTTAAGTGTGGGGGTGTTTGATAACGCGAAATTATATCGTTAAATTGACTTAATTTACATTGAATTATTTAATCGTTTTCATTTATTTACATGTTATTTCGCAAGTGTTAAGCTTATTTCCAGGTATTTTATCTCAAGCGACTTGTATAAGAAAAGAAGAGAAAATAGAAGAAAATAGAAGAAAATAAGGCATTTGACAGCAAAATAAGGATTCTGCATTAAGGAAGCATGACGACCGTCACATTGGCATGACGACTGTCACAAGCTTAAAGTTGTGACCCTCGTCACGAGGCTATGACGACCGACACAAGGAAACTTCTCAGAAATTAATTTGAAATTACGCGACCCTCGTCACAACTCCATGGCGACCGGCATGACTTGGTTTTCTCAGAATATTTCAATGACGTTCCTTATTTCTCTCCACGCATGGTCTTGTAACCACCCACTACAGCACTACTTGGAAGTTTTCCCCCACTTTCTCCACTACTCACACATGACCCATGGAAGTTGGTGAACGAATTTCCTCCTATAAATAGACCTTGTTTTCTTAGTTTTGGGGATCCAAGTTTTATGCGCGGAAGCGCTACCAAAGTTGTTTCATAGTTTTAGGCAGAAATTACAATTGAAAAATGGGTATTTTCTCACATCGAGGAACTACTCCACCATTAGTATTTAGGCTTATGTTCTATGTAACTTGCTTGGATCAACAATCTTACCGTCATTATTGAAGTTAAAGTTAATTCAAGTTTCTTTATTTCCCGCATTTTACTTCAAGTCTTTACAGGTTCTTTATCTAATTGCTTATTATTATTGTTTATCGATTTCCTAAGTTAATTATCATGATGTTTTCAAATGCAATTATAATGTTTAATTTGTTTACGTTTAATTCCATGTCTTTCTAAATTGTCTTGAGTCCGGTGTATGAGGACCGTCGTTACCGACGGGACTCGGTAGAAAATAATAGGTGCGAACTTATGATTAAAATTCTGTTTTGGTTTTAATTTCCAAGTTTAATTTAAATAGCTTTGTCACGAGAGTGAGAGGTTATTTAACACGATTTTGTCACGAGAGTGAGTAATTAATTAAGGTTAGAGCCGGCACTGTGAGAGCACGGGGGTCGAACCGGATAGTGGAAATTAGGCAACATATCTAAATACAGTGAGAGCGCTTTAGATACGTTTAGGATATTATTGGCTTTCAAAATATATTTCCTAGTTACCGGGCGAGCGAGAGCAAAATCTTGGGATTAGGGAACATGACTTTAGTTAATACCGCGAGAGCGTGAGGCGAAGTCTTTAAGTTGGTATATTCTACGGAACTAAATTATAGTTGTAATTAGTCCCCGAATTCTACAAAGTCCTTTAGGAACCCGGAATCCATATTCCGACCTCTCTTTATTATTATATTTTCTAAGTTCATTTTCATTTTAGTTCTAGTCTTAGTTTCCCTTTTATCAATTGTCATTAGCCTTAGCTTTACATCGCAGCAATAGATAACGGTAGGTTGACATTGGTCTCTGTGGGTTCAACAATCTTTTATATTACTTTGATATTTCTGTGCGCTTGCGGACGCATCACCACGTTAACCTCGCGTTCGTCGATGAACACTTCATCGTCAGAAGAGTATTTCTCAACAGCTACGTACGAAACTTTCTCTTTCTTATGGTATCTGCTAGTTTGGGTTTTTTCAGCTTTCAAACGTTCGACCTATCGGACCCTATCGGCTAACTGTGCCATATCTCTGAGATATTGTGTGTCTAATATTTTCCTGATTGAATAATCTAGGCCGTCTGCAGCCATCTTGACTAGCTCATGTTCAGGGACTTGAGTGAAGCATCGTGCTTTTAAAACTCTAAACCTGTTGAGATATTAGTTCACCAACTCTGTGGCCTTCCGTTTGACACTGGCCAATTCTTTCAGACTAATTTTCGATTGTCCCATGTAAAACTGTTCATGAAACAATCTTTCTAATTGTGCCCATGTATGGATAGAATGTGGAGGTAACATGGTGAACCAAGTAAATGCATTCTTTGTGAGGGAACTTGGAAAGTATTTCATTTTTAAGTCCTCATTATTTGCTATGTCACCAACTTTGGTTTGATATCTGGCAACGTGTTCGACGGTGGACTCTTCGGTTTCTCCGGCGAATTTGGTAAACTTTGGGACCTTCCATCCCCTAGGAAGTTCTGTTTGTAAAACAAAATCTGGTAGTGGGGACGTATATGTTGGCCATTGAAGTCTTGGGTTCGCTCTATTATGAACTATGACCCGTTCAACTATAGCTTCTAAGTTTGGTTTGCCAGCCATGGCATCGTGTCGAACCTCCTGACCACGTAGTCAGGATCTTGGTTTCTATGAACTAACACAACGAGAGGCCTTTGGGCCACCCTAGGTATGGGTTCAACCTCATGGGGTTGCTGGTCAATTGTTTCGTCGAAGACTTCTTCTTGTAGAACTGGTGTCTCCGGCCGAGGTGGAGGAGTTTTTCGACTCGGTGTCCTAGGAGCCCCTAGGAAATCACCTATCCGTGTCATATGAGTTTCCAATTGTTGGTAACTCTGGGTCGAATCTTATATTAGTGGTCTTAATATAGTGCCCATTTACTGAGTCAACATGTGAACCATTTTGTGATTACTCTCATCCATCTGATGTCTCATGACTGCGACAAAACTTGAGGTAAAAGTTGGAACTGATTGAGATGGAAAACTGAACCCTGGGGGTCGATTAAATTGGTTTGCCAAAGGCCTTAATCCTTGATACGGTGAGAAAGCTGGCGATGAACTTTCCCCAAACATTGGACCACTATGATGTAGACTTAACATGAACTCTGTTGGCATCCCAAAAGCTCGAGGCATGGGCATTGTAAAACTAGGTATATGATGCCCCGCAGTCCCCATCATTGTCAGCCTAGGTTTAGGCTGACGTGGCGTTATGGCAGACCCACTATGAGCGGTCGAAACCGTAGACACGGTGCCAGAGCCAACATCAGTTGTTTGCATCACAACCGTATTTTCCTCCGAAGACAGTTCTTCGTTCGGACGTGGTGTCACAATCTTACCACTACGTAAATGCTTACACTTAACCCAACGCGTCCCACTGGGCGTGCCAATTTGTTCGCACGTGATTTACGCGCGAACAACCTCTGGCCTCCTATCGCAGGTTTACTTGCGGGATCAGCCATAAAATCCCATAACAAATGGTTGAGTTTATGTGATGTTGGTAGGGTGGTTTTGATTTAGAGGGAGTTGGACAAAACTTGCAGAAAAGGTGTATGCGAATTAATAAATAAACAAGCCAAAAAAGTAAATGACAAGATATATTAAAACTTGGTAATGTAAATTGCTTAAAAGGAAATGTGGAAGCTATCATACATTTTGCGGAAATGAACTTTTTTCTCGTAACGCTAGGTACTTCGAGTGTATTCCTTTGACAATGTTACAAATGCGACCCCCCCAAAATGAAAATGAACATTGCTTAAATAAGGAAATAAAATAACTGTTATTCTCTTAGTATTGGCTCTAGATGTGACCCGTGTCGCCCCACTATTTTTGTAACTTCCCCCACGTTCTCAACACTTCAAATCTCTTCCCGCCCAAAGACTTTTTTCAGCTTTGTGTCGGTTTCGTTGGCAATCAGACGAAGCACTTCGACAACGTAGCATTTTGGATCGCCTTCCGACACGGCTTCTGCTAATGTCGACCTGCGTGTTGGCCTTCTCATCATCTCTTACTTCTTCCTGCTCAGTCGAAATCTTCTAGCCAACAAATTGCCCCCCTAAAAGGCCAGTTTCGATTGAGAACTATGTCGACCGAGAAACTTGGCATTTTGTTTTCCTTATGAGATTTCGAATGTACCTTCGTTTCAACCCAGTAACTTAATCGTTTTTTCTTCTGTCGGATCTCAACCACGCGTCAAATCCGTGATGTCTGACGTAATGATGGCACCTTTCTGCGCCACGATTTCCAAGAAATGTGTTATCATGGCTAGTTTCACCCTAGGTCATGGATTACAAGTGCAGAAAACAAAAATTCTCATTGGGAAAAAGATTTTACAATGTATTTGTAATATTTTGTATAAACAATGTAATTTTAAAAAAATAGCTTATTCACCTCCGTTTTCTTCTTGGCCGAGGGGATAGTTAAGCGTTTTTTTACTATTCGTCCTTAAATAAATCTTTGCCATCCATTTAATGTTTATCAACGCTCAAGAGTCTGCCATTAGTGATCCGCGTTAAACCTAAGGGACATCTGTTATAAAAATATGTTGAATATTGAAAATCTAACCTAAATGAAACATGAAGCGCTTGAAACATAAAGACGTTTCAAAAATTTCTCTAAGATGGATTGCAAGAGCAGAAAATTACTCAGGTTTAAGGTTTATTTTCTTAAATATTTATTTAAGCACAAAATCATATATTTGAATATTGATTTTATTTATCTAACTTTTATTTTGTTTTGTTTTAGAATAAAATGCATACAAGATCCGAAGAGACAAACCATGCACCCAATATTTGATCTTCCCCAAGATTCAATACTTCGAATATCTAAATTCTAGAGCTTCATGGAATTTGATTTTTACTTTGTTTTCTATGGAATTTGACTTTTATTTTAAACAATGTAATATTCTGGGTAAACAATATAATCTTCTGGGTAAACAATGTAACAATTTAAAAAAAAGAAAAGAATTTATCTAACCCCTCGGTTTTCAAGATAAACTGAGATGAAATATACGCTAGTTTTGAAAATAATAAAAGTGTTGTTGTTGGGGTTCGAACCCATGTGCATTTAACTTTACCTCTTGGTTTTAATAACACTGAGGTGATAAATTGCAAGTTATCATGTCACCCTCCATTACCCTGCTTCTATAGCCGAGGTATTATGCATTTCTCGTTCAAGATAACAAGCATTTTTTGTAGTAGTGCTAAGACTTAAGAAATTCTAAAATATACACAAAGTCTAGATGTTCTAAGTCTTTGAATGTCAATGAGAAAACTGTAGCAGAGTTGTATTAGCGCATTGGTGTATCTTCTTCTTTAGCCCTTCTGCTCCTTAAATACAGAAGAAAGAGAAAAGATGTTGGACACTTTCACCAAATAGGTTGGGGGTAGCTTTGTACTTGTTAGACACATAAAAAAGTCTCTGATTCTGTCAGAGTTGCCTTGGTAGAAGAGTTTTTGCTTCAGAGGCTGACTTTCCTTTAGACTTTACTCTCTAGAGGGTCACAAGAAGTTGACTATCTTAAGAGTTGACTTTTTCAGAGTCTGGATCTCCGTCAGAGGCAGAGTCTTCATAAGTGATCTTCAGATCTAGAGTCCGATCTTCAAAATCAGATCCCTTAAGCATTTCTTATTTTGTTCTTAATGATATAACCTTGCATACTTGAATAAATGTTAGATAGTCCAATTATTCTTTAAATACTTTGTTATCATCAAAACTTAAAGGATATGATATTAACCAATTTTGTTCCAACAGATGTATGTTGTTTATGGTCAGAAGGGGCACATAAGCATTATTATTGTTGTTGCATTGATTTGTATTGACATGCATTATTGTGTCGCGTCGTTGAAAGAGCCATGCACGCTAGTTCAGAATAGGTGTCTAGTGGCTTGTCCCAAGCTCATAAGGGAGGGCTCCCGGGTTAAGAAGGGGGACCTGGTTCCCGAGAGAACTAAATGTTGAGTTAGTACCACATGCATAGTGTCACATTGTGTCATGAGTCACATTACATATATATGTGTATATTATTGTGAAATGGGCGTGAGATTGTAATGATGTTGTTGTGTATTGAATGTATGATAAGTCGTGTGTTTATCCACCCTTGCATTCTTTACATTATTTTATATCGAAGTTTATTTCTCACCCTTTTTGCTTAATGTTGTCCCCCATGAGCATCTTGTAGATAATCAGGAGTAAAGTTGTTATTGTGTGTGGAATGTGACTTGTTGGAGCTGCTCTTCATTTACTTATCATTTTATCGATACTTAGTGGTTTTAGTGCTCTGATCATGTAACATCGGGAACATGGCATTTTTGCTATGTTTTGAGTTAATGCTAAATTATGTGGTTTAAAGTCTAATACTTTATTTGCGAAATTAAGTTTTAAAGTTGTTATGATTTGAATTTCCGCAACTTGTTGTCAAATGTGTTAAAGAGTTTTTGGATGGTTGTCTCAGTGACACCTTAAATTGTCGATTAAATCTTTTTATATAAGTTTCGGAGTTTAGGGTGTTACACCTGATCTCACTGATTTCTTGTTTTAGCGACTGTCATTAACTAAGAGTTCATTAGACAACTCTCAACTTTGTCTAAGAGCAATCTTTCTCCAAAGCCACCAAAGATGGACAACTTCCAAATCTTTCTTACGGGCCCTTGATACTTGATCTCGCTAAAGTCTTCCTTGGAGTATATTGAAACTCTCTCCTTGATAGATGATTATAAGTTTGTGATTTATAATTTAACGAGCATTGTTTTTACTAATTCGAATTGACCTAAGAAATTATGGAGTTGTCGTAAAGAAGAGTTAATTATACACCAATGAATTGGATATAACGATCGGGTTAATATTAAATCACTTCACAAAAAATAGACACAATTACCAACAACAATAGTCAGTGGAGTCGAAACAAAACCTGATTCCTTTATCAATCTTGCATTTTTCAATAACTTACTTCTCACAATTTATTTTTGCAAATTAAATATGAAAAAAACCCCATTTACTTTCATAGCACATAAATCATCTTGTTAACATAACTCAATTCGTATAGACACAAACTTAGAATTTTATTACTTCAATACAATTAGTACACTTACTAGTTTGTGATCAAGTTTTTGACGTCATTGTCGGGGATTGTTGAATAATTTCAACATAATAATTTTTGTGTTTCATTTTAAATTTTGTTTCAATTTTAAATTTTATTTTATTTAGTTAATTTTAGTGTTATATTTATTTTACTGATCTTACTCAGTTTCTGTTGGTGCAGTGCTACCGATGTATTGTCTGTTTGTTTATGCGGGGTTTGAGTTGTTGGAATTAGATTAATAACGATTAATCAAAACATACATGCTCAAAAAATTATAATACATAATTTAGATGCGAAAATTAAGCATTTATAAAATTGCAGGATCGAGAAATTGATTTTAGAAATACCTGGATCCATTGAGAAAAATGCCTTTGTAATAACCCTAAAACCTGGAAGAGGATGACTTTGGTGGTTCTTCCTTAACCGGTATTCCTTAGGCCTCGAATTCTCTTCAGATGGGGAGAAGAGATAATTGCTTGTTGTATGGTATATTGGGGACCATAGCCTATATATAGTGTGATGACCAATTAGGGTTCCCATTATTCCCAAATGAGCCATCCTGACATCCACTCATATTTGAGTTCATACCAATTATTTAATTAATTAATTAATTAATTAATTCCTAAATAAAATCTAAATAGCCTTTTAACATTATTTGATTGCATAATTTATTTAAGGCACTTTATTTGATAAAATAGCTTATATAATTAAATAAATATGTTTGGCCACATAATTATTGGAATATTAATATATTACTAAATTATTAAAATATTCCAACAATCTCCCACTTGGCCAATATATCTTAATAATTATATCATAATTCTTTAGGCGCGCATCTGAATGCCATTTATCTTTAGATTTCAACTTTACAATCTGGTCCACCTCATACATCAATAATGGGACCATCGCGGCTGTCGTCACTAACGTATACCATGATGGAACCCCGACGACCACCACATCAACGTACTTGATGACATAGATCGATATGGATGAGTGACATGGAAATTTCATGCAATGTGATCTCTGAATCATGCATATTTCCAACTGGTCCTACTGGAGTCTTTAGTGAGATCAAACTGGAGTTCCTTAGGTGCAATTCAAAATTACAATATTTGCACATAACAAAAAAAAACTTAATATTGTTATAACAATAGTACCTCATAAGTTTTTATTTCTGCAGAAAATTAAACATAACATAAAGTTTGTACCAAAATAAAACCAAAGGATAAAACATAGTAAATTAAGAAAAAAAAACTCCCACTAATCTAAGGCAATCTCAAAGCCAAGACCCATATGAGCAACATGCCCATGAAAAGCCTTAGGGGCTAAACCTTTGGTTAGTGGATCATCTAGCATTAAGTCTGTCCCTATATGTTCTATCAAAATTTGTTTCTCCTGAACTCTTTCTTTCAGAACAAGATACTTGATATCAATAAATTTTGATTTTGTAGAACTCATATTATTGTTAGAGTAGAGCACAACTGCACTATTATCACAATAAACCTTCAAGGGCATTTTAATGATCCCAACAATGTGTAGGCTTGTGACAAAGTTCCGCAGCCAAATAGCATGATTTGATGCCTCAAAGCAAGCCACAAACTCTGCTTCCATAGTGGAAGGAGCCACTAAAGTCTGTTTGGAAGACTTCCAGGAGACGTCTCCTCCAACCAAGAGAAAGATGTAACCAGATGTGGAACGTCTGCTATCCGGACATCCGACAAAATCTGAGTCAGAATACCCAATGATCTCCAAGTTATCTGACTTACGATACGTGAGCACGAAGTCTCTTGTTCTCTTCAGGTAGCGCATTACACGCTTTACAGCTATCCAATGCTGTTTACCAGGGTTGCTTAGATACCTACCAAGAATTCCTACAATGAATGATAAGTTGGGACGAGTGCAAACTTGAGCATACATAAGACTTCCCACTGCTGAAGCATATGGAACCTTATGCATCTCTTGCTTTTCAAGATCCGTAGTGGGGCACTGTTTGAGACAAAACTTTTCTCCTTTAGCAACAGGTGTGTCTCCTAGTTTACTATCTTTCATGGAGAATCTATCCAGAACTGTATCAATATAACTCCTTTGTGACAATCCTAAAATACCTCGAGAACGGTCTCTAAGTATTTGAATTCCTAAGACAAATGAGGTGTCCCCAAGATCTTTCATCTCAAATTTATTTGTGAGAAATCTCTTGGTTTCGTGTAATAATTCTATATTGTTGCTTTCCAAAAGGATATCATCTACATATAGTACCAAGAAAACGAATTTACTCCCACTGAACTTTTGGTATACACAGTTATCAACCGGATTAGCCTCAAAACCAAATGAGGATATTACTTGATGGAATTTGTAATACCATTGACGGGAAGTCTGTTTAAGGCCATAGATAGATTTCTTGAGTTTTAAAACCATAGACTTTGGGTCTCCTGACACAGAGTTTTCTGGTTGCATCATATATATTGTCTCTTCAATGTTTCCATTTAGAAACGCAGTCTTTACATCCATCTGATGCAACTCTAAATCAAAATGAGCTACCAATGCCATCATGATCCTAAGAGAGTCCTTCGAAGAAAATGGAGAGAAAGTCTCTTTATAATCAATTCCTTCCTTTTGAGTCAAGCCTTTTGCGACAAAACGAGCTTTATATCTCTCAATGTTACCCTTTGAATCCCTTTTGGTTTTAAATATCCATTTACAACCAATGGGTTTCATTCCTTCAGGTAATTTAACGAGATCCCAAACATCATTGTCATCCATTGACTTCATCTCATCCTTAATGGCATCAACCCACTTAAGAGAGTTTAGACTCCGCATAGCTTGACTAAAGTTGATAGGATCTTCCTCAGTCAAACCAATACCATCCTCACGTTCCTGAAGAAATACAACATAATCATCTAAAATTGCACTTTTCCTCTCTCTAGTGGATCTTCTTAATGGTGGCTCTTGAGGTTGTTGAGTTTGAACTATAGGCGGTACTTGAGGAAGAAACTCAGTATTGTCTTGTTCTTGAGGGATGTTAGGAATAACATCATTGTTAATTTCAGGATCTGTTTCTGGAACAAAGATAGGTACAAAGACTTGTTCATTGAGAGGAACAGTTTCTTCATCAAAGACAACACTCTTTATGCTTCCTTCCCCTCCAAACTCTACATCCTCAAGGAATCTTGCATTTCCCGTTTCAAAAATTATTCTAGTGATGGGATTGTAAAACTTGTACCCATAAGAGCGTTCAGCGTATCCAATAAAATAACAGCTAACTGTCTTTGCATCCAACTTACCTTCATGAGGCTTATAAGGCCTTACTTCAGCTGGACATCCCCAAATGTCCAAATGTCTAATGCTGGGTTTTTTTCCCAGTCCAGAGCTCATAAGGGGTCTTAGCTACTACTTTACTAGGTACTCTATTAAGAATATGAACTGCGGTCTTTAATTCTTCTCCCCAAAATGACTCTGGAAGAGAAGAATGACTAATCATACTTCTTACCATGTCCTTAAGAGTCCGGTTTCATCGTTCTGCAACTCCATTCATGTTGGGTCTTCCCGCCATTGTGTATTGTGGAACAATTCCACACTCATCGAGGAAAAGCACAAAGGGTCATGGACGTTGTTCCCCTGATCCATCATACCGACCATAGTATTCACCACCACGGTCAGATTTGACAGCTTTCATTTTCTTTCCAAGTTAAAGTTCGACTTCAGATTTGAATGACTTGAACACGTCCAAAGATTGAGATTTCTCATGAATCAAATACAAGTAGCCATACCTCGAGTAATCATCTATGAACGTAATAAAATACCGTTGTCCATTCCAAGAACCTGTAGGGAAATGACCACATATATCGGTATGAATTAGTTCTAAGACATCCTTAGCTATTTCAGCATGGAAATTCCTCTTGTTTGTCTGCTTACCCTTGATACACTGAATGCAGCCTTGAAAGTCTGACAAATCAAGGGATTTAAGAATACCGTCCGACATAAGCCTTTGAATTCTTTGTTTAGATATATGTCCTAATCGTTTATGCCATAAAGTGGCGGAATTCTCATATAATTTTCGTTTTGTACCATGTGACTCTATTTGCATTATTTTGTCATAAGGACATTCAATATCAAGATTATCTTTCAAAGAACCGTAACCAACAACATTTGAATCATATGAGAGGCTAAATTTATTATTTCCAAATGAACAAGTATAACTTGATTTGTCCAGAACAGAAATAGAAATTAAATTCCATCTAATAGACGGTTCAACAAAAGTCTCAATCAAATCCAAATGAAAACCAGTCTTTAATAATAATCTAAAAGTCCCTATAGCCTTTACTGCATCTTTATTGCCATCCTCCACATTTATGAATCTTTCAGCATCACTTGGCGGACGGCTCCACAGGCAATGCTTGCACAGACATACTAATGTGAATAGTAGCACCAAAATCTACCCATAAAGTATCCTTAGGTACAAAAAATGACTGAAGTAATTTCAGAACAAAAAAGAAAAAATTACCCTTCTAATTTTTAGAAAATTTCTCGCAGCCTTATCATTTTTAGCAAAGAGTTTCTCCACAATTTTTGTGGAACGCTCTTCCCGTATGGATAAGTCTAAGTCCTACATCAAAGAATGATCTCAACATATTCTTTTCAAGACTTGAAGTTCATCTCACTCACCATAGGGATTGAGTTCATATGAGTAGTAAAATTTTGGAGCGGTAACAGCGACAATTGGATCGATTGAAAAGAACAGCAAGCATACAACCTTAGTAGGCATGTCAAATAGACATGCACAATATTGTTTATATGCAGATTAAATAAGACCTAAACAAGATACCAAAAACACAATCAATTCCCAATCTTTGATTGCAAGAATTAACTGTAAGCGGAACTCTCACGCAATGATCAAATATTAGTAATAAGTCCTGTCAGTTAATGGACGTCTTTGACATCAATCATCAATCACATGGATAAACTTAATAATTACTACATATTTACCATCACAGGTATGTAATTATTCGGCCAAACTGTGTCTTCCTTTTTGGCCGACCATAACAGTTTGCATGAATAATTACACACGACATCTTTTATAATTTTAATTGAATCAAATTTAAATAACAGATGTTACTTTTGCAACTTGTTGTTTCAACTAACCCAATCAAAATTATTAGACAATTTTAATTTAATAAATTAAAAGTGAAGGTCTTTAAAATCCACATAAACATTACCTGTAAATGTAATGTCCAAATTGTATGTTTACTATGATCGCTTACTAATCAAATGATTATCAAACTATCCTAATTATGCAAGAAAATACTCGCATAATTAAGTCTGAAAAAATAAACACATAATTGTGTTTATGTCATGTACATACCGGTATAATAAACCGGTTGTACTCGAAGGGTGTTAAAAAATTCTAACTTAAATTAACACTCGAAAGGAAAAAAAATTATTAATAAAATAAAATTAGTATTTAAATTTTCTTCACAATTAAAAAAAAATTTAAGTTGGATCCATAAAATAAAAAATTGATATAATTAAACATTATCGATTCAACAAACAGTAATGAAATGAGATTTTCCCAAATCCCATTTGGTTACAGATAATAATAACTAATATTATCCAAAAACAACCATATCAACTTTTTACACCAAATTCACAATGATACGTGTATATATAACTAATATTATAACAACCTCTAACCCATTTGAGATATTACCATAAATAAGGCCATAGGGGTTAAGGAAAACCCTCATTTGACTTAAATACAAATGCACATAAGACAAAGAATACAAAATATAGTAAAACACGATCAATAAGAAAAATTAGGATTAACATTCCAAAACCCTTGGCGCTGATGAGATGGGAAGGAAACCCTCATCATCCTGTTGTCTAAAAAACCACCTTACAGTAAACAATTTTCCCCCTTATGATAACAATAAAAAAAACTTAAATAATATATATTCAAAAAAAATGACATAATAATATATCATTAATAATTTAATCACGACCTAAGCTCTGATACCATTTGTTGGAATTAGATTAACAACGATGAATCAAAACATACATGCGCAAAAAATTATAATATATAATTTAGACGCGGAAATCAAGCATGTATAAAATTGCAGGATCGAGAAATTGATTTTAGGAATACCTTGATCCATTGAGAAAAATGCCTTTGTAGTAACCCTAAAACCTGGAAGAGGATGGCTTTGCTGGTTCTTCCTCAACCGGTACTCCTTAGGCCTCAAATTCTCTTCAGATGGGGAGAAGAGATAATTACTTGTTGTACGGTATATTAGGGACCATAGCATATATATAGTGTGATGGCCAATTAGGGTTTCCATTATTCCCAAATGGGCCATCCTGACATCCACTCATATTTGAGCCCATACCAATTAATTAATTAAATAATTCCTAAATAAAATTTAAATAGCCTTTTAACATTATTTGATCACATAATTTATTTAAGACACTTTATTTGATAAAATAGCTAATATAATTAAATAAATATTTTTGGCCACATAATTATTGGAATATTAATATATTACTAAATTATTAAAATATTCCAACATGAGTTTGACATTAATACTGTTAGATTCAGAAATCGGAAAAACTACACGAACAATTCAGGAAGGAAGAAGAGAAACATAACAAACAAGAAGGGACTAGAAAAAGAAAGAGAAAAAATGGCTAATCCACTGAGACAAACGATGAGGGATTATTGCAGAAGAACAAATGCTGTATATATTTCATTAGAATTTTAACTTGTTAATCATGTTACGTTTGATATAAAAAGTTATGAGGTTTTAAGTTTAAGAGATAACCCGTTCGATGGATAAACCGTCACAAATCCTTAAAAACATCTACTCGATTTTATGAGACTTGTAAATGATGTTATTAAAGATTAGGTTAAATTACGATTATTTGATACATTTCAATGGGAGAGATCTATGATGTTAGCTTAAAAAAAAAGCAGCACATTTGTAACCTTTTTTAGCTTTCAAATCCAACTCCAACTCCAACTTTCAAAACATTTATCGAATGATAATTTCTACGAAACCACTTATATGTATCTTCTCTTCTTTGAATATATTCCATTAAAAGAACTAAACTCTTAATAAACTGACTTACACATAAAGAGATAACCAACGTTGTCGGCAGAATAGAGACAACACAAGGATCATTCATCAATAAATCTTTGATCTTTAGTCTAAATCTATTTGTGCAATATCCAGAACCATGCCACATAGTGGTTGCTTCATCACCCATATCTAAATCAAATGCTAGTATTATCATCCTTTAATGGAGCGGAATGAAGCGAAACAGAATAAAGTGAAGCAAAATGAGATAAATATGTCGATCCATCGTTTGGGTATTTCAAGATAGAATATAGAAATTTTGTCATTCCGTCCAAATCAGAAGTATAAATAATGATGAAAAGTGATGGAATAGAATGAAATGCATTCCATCCAATTCCGTTCCATTCCATCTTTTTTTAATCAATCTAAATAATAGAACTTAACTTTATATCATTTCATTCTATCACATTCCATTCCATTAATCCAAAAATACCCTAGGCTTTAAGAGTGCTCTCTAATTATGAAATAATGTTTGCCTCCAATCTGTCTCTGTTTCGCTCTCTCTTCCAGAATTCGAATTCTGCACTTGTTATCTTTCGCCAGCTTTTACAATCTAATGCTAACCCCAATGCTTTTACATTTTCATTACTCATCAAAGCTTCTCTTACATCTCCTACTCTCGTTCATGGTTCATCAACTGCGGCGTTACAAGCACACCAGATTCAAACCCAATCCTTGAAACGTGGTATTAACCAATTCATTCATGTAAATACATCTCTTATTGATTTATTCATGAAACTTGGTTTTGTCTCTCATGCACGCCGCCTGTTTGATGATATGTCTTTTAGAGATGTTGTTTCTTGGAACGTATTGATTTGTGGTTATTCACAAAATGGGTATCTTTATAATGTTGTTCAAACCTTTGTAGACATGTTAAGAGAGGATTTTAGGCCTGATCAAACTTCGATTGTTAGTTTGTTACCTTCTTGTGGTTGTTTTGAGATGATTCTTCAAGGTAAGTCTGTTCATGGGTTTGGAATCAAAGCTGGTCTTGGTTGGGATTCTCATTTGAATAATGCACTTATGTCGATGTATGCTAAGTGTGATGATTTGAAAGCATCGGGACTCTTGTTTGATGAAATGGATGAGAAGAATGTTGTTTCTTGGAATACTATGATTGGTGCTTATGGACAAAATGGTCTTTTTGATAAGGCTGTTATTTGTTTCAAAGAGATGGTTAAGGAAGGTTTCCAACCTAGTTCGGTGACGATGATGAACCTTGTGTCGGCATATGCTCTTCCGGAAACTGTTCATTGTTATGTTGTGAAATGTGGCTTTGACAATGATGCTTCTGTTGTTACTTCGCTGGTTTGTTTATATGCAAAGCAAGGGTTCACATATATGGCAAAACTACTTTACGATTCCTATCCCACAAAAAACTTGATTACGTTAACCGCGATAGTCTCTAGCTATGCTGAAAAAGGTGATATAGAGTCAGCGGTTGAGTGTTTTATCCAAACAATGAAGTTAGATATAAAACCAGATGCAGTTGCCTTGATTGGTGTACTTCATGGAATTACATGTCCTCCACATTTTTCTATTGGACGTGCTTTCCACGGTTATGGGGTAAAGAGTGGGTTGTCTAATGATTGTTTAGTTGCAAATGGGCTAATAAGTTTGTATTCTAGATTTGACGAGATAGAAACGGCTTTGTCTTTGTTTTATGATATGAGAAAAAAACCACTGATCACATGGAATTCTATGATATCTGGCTGTGTGCAAGCTGGAAAGTCAAGTGATGCCATGGAGTTGTTCTCCAAAATGAACATGCATGGACAAAAACCAGATGCTATTACTGTTGCCAGTCTACTATCTGGTTGTTGCCAGCTTGGTTACCTACGGATTGGAGAGACACTACATAGTTATATTCTAAGGAACAATGTGAAAGTGGAAGATTTTACGGGAACTGCTCTAATAGACATGTATAGCAAGTGTGGAAGATTAGATTATGCTGAAAAGGTATTTTATAGCATCAAGGATCCATGTTTGGCAACATGGAACTCCATCATATCAGGTTATAGTTTATATGGACTTGAGCATAAAGCTTTCAATTGTTATTCTAAGCTGCAAGAACAAGGGCTAGAACCAGATAAAATCACCTTCTTGGGTGTTTTAGCAGCATGCACACATGGAGGACTTGTCTATTTAGGATTAGAGTACTTCACTATCATGACAGAAGAGCGTGGTTTGATACCGACTCTGCAACATTATGCATGCATAGTTGCTCTATTAGGTAGAGAAGGCTTGTTCAAGGAAGCAATTGAATTTATAAATAGCATGGAGATTCGGCCTGATTCTGCTGTGTGGGGTGCTCTGCTAAGTGCTTGTTGCATCCAACAAGAGGTGAAGCTTGGGGAGTGCTTGGCGAAAAATATGTTTTTATTGAATTACAAAAATGGTGGACTTTATGTATTAATGTCAAATCTGTATGCCATCGTTGGGAGATGGGATGATGTAGCAAGGGTGAGGGAAATGATGAGAGATAGTGCAGGAGATGGATGTTCAGGTGTTAGTGTTATTAATGTGACTTCTGTTAAAGACTCTATTAGCATCTTAAGCCCAAGTGATGTCTATCTGAATACAAGCACTTGGCAGCATTTGTGTTTATATTGACTTCATAATGCATAAACACCGGGATAAATTGAAGTTTGTTCATCCATGAATCATGATCATTGATCAGAATAGGAGATTTGAATCATACAAATAAGCATCACCTATAACAAATTTCAGAAGGTGGCAAATGTTGTCTAGGTAGAACTGTTCGAGCAAAAATATGATGGCAAGAAAGGATGAGGAAAAACTCTTTAAACGTCGCCTACGAGTGAAGCTCTGCGTCTAGAATTAAGAGTGAATTATACTCTCCTCTTCTGAAAGATGCTTAAACTATCATATTCTTCTTGCTTGTGTTAAAATACACATCTCCCTATGCAATACATATTTTTGCAAATAAAACACATGTTATATGGAATCAAAGTTAAGGCAAGAAGGTGGTGATGATAAATGAATCTTACAGAGAAACTTGAAGAACCAGATAAAAAGACACAGGCTACATAGCATCACTGCACCAGCAAGAAAGGAACTCGAAGAAGTAAATATTAACAAAGAGAAAGCAACTGCTGAGGTAACACTTTCTTTATATGAGCTGCATCAGTATGAGCTTAGCAAATGAGCTCACGAGGAAGAAGATCGAGGCAATACAAAGTTTGCAGCTGCTAATTCCGAAGTTGAGATAGATAAGGATGTTAAAAGTTAACATTTCTTTTGTTTTTCTGAAATAAAAAAGAGAAACAGTAGTCACCAAATGTGGAATAAATTGATCCCATTAAATTTCCTTCAACAAATGTTGCAAAGGGAAAAGCGACAGCAAATTTATATATTTTAGTTTGGGAAATGCTACTTGGTTAGTACGTTAAGGCAATTCAGGAAAAATTAACGAAGTTTTATTTTTGGTCAACTTAACAATTGACCCTCAGTGCTTTCCATTAGAGGACCCGCTGGTTTTAACCTCAAGTCAATAAAAACACTAAGTAATGATTTTGTGGATTTTCGTATGCGCGCGTCTTCGTACCAAATAGCTGTGCTCTTTTAGTTCTTAACATGTTCTAAATTCCCACTATAAATGGTGTATCAAAATCGATAATTGGATGAAAAGATTGTAGACCAACAATTTATTTATAGACATTCGACCCAAAACATTCACACAAATGGCCACAACACAACTGATGCTATGCAGGCTGTTTCGTGAATGTTGATTGATGCAGTCAAGATCGTAGGAAACATGCTGCTGAATATTATAAACTTTTGTTCATGGCAGACTAATTACAAAAAGTGGTATCTTCATTGTCTTGAATTGAAGCAAATTGGTTCCAGTGTGAATGGTTTTAAAGTAGTTGTATGACGCATGAAATCTACTCTTTGTACACTGCTTTGAATAATGAAATTAAAAATGATGAATTGTGAGCGCAGGCTATTTGTATAGGCATAGTGGAAACACAAGAAACAAAAGGGTTATTTGTTCTGTGTTTGGGTTCCACACCGGCTGGTGTAGTGAATAAAGAAAGCTAGTGGTATTATAAGATGAAACCACTTTTATCAGTTAGAATTCACGGAGCTATGTGATAAGTACAAAGCGAACTATTCTTTCGCCTTTTACTAAAGAATACCGTGTACTTTTCACTAACAGTGGCATACGATAATTTTTGAATGGGTTCTCTTAATTGAGAGCCCTGCAATTTAGTTTAATGCTTTTAAATTAATTATTACTCATCAAAATTTCACTATCATTGTTGTTTCTTGACTTTATTCCATTTCTCACCATTCATAATCTTTTGACGTTTAAGAACTAATTCTATTCTTTTAATTAAAACTATTGTCGTTTTTACAACTTTAATTTCACACATGCAAAAAAATAAATAAAAATAAAAATCATATTTCAAACTTTGATAATGAGGACAATTAAGACAATAATAATATTAAAGTAGACTTACAACTATCTCTAGAGCCAAACATCCAACTTTTGTAAGTTTGAAAAAAACTCTAAAGCAAGGAAGACTTATGAAGTTCCTAATAAAATTCATAAGAATATTTCTATAAACTATAAACCTATGTTAGCAAGTTTGTCTGCGCAATGGTTACCTTCCCTAAAGATATGAGTTACCAAAAAATGAATAGATCTAGTATGATGCAAAATATTCTCCCATCTGTTCCGAAGGCTCCAAAGAACTATATAAGGTTTTTTGAACGCAAGAACAACCAATTTTGAATCTAATTCTAACCAAAGATGATTCTAGTTTTGTCTTTTGTAATCTTAATAGCTATCATAGCAATTGTAAGCTCTGCCATGAGTCAGGAAAGAAGAAATATATCTCCAAAAGTGACCAGAAAAATTGCACTTGAAAAAAATATAATCAAAGCTCTCTATGTGTGCCAAGCAAAAACTGCAAATGGAAGGGATATTCATCCCTCTAGTGGCCAGATTTTCATCAGTGGGAATTTTTTGATGAAGTCTCCAAAATAGCAAAGATCTAGAAGTTGGGATGTGTATATTCCATATAAATTTTCCCTAGGTCAAAATTGGAGCAACAATATGTTTGTACCTATAAGCAACCTTTATGGTGAGGATACCATCATCAACAGGGCTCCAAATACAAGCATTTTCCTTCTCTTCAATAGGTATGTGTGAAGGTGTGAGAAAACCCAAGAAAGGGGGGTTTGAATTGGGTTTTCAAAATGAAAGCTTTTTGTGAAACTCAAAGAAAGATCACAAATAAACTAGCAATAAAGAAAGACGCATGTTATATCCTGGTTCACTTGAAAACTATGAAGTTAATCCAGTCCACTCGCCAATGTGATTTTGCCTTATACACAAGGACTTAATCCACTGTAACCAAACTGATTACACTGCACTAGCAACTGCTGGTGACTAACATACAAAGACTAACCGTCTCTTCTTAAGGATTCTGACCCAACTGGTCCTTTAAGGAATACAAACAACTGTTTGAACATATTTAATGTTTACAATGAATTTCTTCTACACAAGCTGATATAAACACTATGAATAGCTCAAATAAAATCTATACGGTATGAACAATGTATTTTCTTTGTATTGTAGTGCTTTACTGTTCACTCATGTGTCCCTCTCATGTATTTCTGTGTCTTTTTCTTGTATGTATCAGTAACATAATTCTTCAAGTGATCAAGTTCTTATATAGCCAGAAAAAGATCTGTTGAAGGGCAGATCAGGAATATCAGTAAAATTGCTGGCGACTTGAAATAGTGTCGTTATGCTGGGAAGAAAATCGTACACAAATGTTGTCCTTTGTACCACCAAATCAGGGTAGTGAAAAAGAACGTGTTTGATATGTACTATGTACTATTTTCCCTCACAAATGTTTCATCTTCTTCTATGCATTAGAGGCTTCTGAATAGATATGGTTGAAGCATGATCAGAAGAATTGATCACTGGGTCTTCAGAGTCTTAAGTCATCAGAGTCTTCAAAACTTGTTCAACAAAACATTGTCTTCAGAGTCTTCAGCACTCCGTCTTCAGAACCCTTGGTTATTAGAAACTTAAGTCTTCAGAGTCTTCAGAACGTTGTTCAGCAGAACCTTGTCTTCAGAGTCTTCAACACTTATTCTTCAGAAACTTAAGTCTTCAGAGTCTTCAGAACGTTGTTCAGCAGAACCTTGTCTGCAGAGTCTTTAGCACTTAGTCTTCAGAAGATAATCACCAGAGTCCTATTCAGAGCCAAAATCCAAGAGAACATTGCAGCAATTGTCTTCTTAGAATCTTTCTGAAGTAAAGCAGATTAGAAGCAAACATGCTTCTTTGACGCAGAAGCGACTTTTGATCAATTGAGAGTGACGTTCAACATGATCTTTATCAGAGTCAAAACTTTCTTTATCAGAGTCAGATCCTGTTTATCAATTCTTTAGAAAACAAACATTAGAGTACCAAAATTGTTCTCACACAAATACTACTTTGTTATTATCAAAACTTAGAGATATCTTGCAGAACCAAATCTTGTTCTAACAATCTCCCCATTTTTGATAATGACAAAACAATGTATTTTGATAACATAATTTTGTACGAAGATAATTAATAAGAATTGACTCAGATAAGTTCAGAGTAAACTTCCCTTTATCAAGCTCCCCCTGAATCTAAGACTTAAAAAAAATCTTATCAGATTAGGGATACTAGAGCCTGATTACAAGGATCTAGTCAGATCCAAAATATCAGAGCTTGATTATAGTGGTAATGGAGTCTGATAACAGAGCTTGATTAGTTAGATCAGAGCCTGATTAATATTAGAGTCATATTGCCAATATAAATATTGTTCCTGAAAAGCATTCTAAGAAAAATTTGTAATAAGAATGTTAGAATGTTAGAGCTATGATTCAGAGACAAGATATTTATCAAAATAACTTTCCATTAAAATACTCCCTCTTTTTGTCATAATAAAAAAGGGTAATCAACGGTTAAGCATTTGGATTTAATTCAAGAGAAATTAGATAAGTTAAATTCAGTACTTCTCCCATTTGATGACAATCATAAAGAAATGCAATAAGATAAGATAAATGCAATAAAGATACTTTTTATTGATTAAACAAAATGCCAAAGGCGCGGTACAATAGCAGGACACAAAACAAGACAACCACAAAAACAAAGACAACAGGCATAAGCAATAACGATTAATATAAGTTATGAAAAGAGAGACAAAAAAAACAGAGAGACTAACAGAAACACCCGCCAAGCAACTATAAAAAAATCCTCCACCTCATCAACCCTTTCACACTTTTCTTCATCCGTAACATCCTCTGGTCCTAGTATTCTGGCTAGACTGATGATTTTAGCCTTGAAGAATAACTCAGACATAATTCTTCCATAGGGAATGAAGGACTTGTATTGATTTCTAGAGATTTCAACACAATTCTTCAGATGATTGAAGATGGTTTGAGGAAGGTTCACCCGGACGTTGTACATCATGAAGTAGATAAATAGTTTATCATCATGAGTCAAGGTATTTTTGGCCACTCCTCTGGGTCGAAAGTTGGTAAGCAGGAGTTAAAACCGCATTTTATCGGCGGGGAGGAGTCCTTCAGGATTATAGGGTTCATATCTGTTACGAGACAGATCATGAACTCCAATGAGATCCTCAACAAAGGAATAAGACAAATGGAAGTCTTCAACAATAACTCCTGACTGAACACAATTGATGGCTTGGGCGATGGAGGTAGGTGTTATGATGACCGGAACGCCCAAAACAGAAGACCAGACATAATTGTTGTCTTCTCCAATCCGTGCGTATTTCCAGAATTCTTTCACCAGGACATGATAAATGGGTCCATGCAGGATTGCTTATTATCCTGACCACCCTTGAATTTGCATGTTAGTAGATATGTATACGCCCGAGTCTCTTAGTCTTGGGAGGTTTGGCCTTTTCTCATTGATGACTTCTATAACTTCGTCACTGCCAACAAAAGTTTTGATAGGCATAGTGAATGAAAAGGAAGTTGATGAACAGATGAAGAGTTATGAGGATAAGTGTGGTATATAAAGAGAAGAAAAATGTGTTAGCAATAAATGGCAATAAAGATCAGATGAATTAAAATGAAAAATTCATCATTTCCAATACAAGAGATACAAATAAGAACAAAGAATGATAAAGGAGTGTATCAGTCTCCAAAAATCACAGATCAGGTATACGTTATTCAAATCTTGACATCAGTCAATAAATACGAATAAATGTATACTTGAAAGTGGGAGGGCAGAATCTGACAAAGAATAAAGGTTGGGAAGAGAAGTGTTTAGTTTCAAGAAATCTTTGTCTTACACACAGTCTAATGAATGCATAATAAAGGGAGGAAGACGTAAAGATTTAAACTATTCTCAAGTAAATTATCAAATCCAATGCGTTAAAACATGATTACAGGAATATTAAGGAGTCTTTTATACTCAACAAGAGAGTGTGAAAAGGTTAGCTCCACTGGGGAGAATCATTGTACAAAGCCCAAGAGGAGGCTGTTTATGCTGGTGACTATTTCAGTTTAGTGACAGGTCCAATATGTTGGATAAAAGAGAAAATCAGTTCTTATGAAGGGAACGATTAAAGGTAAGGTTGTGCTTTAGGATTGATCAGAGGATCAGGGTTATTTCCTGTTCTTTAAGGAAATGGAAAATCCAAAGGGTATTGAGATTGTCTAAATCTACTGGTGTTTTGAGAAATCGATTCTCAAGTAGTGAATGATCTTTGTATGACGCCCAAGAGAAGGCTGGTATGTTAAGGGATGAAGGTCAACCCATTAACAGGTCTGACACATGACTCAGAAAGACAGCTCTAGCAAATTGATGACTAGGTTCTGTTCCTATACCTGTAGAAGTCTCTGGGTCCTTGTACTAAGCCCAAGAGAAGGCATGAGAGCTTTTAAGAAGCCGAAGGGTCCTTGTACAACGCCCAAGAGGAGGCGGGGATGCTTTTAAGAAGCCCGTGGTCCCCAAACCTCGATAAGTTCAAGACATGCCATTCACCGAGAATAGATCAAGCCAGGAAAGTCCGAGAATTTGGAAGAAACTCAAGAGATGCCATTCACGGAGAAAAGATCATATCTGGGGAGTAGAGTTTCTTTGACAATGTCTAAGGGTGACAGTCTGAGAAAGGGTTCACTGAGAATGCTGCCTTTCACGTCTCCATATTGTTTAACCCCAAGAGGAGGGAAGACTGTGTCTGGTAATCCTATGGGGATCTAGTTTTGTTTTAAGAGTGACCAACAGGGCTTTACTTAGTGCTAGACGTAGTTGCCGGGGAAAACTCTAAATAACTATACTAGTATTACACAGTTGATATTTGACCAGCATATAAAAGTTTGTGAAAGAAGACTTACAGTGAGCAGCCCCACAATACAGTTATATATATATATATGAAAGCGGATAAAGAAAGCGGGTAAACACTTACTCGGTTGTAGAGCTTCCATGCTGTTTTGTTAGTTTGTTCAACAAAGAAAGCTTTGATAACAATATTATATTCAAAATCAAAGGAGAAAGTGCTTTGAAAAGATTGTTGGGGCATACAGCTCAAGGAGAGGCCCAAGGTTTTATCAGTGATTGCACTGTGGTTTTGAATTTGTACAGGGACTTATACAAGTGACTGAGGCCCAAAAAGGCTTTCTGTACAAAGGGATGGGTCTTATACTCTCTCAAGAGGCCCAAAGGTTTATTTTTATACAAGTGGTGGGGCTTACAGCTTAAGGAGAGGCCCAGGGTTTTATTTTGAACTGGCGATCATGCCGAGGTTTTTCTTCTTTTAACACAGAGGGACTTATACAATATCTGAGGCCCAAAATTGTTTTGGTTAAAAGGGGATTGGGTCTTACACTCTATTAGAGGCGCAAAAGTATTTTAAAAAATAGTAAGATGGGTCTTATAGCTCAAGGAGAAGCCCAATGTTTTTTGTTGAAAAGGCGACGATCGCACCGTTTGTTTTTGACGGTATCGAGACTTATACAATACACTGAGGCCCAAAATTATTTTGGTTTCAAAAAAAGGGTTGGGTCTTACACTCTATTAGAGGCCCAAAAGTGTTTGAAAAAGATTGGTTTGGGTGAAAATCAAAGAAACCCTAATTTCATTTTTTAAAGGCATTTTTCAAAGAAAAATCAAGTAAAAATTGATAAAAATATCAAATAAAATCATTAATCATGTTATAAACAATGATTAAGGTTTATGAAAAAGTATTTTATCCACATGAATATTTAAAATCATTTTGGTTTTAAAAATCAAGAAAAAGAAATCATTTTAAAAGCATTTAAAACAATTTAAAACAATATTTTTGAATATATTAAAAATATATCAAATAATAATATTTTTAGTGATTTTTTGTGGATTAAAATATTATGGAGTATGAATAAGAAGTGTGTAAAATAAAATTGGAAAATGATGATTTTTGCTATGTAAAAGAATTGGTTGAGTTTTGAAGATAAAATAAGAAAAAGAGGAAAGATGTCACAACATCACATTCGACATCTCTTTTAGTTTTCAACATTTTTTTTTATCAAACTTCCAACACTCATAACTCTCTCAATTTTTAACGAAATTAAAATCCTTAAGAACCTATCTTGACCGATTTTTTGCAAGGAATCCAATGGTATCACTCATACATACTGAAACTTAATGTACAGAACACATGATGCAAAAAACCAGAACTGCACATGTAGTTTTCGACATCTTTTCTCGTCAAACTTCCAACACGCATAACTCTCTCAATTTTTAACGAAATTAAAATCCGTAAGAACCTATCTTGACCGATTTTTCGCAAGGAATCCAATGATACTACTCATACATACTGAAACTTAATGTACAGAATGCACGAAGCAAAAAACCAGAAATGCACATGGATTTTAAAACAACATAAACTCCACATATAAACATGTTAAAGTGAAAACAGTAGGAGGATCACAACATACACATTAAGGACTACATTTTTGCTTCAAGAAGTGTTTAATATGATGCATGTATGTGGACATCAAAGGAAAACATGATTCAAAGAAATCAAGTTGTGAAGCTTACCTCTTTTTTGGAGATTTTGTGCAACCTACCAAGTGCTTTGTTCTAGAAATAATTTGATGCTTTGGACACCCTCAAATGACCTCTTAGAAGCTTTTAGGATGGTTGGAATCAGCTGGAAATCTCTGGAATGGGCAAAAGTGGCCAAAAATGGAATCAGCTTGCAAAATGGGCAAAAGTGGCCAAAATGCCAACTCTCTCAAATGGTGTTCCAGATGGGGGGGGGGACCATTTGGGACAGGTCAAGGATGATATTTGGAGTGTGTTTGAGGCTTTATCTGGTTTGGAAAGTGACTGAATCAAGACATGGCTTGAAAAATGCAAAAAAAGTCCAATTTTGAGGTTTTGAGAGGTGACTGTGATTTTGGTGTTACAGGTCACTTATGAGAGTTTGGACAGCTTAGATATGTCATATTGGATGTGTTTGGATCATGAGCTGTGGTGGAAATGCTCTCTAACTCAAAAACTCATAATTACCTTGCTAAAGAAGGCATTTTGGAGTGAAAGAAGTGATTTTGAGGAAAACATCTGTTTGATGGCTTTGGTGTACTCAAACTGAGCACAAATGAGCTCTATTTATGGTAGAGCAAGTTTGTTTTGCAAGCAATAGTGAATGGTGGCTGCAATAAAGGTTTGTCCAATGGTTGCATTTTGGAATCTCAAGTCTCCTCTAGCCATTGACTAGAGGTTAGGGCACAGGTTGCTGGTCCCCTTGTTGTTGGAGAAATCTTGACTGAATTCAGTTAGAGGAAGCTCAGTTCATGCCACCTCTAAGCATCCATTAAATGCTCCAAACCAAAATTGGAGTCCTGTCCCTCTTTTAGGGTTTTCTAGGTTTGGCATGCTACTTTTGGTTCCAAGGACTTTGGAGGCTTGGAGATCAGATCATCCCCCTTGGATTTGATCCTTAGATGTGTCCAAAGTGATGACAAGGCTTGGAATTCGTGTGGCACAAGAAATGTGCAAATCTGTCCTGAAACCTGTCTTAAAAATCAGCTGTAGCAAGCCTTGTTGTAAAATCCATAACTTCTTGCTCAAGAATGATAATGGCTGTTCCAGGACTTTATGGAAAGCTGAGATGACATACTTCAACTTTGATGTTTGACCCTAGACTTGGTTCAACTTAGATCATGGAGAAAAACATCCTTGAAGTTGGGACATTCTTGCTGGAAAAATATTAATGATGTCCTATGAAATGTTGAAACATTTGACAACTTTGAACATTAACAATTCCAAACTCTAATCACTTATATCTTTTAATCCACTATGATATTTTGAGTTGAAGTGAATTGCACCTTTGATGCTTGTCCTGCATGGTGACAAAGCTTGAAAATTGTGTGGCACAAGAAAAAGTGCACAAAATCTGTCCTAAAAAACAGTTGCAGCAAGCCTTACTGTAAAGTCCATAACTTCCTGCTCGAGTATGATAAATGGACGTTCTACAACTTTCTGGAAAGCTGAGATAACGTACTTCAACTTTGAAGTTCAAGGTTTGTGAAGATAAGACTTGTAAAGTTGTCAAAAATGACCTTGAACTTGTGTGATCAAATCTGTCCTAAAAGCTGTCATGAAAATTCTGTTTTATCAATGCCTTTTGCAGAGACCATAACTTTCTGCTCGAGAATGATAAATGAGCTTTCTAGGACTTTCTGGAAAGATGCGATTACGTACTTCAACTTTGATGTTCAAGGTTTGGCTTGAATCAACTTGGTTCATGGAGAAAAACATCCTTGAAGTTGGGACATTCTTGCTGGAAAAATATTAATGATGTCCTATGAAATGTCGGAACATTTGACATTAAGAATTCCCAACTTTGATCAATTATATCTTTTAATCCTTATGATATTTTGAGTTGATTCCTTCTACAATGTTGAAGTATCAAACACCCTCTTTAAAAGTAGCTCTTACGCAAAATCAATGGATGCTTGGATCAATAGTTACAACCTTGAAAAGTTGCGCACTTGAACATGATTTTAACTTAGAAAAAAATTCTAAGTTTCCTTCAATTTGATCAATTTTGCAATTTTCCATAATTTCTTGATTTAAATTTGATCAAATTAAATCATCCATCATATTTTCTTGAGTAATGGCTTGTGAAGCTCATAGTGTGACCAAAAGTCAAACTTTGACTTTCTGCGTCAGTTAACTTTGTATTAGATGAACTTGAGGCTTGATCCACTTGGAATGTTGCACTCTTGTGCTTGATTCTTGATGTGGGAGTCCTCTTGATCCTTTGTGGATATTTGAGAGGTTAGACAAGTTGAAGATCATGTCATTCCTTGATTGATCCTTTGTCTAAATGCTCTGAGAGGGCTTGGAACCCTAATTCTTTGAGTGTAGAGAATGCTCACCCATCTTTGGGGAGACTAATAAGTATGAAAGTTCATCCATATTGTGATGATGATTTGTACAATGATTGGAATCTTAGTGGTCAAAATTTAGGGTATGACAGATGCCCCTATTTAATCTTCTTGGACCCGAAGGTGTGAATGGCGAAGGTATTCGGGCATTCGGGGTGCAAGAGGATTAAATATCGGAATACCCAAAATTTTGATGGTGGTTATGAACGGCAGTCTGCCAGTCCATCTTCTTTTGCCATGATGCTTAGAAAAGGTAAACTTCCCCTCGATCCTGGTTTCCTACCAAGGAACTGGTCTAAGTTTCTGATATAAACTTTCCCTCGATCCTGGTTTCCTACCAAGGAACTGGTCTAAGTTTCTGATGTAAACTTCCCCTCGATCCTGGTTTCCTACCAAGGAACTGGTCTCAGTTTCTTTTGTCAATAGACTTTATCGACAAGGGACGCTATGTGTAGCGATTTTCCTCAAACTTCTAGCCGAATTTTCCTGGGGATATGCCATTTGACGGAAAAACTTTTGATGTCAGAGTTGCTGGGGAACCCAGTCGTCTGAGTTGTAGAGGTGCACAAACTTCTCTGTTTGGAGACGCCATTTGTCGACTCTACTGGGGAAAACGAGTCTCTTGAGAGACTGTTTCCGTATGGGGGTGTTACATCATACTTTTCCTGAGGTCTTTTCAGAGAAAGGCCATACGATGTATCCCAATTTTGAGGTGCTGATGACCCTTTCGTCAGCGGATTTTTTGGAGAAAAATGGTTGTATTGCCGAATCCTTGATTAAGAGGCTTTCTCTGGGGATTTTCCTTAATCCGGGAAAGCGAAGATATCATCTTCAATGGCGAAGAGTGACGTTTTTTGAAAGTTTTCTTGCCCTTCAGAGGTTCAAGTTATCAAAGTGGTCAAGGGGCAACTCTAATCCAGAGATAAACTGGAGGAGAGATCGTTCATTATCAAAGTGGTCAAGGGGCAACTCTAATCCAGAGATAAACTGGAGGAGAGATCGTTCAGATGAGGCGTTTCCTGACGAGGAAAGAACTGACAATTCGATTGAGAAGAGTACTTCTATCACTATGGGGACAAGACCGACTAGAGAGATAGTGATGCAATATGAATATGAATGCAAATCAATAATGCATGATGTATGTATGTATATGCTGACAAAAATGACGCGACATACAGACTTAATTAGATGAACACGACTGGATACTCGGCCACGGTGGGAGATGTAAAGTACCACTGGTTCACGATAGAAATTCTGCCTTGCTTAGGAGAGATAGTCCCTGCGGGGAACAACTGTTGGTCAGGCTTAGGAGGTAATGTATCTGTCGGGGGGTGTCAGATGAAACATGGTCTCTGACATAGCTGATCCTTCGTTCAGGCGTACTGGTTTAGAATGAGTACTTTGATTATGCACTTTGAAGCTCGACCATCTTTGGAGAAGCGATTGATGTTCTTTCGATGTTCAACAGTCAAAAGAAAATGCCATCTTTATTTTAAAAGCAAAAAAATTTTATCAAGTAAATTCATTTTTGTTTTACTTCAAGAATCGTTAATCATGTTAAAACGTCGTTCTGTAAAGTTAAAACAAATAAGAACTGCAAACAAAAGCACAAGGGCTCAAATTTTATTGATAGGATGGAAATCAGCCAAGCGCGTGATTCCATAGAGTATTTACAAAGTTAGAAAATGGTAATTTAAGGGAAAAGGACTATATTGAAACATAACGACCACTATCCTTCTACCAACTTTGAATTCTGGGCATCCTGAGCTTCTGTCGAAGATGACCCTAACTGGAGTTTTCCTGACGGATGGCATGACTGCTACTGAGGGACTTGCCCCTGTTGAACATAGTTACTTTCCATTATCCCTAACTTTTGCCTGGATTGTACTTTGAGATTTCCAATCCACCGGGATGATTTTTGATCATGTCTCTATTTTTTGCCTGGACCGCCCTTTCGGGTTTTCAATCCACCGAGACTTTTTTTTTTTAGTTTAGGCGAAGTATTTCTTGACTACATCAACATTTGTGGGGTAGGCAAATTCTTCTTCATCCATGGTTGCAAGTCTCAAGGCACCGCCTGAGAAAACTTTCTTGACCACATAGGGGCCGTCATAATTCGGAGTCCATTTGCCCCGAGAATCAGTGAGAAATGATTGTATCTTCTTGAGCACGAGGTCTCCTTTCCTAAAGATGCGAGGTCGAACCTTTTTGTCAAAAGCCTTCTTCATTCTTTGCTGATACAACTGACAGTGGCATAGAGCCGTGATTCGCTTCTCTTCGATCAGGTTTAATTTATCGTGTCGACTTTGACACCATTCAGCTTCTGTAAGCTTAGCTTCCATCAATATCCGGATTGATGGGATCTCTACTTTGATGGGGAGCACTGCTTCCATGCCATATACAAGAGAGAAAGGGGTTGCCCCTGTTGAAGTGCAGACAGATGTACGATAACCGTGAAGAGCAAAGGGTAGCATCTCGTGCCAGTCTTTGTAAGTTACAACCATCTTTTGAACGATCTTCTTGATGTTCTTGTTAGCCACTTCTACCGCTCCGTTCATCTTAGGTCGGTAGGGAGATGAGTTATGGTGTTCGATCTTGAACTCAGCGAACAACTCTTTCATCATCTTGTTGTTTAAGTTAGATCCATTATCCGTAATGATCTGGCTCGGAACACCATAACGGCAAATGATATTATTTTTGATAAAGCGGACTACCACTTGTCGGGTTACATTAGCATACGACGCTGCTTTGACCCACTTGGTGAAGTAGTCAATGGCTACCAAGATAAACCGATGTCCGTTCGAAGTCTTGGGTTCAATCATGCCAATCATGTCGATTCCCCATATGGAAAAAGGCCACGGGGAAGAAAGAACTTTAAGATGTGTTGGCGGTACATGGATTTTGTCTGAGTATATATGACACTTGTGACATCTCCTCATGTACTTGTAGCAGTCGGATTCCATGGTTAACCAATAGTACCCTGCTCTTAGAATTTTTCTCGCCATTGTGTGTCTGTTGGCATGAGTGCCAAAGGATCCTTCATGAATTTCTTTTATCAGCATGTCTGCTTCTAGTCTGTCTACACATCAGAGCAAAACCATGTCAAAGTTTCTCTTATAAAGTGTATCAACGCTCAGGAAGAAGTTTCCTGCCAATCTTCTGAGGGTTTTTCTGTCCTTCCTTAGTGCCCTAGGTGGGTACTCTTGTTTTTGAAGGAAGCATTTGATATCGTGATACCAAGGTTTGTCGTCTATGACTGCTTCAATCGTGAAGATGTAAGTGGGCCGTTCAAGACACATTATGTTGATCTTAGGTAGGTCGGTCCATTGACCTACACTAATCATGGAAGAGAGGGTGGCTAATGCATCAGCCATGTGATTCTCATCACGAGGGATATGATGAAACTCGATTCTATTGAAGAAAGGTAACAACCTTCTTGCATAATCTTTGTAAGGAATCAGTCCTGATTGGTACATGTTCTAATCTCCTTTGATCTGATTAATAACTAGGGCTGAGTTGCCATATACATCCAAGTTCTTGATCCTTAAGTCGGTCGCTTCTTCGAGACACATGATACAAGCTTCGTATTTGGCCTTGTTGTTTTTACACTTGAATGTAAGTCTGGCGGTGAAAGGAATATGGGTACCCTGAGGTGTTATGATGATTGCCCCAATTCCGTTTCCATAATGATTGACAGCTCTGTCAAAGATTAGTCCCCATTGGGAACCTGGTTCTGGCCCTTTTCTGGGTAGTGGTTCATCGCAATCTTTCATTTTTAGATACATGACATCTTTGTCTGAGAAGTCAAACTCGATTGATTCTTGATCGTCAATCAGTTGATGAGCCAAATGATCGGCTAAAATACTCCCTTTAACGGCTTTTTGAGTGTGGTATTCGATGTCATATTCTGATAACAACATCTGCCAACAGGCAATCCTTCCCATGAGAGCATGCTTTTCAAAGACGTACTTGATTGGATCCATTTCTGAGATTAACCAAGTAGTGTGACGAATCATGTACTGGCGAAGACGTTTGGCTGCCCAAGCCAAAGCACAACAAGTTTTCTCAAGCATAGTGTAACGCCCCAATTTCGATTATTCCAATTTTTGTTGAGTCCTTTATTTAATTGAATGTTAAATTATTCTATTTATGACTTTGGTGTGATAATATGCTTTTATGCTATGTTATGATGTATTATCTCATTTGAGAGCGTTTTCGGGAATTTTGGGCTTAAGGGCATTTTGGTCATTTTATAACTATTAATGAGTTAGAGAAAATTAAGGAAGTAATTTGTAGAGGAAATTTATTAGAAAATGAATTAAGTGTAGAAATTGAATTAGAGGAAATAGAAAATAAAAGAAAAGAAATAGGAATAAGAGGAAGGAAATAGGAGAGAAAGAGAAAAAGGGGAAATAGAAAGAAAAAGAAGAGAAAGAAAGAGGAAGAGAAGAAAAGAGAGAAAGAGTGGAAATCATCAAGAACAAGAGCTAGATCATTTGGAATCCGGGTAAGGGTTAGAAACATTGTTATCTTGTTTATGTGTGTAGTTATGTATGTGTTTTCTTGTATGTTTGCTTGTCTTCCATAACTTTTGAGTTTTAGGTTGAAAATGAGAATTTTGTGAGAAATCGATACTTTCGCGGTTGGAAATTGACGTAAACGTGGTAGAATGTTTGTTGTCATGATGGGATTGGGTTCTGATTGATATATGTTGTTTTGGAAAATGTTTTGGGTTGAAAATATGGTTTTTGGGTTTTCAACAGCGCTGAAGGATTCTGAGTTTTCGCAGGTTCGCCTAGCGAGCCAATCAGCGAAGAGTAGCGAAGGTTCGCTACGGGTATTCGCCTAGCGAAGGCATGAGTGAAGGTTCGCTAGAGTGTTCGCCTAGCGAACTTTGGGTGTTTTTGGCTCTGTTTGGTTCTAACTTGGTTCGCCAAGTGCTCGCCTAGCGAACTTTGTGTCTGTTTTTAGCTAACAGTTGGTTTGCTGGAACATTCGCCTAGCGAAGGAGCTAGCGAATGCTCGCGAGGGAGGTTCGCCTAGCGAACAGTGCTGTTTGTGTAATTTTGTTTTCTGCATAACTTTTGATATGTGGTTCGGTTTGAGGCGTGGTTTGATGCATTGGAAAGCTATTGAGCTGTACTTTCTCATGATGAGGAGTTTGAGGTTATTGGCCGATTAAATAAAGTCGAGAATTTGGGAATAGTGTCATTTACCGACTGTTGTCGTTTTAAATGTGTATATTGGTTGTGTAACATACAATGTGGCCTTGATATTAATGTGTATGCCTTGTATGATGTTGTGTAATGATAATGCATGTGATGACATGTTGTGATGATAAAGTGTGGTCGAAAGGCAAATGAATGTGGTATGTTGTAATTGGTTTTATATGCATGTTTATGATTACATGTATGTGTGAAAATGAATTGCTTACGTGAAGTTCAATGTGTGTTAATTGGTGGCCGTATGGCATGAAAATTGCATTGTTGGATTGATTTCTAATGCATGAATAAAGATGGTGAAATAATTCATAATGATGAATTATATGTGATTGTAAGAGATGAATGCATGACAATGTTTGTATACATGTATGCATTATAAGAATGTCATGAATCATTTTGTATGTGAAGCATAATGATTGCATTCTTGTGTTGAGGGATTCAAAGAGAATTCCGCTATGACATCGTGTGCCTATGTGAGGACCTAAAGCGGTGGTTATAGACGATCGTGTGCCTAAGGTGAGTACCTAAAGCGATCCATAAACGTCGTGTGCCTAAGTGAGGACCTAAAGCGACGGGTGAACATTGTTGGCCCGACGGGGTGTTACTTCGGTAACAAGCAATGGTTCCAATAGTTCCTGAGTGAACTAGTGATGAGTCGGTACCGCATATGTAATTGCATAGAGTCGTTGTGTCGGTCTCTTGCATTTACATGAATCATGATTGCATTGTTATATGTGGAAAGTCATGATTGATTATTTGTGTGGAAAATGGTGATGTACATTTATGATAAATGTATTGTGCATGTTTGATATGCATTGCTAAATGGTTGATTTTATGATTGAGCTTATGATAAGCCTTTGGGAATTGTTGTGCAATTGTGTTGGATGTAGTGAATTGTAAATGATATGTTTTGTGTATAAACGTATGCATTGTATGAGAAGAGGTGATTATGTGCATGAATGATATGCTTGGGTTGTGATAGATGTTATATAATGGAATTTGTGAGTAATAGTGTATGTGGTAATAAATGTGTTATGTGTATTTTTATGTTGAAATATATAATTATATGCATCGATATTATGATAATGTTTCTTACCCTTTTGCTGTTTTATAATGCTCTATGAGGCATTGCAGAGTAGGTTGCTGAAGGTATTTTGTGAAGCTTAGGACTTCATTTCTTTTGGTCGGTCGGCTCTGATATGTAGCATCGGGTAGCTAGGATTACATGATTATTTTTGTGATACATTTTGTATATGTATCTTGACTTGAATTGTTTATGTAAACATGATTCCGTGTTGACGGATAGTATTTGATATATATATATCTATATATATGATGTTATTCGGTATTTAGATGTTTCCGCTTTTATTCTAAATATTGAGATGTGGGTGTAAGGACGAAGTTCCTATGTGCAAGTTACCCCACTGTTGCATATCTCTGTTGAGCAGGTGTTGATTGTTTTAATTTCACGTATAATGTGACATGCTTCTTTTATGCCATGCTTTGTAATTATACTCTGATGAAATTATTAATATATGCCTAATGATTAATATGTGTTTATTTGGGGGTATAGAAGGGGGTGTTACATTAAGTGGTATCAGAGCCAGTGTCGAGTCAGTTTGTGTCTGTCTTGTTGTTGTTGTTGGTTGAACTGTTGTTTAACCGTGTTGTCGTTGTTGGGAATGATCAGAATATGGCTGGTAGAAACGACAATGCGATGGCTACTGCTTTGGAAGCAATGGCTAGGGCAGTGCAAGGTGCGCCGAACGTGAATGCTAATGACGAGTTCAGGAAGAATCAACCACCGGTCTTCAAGGGAAGATTTGATCCGGATGGTGCTCAGATATGGTTGAAGGAAATTGAAAGGATATTCCGAGTTATGGACTGTGCGGAAGAGAACAAGGTAAGGCTAGGAACTCACATGCTGAAGGAAGAAGCCGACGATTGGTGGGTCGGTAAGCGTCAAGTTCTTGAGATTGATGAGGAGGGAATTACTTGGGATTTGTTTCGTACTGAGTTTCTAAGGAAGTATTACCCTGAACATGTTAAGGGAAAGAAGGAGATGGAATTTCTAGAACTAAAGCAAGGTAGTATGTCTGTTGTGGACTATACTGCGAAGTTTGTGGAATTGGTACAATTTCATCCTCACTATGCAGCGATTACTGCCGAGTTTTCCAGATGTGTGAAGTACGAGAATGGTCTACGCCTTGAGATTAAGCAAGCCATTGGTTATCAGTGGATAAGAAGATTTTCCGACTTGGTGGAATGTAGTAGAATCTTCGAGGAAGATAGCAAAGCTCGTTCTGCTCACTACAAGAGTATGAATGAGAGAAAAGGGAAACAACAAGCTCGTGGTGGTCCTTATGTGACACCCGTTGATAAGGACAAGCATAAGAGTAACTTTGAGAAGAAGTCGAGTGGAGGGGGTTCTAGTGCTCCGAAATGTTTCAAATGTGGAGAGATTGGTCATAAATCATTGGAATGTAGGAAGACTCTTGAGAAGTGTTCCAACTGTGGAGGCTTGGGACATGCTGTCGCCGATTGTAGAAGGAACAGGGTGAAGTGTTACAATTGTGGGGAATCGGGTCACATTAGTACTAATTGTGCTAAGCCGAAACAAGCTCAAGCGGGCGGAAAAGTGTTTGCATTGGCGGGTACAGATACTACTGATGCGGATCGTTATACTACAGGTACTTGTCTTATTAATGGTATGCTTTTAGTTGCTATTGTTATTATCGGAGTGACTCATTCGTTTATTTCACATGAGTAAGCGAAGCATTTGAATTTGTTGTTTGTTCCTTAGTACCTGATGGGTGTGTGAAACACCGTCAGTACTTTCTGGTTTTTCTGTTCGGTGGTCAGCAGGTGTTAGGATGAGATAAGTGGGGGAGAAGCTGGTACTTCTCCGTGTTTCCTCGGATGTGGAGCGTTAACTCGGTGTGTTGTTGATTGCGAGATCGTAAGTGTTATTTGGACAGAGTAGTTTCCGGTTTCAGGAAGGATACAGAGGTAAAATTTATGTCGACTAAGAATTTGTGCCTTAGGTAGTTTTGTGCACGGGATGCAAGAAAGGCTATTATAGTTTAGTGAAGATGGTTTATGCCCCATCATAATTGTCGGTTGTCTATTGACAAATTGAGGAACTGATCACCCTTAATCTATTGTTGATAGCAGACGGGAATTGTGTTGGATGGGATAGACGTATCTTTCCGGCTTTAATAGTGAAATGGAATACATTGTTCGGAATTAATGAAGGATTAGGGATTGATTTCGATGAGTTGATGAAGATTTTCATATTTGAAGACGAGACATATTAGAAGTTTTAGTATGTTGGAAAGCCATTAAGAGAGTACGATTGAGTATTATTATTGGTCGCTTTCAGAGTTGTTGGTGACAAAAGGAAAAGATGATTGCACGAGATAATGAACATGCGGTGTATGAGGGAATTTATGAGACTTGGGATGTCAAGGGAAGAAATTGTATATGAATTGTTGAGAAATGAATAAGGTGACGATTGAGAATAAGATAACTAGGATGGTTTGGATCATTTGATGGAAGTAGTGATTTGTTTGGGTCGTGGCTTAGGTTTTCAGCATTTGAGAATTCATGGAAGGATTAGTACTATTGTGGAGTTGGAATTGGTTACGGTTGTGTTGTGTTGGAATATTGGAAGTGTTATCTTTATAATATTTGAAATTCGAAGTGTTTAGTGATTTCGAGAGTATTGAGTACTTGTTTGGTCCGAAGGAATAGAGTATGAGATAACAAAGACGATTAAGATTCATGGCGAGTTATGAATTTGGTTTGGTTTTGGGAGAGGCAGTTATTAGGCCTAGTGTGTGAGTCGAAAATCTTTATGTATGTCGGTTTTGATGGCAAGAGAGCTAGAATCGTTGAGCAGTTCAGAGACTTGTGCCTAGTGAGAGAGGATTAGACTTTGGAAGCAAGATTGATGGACTCGATAGTTTGAGCAATCAGAGTGCGCAGTGGAAGCGTGATGTGATTCATTTTGTATGAATGTGTGAGACTTGTAAGAGTTCGTAAGTTGGACATTGGAGACATGTGGGAATGATGAAATTATTGGATGTTCCGGAATGGAAGTGTTAAGTGAAAGGTTTAAATTTGTTTCGTGGAACTTTAAGTTCTTGTTTGTGTTGTTGCCTCGTTTCCATGGTGATGGTTCGAGTACGTGTAGCTAATTCCTGTGAGGGGAATTAGGGGAGTGTTACCTAGAGTACGGTAACGATCTTGTTGTGTTTTGGTTCTAGAGTGAACCTGTGTGTTGGTATCTTGGTTTTCCTTGAGTTGTGAGTTTGTCGTCAAGTGCATTGTATGGGCTTTGCATCTTGTCGTTGTAGTTGTCGTTGTTGTAGTTAGCAAGTTGGTTTGTCAGTTGTGTTATTCGTGGTGTGCCTTTTGTTGGCATGTTGGTTTGTGGGTCGGATGCGAGAGTCGTGTCTGGAGTTGTTCGTCTCGGTATATTTTCGAGGACGAAAATGTCTAAGTGGGGGAGAGTTGTAACGCCCCAATTTCGATTATTCCAATTTTTGTTGAGTCCTTTATTTAATTGAATGTTAAATTATTCTATTTATGACTTTGGTGTGATAATATGCTTTTATGCTATGTTATGATGTATTATCTCATTTGAGAGCGTTTTCGGGAATTTTGGGCTTAAGGGCATTTTGGTCATTTTATAACTATTAATGAGTTAGAGAAAATTAAGGAAGTAATTTGTAGAGGAAATTTATTAGAAAATGAATTAAGTGTAGAAATTGAATTAGAGGAAATAGAAAATAAAAGAAAAGAAATAGGAATAAGAGGAAGGAAATAGGAGAGAAAGAGAAAAAGGGGAAATAGAAAGAAAAAGAAGAGAAAGAAAGAGGAAGAGAAGAAAAGAGAGAAAAAGTGGAAATCATCAAGAACAAGAGCTAGATCATTTGGAATCCGGGTAAGGGTTAGAAACATTGTTATCTTGTTTATGTGTGTAGTTATGTATGTGTTTTCTTGTATGTTTGCTTGTCTTCCATAGCTTTTGAGTTTTAGGTTGAAAATGAGAATTTTGTGAGAAATCGATACTTTCGCGGTTGGAAATTGACGTAAACGTGGTAGAATGTTTGTTGTCATGATGGGATTGGGTTCTGATTGATATATGTTGTTTTGGAAAATGTTTTGGGTTGAAAATATGGTTTTTGGGTTTTCAACAGCGCTGAAGGATTCTGAGTTTTCGCAGGTTCGCCTAGCGAGCCAATCAGCGAAGAGTAGCGAAGGTTCGCTACGGGTATTCGCCTAGCGAAGGCATGAGCGAAGGTTCTCTAGAGTGTTCGCCTAGCGAACTTTGGGTGTTTTTGGCTCTGTTTGGTTCTGACTTGGTTCGCCAAGTGCTCGCCTAGCGAACTTTGTGTCTGTTTTTAGCTAACAGTTGGTTCGCTGGAACATTCGCCTAGCGAAGGAGCTAGCGAATGCTCGCGAGGGAGGTTCGCCTAGCGAACAGTGCTGTTTGTATAATTTTGTTTTCTGCATAACTTTTGATCTGTGGTTCGGTTTGAGGCGTGGTTTGATGCATTGGAAAGCTATTGAGCTGTACTTTCTCATGATGAGGAGTTTGAGGTTGTTGGCCGATTAAATAAAGTCTAGAATTCGGGAATAGTGTCATTTACCGACTGTTGTCTTTTTAAATGTGTATATTGGCTGTGTAACATACAATGTGGCCTTGACATTAATGTGTATGCCTTGTATGATGTTGTGTAATGATAATGCATGTGATGACATGTTGTGATGATAAAGTGTGGTCGAAAGGCAAATGAATGTGATATGTTGTAATTGGTTTTATATGCATGTTTATGATTACATGTATGTGTGAAAATGAATTGCTTACGTGAAGTTCAATGTATGTTAATTGGTGGCCGTATGGCATGAAAATTGCATTGTTGGATTGATTTCTAATGCATGAATAAAGATGGTGAAATAATTCATAATGATGAATTCTATGTGATTGTAAGAGATGAATGCATGACAATGTTTGTATACATGTATGCATTATAAGAATGTCATGAATCATTTTGTATGTGAAGCATAATGATTGCATTCTTGTGTTGAGGGATTCAAAGAGAATTCCACTATGACATCGTGTGCCTATGTGAGGACCTAAAGCGGTGGTTATAGACGATCGTGTGCCTAAGGTGAGGACCTAAAGCGATCCATAAACGTCGTGTGCCTAAGTGAGGACCTAAAGCGACGGGTGAACATTGTTGGCCCGACGGGGTGTTACTTCGGTAACAAGCAATGGTTCCAATAGTTCCTGAGTGAACTAGTGATGAGTCGGTACCGCATATGTAATTGCATAGAGTCGTTGTGTCGGCCTCTTGCATTTACATGAATCATGATTGCATTGTTATATGTGGAAAGTCATGATTGATTATTTGTGTGGAAAATGGTGATGTACATTTATGATAAATGTATTATGTATGTTTGATATGCATTGCTAAATGGTTGATTTTATGATTGAGCTTATGATAAGCCTTTGGGAATTGTTGTGCAATTGTGTTGGATGTAGTGAATTGTAAATGATATGTTTTGTGTATAAACGTATGCATTGTATGAGAAGAGGTGATTATGTGCATGAATGATATGCTTGGGTTGTGATAGATGTTATATAATGGAATTTGTGAGTAATAGTGTATGTGGTAATAAATGTGTTATGTGTATTTTTATGTTGAAATATATAATTATATGCATCGATATTATGATAATGTTTCTTACCCTTCTGCTGTTTTATAATGCTCTATGAGGCATTGCAGAGTAGGTTGCTGAAGGTATTTTGTGAAGCTTAGGACTTCATTTCTTTTAGTCGGTCGGCTCTGATATGTAGCATCGGGTAGCTAGGATTACATGATTATTTTTGTGATACATTTTGTATATGTATCTTGACTTGAATTGTTTATGTAAACATGATTCCGTGTTGACGGATAGTATTTGATATATATATATCTATATATATGATGTTATTCGGTATTTAGATGTTTCCGCTTTTATTCTGAATATTGAGATGTGGGTGTAAGGACGAAGTTCCTATGTGCAAGTTACCCCACTGTTGCATATCTCTGTTGAGCAGGTGTTGATTGTTTTAATTTCACGTATAATGTGACATGCTTCTTTTATGCCATGCTTTGTAATTATACTCTGATGAAATTATTAATATATGCCTAATGATTAATATGTGTTTATTTGGGGGTATAGAAGGGGGTGTTACACATAGTGTACCGAGTCTCGCAGTCGGTGAATTTCTTGCTAAAATAGTAGATGGCAGACTCTTTCCTTTTGGTTTCGTCTTGTTGGCCAAGTACACAACCCATTGAGTCTTCCAAGACTGTTAGGTAGATAATCAGTGGTCTTCCCTCCACTGGAGGTGATAGAATCGGTGGGTTCAACAGGTATTCCTTGATACTGTCGAAGGCAGTTTGACACTCATCTGTCCAAACGCAGTCCTGATCTTTTTGAGTAATTTGAAAATCGGCGCGCATGTCGCGGTCATGAGGAATACGAATCTCGAAATGTAATTCAAACGTCCCAGGAATCCTCTAACTTGTTTTTTAGTTTTCGGAGAAGGCATTTCTTGAATGGCCTTGACCTTGTCAGGATCAACCTCAATTCCTTTCTGGATGACGATGAACCCTAAGAGTTTCCCTGAACAGACACCGAAGGTGCATTTATTTGGATTCAAGCGGAGTTTGTACTTTCTCAGCCGCTCGAATAGTTTTAACAGGTGGGTCACATGCTAATCTTCTGTCTTAGATTTTGCAATCATGTCATCGACACACACCTCGATTTCCTTGTGTATCATGTCATGAAACAGAGTAGTCATGGCCCTTTGATAGGTTGCCCCGACGTTCTTCAAACCGAATGACATTACCTTGTAACCAAAGGTTCCCCACGGGGTAATGAACGGAGTTTTCTCCATGTCTTTTGGCGCCATTTTTATTTGATTATAGCCCGAGAATCCATCCATGAAGGAGAAGACTTTGAACTTTGTTGTACTGTCTACCAGCATGTCAATGTGTGGTAAAGGAAAGCCGTCCTTTGGACTAGCCTTGTTTAGATCTCTGTAGTTGACAAACATTCTGACCTTTCCGTCCTTTTTCGAAATGGGTACGATGTTGGCTAACCATTGAGGATATTCTGACGTGGCGAGGAAACTCGCGTCAATCTGTTTCTGTACTTCCTCTTTGATTTTGATGGCCATGTCCGGGTGAGTCCGTCTCAACCTCTGTTTTACGGGCGGACATTCCAATCTCAATGGTAGATGATGTTCCACGATGCTGGTATCCAACCCTGGCATATCTTGATAGGACCAAGCGAATACATCGGGAAATTCTTTGAGAAGCTTTGTCAAACTCTCTTTGGCAGTTGGACTGAGCAGTGCCCCAATCCTGATCTCTTTTCTTTCTTCTTTTGAACCCAAGTTGACCGTTTCCAACGGCTCTTTGTGAGGTTCAATGGACCTTTCCTCTTGTCTGAGTAATCGGGAGATCTCTTCTAGAATTTCGTCATCAACTTCTTCTTCAGCCCCAAATACCAGGAACTCAAAGTCGGGAGAAGGCATCAGATCATATGTTTCAACGGGGTTTAAAACAAGCAATCTGCATGACGTGATGATTTGTGTTTAGAAGAGATAGAGAAAATGCAAGAGTCTGTGCAGTGTATTTTCTTTGGAAAACTGCTTGTTTTTATTATTGAGTTGTTTTTTAGGATTACCATTTTCTGAGAAAAGCGAAAAGAGAAAACAACAATTACTGCGGAAATTACAGAACGACATTATTCTATTTATGAACAAGTCGATTCTTGAAACTAAAACCCTATAAAATAAAACTCTGTCGCTTTGGGTGAAGCGAAGAGGGAAATTTACAGAAAGAGAGCCATATCAAAACATCTGTTTCACCTGGGCAGGGTGAAAGGTTAAAGTAAAGACGGAAATTACTTAGACTTATGAACGATCTTCGGAACATCGACTGCGACCCATTGTCGGCGAACTTTTTGGTGAATCACAAAGTCTGGTACCTTCCTTGGTTTGTCTTCAGAAATAACGCTGATTTCTGGCGGAGCAGGATCATTGGAATATGTCTCCCAGGCACAGTTGTCGTAGGAGGATTCCTCTGTTGTATTTTGCATAGTATTTATTCTCTCAGGTAAATCTCCTCACCCAGTTGGCTGGATGTCTTCGAGCCTGATACGAGAGCTTTCAGGAGCGGTGTACTTGACCAAGTAGTCGAATTTGCCACTCGGTTGTCCTAAGGTTTCCCACACTTCTGTGGAACTGGAGGAGTCATCCTTCTCGATGACGCTGACCTCAGGAAAAACATAGTTAATGAACTTAAGTCCTGCAAACTTTGCGAATTCATCGTCGTGCTGGATATTTTCTGAATGACCTGAGTGTTGATCCCATGACATGGTGGGGATGCATGTATTCTGTTCAATGATGCTCAGCTGATTTTCATTGTTCGGCTGATTTTCTTGCCCCAAGTCTCCTGGGTACGGCTGCCAGATAGGCAAGCCATCCATTGGGCCATAATAGTCGTGGTTAAAGTTGTCCTTCATCAGAGTGTCTTCCTCTAATGAGTTTGGTGAAGCACGACATCCTTCCGGATCACAATCTCCATATATCATTTCGACGTCTGACCTGGGTATAAATCTCGGACTCTGTGCGGGATAGCAAAATGGCGTAGGCACCTTTTCCTGAGACATATAACCGTCCTCGTTGAGATAGGACTTCCATTCCTCATCTGTATCAGAGGGATCTCCCTTGTTGATAGTATGGACTGTTTGAGGCACTGGGTGAAGGAAACCTCCACTGTGGAAGAAGTCCTGAATGGGATGAAGACTTTCATCGTTAGCAGCTGTCTGGGTGCAGGTTGCAGAAAAACCAAGACCCTTCTGTGTTTTATTATCAGTAGGAATGACGAGTTGTCCCCATCCTTTTGTATTGTTATTCTTGATACTTTGAGAGCATCTCTGTATGAGGAAATCGAGGTTCCTTTCTCTGATTGATTCTTACTACTCACCGAAAGTGCTTGGAACTGAGTTCCAACAACCTCCTCAGGTTCTACACAAGTAGATAATGACAGGTTACTCACGATCAAGGCTTGTTCTCCACAAACCGTGACGAGTTGATCGTTCTTGACGAACTTCAGTTTTTGGTGCAGCGTCGAAGTGACTGCCCCAGCCTGGTGTATCCAAGGTCTTCCTGATAAACAGCTGTACGCTGCCCGGACGTCCATGACCTGGAAAGTGATTTGGAAAGTGTGAGGACCGATAGTTATGGGAAGGTCGACTTCGTCGATAACTACTTTCTGAGATCCGTCAAAGACTTTGACGATGACCTCACTGCCCCTCACCGGGGATCCTTTGAATGATAGTCGCATTAAAGTGGACTTTGGCATAACGTTGATGGACGATCCTGTGTCTACCAGTACGCTGGCTAAAACATCGTCCTGGCAGTTAACTGTGATATTGAGCGCCATGTTGTGACTTTTGCCCCTCTCTGGCAAATCCTCATCACTGAATCCTAAGTTGTTGTAGGAAGTGATGTTAGAGATGATGCTATCGAACTGTCGTATTGACACATCCTATTCCACAAAGGCCTGCTCTAAGACTTTCTGTAGAGCCTCTCTGTAGGCTTCAGAACTGAGTAAAAGTGATATCACTGAGATCTTTGAAGAAGTTCGTAATAGTTGATCAACAATGTTGTACTCACTCCTTTGGATGAGCTTCAGCATCTCATTATTGTTCTTTGAAAGGTCGGGATTATTGGATTGACCGACTGGTGGATCAGGAGCTTCTGTCTGAAGTTCCTTTTCTTTGTTAGGTTCTCCAACCCCTCGGTTAAAGATTCGACCGCTCCGTGTTACTCGACTGATGTATGCAATATTCACGACGGAGGGTAATGGAATTTCCTTTCCATTCTCAATTATTGTTGCACCGTATTTGTAAGGGATCACCTTAGCTGTTTCATATGGTAACGATCCTGGTAGATAAATAATTATAGGATTGTCGTAAGTAACTTCAATCAGTTCCTAGCTAAGAACCTTTGATTCGTCCAGTAGAGGGATGATGGTACAAACATCCTTGTTTCGTTGATGATCAGATGACAACGTCTCTAATTTGATCAACGAAGTAGTCCGGCGTCCAGTTGATTGGCTCGGGACTCGGACACGGGTGAATCTCTTTACGATCCAACTGACCTTGAAGAGATGCCCGCACAAGGTAGCATCCTTGGTTACTCTCCGAGCATACTCTACAACGTTCATAGTTGTGTGGTGGCACCTGGCCACGCCGACTTTGAATGCAGTGCAACCTTACCAGGTTTGTTTCCATAGATCGGACATCCTGACTTTGACGCCGAGTAGGGTTTCCATTGAGCACATTGATTTGTTGTGTGTCTTCATCCAGATAGATTGGAATCCACCAGTGGTTTAACAAGTGTTGTAAAGTTCTCTGAACGAGAGCGCACCCTTGGTTACTCTCACTGCATCCTTTACAGTTCAGATAATCGTGAGAAGTAAGAAAACCAAGTTGAACCTGCTTGGCGTGTAACTCCACCAAGCTGGTATTCATCAGACGAATATCAAAGATTTGAATCATGTTGATCTGATAAGGATTTCTATCATGGTAGTCCTGGATCCACCCAAGATCCATCTGATGCTGGAGGGCCTCTTGTACAAAAGAGCATCCCTGTTTATTTACCGAGCAAGTCAGATAAGAATTGTAATCGTGCCGCGGCAGATTATGATACTGGCTTTGCCTTGAGTGCATCGCCACCAAGTTGACATTCATTGCACGGATGTCGTGGTTCTGAATGATGTTGGAATTCGTATAGGTCATGTTGACTCCACGAACTCGATGCTCTTGGATCCACCCGAGATCCAATTGTTCCTGTAGAGTTGATTGCACCACATAACATCCTTGATTGCTTTTAGAGCAAATATCACACTGGTGATAATTATGAGGTGGCACATGGCCATATCCGCTCTGTCTACAATGCATCTTGACCAAGTTGGCCCTTAACAAGAGTACATCATGAATTTGACAGCTGTCGTTAGACTCTCTCTATCAAATTGACTGCAGCTTTCCCATGTTGAGGCAGCGGGTTTGTGAGAACATTCGTATCCTTGAAAGATAAGACCCCGCTCCTAACAAGCTTTTGTACGTCGAATTTGAAACTGAGACAGTTTTCTATGTTATGCCCTGGTCCTCCTTGATGGTAAGGACAAGTCTGATCCGCCTTGAACCAAAAAGGCGTATTTTCCGGTACTGTAAGAGGAGACTTAGTTTGGACATGCCCCTTGAACAGTAATAATGGAAGCAGTTCTACGTACAACATTGGTATAGGGTCGAACCCTGATGGTCGTGTTGCACGATTGTTGTTGTACTGAGGACGAGCCTGCTGAAGAGGCTGTTGTGTCCTTTATTGAAGTTGTTGTTGATTAGGTTGGTTCTGAGCAACCTGAGGTTGATACGTAGGAACAGGCGTCGGGTTAATAACAGGAGTACAACTGCTACTGGTTGGTAACACCGCCTTTGTTTCCCTAGAGAGATATTCCCAATATACTGCTCTTTTTTCTTAGGGAGAGCACTACCGTATCGTTTTGTACTACTTGATGATCCAGCGTCTTTAACTAGGCGTCCTTCTCGGACAACTTCCTCAAGACGAACTCCCATGCCCACCATCTCGGTGAAGTCACTGGGCGCACTGGCAACCATTCTGTCGTAGTAAAATGAGCTCAAGGTCTTTAAGAAGATCTTTGTCATCTACTTTTCCTCCAGAGGTGGAGAAATCTGAGCGTCAATATCATGCCATCTCTGAGCGTATTCTTTAAAGGTTTCCTTGTCCTTTTGTGACATAGATCTGAGCTGATCTCTGTCCGGTGCCATGTCCAGATTATATTTGTACTGCAGAACGAAGGTAGCGCCCAGATCTCTGAATGTACCGATCATGGCGCGGTTTAACCCCATGTACCATTTTAATGCGGCACCGGTTAAACTATCCTGAAAGTAGTGAATTAGTAGCTACTGGTTCTTTGTCTAAGCTGACATTCGCCGAGCGTACATCACTAAATGGCTATGAGGGCAAGAGTTACCCTTGTACTTTTCAAAGTCGGGTACCAGGAACTTGTGTGGAACTTTTACATTGGGGACTAAGCAGAGGTCCGCGGCGTCCTTTCCAAATAGATCCTGACCGCGAAGGGCTTGCAGTTCTTTCTGCATTTCCAGGAACTGTTCCTGGAATTCATTCATTCTATCGAACATGCTGTCATTTCCACCAGAAGGTATCTGGGGAATCTGTCCTTCCGGGACAGCGTGTACCACGGGCGGTGGTATAGTCACTATGGCCGAGACTCTCGGTGTCTCCTGAAGTTTGTAACCTTCAGGAGTTACTGTCATGCCCCTGGTATCTTTGCTTTCCCAAAGTCTGTAACCTTCAGGCCCAGCGGTTCCTGCTGCATTTTCCAGATCTCCTATGATCGGCGGAATATATCCTTCCGGGATATGGTTGAGTGGCATGCCCCAGGGACGATCTTTCGGCATCTTGTACCTAGGATCATACTTTTCCACTATGGGCGTTGATGTGATCTCCGAGATCACAATCCTTTGTTGCTGTATTTGAGCTTCTGCTAGAGCTTGCATGTCATCATGAAGCTTTCTCAGATCCTCTTTCAGAGTGTCGATCTCTTCTCTCAACTCGCTGTTCTCTTCCTCGAGATTATCCATCTTTTTCTGACGATTGGCCCGAGTATTGTACGAATGAGACAGTTTGACTCTAGAACCGAGACACAAACGTGAGATTCGTAGGTAAGAAGAATGCGTTTATGAGAATGATGAATGCAATGATTATTAATTATTTTTGTTTATTCAAAGTAAACTTCGACAATTAGATTGCAAATATCAAACAATGGGGAAACCCCATTTTATTGAATTCAAAAGATTGCGGAAATGGAAATACAGTAGATTACAAAGTGCTGAAAAAGGAAACCTAAACTAATGAATCCTGAGTCCTCTCTGAGGAGAGGTCAAGTGATGGTTCTGGTACTTTCCTCTTCTTTGATCGGGGCTCTTGGGCCGTTGTCGGGTTGTCATTCCTTTGCCAAGTGAAATGAGCGAGCAAATTCCTTTGGTCATCCTTATTCTCTATAGCATGTTGCTCTAAAATCTTAATCAGAGCATCTTTTTCTCTTAACAGCTGCTGTATTTTCTTACACTCCACATTGAGAATACGATACTTGTTCCTCCAAGACCTCTTCTCCTGCTGAATTTTGTTGAGAGTAACCTGAAGCTTTTCCATCTCAGACATGAAATAAAGGGCAGAGTCCCTTAATGGAAGAACTTCCTGACGAGGGTAAGGCATCCTCAGCTTGAGAGCTCTAGTTTGTACCCAGTGGAGATAAGGCTCCACCGAGACACAGTCTGGTTTTCCTAGAGACTCTCGTCCTTTCCTGTGAACATGTTTCCAAGCGTGCACTATTTTTGTCTTTAGTGCCCTGTCATTTTCTCCTTCCTTGAAGAAAAGACCTTTCAGATGAGCATTCCGCGGGACATGCCTCATCAGGTATCCAAATTGACGACGAACTAAAATTGGATTATAGTTGATTCCTCCCTTAGTTCCTATAAGGGGTACATTTGGGAAATGTCCACAATGATCAATGATTCTGATCCCGTCATAGATTCAATTGTACCAATCAATGTCAGAGTTGGTAAGAGACATGATTCTCTGCGACCAACGTAAAGTATTCTTTTGATCCCAAAATGCAGCAGCCTTGGGAAAATGGGAAGTGAACCATTTGTAAAGCAAGGGTACACAACATGTGATCATTCCTCCGTTATATAAATTCCTTAAGTGTACCGAATAATACACATCTGCGAGTAAGGTTGGTACAGGGTTTCCGATCAGAAAAATCTTAATGGCATTGATATCTACAAAGTTATCGATGTTGGGAAACAAAAATAACCTGTAGGTGACCAAAACAAAGATGCTTTCGAAAGTGGCCACGTTCCCTATACTAGCGAAGTATAGAGCCTTCTTTGTCAAGAACTGGACTGGCAAACCCTGGATGCCACACTTAGTGGTCATGTGAGTCCTTACTTCTGACTCGTCCAAATAAATTACTCTTGCAATGGTCTGATCCTTTGGAATTTCTTCCAGTCCAGAAAAGGGAGCTTGGTCAGTAATATGCAAATCAGTCAGGTGAGAATACTCCTCCAGCGTTGGTGCAAGCTGATAATCCGGGAATGTGAAACAGTGATAGACCGGATCGTAGAACTGGATTAGTGTGGACAAGATTCCTTCAATTACGTTGACCCTTAATAAGGACAGCAGTCCTCCATACTTGGCTCTGAAAGCCTCGTGGTTGGTGATCATTCTCGCCAAACCTCTCAAATCCTCCAACTTTGGAACCTTGAAGGTGTACTTATGAGTTTTCCTTCTACCGAAATCCATTAGCGCAATCTCCTTTCTCTCTGACATTTGCAATCATTGTCTTAGTTTAATTTGAAAAAGAGAGATTAGAAGAGAAGATTTTTTTTTTAATGTTTTAATGTTTTTTAAATGAATGCATGAATGCAGCACACAAAAACATAGAAAAAACATGGGGTCAAAGGGTCGGTGTCATGAAGTCAAGGCTCTACCCCCTCCCCCCCACAAAGGTTTATACTGGTGATTTTTTGTACATGTCCTCAAAATCATCAGCTCCTCCCAGGATAACAACAGCAAGCGGATCACCAGCGAGCTGCAGTATCTTAGAGTAAATGCTATTCACCGAGAATAGATCATCAGCCTCAAATGAGGGTAGTATCGCGTGACAACTATTTCCGATAGCTTCCGCACTACAAAATGGTTTTAGTATACTAAATTAGTTTCACCTACGACCACAATCGAACAACACTGCTTTCAACAACCGAAGTCGTATAGGCATTGAATACGCAAAAGGTGCCTCCACTGATCCGATGGTCGAGGTCTCTTATTTGGGAGTCACTCCCTATAAGATTACCCGTTTAGCCATCACCTATCTTAGGTGTATACTCAATCTTTCCACATGCAGCATCACACGCATTCCCATTAGCAGAAAAATAAACACAGATATCAATTAGGAAAAGCAGTATATATATTTGTCTTAATCATCCTAGACCTCTAGTCTTATGATCCTATACAGACAATGACTCCTCAACAGAGTCGCCATTTCTGTGACGTGAATGTGAACTCAAGGTTTCTACCTAAGAGATTGGAAGAGAACAAGATCTCTACAGGATTGTCCCCAGTGAAGTCGCCATTCTTCTTGGCAGTTTTCAGACTTAAGGTTTCAATCAGAGAGATAATAGGGATAAGATGCCCTGCGGGGCCCCACGGTGGGCGCCATTTTTCTGTAGCGAGCGATTTTGGACGTGGTTCTTAAGCACTATCGCTCTGGGGTACTACAGGTCGATTCATTTTTTATCCTATTAAGCTGACTAAGGAAGGGAAATAGATGTCTCCAATTAACCTTACTTGCATACTAAGTTTAAACAGATGATTGTTGGTTTACAGATGCGGTTTAGATTGTGGGCCTCTCTCTGCTTATTTTGTTAATAATGAAATGACGAGACTATTCATGGGGATTTTGGATAAGTACTGGATTTGATGTTTTTAATTAGTGTGCTCGCTAAGATTCTTTTGCAATCTTATGCCTACGTATTCCCGTTTAACGAAACAGGGAAATCAGAGCGATTGTAGTTCCTCCTATTCTATGGGAGGAAAAAGGTTGTTTTGGTGTCTTGTTCAAAGCTCGAGACATGAAGCTAAAATGTGGTTTGCATCTTGTTCAAAGCCCAAGATGTGAAGCTGAAGGGTCTATTTGTATCTTGTTCGAAGCCCAAGATGTGAAGCTAAAGGGTTTGGACTCAACAAGAGAGTGCTTTTGTGTGTCTTGTACAAAGCCCAAGACGGAGGCTAAAAGGGGTTTGACTCAACAAGAGAGTACTTGAACAGGTGATTGACTCAACAAGAAAGTCTGAAGGTTGATTGACTCAACAAGAGAGTCTTTTATACTCAATAAGAGAGTGTTTATATGTGTCTTGTACGAAGCCCAAAACGGAGGCGAAAAGGTTTTGACTCAACAAGAGAGTCTTTTATACTCAACAATAGAGTGTTTTTGTATCCCGTACGAAGCCCGAGATAGAGGCTAAAAGGAGATTGACTCAACAAGAGAGTCTTTTATACTTAACAAGAGAGTGATTTCTATCTCATACGAAGCCCGAGATGGAGGCTAAAAGTTTAACTCAACAAGAGAGTCTTTTATACTCAACAAGAGAGTGTGAAAAGGTTAGCTCCACTGGGGAAAATCATTGTACAAATCCCAAGAGGAGGTTGTTTATGCTGGTGACTGTTTCAGTTTAGTAACAGGTCTAGTATGTTGGATAAAAGAGAAAATCAGTTCTTATGAAGGGAACGATTAAAGGTAAGGTCGTGCTTTAGGATTCCTTGATTGATCCTTTGTCTAAATGCTCTAAGAGGGGTTGGAACCCTAATTCTTTGAGTGTAGAGAATGCTCACCCATCTTTGGGGAGACTAATGAGTATGAAAGTTCATCCATATTGTGATGATGATTTGCACAATGATGGGAATCTTAGTGGTCAAAATTTGGGGTATGACACCGCCGACCCTCATCCAGCGAGCGGTCGACTCTTCGCTCGTTTGGGTCATTTTTTCTGCATTCTGTTATGTTATTTTTGCTGCTACTTGATTCAGTTGGTTATTGCATCATATATAGTTGGTTCCTCATATTTTTACAAAAAACAAGAACAAGTGAAAGAAATACATTGAACATTTTTCTCTCATCAATTTCATCTTCATCTAGCACCTTTTTCAACAATTGCACATAGTCATTCTTGTTGATTTTCTGCATCATGAAGTGATAACGTCCAAAGCTTAGAGTTGTATCTTTGTTTGGGGTGAGAGGTTCAGTGGGTTTGTTCTTGAATAAAACCTAGGGTTTTGCCCTCCAAGATCATTAGATTTGGGGGTTTTTGGATCAGATCTTGTGTGCATTGAATTCAGCCGAGCGAAGGTGATCGAAGAACGGGAGGTTTTGTCAATCTAGTAGCGTTAAACGGAGGATTGTGCAACAAGTTTTGAGGATCGAACTGTGTGTGGATTTGAATCAGCCGAGTGAAGGTGATTGAGAATTGCGTGTTCTTGCAATCTAGTAACAGTAAACGGAGGTTCTTTCAACAAGTTCGAGGCACTTGATTTGACTCGAATAAAGGGAAAAGTAGACAAAGTATCTGCATCAATGAAGTATTCTTGACTGTAGGAAACTAAGTTTTCTCTTGTAAAAACATTTGCAAACAAGTTATAGATATCTCAATTCTAATTTTAGAATTGGGGGCAGACGTACCCTAAGTGAGAACGATAGGGGAACTGCCTAAACAAACATGGTGTTGTTTCCTTTTCCTTATCTCATTTATATTTCGAATTGTTTACACTTGTAATCGTTCAATCGATCAACAAAAAATCAGGTATAGTTTTGTGCAGAAAATTATTTTGAAAAATCATTGCACAAACATTTTGGATTGTTCTTAGTGAAAATTCTGCATCAACTATAATAGAAGTCTAAACTTGGAGTTTTACGCACTCCAAGTGTTTGATACGTTGAACGCATACAAGGTGCTTGACATATTTTCAAGTTTGGCCTTATTTTGAATACTCATTGGATATTGCACACTGTTAAGCTCCTTTGGTAAATTGATTAAGAGTTAAGTTGAGATTCTAAATTTTCTCTCTTCGAGCCTTTCGTTCCATTTGGCTTACGTATATTTGATCATCTCAGTAACTCGGTTCGTATAGACGAATTATCCTCGGCCACTTCCGTAAAAATAATTTTAAAAGCAAAATTTAGCGCCGACTCGCATTTAAAAAAGTGATATATTCAACCCCCCATCTAGATCAATTGCCTTCGTCTAACAAGTGGTATCAAGAGCACCGGTTAATTCTAGTGCTTCAAGTATAACTTTTTAGAAAATGGCAAACGAACCGAAAGGGGCTTATAATAGAGTACCTATTTTTTAATGGTGAGAATTATAGTGTCTGGAAGGATTGTATGCGTGTTCACATCAATTCTATTGATAGGAACGTATGGAGCGTTATTCAAAATGGTCCAATGGAAATAACCATGACTGATGCGAATAACTTGGTAGTACCCAAGCCTGAAGCACAATGGAATGAGGAAGACGAGAAAAGTACAACTACGATTGGAAGGCGAGAAATATTCTGATCTCCTTATTGGGAGTTGACGAATATTATCGTGTTTGACATTGTACGAGTGCAAAAGCTATGTGGGGCGCATTACAAGTTGCCCATGAGGATACTAACGACGTCAAGCTAGCTAGAATCAATATATTGACTCAAGAGTTCGACCTCTTACACATGAAGCAAGGGGAAACCATTGCTGACATGCAAAAGAGGTTCACTCATTTAATCAATAGACTTCATTCACTTGGTAGGCCAATATCCAATGAGGTTGCTACTAACAAAATCTTGAGGTGTTTGACTAGGGATTGGCAACCGAAGGTGACCGCCATTAAAGAAGCCAACGACTTAACGACGTTAGACATCACAACGTTGTTTGGGAAGCTCGAAGAACATGAGAAAATGCTCATAAGCTTATACCAATTTGAGAAAAGAGAGAAAAAGGAAAAGAGTAAGACCAAGGAAGCGGAAAAGAATTCGATAGCTCTAAAGACTTCTAGTTCAAAGTTCTCCGCGTACGAGCCGAGTGAGAGTGAATCCAGTGATGACGAGGAAAAGGATTTGAATGAAGACATGGGATTATTTGTGAAGCGATACAATCGCTACATCAAGAAAAATGGTATCCAACATTCGGAGAAAAACCTCGTCAACTTTCGTAAGCAATCAAAGTCTTCCAAGAATGAAGACAAAAAGAGTGGAAAAACTAAGGGTTCTTATTATAACTGTGGGAAAGTTGGCCACTACAAGCTGGACTGTCCTTTGTTGAAGAAGGACAAAGGTAAGGATAAAAGTTGTCACGGGAAGAAACAATCAAAACCTAGGAGAGCTTATATCGCTTGGGAAAGCGATAGTGAATCATCTAGTGTTGAAAGTTCTAGTGACGAAGGAGAATCTGTCAATCTTTGCATTTCTGCTCACCAAAGGAAAAAGAACAAAAATGTAAGACACTCTAAGTACGAAAACTCTAATTCAATGTCTTATTCTGAACTACAACGTGCCTTTGATACACTACACCATGAGGCCAAGGAAGCCTTTAAACGGTTAGCTTCAAATAAACAAATATTTTCTCATTTGGAGCAAAAGATCTCCAATTCCGAAAAGGAATTAGAGGCGCTTAAAAATTCCATGGTGGAAGTAACAAAGGTAGATGTTGAGGAAGAAAAAATTAGGTGGTTAAATTTTGGTTGCGATACTTGTCACATTTGGCAAAAAGAGGTTAGGACTCTTAAGGCCAAGCTTGACAAGGCTCTTGAACCAAAAATGACTTTTGCTATTGACAAATCAAACTTTAAGAAAAGCATGGTTAATCCATATCAAAAATATACTTATGTGATTAGAAATCAACCTAGCAAAAGTGATTCTCATGTTAACCTTACTTGCTTATATTGCTGCAAACGGGGTCAGACTATTGCTAAGTGTCGCTTTAGGAGGTTACTAGTTCCTAAGGGCATTTATTAATGGTTGCCCAAATGCAATCCTGTTTTCACTCACCACAAAGGACCCAATAAAAATTGGGTACCTACTTTCCCTTGATTGACTTTGTAGGTACAACGTCTTAAAACCACCGAAAGAAGATATGTTCTGGATAGTGGCTGCTCAAGACATATGACAGGAGACATATCTCTTTTCATCGACTTTGTGGCGAAGAAAAAGGGGTTTGTAACCTACGGAGACAACAACAAGGGACAAATTCTTGGCAAAAGTAGTGTAGGTAACCCCTCATCTACTACTATCTCTGATGTTCTTCTTGTTGAGGGCCTTAAACATAACCTTTTAAGCATTATTCAATTGTGTGACAAGGACTATAAAGTATCTTTTTCTAAGGATTGTTGCATAATTGAGAATAGTGATAAAAAGGATGTGTTTAAGGGCCTGAGGGTTAATAACGTCTATATGCTAGACTTAAATGAGGTATCGTTGAGTAGCGACAAGTGTCTAGTCACCATGAGTGAAGATTCATGGTTATGGCATAGACGATTGACGCATGTCAATTTTGATTTTCTTAATAAAATAGTCTCTAAAGACCTAGTTATCGGCTTGCCCAAAATCAAATTCACAAAGGGTCACTTATGTGATGCTTGCCAAATGGGGAAGCAAACAAGGATCTTGTTTAAATCTAAAAACATTGTTTCAACTACGAGACCCCTTGAGCTCCTCCATATGGACCTCTTTGGACCATCTAGGATTAAAAGCCTAGGTGGTAACTATTATGGTTTTGTGATAGTCGATGACTTTTCGCGTTTTTGCTGGACTATTTTCTTAGCAAATAAGAGCGATACTTTTTCGGCCTTTGAACGATTTTCCAAGTTATCCTAAAACAAATTAAACACGAACATTATATCAATTAGAAGTGATCATGGGGGTGAGTTCAAAAATCATCTTTTTGAAGCTTTTTGTGAAAGCCATGAGATTCATCATAATTTTTCCGCACCACGTACCCCTCAACAAAACGGGGTTGTGGAACGTAAAAATAGAATTTTGGAAGAATTAGGAAGTACTATGATCAATGAGAGTGGACTTCCAAAATACTTTTGGGCCGGCGCCATAAGTATGGCTTGTTACGTTTTGAATAGGGTGTTCATCCGTCCTATTCTAAACAAGACACCGTATGAGCTTATAAAAGGGAGAAATCCCAATGTATCCCACCTTCACGTTTTTGGATGTAAGTGTTTCGTGTTGAATAATGGTAAAGAGACACTTGGTAAGTTTGATGCTAAGGTCGACGAGGGTATTTTTCTTGGATATTCCCAGTCAAGTAAGGCATATAGGGTTTACAATAAGAGGTTACTTACTGTTGAGGAGTCGGTTCATGTTACTTTTGATGAGTCTTATCCGAAAAATGTCAGAAAAGTTAGTTTTATTCATGGTGCAGGTGTATATTCTGAAGACATACTCAAGGACACTGATAAAGGGACTGATCAACCTAAAGCAGTGAATGTTGAGGAGGAAAAAGATCACCAACCAGTGAAGAGTAAGAAGGATCATCCGTCTAATAAAGATGAACTTCCTCTAGCTTGGAATTCTTCCAAAGACCATCCCATCGACAACATTCTCGGTGACATCTCAAAGGGAGTAACAACTCGTTCCAAGCTAAGTAACTTCTGTTATTATGCCGCTTTCGTTTCGCAAGTTGAGCCTAAAAACTCAAAAGAGGCCTTACTCGATGAACATTGGCTTTTGTCAATGCAAGAGGAGTTAAATCAATTTAAAAGAAATGAGGTTTGGGACCTTGTCCCTCCTCCGCGAGGCCATCGAGTAATCGACACCTGATGGGTGTTTAAGAACAAGCTCGACGAAAATGGAGTCATAACGAGAAATAAAGCGCGCTTGGTTGCGCAAGGGTATAACCAAGAAGAAGGCATAAACTATGAGGAAACTTATGTGACTGTTGCCTGACTCAAGGCTATACGCCTACTGCTTGCCTATGCATGTGCCAAAAACTTCAAGTTATTTCAAATGGATGTTAAAAGTGCCTTCCTTAATGGTTATATAAATGAAGAGGTTTATGTTGCCCAACCTCCTGGATTTGAGTCCCATGAGTATCCCGATCACGTTTACAAATTAAAACGTGTTTTATACGGTCTTAAACAAGCCCCTAGGGCTTGGTATGATCGTCTTAGCAAAATTCTTCTTGATCAAGGATACTCTAAAGGAAAGGTTGACACAACCCTTTTCATTAAACATCAAGGAAAGCATCAAATTTTGGTTCAAGTATATGTAGACGATATTATCTTTGGGTATACTAACATAAATTTGGTCAAGGAATTCTCTGAGTTAATGCAGGGAGAGTTCGAGATGTGCATGATGGGGGAGCTTAACTATTTCCTCGGATTGCAAATCAAGCAACTCGATGAAGGAACGCTCGTAAGCCAGACGAAGTATTGCCTTGAATTTCTCAAGCACTTCGACATGGCTAGCTCCAAGGCGATTGACACTCCGATGCCTATGTGTGTCAACTTGAGTCGAGATGAAACGGGTAAGGACGTAGATGTCAAAAGATATCGAGGTATGATTGGCTCTCTACTTTATCTTACCGCATCACGACCAGATATCATGTTTAATGTCTGCATGTGTGCTAGGTACCAATCGTGTCCTAAGGAGTCACATTTAAAAGCCATGAAGCGCATACTTAGGTACCTATGCGGTACTCCAAAGTATGGGCTTTGGTACTCCAAAGGAAGCGATTGCTCTTTGGTTGGCTATTCTGATTCCGACTTTGCCGCTTGCAAATCAGATATGAAAAGTACTAGTGGTACTTGTCACTTTTTCTCGAATTCTTTAGTGAGTTGGCATAGCAAAAAGAAATTTTCCGTTGCTTTATCAACAGGCGAGGCAGAATACGTTGTGGCCGGTAGTTGTTGAGCTCAAGTCTTATGGCTAAAGCAATAATTACTCGACTACAATGTTAAACTAGAACGTATTCCCATTTTGTGTGATAATACAAGTGCCATTAACTTAACCAAAAACCCGGTATTGCATTCTCGCACAAAACATATAGAAGTTAGGCATCGTTTTCTTAGGGATCATGTAGAGAAAGGCGATGTCGTATTTGAGCATGTTGATTCTAAGAATCAACTTGTATATATTTTCACTAAACCGCTTGCAACGGAGCCTTTCTTTAACATCCATAGGGAACTTGGTGTTCTCGATATCTCGGATCGAGTTTGATTATCTGATTGCATGCTCTATTAATTTGCTTGTCTTTATTTTCTTTAACTAACCATAAAATGATAAGATTAAGCGATATGTGAGGGCATTCATCATCCATCGTCGGAGGTAATATCTTTCCCTCTTAGAAATTCTATTCTTGATCAATTATGTTCATGAGTTATTATGGCCAAAATGTGGTTTAAATTGATGTTTATTCATGATTAAATGTATTTTGATCCATTTGTGAGTATTGGCATATGTTTGGTGTGTTATTTATCATTACTTGGTGCATAAGTAGATCAAAACATAAATTTTTCCATTTTATGCTTGTTTGAGTCGACCAGAACATGTCATGGGTCGACTCAAGAAAAGTGAATTTTCTCATATGAAGGCGCGGGTCAGCGCACGCTGACCTATGGTCGACGCATCCCATAAATTTTTTTAATTTGTCAAAATTCGTTTAGCGTGCACCGACGCATGACCTGCTTCGGTCGACGCATCGCTGACGAACTCTGAATTTTCCTCTCTTGGGAAGGCGCGCGCCGTTTCATATGTTTAGAAAAGTAACTACAACATTATTTCTTTTCATTTTCCAAGTGCATGTATTATCTCTTGTGTCTCCCCATCTCTCATCTATTTCAATCTTCCAAACCCTAACAACTCATAACTCCAACATTCTTCAAAACCCACAAAAGTTCCAATCAACAAAGTTTTTTAAAAAAGGGGTTCTCACTCTACATTGGAATCAAGGTTGGTTTTTAACTCTCTCATCATCATCAAAATCGCACTGTTCATCATCCTCTTCAAAATTTGGCACTATTCATCTGAGTTCATCGAATTGCTCATCAATGGCTTCCCAAAGAGTAACAGGAAAAAGGTCCACCAGAGCATCAACATCAAGGGTTGGGTCATCTTCAACACCAGTAACCGCTCTTTCTTTACTATCCGATGCTTTATCTGAGGCTTTCAACAAAGACTTCCGAAACCGCTCCGTTATTAAGCAGTATGTATACTACCCACTGAGGGCGGACGATTATCATCTCTCAGAATTCATTGAACTGTTGAATGTTCAGAAATTTGATGAATTTTTAGAATGTGACACTAAGTACAATGAAGGTTTGGTGAGATTGTTTTACACTGGAATTTTGGATAAATTTGAAGGTACGAATTTTCAGTATCTTATTGATAATAAGACCTACTCTATGGATGTTGCTGTTTGGAATAGTCTGTTTAAGTTGGAAACTGTAGATCTTCCCAAAGTAACTGATACCGTGTTTGTCGATAACTATGAGTTTAAGCCTGCATTGAACTCAATGGTGCATGATCCTTACTCGGACAACTTTGTGAACAACGATCTATTTCCCAAAACTATCACAACGGGTACGCTAAAACCTGTTGATCGTATTTTGCAATGGATTGTTGCTCACATCTTGAGGCCTAAGAAAGAAGGATTTTCTCAGGTCGATCAAGCAGAAGTCTATTTAGTCTATCTGCTGAAGAACAAAATCCGCATCAACTGGCCGCATTACTTCACGTATCGAATGTTTGCGCTCTGGGATTCTACAAGAGGTACTTCTTTGTGTTATGCTTCCTGTATTCAGTGCATTTTGAAAAAGGTTGGGATAAAGGTTCCGAGTATTACTTATGTAACTGTTACCCCTGATCAAGAATTCACACAGAAGAACCTAACTATGATGAGTTACTTTTGGGACTATGAAAACGAAGAATTCAAGTTCAAACACAGAGCAAATTATAATGATATTCAGTATGATGTTCCTGATGAACAAGCTATTGCAAAATAGAATGTGCAAGAAGGACAAGCCAGAAATAACATACAAACTGAGGCAAATATGATGGAGGAAGACAATGTGGAATGGATGGGTTACTCTCCACCGCGTGATCCATATGAAAATCAAGGTTGGGGAGAATGGCAACACACTGGTTGGACTTCCCTTGGTGTTGCTTATGTTCCTCCCACTTATGGCTGGCAACAACAAACTGAAGAATACGAATGGCATCAGCCCAAGTATTCGATTCCTACACCTCCACAGCCACAGCAACAGAACACCGAAGAAATCGTTGCCATGTTAAATCAAATGCAGCTGGAGCAAGAGAACTTTATGACCTTATAAGAGGAACGATATACAACTCAAGAGAAGAGGTTTACATCTCTCTCAAATCAGTTGGAAAGCCATACTCAAGATTTCAACCGGTTCGCTGATGCTGCAATGAATAGGTTTACTACTTTGGACACCGAAGTTGAACATCAGACTCGCAATGTCACTAATGGTCTAGGTGTTCTCAATTGAGCTGTGATTGAGCTTAATGAATATTTAGAGGAACATCCACTCCCTCCACCACCAATACAACACTTCAGAGGAAGATGCCATCAGTTTAGGGGGAGGAGACCATGAGACATAGGATTATATTTTGATGCATATTATATTTCGTATCTGGTTTGTATGACTTTAACTATTTGCATTTTGCTTTTGTACTTGGTTTCCTTTTTTGAACTATGTTACTTTTTGAACTTCTATGGAATGTTGTTGGTTCTATTTGTTTGCATCTCTTGTGCTTATTTAGCCATCTATTTTTTTTTATCATCATTCTATGTGAATGTGTGTTAATGATTCTTGTTTGCAAATTATTGAGTGAATCTTCAAGTATCATGATGTTTTACATTTGACCACCTTCTGTTTCTCTTTTTGATGTTGTCAAAGGGGGAGAAGGATATATTTCTACAAGCAACAATTGAATTTTAAAAGACCTCACAAAGATTCAAATTACAAACCAAGCTAAAGTTGCCATCATAAAAAAGGGGGAGTAAGTGAGGGCAAGGTGCTTCTCACTTGTTTTCTGTTTTAATGATGTCAATAATGTAGGCTAGTTCTTAGTTTGTAATTTGGACGGTATCATGTCATTGTCGTTCGCATTACATACAACAATTGATAATCGTGTGTCTAAACATATAGGAAGAGTCCTACACATTTCCTATATGCGTATAATCATGGTATTACTGTTAAGTATGCATGATTTGTGCCTAAGTTGGTGAAGACTTGTAGAAACATCAATTTCTGGAATTTTTCATGTCTTGCGTCGACCAAAATTGTGCATGAGTCGACTCGTGCACTTGTGACCAAGCTTGTGAAACGTCCGGGTAAGCGCACGCTGACCCCTTTCTAAGCATACGGTCGACGCATGCTTTTGGGTTTCTTCATTCTGCATTTTTAGCATCCATATGTCGACGCATGGTCCTGTAGTGGTCGACACATGCTTGATCATTTTGTATAGATGCTTCAACGGGTAAGCGCCCGCCGACCCTCATCCAGCGAGCGGTCGAATCTTCGCTCGTTTGGATCATTTTTTCTACATTTTGTTATGTTATTTTTTATGCTACTTGATTCAGTTGGTTATTGCATCATATATATAGTTGGTTCCTCATATTTTTACAAAAAACAAGAACAAGTGAAAGAAATACATTGAACGTTTTTCTCTCATCAATTTCATCTTCATCTTGCACCTTTTCCAACAATTGCACATAGTCATTCTTGTTGATTTTCTGCATCATGAAGTGATAAAGTCCAAAGCTTAGAGTTGTATCTTTGTTTGGGGTGAGAGGTTCAGTGGGTTTGTTCTTGAATAAAACCTAGGGTTTTTCCCTCCAAGATCATTGGATTTGGGGGTTTTTGGATCAGATCTTGTGTGCATTGAAGTCAGCCGAGCGAAGGTGATCGAAGAACGGGAGGTTTTTTCGATCTAGTAGCGTTAAGCGGAGGATTGTGCAACAAGTTTTGAGGATCGAACTGTGTGTAGATTTGAATCAGCCGAGTGAAGGTTTGCAATCTAGTAACAGTAAACAGAGGTTCTTATAATAAGTTCGAGGCACTTGATTAGACTCGAATCAAGGGAAGAGAAGACAAAGTATCTGCATCAACGAAGTGTTCTTGAGTGTTGAATAGCTATGTTTTCTCTTGTAAAAACATTTGCAAACAAGTTATAGATATCTCAATTCTAATTTTAGAATTGGGGGTAGACGTACCCTAAGCGAGGACGATAGGGGAACTGCCTAAACAAACCTGGTGTTGTTTCCTTTTCCTTATCTCATTTATATTTCGAATTGTTTGTAATCGTTCAATCGATCAACAAAAATTCTGGTATAGTTTTATGCAGAAAATTATTTTGAAAAATCATTGCACAATCATTTTGGATTGTGCTTAGTGAAAATTCTGCATCAACTATAATAGAAGTCTAAACTTGGAGTTTTACGCACTCCAAGTGTTTGATACGTTGAACGCATACAAGGTGCTTGACATATTTTCAAGTTTAGCCTTATTTTGAATACTCATTGGATATTGCACACTGTTAAGTGCCTTTGGTAAATTGATTAAGTGTTAAGTTGAGATTCTAAATTTTCTCTCTTCGAGTCTTTCGTTCCATTTGGCTTACGTATATCCGATCCTCTCAGTAACTCGGTTCGAATAGACGAATTATCCTTGGCCGCTTCCCTAAAAATAATTTTAAAAGCAAATTTTAGCGCCGACTCGCATTTAAAAAGAAAAGATCTATTCAACCCCCTTTCTAGATCAATTGCCTTCGTCTAACAATATGAGGGTCTGAAAGTTTTTATCACCAGATATTTTATCATTATAACGCAAGGCAAGAGATCTAGGTTTCAACACAGGTTCATCACCATTCAGGTCAATTTCAAGGCTCTGAATGTTACAAATAAACCTTTCAAGGTCTATAGTATTAATATATTTATTCTTCTGAATAGTTATAACCTTGAAGTTGCATCTTGCAGGAAAAATTCCTGAAGATGTGTAACCAAGCCAACACCATTGGTCTTCTAGTCAATGTTGTCTTCAAGAGTGTCCCATATCTTATCATCACAATCAATGATGTGTGTGGACATCTTGCTTTAAGTAGATTAAGATTAAACCAAGATTTCTACAATAAGCACATTTTCCCCATAAGTCAGTCTTAAAGATTAAAGAATCCTTTCATACTCGCAAAACAGATGACTTAAAGCCGAAATGATTTCTTGATTTCTTCAACAAGCACACTTGTCCCACGAGTCATTCTTAAAGATTAAAAATCCTTTCATACTCGCGATTCAAGTGATCTAAAGTAGAAATAAGTTTCTTGATCCATAGAAATTTGAAGAACTCTTTCTTTGGTTAATCAAGAGTTCCTTCAAGGTCTATGCTTATGTTTAAGCACTCAACATAACACTAACATGACCTTCTTCAGCTTATCTTTCTGTAGTTTCCATAAAGGATACTTCATCCAAGCTAGAGCTCTTGACTAAGTAGTTTTTCACACCGGATCTTTTCTGTTTCACTATTAAGTGACAAAGCACAGTCGGACTCTGATACCAACTGAAGGTGAGAAAAATACATAAGAAGAGGGGTTGAATTATATATGCCCACATAAAAAAAAATCTATTCACTTTGAATACTAATACATCCGATTCTAAACCATGTTCAGAGTCTGATAACAGAGTGAGTATCAGCATAGAAACATTTACTTCCTTTTCTTAACCTTGTTTCAGATCCTAAGGTGTCAAGCTCATATTTAGATACAAGTAAGAGTCTGAATCAGATCAGAGTCTTACTTCAGAGTTTGTTGCACAATGGAATATAAATGCAGAAGTAAATAAAGAGACACACAATATATCTTGGTTCCTGTCAACTGAGAGTAATCCAGTCCCCTTGCAACATAAGAGCTTTCAACTATAATTAGAGTGATTATAATGGCTTAAGTCAGCAACTCAGGACTTCCTACTCAATCCCACGAAAAGAGACTTCTGCTCATGCCCACAAGCATGAGACTTCCTTGCCTAAACTACTTGTTCAACACTTCCTGATCTTCTCGTAAGCATGAGATTTCAATGCCTAAACATCAAGTTCAGGACTTCTTGCTTTGCTCGTAAGCATGAGACTTCAATGCTCAATCACACTGATTGAGACTTCCTTGATCTTCCCACAAGCATGAGACTTTAATGCCTAAACATCCAGTTCAGCACTTTCTGCTCAATCTATCCAAAATGAGACTTACTCTGAGCATAGAGGCTAGAGTCTTCAGATTCTCTTAACAGAGGGATCCATTATTAACCTTGTGTTCATATATATTCTTTTTAGATAAGCAGATACACAAAGGTTTACACTCTTGAGTAGAATATGAATTGATTGCTCCTGAGTGTAGAAAAATGAAGTTTTCATTCTTCATCTCTCTTTGCAAAAATTTCGATCTTGTAGTGCCTTTTTGATCTTGATCATATTCACATATTCTTCCTTCAAAATATATTTGAACATGTCTCACTATACTCTAAAACACTTAACCCTTATGGTTATATAATCTTTTGAAATGTGTTTCTCTAATCTGTGTTTTCTTTAAAACACACATTCTCTCAGCTCATTTCGGTGAAGTGGTATCACATCCATGTGAACACAGTCACTAAATCTTCAAATCACATTTATTCTCTTGAATGTTTTCAATCTTCTTCTACAAATAGATGCTGAGAATAGATCTGTTGAAGATTGAGACTACCATGGTACAAATTTTTGTTAAAGGTCTTTAGCTGGTGGATAATAGAGTGAGCTAAAAACTCAGAGCAAAAAGACGTTGAGAGTAGCAGAGAAGAGTTAAGAACTATTGGAGAAAGAAGATCCTGATAACGTCACTATTATCATATTTGACATAATTTAGTGTACCATTGTCATGCTATCTTTTATGGATAACTTCTGTCTGGAGTCTTCTTGTAGACGTTTGTTAAAGGTTGTTCAGAGTCATTGTTATCCTTATACTTAGTTTTCTGAATCAGAGGCTTTTTATATAATCAGTTAAAGCATGATCAGAAGCTAAAGCATGTTTTCATAACCTGGTTGGAATGAGACTGCAGAGTCTAGAGTTCACAAGTTTTGAGTCTTTCCTTCACCAGAGTCTTGATCAGAACTAGTCTGGAGAGATCACTTTCATAGTTGATGACTTGATGTAGACAAATCCTTTAAATCAGTATCTTTAGAATTGCTGATGAAGCTTGTTTAGAATATGCAGAGTAGTTCCTTATAACAAAGTTTGCTTGCTTCAAATGATTCCAGTCTTCAGAGCTTTGCTTATCTTTGTATTCCAAGTAAGCTTAGGTTCAACATCTGAAAGACTTGAGTTAACTCTTCAGAGTCTGAAAGCTTGGTTTTGATCCTTTAGATGTAGACTAAATTTGCTTCTCTTTAATGGTTCTTCTGAGTGATTAACTTGATTAATATTAAGGTTAATGTTTTTTAATCCTGCACACTTAAATGACCATTAGTAAACCATATTATTCTTTAAATACTTTGTTACCATCAAAACATTTTAAGGGAATGAACAAATCTTGTTCTAACACATCCACCCAAACCTAGTTCAGACTGAAACGTTCTTTCAATATGAAACTGAACAGGTGATCCTTGATCTACCAATACCTGAACCACAAAACTCAACTCAACCTGAACAAGAAATTCCCACTCACTTCAGTCCTGAACCTTAACCAACTCTTGTTCAATCTCAACCTGAAATTGCTACTCAAAATGAGGTTGAAAAAGTAACTTTAAACCAACCTCCACAAGATTTCACAATTGACCACACTATACTAAAACCATAATCCGTCCAAAATTCGGAACCATTTGACCAACACAACTCACCTTCTAGGGAAAAAGATGTTGTGTTAGAATCTAACACAGTACCTCTACCTAGCCCATATACACCTCTCTCTACTATAAACCTAAACCTAAAACTCCCACCTCACATAAACTATCAAATGGAAGAGTTCAAAATTGTTATTTTTGATGTAGTTCAGAATTTGGTTGCTAAGAGGCTCATAACATCGGATCCCATAACATATGCAGCTAAATGGGACTCTGTCAGAAGCTCTGTAGACGTAGTTTTAAAGTAAAAAAGTCTTTCTCATTTGGATCTGTAGCTTCTTCTAGTCAGAAGCTTGACCACTTGATGGAGAATTTAACTTCTATTGCTCCTAAATAGGAAGAGATGGACGTCTAATTGAAGACTGTTGTTGCAAGACAATATGAAATAGGATCAGATCTGAAGGCTATCCTGGAGCTTCTAAAGCCCAAACCTCATGTTTTAGGATTTAACATACCAGACTACTTTGTTTTGTTAACTACTTTTTGAATATCTTTTCTAACATTTAAGTCACTTTCTTTAGTTAAATGATATTTTTCTCCAGAGTATTTTCTATTTTTCCTTTAATTGTTTTTGTTGATGACAAAAGAGGGGTAGATATAGAAGTATTTAAGCATATGAAATCTGACAGTTATTATCTTGCTTATATTCTGAAGAAATTTATATGTGCTTTAATTGTTTAAATTTAATTAACATGGATAAGACTTAGGGGGAGCTAACAAACCTCACCCGAATAAGACTTAGGGGGAGCTAACAAACCTCGCCCTATGGACAGTTAGACTCAGGGGGAGCTTACAAATCTCAGACCTTGAGGTCAGCTAGTTAATTAAATTATCAACCATTGTTCTTAAATACTTATGTTTGTCATCATAAAAAATGGGGAGATTGTTGGAACAAAATTGGTTTGTCCCATGTCCCTTAGGTTTTGATGATAACAAAAGTATTTAAAGAACAATTGGATATACTAATGTTTGTTCGAGTGTACACGACCATAAACTAAAATTTCATATATAATCCAAGTATTGGTTATGATTATGAACATTCAATGAAAAGCTTAAAAATCAAAATCTGATGGATCAGAAGATGAATACCATACTCTGAAGAAGTCATCTTTTCTAGAGGTCAACGTCTGAAAGTTAGAGTTTGAAGAACTCATCCTCTGAAGACCAGACTTTGAAGAAGTCTGTCTCTGAGGATCAGAACCTGAGCCAATCAAAGTGCAAGGACCAAGGTGACACTGATAGGTCATTGTTCATCTCTGAACATACTTTGTAACGTGAAGACCTAAGCTCTATATTCTTCATAGATTTTGTTGGGATTGAACTGCTAATTCCTTTTGTAGCAAAAGGTTTTTAAACTAGCCTTCACCTAACCTGACAATTTGGTGAAACATCCCAATGTCTTTTTTGAAGCTTCTCAAAGGACTCTATTGTACTGCATCTTCGACGACTCTTTTTCTTCTCTATTTAATGAGCTAAAAACTTAAAGAAAAATACATCAATTGACATTAAAAGAGAAGTCACTAGGCCAAGATAAAAGCACAAGATAAACTTAGGATTTCTTATCCTTGTATATCTTAGAAATCCTTAAGTATTAAAAGAGTATAATTGAGTTATATTCTTTATAAACCTCTGATTGCATATCAAGTGTATTTTCCCAACAATCATTTATCTGCTAGGTAGATTGTTAGGAGTCTCTTACTAAGTGTCTGAGCATTGAAAGTCTCTTGCCTGTGTGTTTGAGTAAAAAAGTCTCTTACTCTAGTGTTTGAGCAAATGAAGTATCTTGCTTGTGTGCTTGAGCATAGAAGTCTCTTACTTTAGTGTTTGAGCAAAGAAAGTGTCTTACTTGTGTGCTTGAGAAAAATGTAATCGTGTATGATTATAGTGAAAATCTCTTGTAATTGGATTACTCTCAAGTTGTCAGAGGAACCGGTATAACTCTGTGTGTTACTCTTCTTTCTTTTATATATGTTGCCTACCTCTTACTGAATCAGATTCTACAACCTTGTGTTTAGATTCTGACTTAAGAGTTCAAAAGAAAAGAAAAAGTCAACATAATTCAACCCCCCTTCTTGTGTTTTTCTCATCTTCAACAACAACCAAGTCTTATTCCATTAAATGAAGTTGGTTACATGTATCAACTTTTGCCTTAATGCTCCATCCATGACCATGCTTATATCCAAATAGTTAATTCAAAGACCTTTCTTAATAATTTTTTTATAGTCTTTTTAGATCTTCCTCTTCCTCGAGTTGTTTGATTTATCTTCATCTAGTCTACTCTCTTTTCCACATAATTTAGAACACTTCTCTCTGCATGATCAAACCACCTAAGTTTATTTTCCACTACCTTCTCTATCATAGGTACTACCCTAACACTGTCTAATAATTTAATTTCTAATCATATCATGTATTGTCTTACCACACATCTAACATAACATCTTCATCTCTGCTACACTTACTTTATTCATGTCTTTAATCTTAATTGTTGAACATTATATCTCATATAACATCACAAGTCTTACTACAGTCGATAAATTTTTCCCTTCAGCTTGAGCAGTACCTTTGCGTCACATAAAACCTCTGAAGTCCTCCTCTATTTCAACCACCCAACTTGAATTCAATAGTTTACATCCCTTCTATTTCTCCATCATTATTTATTATGGATCCAAAATATTTAAATTGTATGACTTGAGGGGTGATATAGGCTCCAACTTTCACCTCTACGTTTGAAACACTTCTTCTATTGTTGAACTTACAATTCATATATTCCGTCTTACTTGTGTTTCTAAAACTTATCTCCAAGTCTTTAACCTCTATTTTAAATCTTCATTCGACGCTCGAAGTAAAACTATATTATCGGTAAAAAAAATATGCATTTCGGTGCTAACTCTTGGATGTGTTCCATGAATAAATTCAAAATGAAGATAAACAGGTAAATACTTATGGTTAAACTTTGATACAAATATATTGTAATGGAAAAATCATATGTTTCACATTCTCGTACCTTAGTTAACACTCCTTGACACATATTTTAGATAATTCGAAAATACATCATTCTAACACAATTAAAAACAAAAATTATTAAGATCCAATTTTATGTATTGTTATTTTTTAATACTGTCATCCTTCAATAAATATTATCATTAGTATTTACTCCCTCCATCCCAAAATATAAGAGAAAAATGTGCATTTTTCTTGTCACAAAATATAAAGAGAAAAAATCAACTTTTATCTTTTTCAAAGTAAAATTGAATGCAAATTGCATTTAATTTGCTTTCTCTATTTTCTTTTTTATAACCAACAACCAATTAGATTTTTTTTACATCTTTCAAAGCAATTTATTTCAACAAGATCTTAATCAAATTATTATGATTTTACTTTTCTTAATAAATGCGATTTTGATTTTTTTCTCTTATATTTTGAGACGGAGTGAGTATTTTATATGTATCATTAGTATTCTTATCCTACACCACACTTGTTTATTTTTAATGAATATTTAATAAAGTCATTGAATGAAATAATAAATAAGATTTAAAATTCAACGAGTTCATAAAGAGATAAACCTTAATAATTCACAATAATAGAACTCTAAATCATCAACACCAATAAAGAGATAAATTTAATTTAACTAAAAAAAACAATGTTTAAACGAGTTCATCCACCAATTACATTCCAATAAGCCAATATCTCCACATTAATACAACGCGGAGTCGAAAACGGAGAGTGGGGTCCACACCACAAACGGCTACTTATCTACCATTAAAAACCCTAACCAAATCCAAATCGAAAAGCTATCCCTTTTCAAATTTCGAACTTGCCTCTCCCATTTTCTTCAATCCTCCAAATCCTTCTCAGAAAAATCAAACAATGGGTGGCGCTCACAGTCGCGACGAACTTCTCGACAGTTCCGATTCGGAGTACGAAGAAAGTGAAAACGAAGCAAGTTACGAAGATGCAAACGAAGGAAGTTCCGAGGGAAGAGTCAAAACTCCTTCATCAATCGATGATGTTGATGCCAAACTCAAAGCCCTCAAGCTCAAATACTCCACTAAAAATCCAAGCCCTAACAATGTTAAGCTTTATCTCCACAACTCTGTTGACTCCAAATGGGAGATTTACGAGAAATTAACTACTTACTCGTTTGTTAAAACTTGTAGTGTTGAGGGAGATAGTGATGAGGATGAGGAAGATGATGATGGTGAAAAGGGTTTCTGGGTTTTGAAAGTGGGTTCTAAGATTAGGTCAAGAGTGGGGGCAGAAATGCAGTTGAAAACCCTTGTTGATCAGCGGCGTGTGGATTTTATTGCGAAGGGTGTTTGGGCTATGAGATTCTTCACGGAGCAGCATTATGAAGCCTTTTTGGTCCAGTTTCAGAATTGTACGTTTGAGAATACGTATGGGTTTGAGGCGATTGATGAGAATAAGCTTAAGGTTTATGGGAAGGATTTTATTGGGTGGGCAAATCCTGAAGCGGCGGATGATTCCATGTGGGAGGATGCTGATGATAGCTTCTCCAAGAGTCCTGCTTCTGCCACACCGGTTCGAGCGAGTCAGGATTTGACAGAGGAGTTTGAGGAGGCGGCAAATGGGGGAATTCAGAGCCTGGCGCTTGGTGCTCTAGACAACAGTTTTTTGGTTGGCGAAAATGGTATTCAGGTTGTGAAGAATTTCGCACATGGGATTCATGGTAAAGGTGCTTTTGTGAATTTTGGTGGCGGTTCTGCATCCGCCTCGAAATTGGTGCAATCTACTCCCAAGAAAACGCTTCTTATGAAAGCTGAAACCAGCATGCTTCTGATGAGTCCATTGAATGAAAGTAAGCTGCGTTCAACAGGGCTTCATCAGTTTGATATCGAGACAGGGAAGGTTGTGACAGAATGGAAATTTGGTAAGGATGGTACTGAGATTACAATGAGAGATATTACAAATGATAGTAAAAGTTCTCAGTTAGATCCTTCTGGTTCTACTTTTCTTGGATTGGATGATAATAGGCTTTGTAGGTGGGATATGCGTGACCGTCATGGAATAGTTCAGGATCTTGCTGATTCTAACTCTAATATGAGTACACCTGTGTTGAATTGGGCACAAGGTCATCAATTCTCTAGGGGGACAAACTTTCAGTGCTTTGCTACAACTGGTGATGGTTCTGTTGTTGTTGGCTCACTTGATGGGAAGATTCGGCTGTATTCAATTAACTCTATGAGGCAGGCGAAAACCGCATTTCCTGGACTTGGCTCTCCGGTTACTCATGTCGATGTTACTTTTGATGGAAAATGGATTGTGGGAACAACAGATACTTACTTGGTTGTTATTTGTACTCTCTTTACCGATAAAGATGGAAACAGTAAAACTGGTTTTGCTGGAAGAATGGGAAATAGGATTGCTGCTCCAAGGCTACTCAAGCTCAACCCTCTCGATTCACATTTAGCTGGAGTCAATAATAAATTCCACAGTGCTCAGTTTTCGTGGGTGAGTTTTCCAGTTTATTGGTATAAATTCTCAGTTTCTTGTTTTATGTGTTTGATTGCTTCAAATGTCATGTGGTTGTCAAAAGGGCAAAGTTGATACATTGAATCTAAATAGCATTGCATATATAACTTGGTATTGCTTCCAAAGATGAATTAAAGTTTATGCCGTTGCTTTTACCTAATAACTTTGCCTCTGTTTTCCATAAGTTGTTGCATTGCTCATTATTTATTTTTTGCAAACTGAAGCATTGCCTTTGAAATTTGAATTGGCTAGCAAAAAAAAGTTATCTTGCATCGATAAGAACTAGATCAGAAATTGCACTCACCTTCTTCTTTTAGAGGCACACACCTACCTCCCTAACAATTTTCTACCCACTAAACACACACTAAACCCTAACCCTACCATTGCATGATTGGTTAAGTTCTCTCTCAACCTGGCAACAGAAGTCTTGCAGAGGCATACCAATTTCTTTACTCACTAATTTTATGCTTCTTTCGTTTTTCTTCATTCCCTTGCTTCAGACTTCTTGTTTACACCCATTGAATGGAAACTTTCTACATTGACATCCTATTTGACTGGTCTCCTTACTTTTCTACTTGTAAGTGTTCTTCACTTGTGGTAAAAGTATAATCGGTACTAAAACAATCTTTAACGTTATTGGTTTTATATGTTTGTTGATGTTGGAAACAGGGATTGTGTAGATTTGTAGTTTGGCATGGTGTTTTTTTTTCTTCTGCAGTTTGGCATGGTGTTTTTTTTTCTGCAGTTTGATATTCTTGTGTTTCTGCATCTTACTTAAAAATGTCGTCATTGGTTTTTTTGTTTCATCTCTGTATTCTTCTGGAAAGAAATTTTATTATAATTTGGACTTGGTTAAAATAGGTGACGGAGAATGGGAGGCAGGAGCGGCACATAGTAGCTACAGTGGGGAAGTTTAGTGTGATATGGAACTTCCAACAAGTCAAGGACGGTTCTCATGAGTGCTACCGCAGCCAACAAGGTCTAAAGAGCTGCTACTGCTACAAGATAGTCCTCAGGGATGATTCCATTGTTGAGAGCCGATTCATGCACGACAAGTTTGCAGTCACTGATTCTCCCGAGGCTCCCTTGGTTATAGCCACACCAATGAAAGTTAGTTCGTTCAGCTTATCCAACAGGCGATAATAGTTCTGGGCACAGCCATTGACCTAATTGTTAGCTATTATTGTAGCATAATTAGTGACATTTCAGATGTTTCATTTTAAATCTTTTTGTTGTGCTTAGGATAATTAAGGTGTAGTTGATGAGGAACTCAAATCAACTATAATTGTGGTTGTCAAATTGTACTAAGTATATTTGTTTTTGTTTCAAAAGCTAATGCTTGTTGGTCCCAAAGTTCTATGCTTGTGCTTTTAAGATACTTTATATGAATATGAATTTTAAAAGGTCTGCAAAAACTGAAATGTATGTGGAGGCTTTGGAAGCAGATATGAATTTTAAAAGGTCTGCAAAAACTGAAATGTATGTGGAGGCTTTGGAAGCAGACGTTTATCATCCAACCATCTGACCTCATTGGATAAGTGGGCCACGTGTTTTTTTTCTTAACTAAAACAACAATAATATATATGTGGTTGTGAAAGAGTAGCAATTTTGAACAATTGATTTGTCATCGTAGAATAGGAATTAACAGATAATTCGAGAAACAATGGTTGCACTAGCAGCAATAGCAAGAAGCTTCCATTTTCAGAAACATTCTTTAATCAACATCAATTCCGTTGGTAGATCTTCAACAGCAGGACACTACTGGCTCAGGCCTGCTGCTGCAGGAACAGGACTCACACCACATTATAAGCAAATTTGTGCAGCGACACAACAGCGACCGACGTGGCTCCCTGGACTTGACCCTCCAACTTATCTTGATGGAACGTAAGCTCTTGCACCTCTCTGCATTTGGTACCTAAACTCATCTTATAATGCTAGTGCTAGTTTATCTTTTCAAGTAATATAATAACATTAAAGGCAATGTTTTCAGTTTGGCTGGAGATTTTGGGTTCGACCCACTTGGTCTTGGAGAGGATCCTGAAAGCTTAAAGTGGTTTGTGCAGGCAGAATTGGTTCATTCTCGGTTTGCAATGCTTGGGGTCTTGGGAATTCTAGTCACAGATGTGAGTCACACAACTCATAACATAACTTATTTCATTTGATAATGTCAGTAAAAAAATTATATGAAGAGAAACTTGTTCCAGATGAACATTTCATTCTGAACTTGCTGTAAATCTGTGCAGCTACTTCGTGTCACAGGAGTTAGTACCATACCAGTTTGGTTTGAAGCTGGTGCAGTAAAATACGAGTTTGCAAACACAGGGACGCTCGTTGCTGTTCAACTACTTTTGATGGGGTAGAATTTTGGACTCAGGCTTCCAACTTCTGCTTGCCGAGTTGAAGTTTTCATGTTTTCATTATCCTTTATAGGATGTGTAATTTCTTCATTTTTATCACTTGCATACAGGTATGCTGAAACAAGGAGGTACATGGATTTTGTAAGTCCCGGATCTCAAGCTAAAGAGGGTTCCTTCTTTGGATTGGAAGCTTCACTGGAAGGCTTAGAGCCAGGGTATTTCCATTTCCAGCAGCAGTGCGCTAACACACACACACACACACTTTCGCACTTTTGAATCTGATTTTGTGCTTTCTTTCACTATTGTACACTAGTTGAGGAATATAATCCTGTTCCAACAAACAGGTACCCTGGGGGTCCTCTGTTAAACCCTCTTGGTCTAGCTAAAGACAGTAAAAATGCTCATGGCTGGAAGCTTAAAGAGATCAAGAATGGTAAACTTTTCCTCTGTTATTTCGCTTTTTGTCGGTTAATATATAATACTCCAAAGCTTGTTTTTCATGGTTGTAAATATTGTTGTTACAGGACGACTTGCAATGGTGGCAATACTTGGCATCTTTGTACAAGCTTCAGTGACTCATGTTGGACCAATTGATAACCTTGTGGAGCATCTCTCCAATCCATGGCATAAAACTATTGTTCAGACCCTTGCAAGTTCTAGCTCTTAGTTCTGACACAAATACATGTACTAGTTATATGGAACTTGGATTGATCCATAAAACCACATTATTTCTTTTAGCTTTGGGGAAATGACTCAAACTACGGTTCCTAAAATGTTTTCTCTTTCAAGTTTTCGTTACAGTTCCTATATTAAATAAATATCAAACTCATTTAACTAATACTTTTCTTACATCATAATACTTAGTTCACCTTGGATAAATTATTAATCAATTAAGTAAGTTTGTATGACATAATAGACTCATTATGCTTAATCACTCGGGCAACATTCTTACTATGCAATGAATGTTAAAGTTGATACATTAATTATTTAAAAGGGACTCATGACTTTATTCTTTATGTGGGCATCAAAGGTTCACAATAGTCTCACTTTGTGAATCAATCAATTTTCAAATAATGAATTCTTCCTAGTATCAATCAAAATAAAGATTTTCAAATAAGCACACACCATGCCATTCAAAGTGTTTCAAATCACAAACTTGAATTTTTTTTCTTTCATTCAATCGAATCTCAAAACAAATCTTTACAGAAGCCGAGGTTCAGTATAACTGAAGACTATACACAATATAAAATCATCTTATTTTCTCTTATCCCAACACAATGAACTTCAAGTCCTCATAAAACACTTAGCAGTCAACCATATACCATCCATCAAGTGAGATTATGATCCAATCAAAGCATACACGAAGCTATCACCATAAATAGGCTCGACACAGCTTTGTGTAGTCCAGCATTTCAAGTCACTGAGATCTCCAACAGGATGAGAGGTGAGATATCTGCAACATAACAATGCATATAATTTCGATTTGTGATTACCCTGACTTGTTTGAATGTTTTTTTCTTCTAGCAAAGAACATCAAAACTCGTGGGAACATAGATTTCTTCTTTTTTCCATGCTTTGATTCCGGAGATGATTCACCTTCATCAATTTCTGAGTGCATATCAGCCTTTGGACTTGATGGGTTTCGGGACCGGTCAAAATTATTTGCTTCCTTACTCCCCTCAAAACTAGCTCTAGGGCTTTTGTTCTGGTCAACCATTCCTTGGCCAGACTCGCCAGCCTTTCTCCGTTGCTCATTTTCAGCCCTCCACTTTCTAAGTTCTTGTTCTACACCTAATTTACCTTCCTTTGCCTTCTCAGCTTTTTCCATTGCCATCTTCAAGGATTCCCTTCTAGCAGCTATCTCTCTATTTACTTCATCCAACTTCTCAAAGGATTTCAATTCAGAGTCCTTAGCTTTCTCAACATCAGAATTAGCAGCTGCAACCCTCATATTGGCTCGCTCTTCTGCCTCGTGAGCTCGTTTGCTAAGCTCATAGTACTCATCCAAAGAAAGTGTTACCCCACTGGAAGGGTCCACTTCATTTTTGCTTCTATTTGACTCACTCTCTTGCAATGCTTTAATTGCTGCTATTGCCAACTTTTCAGAAGCCTTTGCAGCCTCTATCTCCTTTTGAGCAGCAAGTAACCTGCTTTCCAAGGTACTTACTCCAGCCTTGGCCTGTTCTGCTTCTGCATTTACTTTCTGCAGTTCTTCGCGAGCTGCTTGAGCAAGCAAGTTGGCCTGATTAGCCTCTTCAGCTGTTAGTTGTAGCTTCTTTGGAAGTTCGGCCATTTGCTCTTTGGCTTCTTTCTCCTTCATCTGTACCAAAGCTATTTCTGATCTAGTCTTGTCCAACTCAGCTTCTAGAGATGCAACTGCAATGGAGGCCATTCCTTCTCTTTGCCTGATGGAGGCAAGAGTTGATTTTTCTTGTTCCAGTTCTGCTTTTAAAGATGTAGCAGCTAGCTTCAAGCAAATAACCTCCGTATTTGCTTTATCTATGTTAAGTTTTACCTCCTTAAGTTCCTTTCTGGCTGATTCCACAGCTGCTTGTATTTCAGTGTGTGTCTTCTTTCCTGGTTCTTCTAAGCCTCCTTGTGAAAGTTCTTCATCACTTTCTTGCTTTAACTTTGATTCCATATAAACAGTTAATTTAGCTTTCAAATCAAGCAGCAAACCAGAGGCTGTTTCCAGTTTGGATTTGAGATCCTTTACAGACAACATTTGCCCATTGATTCTTTGGAGCTCCTCTTCTGCCTGTTTAAGTTCCTTTTCCCAATTGAGAGAATCTTGATCTCTTGCCATGACTGTTCCTATTCTATGTTCCTCTGCTTCCAAGTGTGCGGCATGAGCAGTCTCCAATGACTCTTTTGTGGCGATTAATTCAATAGTTAAATCTTCCACTGACTTCTCTACTTCCTTGGATGCTGTAACTGCATCCTCTGCTTTCTTGATAGCTTCATCTCTATCAGTCACCAAGGAAGCATACTCCTTACGCAATGCTTCTAGCTCCTCTTTCACAGCTGCTAAATCTGAAATGGCTGCTGTATACCTAGCTTTAGCAACCTCAAGTTGTGCCTTGGCTGCAACACTAGATTCGTCCGCAATACCTTGCTCCATCTCTTCCACTCTAAGCTTAGCAAGTTCCGAGTCCTGTCTTGCCTGATGCTCCTCAGTTTGTGCCCTCTCTAGGTTTAGCTTTAACTCTTCTATAAGTCTCTTCGTGCTGTCCAGCTCCTTTAGTACTTGAACTTTTGTCTGTTCAGCCGCTTCTGCTTGTTTTTTGTATTCTGGGATCTCCTCATTTGCTTTATCAAGTTCCTGCTCAACTAGAGTGCGCCTCTGCGTATTCAGAAAAAAATAAAAAAAAGTTCACTACAATTCCAGCAGAAAATCATGCAAGGTCAAAGTAGAAATAATTTATCTTCTGTGAAAGGAAGCACACAGAAAATAATGTCTTATTACATCAGAATTGAAATGATCAATATTGGGTGGAAAGTATCTGTAATTAACTTCCTAATTGGTTTCGGTCCAAAATGAATGTTTAAGCAAGGAGAAATCATACAGTTCATAAGCAAAAGAACTTTACCATGTTTAACACTCAAAACAGATCAGAGCATTAATAATTCCAACTTAATGTAATGCAACAGACATACGGGCACTAATATCCCAAAATAACAGGTCTACATATCCCAATTTCATAGATTTGAGATATAGTATACACCTGCTCCTCAAAAAAGTTAATAGAATAATACATGTGCTGTTGTATAAAAAAAAGAACAGTTTGTATCTTAAAGATAAAAGCTAATAGAAAAAAAACGTGTACTGTTGTATAAAGAAAAGACAGTTTGTATCTTAAGATCTAGCATAAAAATGGCAGGATAATTAATTCTGATACATACAGCTTATGGAAAGGCAACTCTGTTGATATGCTACATAAATTGCGTTGACAGAATCTACAGCAAATAACAGTGTCTCCTTTATGTTATATGTGTGCATGCCTCATAATGTGTGACTACCAATTAGCCCTATAATGTGACTTAGGTTGACAGATGATTTCACATGATTATTATCAACACACCAACATGCAAACAGCCACCAAAGCAATCCTATTAACCTATCAGTATTGCAGTTGTAGCATAACTACAACAATTACCACTGATAACCAAATTGATACTGAAGTGAAGACTATTTTCTGATAGATATTGTATAAACTTTAAGAAGCAACCACAATAGTCAACATAATTCCCTCCTTGAAAAGCAATAAAAGCAATAAGGATTTGAAATTTTATGCAATAAATGTGAAGAATGTAAACTGAAAATAATGATCACACAAAAATAATGAAGACAAATATACCTCCACAGTCTGGATTCTATGAGCCTTCCAATCCACAATTCCTCCAAACTTAGAAACAGCTTCCTTGACAGATTCAAATGGAGGTGTGGTATCAATAAGGCCTCTTTTTACATTAGCCGGCTTGGTTTGAGTGGGCGAGTCCACTGCTCCAACAGCCATCTTTACTTGATTGTGATCAGTTAAAAAATCATTTGTTTCAGAAGAAGAAGCAGAAAGTCTAATCTCATTATCAGCAGCAGCATTCGAAGCATCAACATGCAATTCATGCCTGTCAGAGATATCTTCTGTAGCACCTGGTTCAGAATCTTCAACCAACGTTACCTGACCGCTTCTTTCTGTTAGATCAACCTTATCATTTGGAACTGAAGCTGAATTAGCTACCGAAACATCCTCATCTGGTATAATAGTATGATCATCAGAAGCATTTGGCAACACTGATAACTCAGGGGACTCATTCACTGTCATGTGAGAGCCAGAATTCACTTCTCCATTACTAAGTGGAATTGGAATTTCTGTGGAAGATTGATTATATGGTGGGTTTATCACTACAGTATTTTCTTCAGAGGGCTCCGTAAGTGGCGTCTCAGTAATATTTGTAGGGGAATTAAAGAGTAGATTGTCTTCAACATGTTCTGTCACTGGTGTCTCTTCAGAAACTTTTGAAGAGGACTCAGAGGGTAGCTTGTCGATAATGTGTTCTTCCATATGTACCTCTTCGGTATTTTTTGAAGAAAATTCAGAGGGCAACTTGTCTTCAACATGTTCTGCCAGTGGTGTCTCTTCAGCAATCTTGGTAGAGGAGTCAGAGAGTAGCTTGTCTTCAACGTGTTCTTCCATACGTGTCTCTTCAGTACTTTTTGAAGAAGATTCAGCTGGCAACACGTCTTCAACTAGTTCTGCAAGTGGCGTCTCTTCAGCAATTTTTGCAGATGAGTCAGAGGGTAGCTTATTTTCAACGTGTTCTTCCATATGTGTATCTTCAGTTATTTTTGAAGAAGATTCAGAGGGCAATGTGTCTTCAACATGTCCTGCCAGTGGTGTCTCTTCAGCAATTTTTGTAGAGGAGTCTGAGGGTAACTTGTCTTGAACATCCTCCATTATAAGGAGGGGTCGGGAGTGCTTACAGCTGCTAAAACCTAAAGAACATTTAAGGATAAAAATCAGTTGAATACAAAAGTAAAATAAAGAGAATTACATCCAATTTGGACTTTTCAGTAATACATTCCTAATTAAATTAAAAATTACAATGCACAAGTTTCATATTTAAGAGGGACCGCTTCTGCCAAGAACAGGACAAAAATGGAGAATTAAATTGTCTATACCAGTTAGGTATTTTTCTTTAGAGAAATATTCCTTCAATTTAGCAATTGAATGAAACTATTTCAAGGTGTAACCCAATGACCCGAAATTATGCTGTTTCCAATGTTTTCGGTGATTGGAGGATAAACTGGGACTTTGTATGGACAATTCTAAATTCACAAATAGATTAACTCAAAACCCCTGTAGCATCGACACCTCTAAAAAAAGGGGTGTCTGCCTATCTGTACCAGTGTCCGTGTTCGAAACTGACACCGACACTTGGGATTATGTCTAATTTATTCATTTTTTTCAAATTATTATCGGTGTCGACGTGTCAGTGTCGGTGTCCGTGCTTCATAGCTCAAAATTGAATGTGCATGGTTAAAGGTATGAAACAAAACATTCTAAAGTTTATTAATAATTTGTGATTTTAAAATGTGATCAGCAGCTACTTGATAGTTGCAATGTCAAGGTTTTTATGAGACCTCAATTACCACATCACAACCGCAATTGTGATCACATAATATAAGTTGTATTTGTCTACAACTTTCCGCAATATTACCAATTGCAATGAAATCATACCCCGAAACCACAATTTCAAGGTCTCAATTTCAAACCTTCCACTAACACAGAAATCTCATTACAAAAGCTCTTTAATTATTTACAGTTCCTGATGGTTGATCCATAGAAACAAAGCTCAAAATCAAGATTAAACACTGCATATCTCTAATTACACAATCCGAATTCAGTAGTGGCTAACCTTTTTTGTAGACAAAAACCTTCAATCGTTAACGTTACTACGCGATTGAGTGCTCAAAAAACTCATCAATAGAGGAAAATGCTATTCAAAGAATATTCACAAACTCTGTTTCATTCCCTATAAGAACAAAAAAAATGTCAAATTCACCTTCAATTATTCAAAATCAAGCTTCAATCATAACAAACAGATCGGAAGAAGAAGAAAGAAAGAGTGTTGAAAGAAAAAGAAACCTGATTAAGGAATTAATTAGGAACGAGATTAAGCGGAAAAACTGAAAACAGATGAGAATTAGATTGAAAGTAATTGTGAAAATTAAAATTAGGTTGTATCAAAGAAATGGAGGTGGAAAAAGATAGAGATAAAATTAGAAGAGAGAAAAAGACGGAGAAAGAGTTAGTGGGGCCTACCTCATCAAACGCACAGATTAGATCCATCTCTGTTTCATACTTTTCTTTTTCTTTCAAATCAAATCTCTATTCCCGAAAATCATGCCAACATTAATAATTTAAATTGTTGTAAGAAAAAAGATAAAATGTAATTATTAATGTATGAATAATTACTCTTTCTGTCCTAAAATAAGAATCTTTCGAGCACAAAAAATTTATCTAAAATAAAAAAAATTTTATGTTTTCAAGACAATAATAATTACTTTCTCTGTCCCAAAATAAGAGTTTTTCTAGCACAAAAATTTTGTCCTAAAATAAGAGTCTTTTTATGTTTTCAAGACAATAATAATTGATTTTTACCAATTTTACCCCTAATAAATATTATCTACACAACTTTCAAGATATCATATCACGTTACACCTTTATGACAACCAATAGTAACTAAAGACATTTTTGCAAAATTGTTACATTTATTTCTTCAATCATTACTTTTCTTAATCTATGTGCAACAACCTTAAAAGATTTTCATTTTGGGACGGAGGGAGTACTTCTTATCAACTTTATCCTAATAAATATTATCTACACAACTTTTAAAATATCATATTACATTACACTTTTATGACAATCAATAATAACTAATAATAACTAAGAACAGTTTTGTAAAATTATTATATTTAATTATTTAATCATTATTTTTCTTAATTTATGTACAACAACTTTAAAAGACTTTTATTTTAAGACGGAGAAAGTAATTGATTTGAATTATTTTATTACAACTTCTAGAATTATGAAAATGTCTAATTGTTAGTAATGTTAAAATAATAAATTTATTTGAATTATTTTATTACAGCTTCCAGAAATATGAAAAATGAGTCAAAACTGAATCATTTTTAAATGAAGATAAAAATAATATATTTTATACAACTTCTAGAAATATGAAAAACTTGTCAAAATTGATTAATTTTAAAATGAAGGTAAAAATGAAAATACTAAAGCTACACTTTATAAAAAAAGTATATAATTTGTTTAAAGAATATAATTTGTTTAAAGAATATTTCAATATTTTCTTTACTAAAAAATATTTATAATTTATTTTTCCTTTAAAAACAGCTTTTACCAAAATAACAAAATACAGATTTTGAATTTTAAACAAGTTTTTTTTATTAAATTTTTTTAAATTTTCTATAACTTAATATTTTAAAAAATTTACTTACTACGTTTTGTTTATAAAATTATTTTACTTTGAATAACTGATATATTTGAATAATATTGTATTTAAATCAAATATATTGCATATTTTATAAATTTAAAAGCATTTTTTATAAATAGTAATAATAAAAAATACATCGCAGAGTGTTGGTCAATATCTTTTTTATAATTGTGTATTAATATAAATAAATTATTACTACCTCCGTTCCTTTTTAAGTGTCATTTTTTTAACTTTTTACCGATACCAAGAAAACTAATTATTGTTGTTACTTTTTAAACAATAATACTCTCTTTACCTATAATACCCTTAATTATTTATTACATTCATTTCACTTTTTCTCTCTCTGTAATAAATACTTAGGGGTATTTTTGACAAAAGTGAAGTAATGCTACATTGAACTTTGCAAGTGACAATTAAAAAGGAACAAAAAATTATTCTAAAAGTGACACTTATAAAGGAACGGAGGGAGTAATATTTATGAATTAATCATTAAAAAATAATTGTTAGTATATATTTCAAATATTTATAAATTGTTTTCTATATTGTTTCTTCTTCTCTAATGTTACTTTTTTTTACAAATTATTATTATTTTCTATTTTATTACATTTCTTTGGCTGAGCTTGCTCTTGTGTAATTTTCTATTTTATTAAATTCAAAATATAAAAACTAAAAATTTTAAAATTAAAAATAAAAAATCAATTTCGTAAATTACATATAATAAGGAAACAAAATTATAACTAAACTTAAAATATTAAGATAATAGAAGTATAAATTAAAAAAAAAATCACTTTAAAAAAATTTGTATTAAAAAAATAATTAAAAAATAACTTTATATTTTTATTAAAATCAATGCAGAGTTTTTAAAATAATATTTTTTTAATTTAATTCTTAACAGAGCAAGTTAATATTATCTTATATATTATTAATAATAAAAATTATTCTAATTATATTTTAGTTTAAGAAAAGGAATGGTGATGTACTGACCGTGTAAATCTATAATATAAGAAGGTTAAGTGTTCTGGTAAACACTATTCTAACCCTTGGTTTAGTGCTGCCACGTCATTAAATTAGGGATAAATGGTGTCCAAAAGTAACTATTTTCAACCAAATCATGTACTAATTGAAATGGAACTAATGTATTTGCACTAAAAACTCCTCTATTTTTCCATCAAGTTTGTTAACAGTAGTAAATAGTTCCATTTTTTTAACTTTTTCATGTAACTCATGTTGGGATTTGGGAATTTGGGAGCAGGTACCAGACCTGCTTTTGCTCAGAAAACACATGGTTTCAAATTATATTTTTCAATCTGACTCTCTTTCTCTGGCTTGCTCTATCATCTGCTTTTCTTTCTCTTCCGTCTTCTTCTTCTCCCAATCTAACTCTTTTTTTCCTCAGCCGTCTTCAAAAGATTCAAAAGCGATTCAAAAGGTACCAAACCTGCTGTTGATTTTTCTGAAGAAACACCACCGGTAATTCTGAAGAAACAAATACGTCTCATCCATTTTCTCTGTTGTTGTTTTTGAATATTGTTTAGGGTTTTCAATACTGTTGGTTTTTTCATGAAAATTGAAGTGTAATTTTTTTTGCAGTTGATAGAAGAAGGAAGTTGATACCTAAGAGCTGTGAGATATCTTCTACACCAATTGCCAAAGGTAATACTTAGATTCACGTAGATCTCTGCCAGATCCCTCATTTCTCGCTGGTGTTTTAATTGAAAATGGAGAGACCATTCAAAATGGTTATTCTCTTAAATAGTTTTGAGAATTTGTACTGATTTCATTTTTATTTCAATTTAGTTTTCATTTCAGTTTCTATTACACAGTTTTCACTATGTAAATCTAAATGTTTCAAAATTTTGTGTTTTGATTGGTCTGAAAAATTTTATTTTTTACTATCTATATCTAAATGTTTGACAATGCTCTCTGAATTTTCTACTTGCAGGTGAAAGGTTTGGATGTCAATATGATGCAATTGTTTATTTTTTTGAAACTATTATGTTTAATGGGTATTCGTTTTTGTGATCTTCAATTAATTTTCGTCACGTACATCTGGTTCGTAATTTAATTTGAGTTAAATATATGCTAACCATTCTCCATTGGATGTTGTTGTATTCCTTCACAAAACCTTTCTCTTTCATCAAAAACACATCCAATGGCATTTATGTTTATGTTTGTCCGTTTCAAGTTTTAGAACCTTCTTCAACAAATCTCCAATTTATCCATAATTCCCTCTTTCTATTTTGATTGCAATAGTTGTTATTACTATGTGAAACTAAAGTTTTTGGTACAAGTTGTGTTTTGTGGTCAGATATTTTGCATTTTGAAGATTTTGTTTCTGCCAAGGAACCATAAAGAGGAGGGAATCAGTGAGATTGGTCTCTTGGAACACTGCGTTGAATTTCGGTGCGGTGGTGTGGGATGTATCGATAAGGTTAATATATAAAATATAGTGGTAGGTTTATGTGTTAATTTGTTTGTTTGATAGAACTTTTGTGATTAACAATACTGAAAATCCTGTTTATGATTAACATGTTTATGTTCCTGTCCCAAATAATGGGATTAAAGTGCATTTTGTTGTTAACAATAGTGATGTGGTTGGTTCACAACTGGACAGATGATAGTTTCTGATATATTTTGTTGTAATATATATAGTTTCAGATATATATTGTTGCAACAATCATGGATGATTTAAGGAGTAACTTTGTAATGTTGAGTTGTTGTTATAATTTATTTTGGCTAAAATTATTTATGAATTTTATTAAAAGTATAGCTATTGTGCAGGATTGTTGCAAAGTACCATTTTAGAGAGTGTATGATGTATCTGGTTCAATGGATCAGAGGCAAAGGATTGAGAAATTGTGGCAACAAAGTCATTTGGTGATATCAGTTCTCTGTATTTTTTGGCTGCACATTTAGCCGGTCCAACATAGGGACCATTTTCTTCATGGTGTTGTTGCTTGCCTTGAGGTGAGAATGTGATTTCTGGAATTTTCGGTTAGTAAATATAGTTTTCAATTCAATATAATTAATCAATATTTGTCGAATTTGATGCAGTTAAATTTTGAACTGTGAATGTTGATGGAGGAGTGGTGAGCAGAGTTATACCAAAACTCAGCCAAGTGTAAGTATATGAACTATAGATAATTAGCTATAAGCTTACCCGTCTTTGGTCACTGACTCGCTGTTTTCAAAAGTTGTTTATCTGATATTATAAAGATCTTTATTTTTCTCAGGAAAATATACACCGCAATACAAATGGCTTGAACAGAAGCTACCAAAAGTTAACACTACAGAATAATCTTTAGCTTGGTAATTAAGCTGCCATGGGATATTAGTTCTAATGTTTTGTATTTATAATGATACCCAATCTAATTACATTAGTGATATTTACAATGCTATAGGGATAATGTGAATATTGGAAAGAAGTTGAATATTGTTTTTAAGTTGGGGGATAATGTGAAACCATTTCAGAAAATTTGGTGGTTAAATGTGAGAAGTGAGTTTTTGTGGTGAGGTTTACTATTTGTCTTTTCTCATGTAAGCTGATGTTGAGTGCAGAATGTGAGATCAGTTCTTATCAATTATAGCATAGAAAAGGCAGAGACGGAATTCAACTTCAGAGATAATGTTCTGCATACTGATAATCATTTACCCTAATCAGGTTGTATTTCCATTTGTTTGTCAGTGAAGCAGACATGGAACTTTCACTGAAGAAAGAAGTTGCAGCTGCAGCAGTTGCATGGAGCAAGAGACTCATTTCTGAAGGTGATGTGGGTGCTGCCTGTGAAATTGATGCAAGGGGTTTCATTCTTTTCCTTGCGTGCTTTGGATTCCTGGTGTATTTAGGAATGAGGATATAGCTAACTTGGTTCATTTGAGCAAACCTGCGGAAATCTCGCATGCTCTTTGCTATTTGTACTGCTGTAAAAAGTTCCACAACTTTCATTTGAATTTTACAAAGTTATGCCTCTTTCATATTCATCTATATATTTTTGAACCAACCACAATAATGTATCTATATATTTATGATGTATGTCATTAATAATCTCTTATAATTTAAAATAAATATTTATCAATGAATTTCAAATATGTTGTTTCAATATTTTATAATTATAAACTTTAATTTTGATTTAGATTTTAATTATCTATATTAATAATTTACTTTCTCTTTTTCATTTTTATATAAGATTCTAATTTAGTTTGTATTTTATTTTTATATATAGAAAAAAATATACAGTTAATTTAAATATATCTATGAATAATGTGAAAATTATAAAAAAAAAATTATACACGAAAAATATACAGGTGTTCCAATGATAATGATAATTGGGATATTTAACTAAAACAAAATATAAATGTAATTTTTTATTACGGGCAAAAATACATTCTTGATTCAAATTTTTTTTTATACAAATTCAAATATATATCTAATGTTATAAAAAACTTAATATTTATATACGGGATCAAGTTCGTTGTTGATTAGTTACGGGCAAAAATACATTCTTTATTCAATTTTTTTACGGACAAAAATATTTTGTATGTCATTGAACAAAATAATATTTAGTTACGGGCATAAATACATTCTTGATTCAATTTTTTTTTATACAAATTCAAATATATATCTAATGTCAAAACAACCTTAATATTTATATACGAGATCAAGTTCGTTGTTAATTAATTTATTTATATATACGGGAAAAATATCATTGTTATAATATACATTTTAATATTTTTTTAAATAACGTCAAAACAACTAAAATATTTATATAAAATATAATATATTGTTCATTCAATTTTCTTTGTTGTTGACACTAATTTCTTATATCTTTTAAAAATAATATCTTTTTAGTTAAACACTTTAATTTTTTTAATATCATTTTTATTATATTTTAAAAAAAATGCGCGTACCATACCAGTATCCGTGCGAATGCACGGGTATCCCACTAGTTATATTTATATTGTCAATCAAAAACAATAATTTATCTCGTCAAGTGAGCCTGTATATTTTAAATTACTTATATGATTTATCATTTTAAAGTATTTTGATTAGATATATGTTTAATACTTTTTTGCACTAACGATGAACTACTGTTAAACTCTTTTAATTTTTTAATAATTTAACTAATTATAAAAGATACATATATTTTAATAAAAAATATATATTATTATAATCAATTTCAATAATTATTTAAAAAAGTATAGCTTAAATAGTCAATTATTTCCTGTAAGTTAGCGAGTTTTCAAATTTGATTCCTGTACCTTTTTTTTCTGATATATAAATTTGTTACAATGAAATAAACAAGCGAGATGAATGTCTAGTTGTTAAGAACTATGTTGTTGATGCAATGGTCCTGGGTTCAACTTTACTTGATATTAGGGATATTCGTCGTTCGGTTTGGATCGAACTAAAAACTCATTCGATCCAAATATAATTTTATTTGCGGTTCGATTCAGTTTTAGATAATTTATTAAAAAAATCTGACCCAATTTAATTTTATGTGGTTTAATTTAAATCGATTTTAGTTTATCAAAAATATAAATTATATATTTTTAAAATTCTAAAAATGATAATAAATAATAGATTTGATATAATATATGACATATAATATATTAAATATTAATATTACAAATTGAGAATAATAGATTACGATAGAAACAAATGAAATAATAAATATAAATAAATTAAACTAAATTAATAAATAGTATTAATAGAATAATATTATCAAAAAATAAATTATAACAACATAACATATTAAAAATAAGAATAAAAATAAATATATGCAATTTGATTCGGTTTGTATCAATTTTGAAAAATTAATCCGAAATCCGATCTGAATCAAATGGTTTTTATAAAATAACATCCAAACATATTTAATACTCCCTCTGTTCCGTTTTAAGTGTCATTTTTAAAATAATTTTTTGTTTCTATTTAAGTGTCACTTGCAAAGTTCAAGATAATATTAATTGTATTTTTGTCTAAACTACCCATAAGTAATCATTACAGAGAGAGAGAGAAAAAACTAGTTGAATTTAATAAATATTTAGTGGTATTATAGGTCAAAAAGAGGATTGTTGTTTGAAAAGTAACTATATTGATTAACTTTTTTAATAAATGTAAAAAAGTCAAAAAATGACACTTATAAAGAACGGAGGGAGTAATATTCGATTTTTTACGGTTTTCAATTTTTTGGATCAATTTACTATTTTTATTTAGATCGGTTTAAATTTGAACACCCCTATTTAGGGCCCGTTTGTTTTGGTTTTTTTTAAAAATAATTTTTATAGTGTAACATAATTGTGTAGAAAAATATTTTACAAAGAAACTTTTCATAAAAGCTTCAAATGAAAATTTGGTTTGAATAATTATTCTTAAAATATTATTTTAGGTATTTCATCATTTTATCGAAATTTTTTTTGGATATCAAAATTTCAAAAAATCACTTAATTTTGAAGCTATTTCAAATAGTTTTTCATGAAAATCATTTTTGAAATACAATTTTTTGAAAAAATTGTGATTTTGACTATGTTTTGATCTTCAATAATGTATATTAATGTTATAAAATGTCAAAATTAGTCTTTTAATTTATAAAAAACAAATTTAAAAAAACTTGTATTATTTTAAAAAACGTTTTTGTAGAATCTATTTTCAAAAATATAAAGAAAAAATCTATTTTTTTAAAGCTGAAACAAACTGCCCCTTAATACTACCATAATATTACAAAGACTCACTAACTTAAAAAAAATCAGTAACTTACAAAGATCAATACACGCACAAAAATCAAAGAAGCCAAAGATTATACTCCATCCGTTTTAAAATGACTGTCGTTTTAAGGAAAAAAATTTGTTTTAAAATGACTGTCGTTTTAATTTTTTAATGTAGTAATAATTGCTATTTTTCTATTTGTGTCATATAATTATTACTCTGTACACTATTTCTAACACATTAATAAGACTAATTTAGTAAAAGTGCATTATCTTATGATAATATTATTGTATTTCTTAATTTATATACAAAAATTTTAAATGACAATTATTGTAAAACGGAGTGACTACATAATACATGTAAAATCGATAATGCTTTGTGGGATTACTAATGTTGTTAAAAAAATGTGTGCAGGTACAATAATTGGAATTTGAATTAGTAAGAAAATGAAATCATATCCATATAAAATGAGTTGAGAAGTATTATGTGGGAGCGTGTAAATGAGTAGGCCACCCACACCATACAGACACTAAAGCACACTTGATTGATGATTGATAAAGAATTAGAGTCTGTTTTTAGTTCGTAGCTTTTAGTTTTTTAGCTTATTTTTATTAAAAAATTCTGTTTGATAATTGTATTTAGTTTTTAGCTTTTAATTTTTTAATTAGTTGTTAAATTTTTTTTTCAAAAGCTATTTAAAGTAGTTTTTAAGTTTGTAGTTTTTAGCTTATGATTTTTTATTCTAATTATACCTTTATTATTTTAAATATATATATATATATATATATATATATATATATATATATATATATATATATATATATACTCTATTAAAAAATTAATTTTAAAAGATTGAATTTAGAGAGATTTTGAAAAATGTTATAGAAATTTTTACTAATTTCTTTATTTTATTAAATATTATTTTTATTTAATAAATATAAATTATATAATTAATTTAGAAATACTGTTGATAATTCTCAAGTTAGTGAAACATTGGAGGAAAATCAATGAAATTTAAAATATTAGACAATAAACTTGCTTTTGTTATTATTTTAGATTAATATAAATAAATTCAAAATTACAATGTTATTATTTCACATATTTTATTAAATTTCATTATAAAATTAGAAAGAAAAAAAAACTATATTTTACGAAAGAATGAGTTAACCAGATTGAGAATCGTAGTTATTAGAATTAATTTTACTTTTATGTCTTCATAAATGGTTTTATAAAATACTTGTACTTCATGTATGATTTGCTGATTCTTTTATTCATTGAATTTCGTTGTCAATATATTCATACAAAATAGCAAAACTCATAAAATGTATATACAAATTTATATATTTTGATGATATATTCAATTTTTCATATATATTAACATTGTTTTGTATTTTGTTATTAATGCATTTATTTTTATAATAAAAATTAATTTAATAATATGATATAACAAGATAATAAAATCACAAATTTCTTAATTAAAATGTCCTTTTATGTCATTTTGTAATTATCAGCTAGTGTAACAGCTAATTTACCAAACATTCAAATTAACTTATCAGCTACTAGCCATCAGCTATAAGCTATCAGCTATCAGCTACCAGCTATCAGCTAACAGCTACCAGCTAGTTTTACCAAACAGAGCCTTAGTAATTAATTAAGGTTATTTATTCTTTAATTATCGAGACATAATAACGGCATGGTTTTCAGACATGTAAAAAAAGTGATACACGTTACACTGTCACTTAATGAGAACCATGTATCTCGTCAAATCAGATTGAAAATTTAAAATTAATTAAATAATATGATAGAATAATATATCTTTATTCAATAACAGTGTAAAATTTTTTTACATTATCAATGCATTACCATTAAACCCTTCCAGAGATGGGTATGAACGGGACGAGGAAGTGGACCTCGTGATACTGTCAGTTGCATCAAATAGTTGAAAATGAGTCCAACTGAGTGGAAAGCCACGTTTTCTTATCCGTTAGATGCGCTACCATGGCCCCACTATTCATTATTATACTCATTGTGATTTCGAATCTTCTACATAACTTTTTTTTTTTAAACTAATCAGAACGGGGGGCGTGAGACGTGGAAAGTGGCAGGTTACAATTTTTTTAGTAGAGATAATTTACTGAATTAAAAATAATTAAAACTATACGATGTGCGAATTTAAGTGTAATATAATTTTAAAAAATTGCTTTCGTTAATCTATCATGCATTAAATATAAGATATTTTGAATTTACAGAAATGTATAGTATGAAAAATATTTTTCTATTTAATTAATAAGTGTTAATGGACAATATTCTATTGAAAAAAATGCACGAATGATTGATTTCTCAAATTCTTTCTATTAGTATATTCAATAATAAGTATAGTTAAATTACACACATTAAAACAAGTTTTTACGCCTATATTTCTTAAGAAAATATTCTTAAAAATGTTTTTGTGACAGTTGAGGCAACGTCTTTATGAAGGGTAATGTCTCTATATCTTCTCTTTTCTTTTAAATTTTTATAATTATTTATTTTTTGGGCTTCCAACCTATTGGAGAAAGGTTTCAATTGGTTGACACATTATTTTGGCCCATGAAAATTTCATTTTTTATGCCAACTTCTAGCCTATAAATTGAGACTCTTCCCTTCACATTTTCAAATCCAGAAACGTGAGCATTCTCTCTCTCTCTCTCTCTCTCTTAAATATTTTTAACTTTCTCTCACATAATTTTAGCGGAAACGCTTTGAAAAAATTCCTTTTGTGTAGTTTGAATTTTTTGTATTTTGGAAAGGGTATTGTTGTAAATTCACCAAGGAATATTTTTATCTTAGTTGAATAATTTATCCATAAGGAAGTGTTTGTTTGAGTCAAAGCTAAACTATTTTAAAGCTTTGATTTGGGAATTTAGGCTCTAACTCGTCGTTTTGGTTCGTAAGCTTTGGTTCGAGATTAGTCCGATTCAAAATCTCAATTCGGTTCGAGATCAACTCAACTCAAAATTTCAATACGGTTCGTGACATAAACCCGATTCAAAAGCTCGTTGTGGTTCGAGATAAGCCTGGTTCAAAATCTCGTCTTGGTTTGTGGTCAACCTAGTTAAAACCTTGGTTTGGTTCGTGAGTTGAGCCTAGTCAAAAGCTCACCTTGATTCGAGATAAGTCTGTAGAAAATATTAGTTCAACTTTGGGACTAATCACTTTAGGTTGTTGTTTAGGGTGAAGACTAATTGCTTCAATCCGTTTTTTGCATATTTAACTTTCACTATTATTTATTTTAAAATTGTTTAAACTTTGAAAATGATAACACATTTTTTTCAAACTATAGTTTTTTCTGAAACCTACAATTCACCTCCTTCTTGTGTATGGAGTTGCATGTCCAACAAGTGACATTAGAGCCTAACTCATGTTCAAGGACTAATCGTCTCAAGAGAAAAATGACTTCCAACACCTTTTTTAACAAGAGATCTTTTCTAAACACACCTCCACCGTTTAATGGTGTTAGGTTTGAATTGTGGAAAGCTGGATTTAGAAATTTTATTCAAAGCATTAATTTTGAAGTGTGGAAAACTTTAATCAACGACTTGTTTATCCCTAATCACCAAATTAATGTAGAAGTAGCTGGTTAACCCGATTCCCTTTGGACCGTAGAAGATCAGAGAAAATTTGAAATTGATTTCAAAACCAAGAATTTTCTAGTAATGTCCTTGGATGATAGTAAACTTTTTTATGTTTATAATTGCAAAACCACCAAGGATATGAGGGGTGCTCTTGAAATTATATATGGAGTTTCTCTAAGTATCGAATAAGAGAAAATGAACACACGAGGCGAAGGAGATGAAAGTTTCATTCATACATGTTTTTCAAAATTTATAAATATTAGAAATTATATTTGAATATTTGTTATTAACTAATATCTAAGAGTTAAGATTTGGAAATTTAATTCAATCCTTAAATCAAGAGATGGAAGTACCTATGGATTTGAGGAAAAATTAAAAAGGATGAAATCATAAAAAAATTGAACGAACTAGTTCAATTACTTAAAGATGAAGACACAAGCTCAAGATCTGAAGAATCCTGAGCAACTTCATCAAACTTCTATAAAACAACTCTCATAGTCTTCTTCAAAAGAACATACTCAGTCTGAAAACTTATGTAAAGGGATGTAGCACAGCTTGGTAGTGCGTTTGTTTTGGGTACAAAATGTCACAGCCGGGTCTATCAGACCCATATCAGTAAAGAATCCAATAACCATATTTTTTTTAATATTTAATAAATTTTAAAAACTATGATGATTCCATTGCTCTCTTATTTCGTGCAGTTTTTTATTCAGCAATCCCAAAGTTTTTTTCCTTCAAATTAAGTAATAAAATCGTGACCCTAAAAGAGGCTCTAATTAGCTGCTTCTAGGTAAACCCACTGTCTGTCTATGCATTCTTACTTCCTTTATCACTCAGCGATTATTTAGGGGCCTTAGCTTGTGATCTGGATTGTTTCCCTCTCGACAATGAAGCTTATCCCCCATCGTCTCACTGGTCGACCTTGACCCGTCGGGGTCATATCTAGTATTCAGAGTTTGCCTCGATTCGGTACCGCTCATTTTTATCTTCTGTCTTACCGCGACTGTCGGCACAGAGTTAGTCGATGCTTATTCCCTGGATAACGTCATTTTTTCTTCGCCGAGAAAAGAAGTTAATGACCCAGGGGCCTCTACCTCCACGTGGCATTGCTCCGTCAACTAACATATTTCCATGGGGAACCAGTAAATACTTCTACGAAAAAGGTTGTGATAAGAGACGTTTCATTTGTCGTGCTCTTGTTATCCATCCAATTGGGAGAGAGTTAATAAATTCCTTTTCAGGAGCGATTAAATGATCCTTGAAAGATTCAACACTAAATGAAGGAACTTCATTTGTCAGAGAAGAAGAATCGTCAAATGAAATCTTCAAAAGAAGAGAAAACGAAGTCTCCAAAAATGAATAACAGTCAACCTTAAGTAGAATCATAGAAGAATCCTCTTCAAACGAAGAAGATGATGTTTGCTTGAAGACATCTTACAAGGAATATGATTGATTATGAGGTAACTAAGCCATCTTACAAATAATTGTTTAAAATTAGTACTAAGTTGATTGAAGAAAATGATATGAATAAAAAACACAACTTAGACCTTAAGGAGTATCTATAGTTTCTTGAAGAAAGAAATAAAACTCTTAAGTTAGAAATGGGAAATATTAGAAACTCAAAAGAAACTTGTGTCTCGTTGAAAAAGAAAGTGATTGATTTGCATTAAACCCTAAGTAAATTTAGTAAGGGGAAAGAAAATATTTATTTGATCTTATAAATTCAAAGTCTTTTCTTAAATAAAAATGGACTAGTATTTAAATCAGATAATTAAATGGAAAGAAAAGTAATCACTCGTTTATAAATGCTCACATTGCAATAAATTTGGCCACTTAGAGCCCATTTGTTTTGATAAGGTGAAAAGTTCTAAAGGTAATAACTTTAGACCTTCTAGAAGAACTAACTCACCTGGACCCAAGAAAATTTGGATACTAAAGGTGAAACATTAATATGTTTTGCATTTTTCCGTTCAAAAATAGTTTGTCGAAGGGATTTGCATTTTTTTCGTCCAAAAATTGCAATGAGAGAGAGTTTGCAATTTTTCCGTCCAAGAATTGCAATTGAGAGAGTGTTTATAATTTTTCCGTTCAAAATTTGTAATTGAGAAAGAGTTTATAATTTTTTCGTTCAAAAATTGTAATATGGAAGGTTTGCAATTTTCTCCTTAAAATTTGCAATTGTATGGGATGGTTTGTAATTTTGTTCTTGTAAAAAATTACAAGTTGAAGTGTGATTTTATGAGTTTTTGTTAGAATTATTTGCTTCTTTTTCTTTTTTGTGGATATGCTTCCGCGTGCGAAGATTTTTTTTTTTTTGTTATTTTCTCAACAACTAGTATCAGAGCTAAGGTTTCGATCAAGCGAGGAAGGAAGAGTAACAATTATTCTGATCAAGGGAGGAAGAAGACAAAAAGATTGAAGAGTAATAATTTTACAAATATGTCTAATCATTATAATTATAACGATCGCTTTGAAGATGAAGTTGAAGACAAACTAAAGATATGTGAGACTTTGGATAAAAGGAGGATTTTTTGGGTCAAATAGTATATTCATCCAAGTCCCACATCGGGTAGTAGAAAAAATAAAATTTGAGTATTAATATAAATAGAGATAGTTAGTTTTAGTTTTTCTACACAACAACAAAATGTAGTCTTTTGGGGATTTGGGAAACAAGTGTGAGTTGTGTGGAAAAATAAGTGCGAGTTCTAAGTCCCATATTGCTTTAAAAAATGGAGGTTAAGTACTTTATAAGTAAGAGGACCCATGCACCTATTACCTTAAGGTTTTGGGTGAATATGTGGTGTCTCTCTCACTTGTTTGGGTGAGTCTTTGACCTTTAGGTAAGTGTTTGATTCAATGTGAATGCTTCCCCCACATGATAACCCATGAATGGTATCAGAGCCGATGGTTCGAGTAAAGGACCGACTTCTTGTGTCGAAAGTATTCCTGACACGGTGGTCAGGCGGCGTGTTTCGTTGAAGTGCCCATGACGAGATAAAGGTGTCTCTCAACGGCAGTACAACCATGTGGATGAAAGAGCTTGCGCTTGAGGGGGAGCATAGTGGATGAACTCACACTTAAGGAGGAGATTATTGGGAAACAAATGTGAGTTGTGTGGAAAAATAAGTGTGAGTTCTAAGTCCCACATTGCTTAGAAAAGTGGAGGTTAAGTACTTTATAAGTAAGAAGACCCATACACCTATTACCTTAAGGTTTTGGGTGAATATGCGGTGTCTCTCTCACTTATTTTGGTGAGTCTTTGACCTTTAGGTGAGTGTTTGATCCAATGTGAATGCTTCCCCCCTCATGATAACCCATCACTACGAAAGTAGGGAATTACGAGTTTAAATTCCAGTAACGTGCCGACGAAAGCGGATTGTATCTCTAATTTAGTTTTTTCTTCAAAAATAATTTTCTCGTTGTGATTGAATGTTGTAAATTGTATGAGTAACAAAGGTAGACGAAAATCAATGTTTCGGTGTCTCTTTATTAATATCAATTTAAATCCATTATTTTCAAATTTTGCTTAAAACCAACCATTTGAGTAGCCTTAGCTAAACATAGGAATGATAGATAGGGGTAATTGTAATTGGTATCTGTGGATTCAAAAATCTTTTATACTACCTTAATATAGCTATATACTTGCGTCCTATCAAGTTTTTGGCGCTATATCCAGGGATTAAAATTTTCAATATCGTCATTTCATTGTTACACCGTAGAGACTAAGGAAATTTTTATTTTATTTATTTTTTCTTGATTTTAGTTGTATGTGAATAACCCGAAGCACCGAGAATTTGTCCCAACCGATTGACAAAATCGAGTGCTACCTAGGTATTTGATGTTAATTACAACAAATCTAATAAGTAATGGTGGAAAACAACAACCGCCCCCTTAAGGATTTCACTGTGCCCTCAGATGATGAGCCCTATTTGAGCATTGTTTGCCTTGTGATTATAGAGAATAATTTCAAACTTAAACCATCTCAGCTACAAACAGTGCAACATAACCGATTCTCCTGAAACTCGATGGAGGATTCGAACTTGCACCTTGTTAGAACAATATTTGTTCATGACAAGTATTCCTTAAGGTTTTGATGTTAACAAAAGTATTGAAAGAACAATGGTGTTAGCCATAGTATGTCAAAAGTATGTGTTCACAATGGTGATAACAAAAGTTTTAATGTCAAATCAGTTTGTCAGACAGAGTATGTGTTCACATGTTCAAGAATAGTTGACATGCTTTACGGATATCCATTCTCAATGGATCTATAGTACAAGAACACGAGGAAGACATTATGGTTAAAAGAGTTACACAATGGATAAATATCTTTTGGTGTATCTATCTTCAACATCTTTTGTACTATGGAATAACAAATACACTTGTATAAGTTATTTGTTCCAACAGCTATCATTCTGCAAATGCTATATAAATGGCTGAAGATTCAATCTGGAATTAACAACAAGGAAAATAAAGAAAGATATCCAAGAAGAAATAAGTGTTTCACGCTTCTATCATAATGGAAGAATAACAAAATCAACAATGGAAACACAATCGAGGATGCAAAATTTATGTTATTTATTGTAAATTTTACAAAGCCTTAAGATTTATTAAACATTGAATATCTTAGAAAAATTATTAGCTATGATCTTTTTTATGGTTATTTCCATGTACCTCTAATAGTATCAAGTACACCTTGTTGTCTATCCTGCTTAACAGATTGTGTTTAGTAGTTTAGAAATAAAGTCTTTTGCTATGTGCTTGAGTATCAAAGTCTCTTGATGTGAGCTTGAGTCAAGTAAGTCTCTTGCTATGTGCTAGAGCATTGAAGTCTTAATCATATTGTTGATTAAGCAAGGAAGTCTTGGACTATAGGTCTAAGCAGAAGTCTTGGATTCTAAAAGCTCTAAACGATTTGACTAAGTTTTGGTAAAACAAAGTGTTGAACAAGATGTTCCAACATGAAGAATTATGTTGAAAGAAGACATGTCAGACAAGATGTCTTAGCTTGTGGATTCGACATCTTAGTCTGATATAGCAGGTTGTTGCAGATCTGGTCCAAGATTTAAGGAGCAATCAGAACATGGATCAAGGAATAATTAAACAGATATTTCGAAGCCCATGGATAGCTGAAGATTATAAAAGGAAGACCAAGACCTAGGGTAGAATAAGAATTTGTTCTGGACTGGTCTAATAGCTAGGCATTGCCCAATCCACTACTGCTACCAAAATGACCCAATTACCTGAGTCCAGCCAATTTAGCGTACCATTTACCTTTCTGCCCTTCTACTAGGGAAGGTTGGTCGATTGACCTCCAGGGTCAGCTGCCTCTCCTCAGCATTTCCTGACTGTCACGCACGGTTCCACCATCCAGAAATAGTCACGACGCCTGTGCCCGCGACTACGCTTCTGCCCATGGCAACGGATAGTTTGGGCACCTTTGCTCGTCCCAACGGCTAGTTTATGGCAGTTACCTATTCTTAGGGAGAAAATATCTTGCCTTGAAAATAGGGACCAATGGCCAAGCGCTGGGGGAACTATAAAAACCCTCTCATTTGAGAGGGTCAGGTATTCAAAATCATCCTAAGACACACATACTTTGTACTTGCCTTCTTTTCTCCCGATCCTTACTTTAGCATCAGAGTGCCATGAAGGTACACCCCATTCTCCTCTTTCAAATCCAACATTGCATATGCAGTCTCTGTCCTACTTCAGGTTCTGATCAGCTGGTAAGATCAGTGGCGCCGTTTGTGGGAAACTCTGTTATTCCTGTCTTTCTTCCCTCGTAGATTCAAGACCAAAACAGTTCTTCTAAGATTCCAATCATGGCCAGCCATGACAATGTCCCTGATGCTCGCAACACTGTCTTCCTCCCCGTCAGCAAGACTGATACTGACAGAGCAACCCCCTTTCTTGGGAGCGACGTCCATCAATAGAGAGATGGAGCCACCGCATCTCCCTCCCCTGTTCGCGCTGATCACGTAGAGGTCCAGCCCTCTTAGGACCATCAGCTTATCCCAGTTCTGCCCAACGTCGACCCAGCCATGGAGGCCCTCCTCGAGGCCCTCAACAAGACCAACCTCTTAATCCTCCAGCAGAATACGAGGATTGGAGACCTAGAAGAGTCCAGTTGGCCATGATCCCCCCGCCGAGGAAAGAGCGCCGGAGATCTCGGAGTCCTCCTCCCCGATGTGAAAGAGACCATTGGGTACTACCAGAGCCAGAGTCATTGGCAATCAGAAAGTGCACCACATCTCCCCTGGAGCTAATACTCCCCGGGACCAAAAGGACCAGAAGGGACCTAAGAGCAGAGCCCCAGCGTTCGCCTCCGCCCAAATCCAAGGGGCGGACACGAACCCCATTTCTCCATAGAGATCGTCGTCCTACCCTTGGACAAAGCACCCGCTCTCTGTCATGGTCTAGCAACAGCAGCGGTGACGAGCCTCATGGCCCGTTGTCCCAAGAAATCTTGGCCATGCACCTTCCGAAGGGGCTGGAGAAACCCTCTCCCTGGGCACATACGATGGCACTACAGATCCTGACGAGCACATCGAGAATATCAATGCGTTGCTCGATTACCATGGCGTCAGTGGCGCCATCAAATGTAGATTGTTCCCAACCACACTGAGGAAGGGAGCGATGAATTGGTACAAGAAGCTCCCCGACGAATCCATCACATCATGGATATAATTAGGGAGAATGTTTTCCAGGCATTTCACGGCCTCTCGCCGTCACCCAAAGACCGAAGCCTCCCTTGAGGCCATTATTCAAGGGAAAGATGAACCTCTTCGAGCCTATATCGAAAGGTTCAACAAAGAAGTCGTCCAGGTCTCCACGACCTCCGCACTGAATTTGCCAAGGCAGTTGGCATTGAAAATCCAGCGACAATGAACGCCTTCCTCCTCAAGGCGTAAGTATACATTCAGTACGAGGAGAAAGAAGCTTCTAGCTCCCCTGGGACTCAAGGCACCAAGAGAGTTCTAGATCCTCCAAGCACGACGACCCCCTCGATATCTTGTCGGGGAGAGAGAAGACGCGAAGACCACCCACGGGAGCCCCAGGACAACAAAGGACCTTTCGTCCGTTTTCACGAATATACTCCTCTGACCGTCTCTCGAGAAAAGATCATTTTCGAGTGCGCCAACTCAGAGTTTCGACAAGCGGGGGTCTGTTGTCACAGTATTTAGGGGGGTGTTTTTATCGTCTCCACAGGGATTGTGCGATATTTTGATGCTTGCCGTTTAATAGTCGAAAGTTTTAAGTTAAGGAATTTCAAATGATTCTTGGTTTTGTTTAACATAAATTTGTAGCAAAGGGTAAATTTTTAGCAAAGATGTTGTAAGTTTTAGAAAGGCATGTCAAGGTTAGGTTTCGCTAATCCTTCTCACACATCTCCGATTAATCAAGCATATGAACTTAGTTTCTGACCAATACAATCGCGTATCTTCTCGAATAAGTTTATGTCTAAAGCAAATTCGTGAGTGTCGTTGTTTAGACCGTTAGATGATGTCTCACGCTAACAATCGAAACAACAACCGTTAAGATCAACACAAAGTGAATAACAAATCCCAAATCTATGTCTAGAGTTTGGTTTTCAAGAGATAAAAATATTAGGTCATGATTTGTAAAATCTATGTCTAGAGTGATACAAACCACACATACATCATTAAGAACAAATAACTTCATCTATATTGATCATAAACCTTTTTCATATACAAAAGATCTAAAGAAATACATATGATCAAGATCAACTACATCTAACCTTAACATAAAAGTGTTTAGCTACTCATTTTCATGATAGCTTGGATGACAAGCTTCAAGAGGAGATGAAAGAACATCCGAGTCGAATAATCGAGATTGGATGTGACTTTAGCTTCTCTATGTGAAAATTCACTCTTGGATGATCAAAGTGCAGAAAAATATGTTTTTGTGTGAAAAATATCAAGTCCCCCCTTCCAGAAAACTAACAAATCTATTTATAACATACTTGTGTTCTGATGTATTCGCCTAGCGAATGATCCATTCACCCAGCGAATGAATAAAAATGGCACTTTAAGTGCCTCTGAAAGTTTAAACTGCCCTTGGCTGTCATCGCGGGTTCGCTAGGTGAATGTTTCATTCGCTAAGCGAGCCACTCGCCAAAACATTCGCCCAAGCGAATTTTGGGTCATTTTTCGACTGCCTTAGCCAAGAGTCCTTCGCCAGGACCTTCGCCCAGCGAGCGAAGCAGCGAACACTCACTGGCACTTCGCCAAGCGAATTTTACTCCCTTTTCCCACTGCCTCAATCTGGAGCTCTTCGTTGGGAGCTTCGCCACCGTTCGCTGGTGAATTTGCCAGGATTCGCCAAGCGAACCCTGCTGTTGTTTTCCTCCTTCTTTGACAGCTTGCATCAACTTCTTGTGTCTTAATTTCTTGATCATTTAGTGCCTTTTTCTTCACAATAGCACACATATTACAAGCACCAAAGGTAGGTTACAATGTGTGAAGAACAACAACAATTCACCACTAAAATCAACAATTAATCAAAGAAAGTGATGAAAAATGCCAAGTATTGAATACACATATGTAGCATGCTTGACATCTAACAAACTCTCCCCAACTAACTCTTTGTTTGTCCTCAAGCAAAGTATGCCTCTCATTGAAAACAAGAGGATTTACTCGAGCATTTAATTCAACCAAGACAAGAGAAACGACTCAAATAAACAAGAATTGCAACAAGGCAACAATTACACAATCCTAGAATCGACAATGTAAAAGAAATTGAATCTTAAACAACTTTCAGACGATGTTTCAAAAGACAACTAAATCATCATGCACATGTCATTCTAACACTCCTCTTCGAAAAAGGATTGAAGGAAAACGCGCATGCAAGCACGAGATAAATTCACTCAAATGATAAATCATGTAAATACTAAGAAATTCATACAATATCTAAATGATCACAAAAGAAATCTTGGAAGCAAAAGATCACTAAGGTCTTTAAGGTTATAGCTTGGTCGGGTTAACAATAAAGGGACATTTCTAAAGGCCATTAAATCGAAATTGCCGATGCAAAAGAACATTCACTATTCAAGGTATTCACAACATCTCAACTTCATTCACCAATTTTTTTTCCTTTATCACACCTTCTCAAACTTCCTTGCACAATTATTGGACCTATTTTTTTTTCATTCAAGCAAGCATTCTTTTTCTCTTTTGTATACAAATATTCACATACTCTTTTCTTTTCATGCTTGCTTAAATGTTTTCAACATTTTTAGTAATTCACCAATCTTCTTTTTCACTCTCCCCAACTTATTTTCGACTAAACCTTAAGTGAATGTTCCTTGCTTTTTAAGGCAAGGAAGTCAATTAAAACAAAAGTTCCAAGGTTCAAGAAGAAAATTTTTAGAAGCTCTCAAAAAATCAATGATGAACTTGATTTTCAGAATATGTACAACACAAAGTTCATCACTAAAAGAGATCTAACAATTTAGGCGCAAAGGGGTTAATGAATTCTCGCTACTCACGGGTAAATTACTGTTTGGAAATGGTTGTGCTCAATATCAACAAGTGCCTTGATCATTTCTAAGACTTCCACAAAATCACATACATCACAAGATAAAGTATGAATTAAAAGTATAAAACACAATTTGTCATCAATCCAAAGCATATAGTATAACCTGGAGGTTTCTCACTTTTGTGACTGTTGGACCTAAATGACACAAGCACTCAAATATAGTTGTAACCGAAAACAACATTTTCATTTATACAAAGACAACAAAGTTCTAATACATTCTAAATTCTAGAACTAGTAACTATGTACCTTGCCACAACAACATGCTTAAAGTACTATCATAGTCATCCCATCTTGGAGGAATCTTCTTTAATGCATAATCAACACCAACCTACGTTTCTTCCACAAAACATCCAAAAGTTGGAAATATTAAATTTCCACAAGTATACCAGCATAAAACAATAAAAAACATATTAACACTTTAAGAGTTGACAATTCGTAAACTGAAGAATTCAACTCTTAACACATAAGCATACCAACAATTTAAGTGTTGAGCATTTGTAAACTGAAGAACTCAACACTTAATACAATAATTAAACCCAAAATATTAGTAAAATAAAAAAAAAGAAATTTTTTTACTGAAAACAACAAATATTACTAATAATAATAAAAATGTACTGTTGTGAACACACCTACAAAGTAAAAAGTACCACTAGAGGGTACAAGTACATCCAAAATAATCCACAAAGTGGATACAGTACATCAATACAAATTGAAATAAAAACAAAATACAAGAAAAACTTCACTTTGATGCTCAAATGAAGTACAAAATCATCACACCAAAAATCAGTCCTCATCGGACACCTCAATCTCCTCGCCCTCGGAACCATCGCCAGAGCCAGCCACCTCATCATCATTATCAGCCTCAACATCAACACCCTCCTCATCAGCATCATCATCAGCTACATCCTCACCCCCTCCGAGAACTGGCCTGGCCTCAGGCCAACCAGCATGTGTCAGGAACTGCTCCCTAGACATCAAAGAATGCTCACCGACAGGATCGCAAATCTGCAACTGAAGAACCTGCATAGAATCATGTAAGTCAATCATGGTGTGTTGAGAAGCTGCCATCCAGTCCCAGTTGTATTGGCATATTTCCTGCTGAAAAGGATAAAAAGCATGTGACCCCGAACCAGTAGCTCTACCATCCCCTGTGCTAGCATCAGTACCAGCACCAGAAGTCTCCCCCTTGCCCCTCTGGGCCTACAAAACTTGTCCACATAACGATCATCTATAGCAGAAGGAATCGTGACATGTCGGCGTGCGGGTATATCAACCCCAGCATGAGCACACAATAACATAATGAGACAAGGGAAAGCAAGCGGGGCATTCGCCTGAGAAGCAGAACCTCCAAGACCACTCAGAATAATGGCCGTGATCTCATCAGCAATGATACGGGCCACATTGATCTCAACATTCGTAAGAATGTTGTGGACAAGATGAGTAAGGGGTATTGTGATGGTGGAAGAATGTGACTTAGGCTTGATGTTTGTAATCACAAAGAGTAGAATGAGCTGAGCCAACAATTGCATATCCGCCCGCCGGTATCTAATAGCAACCCCAGATGTGTTGCGTTCCGCTTCTTTACCCGGAAGGAGTAGATCACTGGTCATTTTCGGGATATCACGATGAAGATGGAGGTCTCTATGATACACATCCAACTGACTGCCTACCAATGGCAACGGGTCACCAAGAACAGTGTTAATAGTTCGCCTATCAAACCTCACCATAGTCCCCCTAGCTAGACACGTCCAACTAAAAAGCTCACCATCATTAGGGAGCGCATTAGCAAAGAATTCGTGGACAATCTCCGCGTTGTAGCCATCGAGGGGCGTCATCAAGCGACCCCACCCTTTTTCTTCAAAAAGTACAGCCACCGTCCTATAACTCCCACGGTCGTTTAGATTAAACCTCTTCTCTGCATATATATTTTTCCGTTCCAAGGTCTCGAATCTTGCCGCCTGCTTGGCTCCTCTAAACCTATCACTATCAAACCGAATTGGTACTTGCCGCGAAGTTGTTGCTTTTCTCTTTTTTGCAGGATTAGTTTCCATCTTAAGTGCCATCTGCACACAACAACCAATAAAACACAACAAGCAGCAAACCAACACATTAGTGAAAAGAGCCAACACAACATCAAACTCAAACTTCATAAAAAAATAATTAAATTCAGTTGTGTTCGCTCCTGGTGTTGCTAAGCGAAGGCTGGCGAACATTCGCCCCAGATTCGCTAAGCGAATGCTACAGCGAATGCTCGCCCAGGCTCGCAAAGCGAACACGGCAGCGAATCCACGAAAATCAAGCAATCAGTCTAACAGCAACATACTTCCTAACAAAATCCTATTCATAACACTTGATTCATTTAAAACATGCAGAAACATGGAGTATTATGAACAGAGGTACATGAAACTAAGAAACCCAAAGTGATTTGTCTCTAAAATTCAATCCATTCCCTAACCTACTGTCAAACAGAAATTAAGATGAAAAAGAGGTTCAAACCTGAACTTGCAATTGAAATAGGAAGAACTTGGTGAAATGTGGTAGAGCAAAGACAATTCGTGAGCAATGAGTTCTTGAGAAGGAGAGAAAGCTTTGAAAAATGTTGAGAGGCAAAGTGAGTGAACAAGGGAACTAGGGTTTCCCTCTCAAAATGCTCAGAACCGGGTTGGGTCATGGACCTAAATGTCTGGCCCACCCAAAAATTACACCCAAATTTTAACTGAGGTGGCAGAAAAAACCTCCCATGTCTCGCTGGGTTTGCTAAGCGAAGGAACCATCAGGCTCGCTAGGCGAGCGCCAGCGAACATGAAAGATTTTTTTTTTCAAATTTTTCTGCACTCTGCCACCCTTCTCAACACAACAGAAATTCAACAAATACATAAAAACTGTATATAAAGCAATAAATACTTACAATGTTGGGGTGCCTCCCAACAAGCGTTTGTTTAACGTCTGCTAAGCTCGACGGTCCAATGACTTGATGCCTCGAAACCAAAAGCTAAAGAATTGGCCTCCGAGAAAAACAAACTTTACGAACAATAACTTCAACCGTTATCGTACCCGGTTTTTGGTCTCCCTTTCTTAAGAAACGACCAATCCCAACACGACTTCATCAAATCTACCTTCGCATCTTTATTTTTTTCCTTCCACAAAGCCTCTTTTTCCAATTCTTTCTTCTTATGATCGTTTTCATCTTCTTGCTTTTCATACATCACTCCTTTAAAAAATGTGAAACAAGTTTCTTCTTCCTTACCACTTTCCTTGATCCGCACCTTCAATATGCCTTCATCTACATCCACTAACATTTTGGCCATTTTCATAAATGGTCTACCCAATATAATCGGCATATCTTCATCCACATCCATTTCAACAATCACAAAATCAACAGGAAATAAGAATTTATCCACTTTTACCAGCACATCCTCCACAACACCATACGGACGAGTTCTAGACTTATCCGCAAGTTGTAATGTCATGGTTGTTGATTTCACATTCATATTATCAAGTCTTTTCACCACCAACAAAGGAATTAAATTGATGCTAGCACCCATGTCAACCAAAGCTTTGCATTGAAAATCATTCTGTATTGTAATAGGTAAAACTACTCTTCCCGGATCTTGTTCTTTCCGTGGAAGAACACATTGGATGACGACACTACACTCGGCATTCAGAGAAAGGTACAGTTACTTGTAACCGACTAAATAACTCTAAAAATCTTGCGTAATGCCTATCATTCTCTTTTTTCTTTGGAGTAGGGGGATATGGTAATCGTCTTTGTAAAACTTCCTTCTCAAACTCCTTTCTTTCTCTTTCTTTTTTCTTCTTCATTTCTTCATCCTTCTTTTCAACTACCCAATTTTCGTCATTTTTTCCGACTTCCTCCAACACAATATCATTTTCCTTTTCAACTACCACCTCCTTTTCCTCATCACCTCCAATTGTTCTTCCACTTCTTGTGAAGATGGCTTTACACTCCCCTTTGGGATTTGGTTGCATGTTAGCGGAGAAGGAAGGCCCCGGTTGGTTTTCGGCTAATTGCTTGGCAAGTTTCCCTACTTGCGATTCAAGATTTTTAATCGAAGCTTCGGTACTCTTTTGAGTTGCCATTGATATTTGCATAAATTTGGTGAAAGTCTCCTCCATCTTTGAACTTCCACTTTGATCTTGGGGTAGTTGGTAAGGATTTTGTCTTCATCCTTGTTGATTTTGATAGTTGCTTCTTGGTTGGTAGCCTTGTTGATTTTGGTACAGTTGTTGAGCATTTTGATAAGGAGGTCTTCCTTGATAACCTTGAGTTGGGTTTCCAGCATAATTTACCTCTTCCACAACCGGAGGACCATATCCGATAAGATGATCTCCTCTACAAAGTTCACAACAAGCCACTTGCACACTCTTATTCGAGGAGTCATGAATCTCTTTGAGTTGTTGAGGAAGTTTGGACATGTGTTTCATTAACAACTCAACTTGTTGTGATAATAACTTATTTTGAGCAAGTATAGCATCATTGGTTCCCAATTCCAAAACTCCCGGAGTCCTTTGAGAAGGGCCACGGTTATGGCTTCCCTGATGATCATTTAACGCCATCTTGTCAATTATGGCAATGGCTTCTTCGGCACTTTTGGTCATTAAGGATCCAACAGTGTTTTATGCACTAATCGAAGACCGTTTCAAAATATATGAATTTGAGAAAGCTCATCAAAACTATGCCCTTTACATTTTCTTAACATAGATTTGAATCTCTCTCAAGCTTCATTGAGAGATTCATTTGCGCCTTGCGTGAAAACTGCAATTGCGATCTTTGCCTCCATGAAACGATTATGTGGAAAAAATCGTTCCAATTTTTTTTCCTCAAGTACATTCCAATCCGTCATAATTGTAGTAGATTGATCAAGATACCATTCCTTGGCCTTCCCAATGAGGTAATACGGGAATAATCTCTTAAACAGTGATTCCTCTTCAGCTTCGGGCGCACCAGTTGCTCCCGCAATCTCATAGAACTTTGTCAGATGTGTATAAGGATCCTCATGATCCATACCAGTAAAAGTACTCTGATATAGAAGCGAGAGAATACCAGTCTTCATTTCTGAATGCCGACCGTTATGAGCATTGCGCGAAAAATTGCACGGTGTGTCTCGGACTATTTGTACAAGGTCTAGAAGCAGGTGGTGGTGGTGGTTCAGTCATGATGGACGGTAATTGTGGTATTTGCGTCGAAGTTGAAATTCCGTCTCACTCTCATCTTTCTTTGGCAAGTTGCCTCATTCGCCTTGTTCTGCTATTGATTTTACGAGCGGTTCTTTCAATCTCGGGATCGAACAAAAGTTGGTCCGTAGGTAACTCCCCTCGCATAAAACGAAGTCTGCACACTAAACCAAACAAATCAACAAGCTCAAGAAAAAGTTAACAGGCTTAAAACAAAACAACTATTGTAATGCTTGCAATATCAAACAACAATCCCCGGCAACGACGCCATTTTGTTGTCACAGTATTTAGGGGGTGTTTTTATCGTCTCCACAGGGATTATGCGATATTTTGATGCTTGCCGTTCAATAGTCGAAACGTTTTAAGTTAAGGAATTTCAAATGATTCTTGGTTTTGTTTAACATAAATTTGTAGCAAAGAGTAAATTTTTAGCAAAGATGTTGTAAGTTTTAGAAAGGCATGTCAAGGTTAGGTTTCGCTAATCCTTCTTACACATCTCCGATTAATCAAGCATATGAGCTTAGTTTCCGACCAATACAATCGCGTATCCTCTCGAATAAGTTTATGTCTAAAGCAAATTCATGAGTGTCGTTGTTTAGACCGTTAGATGATGTCTCACGCTAACAATCAAAACAACAACCGTTAAGATCAACACAAAGCGAATAACGAATCCCAAATCTATGTCTAGAGTTTGGTTTTCAAGAGATAAAAATATTAGGTCATGATTTGTAAAATCTACGTCTAGAGTGATACAAACCACACATACATCATTAAGAACCCTGCTGTTGTTTTCCTCCTTCTTTGACAGCTTGCATCAACTTCTTGTGTCTTAATTTCTTGATCATTTAGTGCCTTTTTTTTGCACAATAGCACACATATTACAAGCACCAAAGGTAGGTTACAATGTGTGAAGAACAACAATAATTCACCACTAAAATCAACAATTAATCAAATAAAGTGATGAAAAATTCCAAGTATTGAATACAAGTATGTAGCATGCTTGACATCTAATAGGGTCCGATTCCCGAAACAGATACTGGCCAAGCCGAATACGGACAAGTCAAAGTATTGTCGGTTCCACAAGAGCCACAACCATATGATTGACGACTGCATCCATCTGAAGGATACGATTGAGATACTGATCAGGGACGGGCACCTGAAATAATTCGCCAAGAAGAAGGACGCTCCCCAGCCGGACGTCCAGGAGTCCAAGAAGGTCGAGGAAGAGGTGCCTTCCTCGGAGGAGAGCAGTCTTCAGGTCGCCATGAGCATCTCGCGACTTGAAGATTTCTACGTCCCAGAGGGACTCAACATCCCTCCCTATTTTGCCACGCACAACCCTTGGGAGACCTTCCCCTCGACCATGGTCATCTCCGGAAGGGGCTTCAATAAGGTTACCATGGGATCCGTCAAGAGGAAGCTCAAACATCTTCTCAGCACAAGCTCGAACCAGAGTTCCACGCTGGATAAGGTACGGGGAGAGTCTGTCCCCATCACCTTCTACCTTGAGGAACTCCTCGATGAGGCTTCTAACTCCAGCACCCCTCTGCTCGTGAGAGCTCAAATGGCCAACTTTGACGTCCGCCAAATCTTGGTCGATCAAGGCAGTTCAGTCGACATCATGTACTCCCAACTATTCTCCACCCTCTGGCTGGATAAGACACGCCTGATGCCCTACGTAGGCTCTGACCTACAAGGCTTTAACGGGTCAGTTACAAAGCCTTGGGGGTACGTGGAGCTGATCGTGACTTTTGGATTTGCAGAAATGGCCAGGTTCATCAAAGTCCAGTTCTTGGTCATCAACTGCCCTTTCCTCTACCAATGCATCTTTGGGCGGCCAATCTTGCTGAATCGGTAATTGTGCCCTCGACCGTGTACCTGAAGATGAAGTACTATACTTCCAAGGGACTCGTCGCCACTCTACATGGAGACATCGAAGCAGCAAAGAGATGCTTTGAGGCAGCCTCCAAAGGGCTGAACACGATCACCGCCAAGCTGAAGACTCCCAACAAGCTCGTTCTTCCCTGCAGCTCCGAAGAGGCAAAGTCATTGCCCTGCGTCGACTCCATCAAACTTGACAGCCCCTTCTTCGAGGACGACTAGAGGGACTAAAAGAGGAAGGGAAATGAGATCCATCATTGTTCGAGCAGCCCTTCCACATCGACCAGTAGTGGTGAAACCTCCCATCCGATGCGCCCAATTCTGGATGGCGATTTTGAGTTTGTCCTGTTCGGTAACGACCCTCGGCGAGGAGTGAAGATTGGGACCGGCCTCCCCAACTTAGATAGGAAACGGCTAAAAGCCTGTCTCCAGGAGAATGCAGATTTGTTCGCATGGAGCGCCACAGAGATGCCTGTGTTAGATCCTGACGTGGCCTGCCACCAGCTCACCGTCGACCCCGCCACTAGGGCAGTAACTCAACGTAGGCGAAAGCAGTCTTCAGAAAAATGGAGGCTATCGAACAAGCTATAAAAGACCTCCTATAGGAAAATTTTATTTCGGAGGCCAAGTACACTACTTGGCTGTCTAATGTTGTACCCGTTAAAAAATCAAATGAAAAATGGCGCATGTGTGTTGACTATACCGACTTTAATAGGGCCTGCCCTAAAGACGCATATCCCCTCCCCAACATAGAGAAATTAGTTGATAATTTTGCTGGTTTTAAATTGTTATATTTCATGGACGCGTATTCGGGCTATAACCAAATATACATGGCCAAAAGCGACAAAAGGTACACAACTTTCATGACCGAATTAGGCAACTATTACTACAACGTAATGCCCTTCGACTTGAAAAACGCTGGCGTAACCTACCAAAGAATGATGAACAAAGTCTTCCGAGGAGAAATCGGGGATATGCTCGAAGTCTACATGGATGACATGATCGTGAAATCCCACGAGGAATTCGATCACACACTCCATCTGAAGAAAGTCTTCGAGCAGGCCAGGAAATACAGGATGCACTTCAACCCGGAGAAGTGCACGTTCGGGGTGCGAGCGGGCAAGTTCCTCGGCTTCTACCTAACGGAACGGGGATTCGAAGCTAAACCCAACAAGTGCAGAGCCTTCTCCGAGTTCCCTACGTCGAACTCAAAGAAGTCCATCCAATCCCTTAACGGGATGCTCGCTCCGCTATCCTGTTTCGTGGCAAAATCTGCTCAGCACGCACTACCCTTTTTAAAAATGCTCCGCAAGGAGACAACTTTTAAGTGGACGGAGGAATGCGACAAAGCCCTCCTCCACCTGAAACAGGCACTATCAGAACCACCAGTCCTCTCCCGACCAGATAATGGGGAAACCATATATCTCTATCTCTCAGTCGCGACCGAGGCCATTAACGCCGCCCTCATTTGTGAAATGCCTAATGGACAGAAACCCATATACTTCACGGGAAAGGTACTGTAGGGACCAGAACTTAGATACCATCAGATTGAAAAGGTGGCCCTAGCCCTTATCAATGTTGCGAGGAGGCTGAGGCATTACTTCCTGGCTCACACGATCGTGGTACGCATGGACCGCCCGTGAGGCAACTGTTGGGCCGTCTAGACATGGCCGAAAGAATGCTCAAATGGTCGCTGGAATTGTTCGAATTCGACATCCAGTACGAGAGCAGGAAAACCCTCAAAGCTCAGGCACTGGCTGACTTCATGGCGAAAATTACCTTGCCCGACCCCCTAACTTGTGGAGCTCGCAAGTGGACGATCTTCGTCGACGGAGCATCCAGCTCAGCAGGGAGCAGAGCAGCCATCATCCTAGAAAACGAAGAGGGTATCCTTGTTGAGGTCTCATTTATCCTATCTTTCCCCACTTCCAACAATCAGGCAGAATACGAAGTCTTCCTCGTGGGTCTACGCCTCGCCGAAGACCTAGGAGCAGAGTAGGTCATCATCTGCACGGATTCCAAACTTGTGGCCCTCTAGGTTAGGGGAGAGTACCAAGCAAAGAACGACAACCTATCTGTATACTTAACCTTGGTCAAGGATAAGATGATGAAGTTTACATTGGTAGAGGCAAAGCATGTTCCCCACGAACACAATGTCCGAACAGGCGTTTTGTCAAAGCTGGTAAGCACAAAAAAGAAGGGAGGGAACAAATTTGTCATCCAGGAGGTACCTCCTCGACCCAGCATCGAGAAAACTTCCACGACCCTCGACGTGCACATCATTAGCAAAACCAACTGTTGGATAACCCCAGTCTACAACTACCTCATCAAAAACAAACTACCTTCCGACCCAAAGGAAGCTAGCGTAGTCAGGCGCAGAGCTTGCTCCTACGTCCTGGTCAAAAATAAGCTCTACAGGCAAGGGTTATCCATTCCCATCCTCAAATGCATTGAGGAAGCGATGGTCACCCACGTCCTACGCAAGATCCACGAAGGAATCAACTCCCAACATCTAGGAGAAAGATCCCTCGCCAGGAAGGCCCTACGAGCAGGATATTACTGGCCAACCATGCAGCATAACACAAAGGAGCATGTGAAGAAATAAGACAAATGCCAATGGCACGGGGACATGCACTTGGCACCTCCCAATTAGCTCAAAGCAATGTCCTCCCCGTGGCCCTTTGCATGGTGGGGTCTGGATATTCTATGACCATTCATCGTAGGATCAAATCAGAACAAGTACCTGATTGTAGGCGTGGACTACTTTAAAAAGTGGATAGAAGCAGAGGCTCTGGCCAAAATAACAGTTCATAACATACTCCACTTTTACAAGCGAAACATCCTTGCTCGCTTCGGCATCCCCCAAGCGATCGTCACCGATAATGGGACACAGTTCACGGACAAAAAATTCCAGGAGTTCGTCGCCCAACTGGGCACCAAACAACACTTCGCGTCCGTCGAGTATCCCCAGACGAACGGGCAAGCCGAGGCAGCGAACAAGGTGATCCTGTGAGGTCTCAAATGGAGACTGGACAAAACCAAGAAACAATGGTTCAAGGAGTTGCACAACGTGCTCTGGGCCTTCCGTATTACGCCCTATTCTTCGACCGGGGAAACCCCTTTTCATTTAGCATACAGGACTGAGGCAGTGGTCCCCATTGAGATACATGTGCCCTCCAGGAAGACTGAAGCTCCCCTGAATGAGGAGAGTAATAGCGAGGCACTTCGGGAGGAGCTCAATCTCGTCAAAAAGTTCCGATCTAGATCAGCCCTCTACGAGGCCTCGTTGAAACAAAAAATCACAATTAGGCATAACGCCAAAGTTATACGACGAGAGTTCCAAGTAGGCAGTCTCCTCCTAAGAAGAAATTACAAAGTTTCTTGAGAAGGCAAGCTCGCTGCTAAATGGCAAGGGCCCTATCGTGTTCGAGTAAAAACTGAAAATGGGGTCTACTACCTAGAACACCTTAACGGGGAAGAACTTGCTCGATCGTGGAACGCCGAAAAGCTAAAACAATATTATAGCTAAGGCCTTAACTGTCGGCATGCTCTATCAACACGACGAGCATAACGTACTGACCATAAGTGCGCACCCAGGTACAAGTGCTGTATGCCAAAATAGGTAAAGGCAGGCTTTTGCTCAGGAACGAGTAAAACCCATGCCCGACAGCGGTCCCTCGACCGAGACCGCCGTCGTCTAAGTACCATGACAGGACGAACACCCAACTCGCGATGGAAAGTTCATGCTGTGAACTCAGGCCACAAACGCGACCTGAGCTCCGCACCCATGCCCGAAAACTACCCAGGCCTTTCGATCAGTTCCCCTCACTGTCGAACGCAACTTGTCGAGCAAACCCTGAGACAATAAAATCATTTACTAAAGCAGCCCTAGCAATGGGCACACCTGTCGAGCAGTGTTTTGACACTTAGCGAAAATAAAGCAAAGTAAAAACATGCACGAAAACAAATCATACATAACCGACCACATTGGTCGAAAATAAACATTATGATAAGAACGGCCACAAGGACCGTGATTGTACTTGTTACATTACAAAGGGGCCAGACCCCATACAAAAAAATAAATTACAAAAAAACATGGCACGCAGGCCTGAAGTACAACTAACGAATAAATCACTCGGTTGTTGGTTGAGACTCTTCACGGGCCGGCTGCTCCTGCTCCTCGCTAAAATGAAGGAATTCGGGGATGACGATTTTTCCATCTACCACACTGTGGAGGAACCCGGTCCCCTTGATGGATAATTCAACCCCGGGGTTCACAATCCTCAGCTGCTCCACAACATTGTTGAAAGCATCCTTGGCGATGCCCACGCAGTCATCCTCCGCCTGGGTAACACGGGTAACCAGCTCAGCTCGAGTCTTCAGACTCTTCACTTCCTCGCTTTCGTCCTCAACAGGAGCAACGACGGACCTCAATTCCTCGACCAGGTCCTCAATAGCTTTCTTCTCCATAGCCAGAGTGTCCTTCTCCCCGTTGACCTTAACCAGTTCATCCTTGTATTTCTTCACTGCCTCGTCGATGGCCCTGGCCTGCTCCTCCTGGGACTTCTTCAACTTCTCTTCCAGGACCGCATTCGCAGCCTGGGCCTTCCTCAACTCAGACTCATAGAGGGAACCCTCCTCGGTGTAAACCACTGCCATTTCTAGGACCCTTATCAGGGCAGCAGCATCCTAAGCCAACATCGTCCTCTTACTCGGACGATCCATATCCTCAAGCTTCAGAGACTCTGCCCGAGGGAGTTCCAGAGAGGAGCCTTCGAAGAATTTCCTGTTGTGAAGGCACAGGGGCAACTCGAATCTACTCTTTTCCCCCTCGTTGGTAAGGTCCATGATATGTCCCGTCCGTAGGCGCTTGGGCCTTGATGTTACTAGCACGAGGGATGTCTGAGCGACCGATGGGGTAGACGAGGAGGTCCTCGACCCCGTTTTTAGAGGAGGCACTCGCTGGATGAGGGGGATCTTCTTGATCTTTTAGCCCCCCTTGAGCTTTGCATGGGCGCTCTTCACCATTCGTTCCTAGGCAGAAGACATGTTACCTGCATAACAACGAGCACGTTAGTAAACGAGGAAAACAACGATCCAAACAAACTAAGAAAAAAAATAAAGGGCTACCCAGAAATTCTAGAGCCTTCTCACGAGTGTTGCACTCGAGGAGCTCCTTCGTATTAATAAAGTGGTTCTCTGTCTTAGGCCCCCCATCATCTTCATAAATTGGGGCCCCGCTCCTGGTCACGCACTCAGCAGGGGTGAAGCTGTTGACAAATCCCACCAGCTTCTCATAGCTGGCCTTATCATCCTCAGCCGGTAAATTTAGATTGGCGAGGTAGTCATCAGTCCCCCGGACGAAATGGTTCCCACTCCAGCAGAAGGAAAACCTCAGCAACCTCTCTTCTTGCACTTTGCCCTACTCGTCGACAAGGGCCTCCCCGTTCTTATCTGTCGAAACCTCCCACATGAACGTTGAGTCTGTGGCCCTCTCCGACATGGGCTCGATGATGTAGAACCTCTCCTTGAAAGTCCTGATGAACTCAGAGAAAGGCTTGAATAACTTCCTCCCTTGTTTCAGGGAGACCCATCCGAACCGCCTCCCCGAAACCTGGCACTGAAGGTGGAAGATGCTAAAAAATAGGGGAATAATAGCTCCAATTAGTAAGTATTCGCATGTCATCTCGAATGCCCACATTAAAGTAATCGAGTTCAAATGGGGTTGTGAGGGCGCCAGATCCAAATGCCCGAAGACTGCCACCTAAAAATCTGTAAACGACAGCCTCAACACTATATCTTTAAAGACATACTCGTACATGGGGAACCTCTCGTCCGCATTACTACTTGGAGTAGACGCCTCGCCGGCATTCCGAAAAACAGAAGTATCTTCAGTATCACTGTCTTCCGAGGAGCTCTCCTCTGATAGATCTCTCACAACTTCGTCCTCAACTTCACGAGACATCTCCTTTATCTGAAAAGCAGAGGACAAAAGTGAATTCGATGACAAAGTCAAATCCACCCTTCCACTGCTATTAAGTAAAAGGGTGCACGAAGGCCCGAGGACAACGTCCCGGATCCAAGCCCTACTCAAATGGCACAGCAAGAGGAGACACCCAGGGCAGTCCCTCTAACCCACGTGGGGAGATCCTCCCCAGTGCGTTACCCAAAACTCCAGTTGGAGATCCACCAGAAAACTCATAAGTACATCGGAAAACTCATGAATTCCATCGGCGACGAACTCATCCGTTATCGCAACAATGTCAGAATCAACTACAATGCCTACGTTTCTAAGGCTCTGGCGGCGCCGTCGACGGCAGAATATGGCCTAACCAACGCCAGCTGTAACACCCCACTTTCCCATTTTACAAAATAAGTAAATACTACGAAAATAATCAGAGTTTACGACAACAGTAGGATGTCACGTCATTAAAACCAACAACAAAACTCCTTTTTCATTAACAAGCAGCAGAAATAATTGTTTTATTCAAAATACGGTAATTTGCCAATAACACCAAAAATCCACATAAATCGTGGTCCATCAAAGTTTCAAATAAAGAATGATATGTAACAAAACAATAAAGAATAACAAATGACGAAAAACTCCCAAAATCTCGTGTTACGTATCAGAGCGACTCCTAAGACTCGATCAAGCAACACGCACTCCATGCACACTCAAGTACCTGGATTATCTGGACTTCCGAAGAAGCACAGACGCAACAAACAACAAAGGGGTGAGAATTGCATTCAATAAATAATGGTGTATAATACATGCTAAAGGTAGTACTCACACAATCATATATCAGAAACACAGCATCACGACATACTTGTCATTTTCATTTAGATTTCACCAAACACATAATAATGCAATGCGACTCAAAGACATCGATGCAATGCATGTGGTACCAATACATCATGGTTCATTCAATCGAACACGGATAAATCACATACACCCCTACTTGGCAATGATTTATCTCCACTACACTCCACATTGGAGTTCGGATGAATCACATACACTCCTCCTGAGCAATGATTCATCACCACCGACACCTTAAATGCATGACAGTAAATATGCATACAACACACATGTATGACAACAATCATACATCTTCAGGATCCTCCTGATCACACGTGAGATACCTGCTCACCATCACACACATCACAACAAGAAATTCCTCACACAACGTTCAATTAGCTAATTATCAAATTAATCCACCAAAATTACTAAATCGATTATTTTTATCACCGATTCTACAATACTCAGGTTTTGGCATCTATCCCCAACCTCTTAAACCAAAAGAAATAACTTCGTACGCGAAAACGGGAAAGAAATCGCGAAATAGCAAAATTCTGCACTCTCGCTGGTCATACGCGTATTGCCTTGGGCCGTACGCGTATTGCCCAACTCGCTCGCCCATCCTGCTGCGTATCATACGCGTAATGCCTCTCCTCCTACCCTACCATACACGTACTGCCCAGCCTATTACGCGTATGGGCAGAGACGTTTCATTCCCAGAAATTCCACCTTCAGATCCCAATACGCGTACTCCCTCTCATACGCGTAATGCCAACTTCCATATGCATATTGTTACGCGTACGGGCAGAGGGCCATGTCAAAGCCTCCTTTTGGCCCTCCCATACGCGTATTGACCACAACCTTACACGTAACGCCTTACCTGTTACGCGTATTGCCATATCTGTTACGCAAACTGCATTTCTCCACACCAGTCTGAGTTCTGCTACGGGATCCTCACTTTTTCACTCCAATACAGTCCTAAAATTAGTTCTACATCAATTTTAAGACCTATCATTCATCTTACATCTTTCACCTATCATTACTAGCCAAAGTTACAGGTCTTAGATCCAATTTCGTTCACTCAACCTACACAAAAACCAGTTCTGCAACATACACATTCACATAGCAGCAACAACACCATGTATTTACACACCAATCATGACAGAATAAATCGATTCATGCAATGTTCATCCTAATTTCAACCATACAACGACAGATTCATAAAACATAATTTATACATACAAATTCCTACGAGGGAAAGGACCCTTCACTACCCTCTCATGCAATTACCACCTATATTGAACCCATTCTCCCCCCTTACCTCGAAATTGCTCAAAAAATTCCCGCGAAAATTGATGATGCAAAGCCCTAGCTCTTCCTTGATCTCCCTCTCCCTAGCCCTTCTCTTTGTGAAATTCTGATTATGACTAACCCTACTCACTAATCCTCACTAATCTCTGCTTAATGACCAAACTATCCTTATTTTTCTCCAATATCCCATTATCCATTTAATTAAATCAGATTTTTAATTTAATAAAAATAATAATATTACTAGTAATTATACCCACATAATAATTATAATAATACTAGTAACAATATTAATAATAATAATAATAATAATAATAATAATACTATTACTACTCATACTCAAAATTACTCTCGACATCTCTAGTCTACCCGTCCCACTAAGGGCTCCACGCCTACGCGCTCAACCCCACACCCTTAATAAGGCCAAACAACGGAAAAATAACACGACGATCAAATAATTTAAATTGGGGTGTTACAACTCTCCCCCACTTAAATTATTTTCGTCCTCGAAAATGTACCTGATGGAAATAGCTCCGGATACGACTCTCGCATCCTGCTCTCCAGCTCCCAGGTCACACTTCCTCCAGCAGCTCCTCCCCAAGCTACTCTCACCAAAGGAATCTCCTTCCCTCTGAGTTGTTTCATCTTATGATCCTCGATCCTTATTAGCATCGCCTCCACAGTAAGATTATCTCTAATCTGCACCTCATCCCTCTGGATAACATGAGATGGATCAGATACATACTTTCAAAGTTACGACACATGAAATACGTCATGTAAGTTCGAAAGTTCAGGCGGAAATGCCACCCTTTATGCAACTGCGCCCACTCTTTGCAAGATCTGATACGGTCCAATAAACTTAGGATCTAGCTTCTTCGACTTCAATGCACGCCCAACACCGGTCACTGGGTTGACTCTCAGGAACATGTGGTCACCTTCACTGAATTCCAAGTCTTTCTTCCAATTATCGGGATAACTTTTCTGCCTACTCTGAGACGTTTTCATCTTCTCGCGGATCATCTGAATTGTCTCAGTAGTCTGTTGCATAATCTCAGGTCCAAGCACCACATTCTCACCAGTCTCATACCAACACAGAGGCGTCCTACACCTTCTACCATACAAAGCTTCGAAAGGTGCCATTCCAATGCTAAAATGGTAACTATTATTATACGTGAACTCTATCAATGGTAAATAAGTATCCCACACACCACCTTCCTCCAACACACAGGCTCTCAGTAAATCTTCCAACGACTGAATAGTCCTCTCTGACTGACCATCGGTCTGTGGATGATAAGCCGAGCTCAACTTCAATTTAGAACCCAAGGCTTCCTGCAGACTCTTCCAAAACTCTGAAGTGAACCTCAGATCTCTATCCGATACTATGCTCGACGGAACATCATGCAGCTTCACAATTATTCGGATATAAATCTCCGCCAGCTTTGACAACGGAAAACTGATGTTAATTGGTATAAAATGGGCGGACTTCTTAAGTCGATCCACCACTACCCAAATAGCATCAAAGCCTCTCGCCGTACTTGGAAAACCAGTAACAAAATCCATGGTAATACTGTCCCACATCCATTCCGGAATTTCCAACGGTTGCATTAACCCCGAAGGTTTCTGGTGCTCCACTTTTGACTTCTGACATGTCAAACAAGCATAAACAAACTGAGATATGTCCCTCTTCATACCGGACCACCAAAATAACTTCTTCAAGTCATGATACATTTTCGTAGCTCCCGGATGAATACTCAAGCTACTCCGGTGACTCTCTTCTAAGATCGCTTTCCTCAATTCATCATTATCTAGTACATAAATTCTGCCCCGGAATCTCAATACACCAACATTATCCATTCTAAAATCATTATTAGGATCACCTCCTTCTGTAGGCATCGAGTCCGCTAGCTTCACATCAAGTCTCTGATTTTCCTTAATTACATCCAAGAAGTCATTATTCACCTTAAGCATACCCAGCCTAACACTCTCCGGTGTAGTTTCACAAACCATACTCAAGTCTCTAAACTGTTCAATTAATTCCATTTCTTTTACCATTAATGCAGACATATGAATTGTCTTCCGACTTAGCGCATCTGCTACAACATTAGCTTTCCCCGGATGATAACTCAAATTAAAATCAGTCTTTCAAGAACTCTAACCATCTTCTCTGCCTCATATTCAATTCCTTCTGATCAAACAAATACTTCAGACTTTTGTGATCACTGAATACTTCAAATCTTGACCCATACAAATAATTTCTCCAAATTTTAATACAAAAACCACTGCAGCTAATTCAAGATCGTGAGTAGGATAGTTCCTCTCATGCACCCTCAATTGCCGTGAAGCATAAACCACCACCTTGCCATCTTGCATTAACACACCGCCTAATCCCATATTAGACGCATCACAATACACCACAAAAGGTTCACTTGGACTTGGTAGAATTAACACCGGTTCTGTAGTCAATTTCTTCTTCAATTCCTCAAAACTTTCTTCACAAGCCGCATCCCAAACAAAAGCTTGATTCTTTCTAATTAACTGCGTCAACGGTAATGCCAAATTAGAAAACCCTTCAATGAATCTTCAGTAATAACCTGCCAAACCCAAGAAACTTCTGATCTCTGTCGATGTTTTTGGTGGCTCCCACTGAATTACTGCATTTACTTTAGATGGATCCACCACTATGCAATCACCAGAAATAACATGACCCAAGAAACTCATAGTCTTCAACCAGAATTCACATTTCAAGAACTTTGCAAACAATTTATTATCTTTCAACACCTGCAATGCAATCCTCAAATGTTCTGCGTGATCCTCGTCAGATTTAGAATAAATCAGTATGTCATTAATGAATACCACAATAAACTAATCCAGATAAGAATGAAAGATACGATTCATATACTCCATAAACACGCCCGGCGTATTAGACACTCCGAAAGGCATCACTGCATATTCGTAATGTCCATAGCGAGTTTTGAATGCAGTCTTCTGAATATCATCTTCCTTTACTCTAATCTGATGGTAACCCGACCTCAAATCAATTTTGTTGAAAACACGAGCTCCCACAAGCTGATCCATTAAGTCATCAATCCTCAGAAGTGGATACTTATTTTTAATGGTCACTTTATTCAACTGACGATAATCAATGCACAAACGCATACTACCATCCTTCTTCTTCACCAATAACACTGGAGCTCCCCACGGCAACACACTCGGTCTAATAAACTTCTTATCAAGCAATTCTCCAATCTGAGATTTCAACTCTGCCAATTCTGATGCAGACATCCTGTACGGTGCCATAGATATAGGTCTGGTACCAGGAACAAGATCAATAGAAAATTCAACTTCCCTCGTCGGAGGCAACTCTATAATATCATCTGGATACACTTCAGGAAATTCACTCACCACCGGTAACTCATTAACTGAAGTCTTGCTTTCCATAGATAACGAGGCAAACATTGCAAACATCTTAGCTTCATCCTCCAACAACGTCCTTAACTCTCTGCTAGACAAGGAATCCGCTATTGCTTCCTCTTCAGGAGTAAGAAACAATAACGTCTTCCTAAAGCAATCAATATAAATCCGGTTGAACTCCAACCAGTTCATCCCCAAAATAACATCGAGATTACCGAGTGGCAAACAAATCAAGTCCACTATGAAATCTCTACCAAACATAGTCAACAGACACTTCAAACACACTAAGGAAGTAACTACCGAACCTATAGACGAAGTTTTAATCGTCATCCTCTGATCTAGAGTAGACGACATAATTCCTAATCTCTTCACACAATCAACAGAAATGAACGAGTGGGTTACCCCCGTATCAATGATAGCAATCAAAGGAATATCACTAATAAAACAAGTACCTTTGATGGAGCGCTCTTCATTGGCGGATTAGGCTCCCACCAAGGCAAACACTTTTCCACTGGCCTGAGATTTTTTTGGCTTCTCACAGTGAGTGCCGATATGACCATTTTCTCCATAGTTATAATAGGTAGGCATAATGGCCCTACAATCTGCTATAACATGATCAGGTCGCCCACACTTGAAACACTTCTTCCCTTTATTCGGACAATTGTTAGCACGGTGACCCGCGCCACCACATCTGAAACACTTGAGAGCATCAGGAACCACCCCTCCCTCTTTTGGTTTCTTCCCCACAACAGTTTTCTGTTTTCCCTTGTCAGCGGGAGCACTATAAGGAGTACCCCCAAACCTCTGCTTACCCTTCCGGTCACTCACAACTTTATAATGCGCAATCCGAGCCCTGTTATCATTATCATAAATTCTGCTTCTGCTAACCAGTTCTGGATAATTCCTTATCTTCTGACAAGCAATGCCCTGTTTGATCTCGGGACGCAACCCATTCTCAAACTTCAAGCATTTCGAATTCATAGCTTCTTCCGTATTGTAATGAGCATAATACTGCACCAACTCTTCAAATCGAGCAGAATATTCAGCAACAGTCATGCTACCCTATTTCAGCTCCAAGAATTCAATCTCTTTTGCACTACGAATATCTTCCGGAAAGTACTTTTCCAGAAACTCAGCCTGAAACACTGTCCAAGTAATCTCAGTGCCCGCAACTTCCAACCTCTGACGACTATTGTCCCACCAGGCTTCAGCCTCTCCCTCCAGGATATGAGTGCTAAACCGTACTTTCTGAGTATCACTGTATCCCATGGTCCTGAATGAAATTCTAGCACAGATATCAGATGTCCTACACAGATGTTGAGACACTGATATCCAACACAATGTACAAGATAACAATAAAACTAACAGTGCAGAAAGTAAATAACACAGTGATATGTTTACCCAGTTCGGATCAACAATCCTACTCTGGGGGCTACTAAGCCAGGGACGAAACCAATATACGATAGTATCAATTCACAGATCATACAAACACCAAATAATCTGCTCACTTAATCACTACCCTTCCTATGACTTCTACCTAAGACTCACCTAGGTATGAGGCCCTCCTCAAATCCCTCTACAACCACAGCCCGTGATTGGTACCTTTCCACACAAGAAACAAACCGAAAGTCACACTTTCAAAACACACAATTCTCAATACTTCACAGCTTATGAGAATTGACACACAAGAAACTCAATGCTTAAAAGTTTATGAATAACTTGACAGAACTTACAACACAAAAAATCAGTCTTTATACTGTTATCAGAATGATACCAGTTAGGCTCACAAAATACACTCCAAAACCCTAACAAAACACAAGTAAGTTCCACACCTAAAACTAGGTTTACATCAGTCAATATATAACAATTAATCTGGACTGAATTGGGCTTCAAAAATACAGCAAATAGACTGCTCACAAATCTGCAAAATTAACTCCAACAAAATAGGTCTTCAATCCAAAGTTTCCTATTATGTCTCCATAATTAGAAACAACAGCAAATCCGAAAAACCAACAAATAACCACAATCAAAAAATGCTTTGGATGCCACCTAGGATAATCAAATATTCACAGAATATTCAGTAACAATTCATAGTAACAGATTCTGCATTAAAACTGAATCCACAACGCGATGTCCTATGAGCTGGTATGGGACATCTTCATTCGACATGTTAAAATCAGCCACTTAGAACATTAAGATTCAACATCTTGCTGCTATAATAGTTTTAGCAAAATAAATGCCAACCACAAAAGCACAGAAATAACAATCTCCCCCTTTGGCTTATTTTGGCTAAAACTACACACACACAAAAAACTTGTAAAGAAGCACAAACAATCAGACAGCAGCGAAAACACCAGCAGCACACAGCAAAAAACATCCAGCATAGCAGCACTCCCCTTCAGCTGCAAATAACACATCATAGCAGCCTGGCAAAACTCCCCCTCAACAGCAGCAACATTCCACATTCTCCCCCTCAACTACTGCAGCAACACAAGCACATAAGCACTCCCCACACAAACATACTACTCCCCCTTTTTAGCCATAAATATGACAAAGGCAAGTAGAACAAGTCAAGGTAAAAATAAACCAGAGTAAAGCTCAGAGGAGATACAAAGAAAAACTATTCAGGTGTTTCAGACAAAAACAACAAAAGCAAAATAAAACTTCTGCAGAAATTAAGCCATTATTCTGCAGCAGCATCATCGTCAGATTCAGCAATGTCTTCACTCTCTCCATCAGCAATAACATCAGTATCAGTATCACCACTCCTAGATCCAGAGTCATCTGAACTCTGCTCACATTCTCTATCAGATTCTACAGAAGCATCATCTTCAGCAGTTCCTTGGTCTTTACCAGTTATCCCAGCAGAAACATTCCTTTTTTCCATGAAGGTTTTGATCAGCTGTTCCAGTTTGGCCTTCCGATCAGTGTCTCTTCTAATGGATTCTTCCAGTTTCTTGCAAGTTTCTTGCAGCTGAGTAATGACTTCATCATCAAGATTAGCATGACTGGAAGTCTGTGTAGATGTCCCAACAATGTCTGAGACATGTGCACCACCCAGTAGCTTGTAATGAAGGGACAGAGGAGGTTTTCTTTTGAGCGCAGTGTCACCCCTCAACACAAGATTAGGACACTGTTCTAGAATAATACCACAGATCAAGGAAGGGAAACAGATAGGCATCTTGACAGCAGGTGAGTTAGCTTGTTTCAAAATCTGCTCAAAGATGTATGATCCAAAATCAAAGGAAATCTTATTCCCTATAGCATATATGAATCTGCCAAGTGTGGATGAAATAGTAGATGTGTGATTTGTAGGAACCCAATTTACCACAACAATCCTGTGGAGGATGGCATATTTGACACTTAGTTTTCCAGACGACAACTTCTTTGCATTTGGCCAATGTCTCATACAGCCACCTGTAATCTCCTTGCAAACAGTATTGTCTGTAACCTCTAACTCAGGTTGAGGTTCCTTACTCCTGCCCAGATAGTTGTTGATAATTTCAGGTGAAAAGGTGACAGGTTCTCCTCTCACAGATACTTTCCTGAGATTGTTGCCCCTGTTCTCATCACACTCTTCAGATATATTCACTACAAATTTTTTGACTAGATTTCCATAGCAGGGTCCTAACTTGGACACTATTCTCATCAATCCATCCGCTACAATGAGCTCCATGATTTCTTTGTACTTTTCGAAATCCTTCCCCAATTCTCTCTCCAGAGCAATCCTCCTTTGATCTACAATTTTCCATCTATCTGTATTTCTCATAGAACTTTCAGTAGAAGCCTTCTTGCAGGTGGGGGTTTTCATACCAATGATGTCCTGGACATCTGTTTCAACGTCGTAGTCAGATTCACTGTGATCAGTGATTTTTCTCTTCTTAGTGGGCACTAAAACCTTGCTCCAATGTTTAGGAGGTCCTGCTCGAACTTTTCCTTCCCCTCGTTCAGATTTTCCATGCAGTTTCGAAGACATGGAGCCTTCACTTATCACCATTTTTTCTCTTATTCTCTTAATCTTTCTCAGCATTCCAGCAATAGGTTCCTCATCAGATGTGAGGTCATCAACATTAATAACATCATCAGTCCTTCTTACATCCGTTTTCTTCTTACTTCTTCTTTCACGGTCCACATGCATGGGAATACCACCATCAGTCCTATCAGTAGGACTGCTATTTATATCTTCTGTCACGGATGTTGGGACATCAGACCCGACATCTGCCTTAATTCCACTCAGAATCGTGGTAACAACCCTCCTAAGTTCCTTATCCTTTTTAACAGCATCATCATCAGTGGAATTCTTATTCACATCTCGTGATTTAGAATCCTTCTTCTTCTCAACTAAGCCAGATTTGGACCCCTTTTCAGCCACGTTTTTCTTAGGGCTTGGTCAGCATACAAACTATTCATGGAGTGGACTTTCTTCCTAGGTAAGAAAGGTTTAGACTTCTTACCTGGAATGTTGACATTCGTTGTGTGAGAAGCTTGTTGTTTGCCTTTAGGGTCAGCCGGCATAACATTCAAAGGAGCAATATCGAGCACTAGGTCAGAGAGATTTATCATCCGCAATGATTCTGCATCTCCATCATTGATTCGTGGAGAACCAGTGTTATCAGGGGATCCGTGCATGGATTCGGAGTTAGGATGTTGAGACATGTTTAATTGATCCCACGGTACAGTCTTGAGAAAGTTAGAAGAAAACCCTAAGACGCGTGAGCTTTGAAGAGAAAGGGCATGAGGAATTTGTGTAGACTAAGTTTGCTGAAAATATGGTGTGTTTGCCCGCCTATTTATACTTTTGAGGACTGGGCCCAGAATAGAGCGGTATTCACAGAATTTGATTATCCGACTCGCCTCAAGTCCACATTTATCAAATTCTTCTTCTAAACTTACCTTGCTGGCATACTTACTAAGTTTAAGCTCATTATTACATTTCACCAAGCAAACATCATGAGTGGCTTTACACTTTATCAGCACCTGTTCTAACTTGATAGTCTTTCCAATATCTTTCTTAGTCTTCAAGCTTATTTCAGTGTTCTCAAAACTCCACAGATAACAATTGTCTGACGCTCTCTTACCTCTTATAATAACCTTCCCCTTCTTGTTTGTTATCAGACATTCAAAATTGGTAAAGTTGACCTTGAGACCTTGATCACATAATTGACTTATGCTGATCAAGTTTGCATCTTAACCTTCAACAAGTAATACCTCCTCCAGATTGGGTTGACCTGCACAGTCCAGTTTTCCAACACCTATTACTCTCCCTTTTGATCCATTACCAAAGGTCATGTAGTTAACAGGACGAGACTTAACATCTGACAGACATCCCATGATACCAGTCATGTGCCTGGAACATCCACTGTCGAAGTACCACTTTTCCCTTGCAAAGACACTGAAGGACTTATGAGCTATGTGTTCCTCTGCAATACTCTTAGGAGTCCACACTTTTGTTGCCCCAACCCACTATTGTTTCCTACTAGACTGTAAGCCAGTCTTGGGGTAGCCATATAATCTGTAGCAGAAGGGTTTTATAAGGCCAAGCCTCCCACAATAGTGGCATTTCCATCTTTGATTCTTTCTTCTTGTGACATTCTTCTGATGTCTATGAGGATGTTGCAACATGTTATACGACATCTTTGATTCTTTCTCAGGTCGAGCAGGTGTCACTTCAGGCCATTTTCCCTTGTCCATCTCGCTGGAACTTTCAAACCCGAGACCCCTAACATCTCCAACATCTCTCCCTGACTTCAGAATCTCATCAAGCACATCAGAGCTGCTATTAAGCATTCTGACTGTCTTGATGACATTATCCAGTTTAGAGTTCAGAATAACCACTTCACTTTTTAGACCAGAGATAGTAGCCAAATGCTCTACCTTTTCAGCTTTTAGATGAGCAATGATTTTCTTTTGTTCTTCTTTCTGCTGACACACTTCTTCACTTTTAATGCATAAGTTCTTATAGGAAGCAGCTAGCTCTTCAAAAGTAAGATCATCACTGACTGATTCTTCATCAGATTCACACATACCTGTTAATGCTGTGACCTTCTTTCCAGACTTCTCATTAGTTTCAGTTTCAGAATCGTCTTCTGACCATGAGACTGATAGCCCCTTCTTTTGCCTCTTGAGATATGTGGGGCACTTAGACTTTATATGCCCAAAACCTTCACACTCATGACACTGAGCTCCTCTCTCTTGGTTAGAATTACCTTCAGTACTGGTATTTCTCCCAGCATTCTGATTTTTACTGATGTCAGATGGCTTGTCCTTAACATTTGATCTTGACTTCCAATCCACCTTTCTGAGTACTTTGTTAAATTGTTTGCCTAGTAACACCAGATCTTCTGAGAGGCCTTCATCTCTGTCCAGATTACTTTCCCTTTCTGAATCACTTGCCTTTGACACAAAGGCTATACTCTTCTTCTTTTCAGTCTTTTCACTGATCCCCAATTCAAATGTTTGAAGTGATCCCACAAGTTCATCCACTTTCATTTTATCTATGTCCTGAGCTTCCTCAATAGCAGTCACTTTCATGTCAAACCTCTTAGGTAGAGATCTGAGGATTTTTCTAACCAGTTTGCTGTCAGACATCTTCTCACCTAGAGCACTTGAAGCATTAGCTATCTCAATAATGTTCATGTGAAAGTCATGAATGCTCTCATCTTCCTTCATCTTCAAATTTTCAAACCTGGTAGTGAGAATCTAAAGTTTTGACATCTTTACTTTAGAGGTCCCTTCATGAGCAATCTTCAAGACCTGCCAAGCCTCTTTAGCAATGGTGCAGTGTTCAATCAACCTAAAGATATTCTTGTTAACACCATTGAATAATGCATTCATGGCTTTGGAATTTCCTACGGACCCTTTGTAATCTGCATCATCCCAGTCTTCCTCTTCCTTCACCACATCAGTAGGGGTACCTTTTTCATCTTTAACCTTAGGGGGCTCCCATCCTTTTATAACAGCTTTCCATGCTTGATCATCCATGGATTTGATGAATGCTATCATCCTTGGTTTCCAATAGTCATAGTTGGAACCATCAAGCAGAGGTGGTTTGTTCAGAAATCCTCCATCCTTGTCCATTGTACCAGAAAGTACCTTCCCTGAATCTCACCCAGAACCAAATAAGGGTGCAAGCTCTTGATGCCAATTGAAATTCTGGCACATATATCAGATGTCCTACACAGATGTTGAGACACTGATATCCAACACAATGTACAAGATAACAATAAAACTAACAGTGCAGAAAGTAAATAACACAATGATATGTTTACCCAGTTCGGATCAACAATCCTACTCTGGGGGCTACCAAGCCAGGGACGAAACCAATATACGATAGTATCAATTCACATATCATATAAACACTGAATAATCTGCTCACTTAATCACTACCCTTCCTATGACTTCTACCTAAGACTCACCTAGGTATGAGGCCCTCCTCAAATCCCTCTACAACCACAGCCCGTGATTGGTACCTTTCCACACAAGAAACAAACCGAAAGTCACACTTTCAAAACACACAATTCTCAATACTTCACAGCTTATGAGAATTGACACACAAGAAACTCAATGCTTAAAAGTTTATGAATAACTTGACAGAACTTACAACACAAAAAATCAGTCCTTATACTGTTATCAGAATGATACCAGTTAGGCTCACAAAATACACTCCAAAACCCTAACAGAACACAAGTAAGTTCCACACCTAAAACTAGGTTTACATCAGTCAATATATAGCAATTAATCTGGACTGAATTGGGCTTCAAAAACGCAGCAAATAGACTGCTCACAAATCTGCAAAATTAACTCCAACAAAATAGGTCTTCAATCCAAAGTTTCCTATTATGTCTCCATAATTAGAAACAACAGCAAATCCGAAAAACCAACAAATAACCACAATCCAAAAATGCTTTGGATGCCACCTAGGATAATCAAATATTCACAGAATATTCAGTAACAATTCATAGTAACAGATTCTACATTAAAACTGAATCCACAATGCGATGTCCTATGAGCTGGTATGGGACATCTTCATTCGACATGTTGAAATCAGCCACTTAGAACATTAAGATTCAACATCTTGCTGCTATAATAGTTTTAGCAAAATAAATGCCAACCACAAAAGCACAGAAATAACACTGAAGATCTTCTCAACAGCCTTCAGCCATTTCTATGCAGCCTCAGGATCCAGAATACCTCCCTCATATGTAGGCGACTTATTGCTCTGAAACTGTGCTAAGTCGCGGAATAGCGCACCCCAACCTGATTAGTGTTCTCAACCGCTTGTGCCATCGCTTGCATAGCAGCAGCAAGAGCAGCATCATTCCTTCCTGCCATACTGTTCAACAATCAACATACGGTCAGAACACACAACTGACTCCTATTCTAAGGACAGACTCTACTACAACACCTGGCCGGATGGACCAACCAGGCTCTGATACCAATTGTAACACCCCACTTTTCCATTTTACAAAATAAGTAAATACTACGAAAATAATCAGAGTTTACGACAACAGTAGGATGTCACATCATTAAAACCAACAACAAAACTCCTTTTTCATTAACAAGCAGCGGAAATAATTATTTTATTCAAAATACGGTAATTTGCCAATAACACCAAAAATCCACATAAATCGTGGTCCACCATAGTTTCAAATAAAGAATGATACGTAACAAAACAATAAAGAATAACAAATGACGAAAAACTCCCAAAATCCCGTGTTACGTATCAGAGCGACTCCTAAGACTCGATCAAGCAACACACACTTCATGCACACTCAAGTACCTAGATTATCTGTACTTTCGAAGAAGCACAGACGCAACAAACAACAAAGGGGTGAGAACTACATTCAATAAATAACGGTGTATAATACATGCTAAAGGTAGTACTCACACAATCATATATCAGAAACACACCATCACGACATACTTGTCATTTTCATTCAGATTTCACCAAAGACATAATAATGCAATGCGACTCAAAGACATCGACACAATGCATGTGGTACCAATACACCATGGTTCATTCAATCGAACCCAGATAAATCACATACACCCCTACTTGGCAATGATTTATCTCCACCACACTCCACATTGGAGTTCGGATGAATCACATACACTCCTCCTGAGCAATGATTCATCACCACCGACACCATGAATGCATGACAGTAAATATGCATAAAACAAACATGTATGACAACAATCATACATCTTCACGATCCTTCTAATCACGCGTGAGATACCTGCACACCATCACACACATCACAACAAGAAATTCCTCACATAACGTTCAATTAGCTAATTATCTAATTAATCCACCAAAATTACTAAATCGATTATTTTTATCACCAATTCTACAATTCTCAGGTTGTGGCATCTATCCCCAACCTCTCAAACTAAAAGAAATCACTTCGTACGCGAAAACGGGAAAAAAAATCGCGAAACGACAAAATTATGCACTCTCGCTGGTCATACGTGTATTGCCTTGGGTCGTACGCGTATTGCCCAGCTCGCTCGCCCATCCTGCTGCGTATCATACGCGTAATGCCTCTCCTCCTACCCTGTCATACGCGTACTGCCCAACCTATTACGCGTATGGGCAGAGACGTTTCATTCCCAGAAATTCCACCTTCAGATCCCAATATGCGTACTCCCTCTCATACGCGTAATGCCAACTTCTATAAGCATACTATTACGCGTACGGGCAGAGTGCCGTGCCAAAGCCTCCTTTTGGCTCTCCCATACGTGTATTGACCACAGCCTTATGCGTAACGCCTTACCTGTTACGCGTATTGCCAGATCTGTTACGCAAACTGCATTTCTCCACACCAGTCTGAGTTCTGCTACGGGATCCTCACTTTTTCACTCCAATACAATCCTAAAATTAGTTCTACATCAATTTTAAGACTTATCATTCATCTTACATCTTTCACCTATCATTACTAACCAAAGTTACAGGTCTTAGATCCAATTTCGTTCACTCAACCTACACAAAAACCAGTTCTGCAACATACACATTCACATAGCAGCAACAACACCATGTATTTACACACCAATCATGACAGAATAAATCGATTCATGCAATGTTCATCATAATTTCAATCATACAACAACAGATTCATAAAACAGAATTTATACATACAAATTCCTACGAGGGAAAGGACCCCTCACTACCCTCTCATACAATTACCACCTATATTGAACCCATTCTCCCCCCTTACCTCGAAATTGCTCAGAAAATTCCCTTGAAAATTGATGATGCAAAGCCCTAGCTCTTCCTTGCTCTTCCTCTCCCTAGCCCTTCTCTTTGTGAAATTCTGATTATGACTAACCCTACTCACTAATCCTCACTAATCTCTGCTTAATGACCAAACTGTCCTTATTTTTCTCCAATAGCCCATTATCCATTTAATTAAATCAGATTTTTAATTTAATGAAAATAATAATATTACTAGTAATGATACCCACATAATAATTATAATAATACTAGTAATAATATTAATAATAATAATAATAATAATAATACTACTATTACTACTCATACTCAAAATTACTCTCGACATCTCTAGTCTACCCGTCCCACTAAGGGCTCCACGCCTACGCGCTCAACCCCACACCCTTAACAAGGCCAAACAACAGAAAAATAACACGACGATCAAATATTTTAAATTGGGATGTTACACCAGCCACCAACAATAGCCGGAAACCACCCCTACACTACACAGTTTCGTCCTAACCACATGCATACTAAGGAAGCGAAAAGTAAAAAACCCAAAACAGAGATCAGTTCAGATAACTTACATGGTCGAAGAAGAAAGTTAGGGGGTCGAAGAGATATGGTCAGTGCGCGTACGGTGGTTGAACGTCGTTGAACGGCGGCTAACGGAAGAATGCGAAAACATAGAGCAAGAGAAGAGAGAGAAGCAAAAAGTGTAAATGAGCAGGTTCTCCCTCTATTTATAGACAGTCCAAGGGCACGTGCTCGAGCACGCGCAACATAGGGGCATTATTATGAACCTAGCCAAGCCATTATTACGCACTAAATGCGGCACGTGGCTCAAGACATGCATGACACTCCACCCCTTCAAATCACATCAACCGTTGGGATCCTTGCAAGCCGGGCACGCCAGGCAACGTTACAGGTTCCCCGAGCACAGACTCCCTCGGGCACCGCGGAACAACCTCATCTCAGCAACGGGCGACGAACATGTCTGCAAGCTGCCTTTAAGTCATCACTCCCATGCTCGGGAGCAACGACTTGGGGGGCTCCTATTTCAGGCTGGCCCAATGGCTAGGCATGGCCCAATCCACTTCTGCTACCAGAACGGCCCAATTACCTGAGTCCAACCAATTTAGTGCAACATTTACCTTTCTGCCCCTCTACTAGGGAAGGTTGGTCGGTTGACCTCCAGGATCAGTTACCCCTCCTCAGCATTTCCAGTCTGTCACACACGGTTCCACCATCCAGAAACAGTCACGATGCCTATGCCCGCGACTACGCCCCTGCCCGTGGCAACGAGTATTTTGGGCACCGCTGCCCGTCCCAACAGCTAGTTTCTTGCAGTTACCTATTCTTAGGGAGCGAATATCTCGCCTCGAAAATAGGGACCAATGGCCAAGCGCTGGGGGCACTATAAAAACCCTCTCATTTGAGAGGGTCAGGTATTCAAAATTATCCTAAGACACACATTTTTTGTACTTGCCTTCTTTTTTCTCGATACTTACATTAGCATCGGAGTGCCTTACAGGTACACCCCATACTCCTCTTTCAAACCCAACATCGCAGACGCAGTCTCTGGCCCACTTCAGGTTCTAATCAGCCTGTAAGATCAGAATTTTTATCAAGACTTTTGTAAAGTAGTAAATAAGGGTTTATGATTTTAAGAGTCGTGTACTTTCTTGTGTTGTAAGTCACCATTTGTATTGTTTGATACATTGTGGTAGACATAGTTTTACATATTCAGAAACCTTTAGGTAATGAATTGTATATTGTTCTTGGATGAAGCTATTAAGAAAATTCAAGAGGAATTATTAGTCAAGAGTCTTAATTGAATGTTGTATTGGAAGAAATGTCCTTCAATTGAACAGATTGATGCAGTTGCAGGTTGTTGTAACTGTTAGATATCACTGAGGTGATTTAGGAATTGAGATGGTGATTTCTCATACCTAGGAGTATCTTAGGTGGAAGTTTGTACGGGTAGTGATTTGGTGAAAAGTTGTAAACGGGGGAGTTTAGCTTTGAACTAATATTATTAGTGGATTTCATCCTGGCCTGGTAGCCCCCAGATGTAGGTGTTGTTGTTCACCGAACTGGGTCATCATATCTTGGTGTTTTTATTTATCATTATGTTATAATACATTCAGTCTGCTCTTGATCAGAACTTTATGTCTTGAATGATGTTGAAACATCTATCAAGACATTGTTCTAACCTGAAGTATTTTTTTAATGTTGTTGTTCTGTTCTTGTTCAGTTTTTAGAAGAGATCAATGTCTCGACATCTAATAGGACATCTGTGATCTGCATGCTAGAATTTCAGATTCGAGGAAATTGAGCAAGAAAGTTTTGTATTCGAGGAGTATGAGCAGAAGTCTTGAACCTGTGGGGTTTAAGCAAGGAAGTCTTGGATTCGTGGAATCTAAGAAGGAAGTCTTGAATCTGTGGGATTTAAGCAGGAAGTCTTGAACCTGAGGGGTTTAAGCAAGAAGTTTTGGGTTGAGGGTCCAAGTAAGATGTATTTAATCCGTGGGATTTAAGTAAGAAGTCTTGAACCTGAGGGGTTTAATTAGGAAGTCTCGGGCAGAGGGTCTGAGGAAAAAAGTCTTATGCTAAGGGCATAAGCAGTTGTAATCATGATTTGATTATAGTTAAAAATCTCTTGTGCTGCAAGGGGACTGGACTACTCTCAGTTTGGGAGGAACTGGGATAAATCTCTGTGTGTTCTTTTGTTATTTATTTGCTTCTGTTATTATTCTGTTGCAACTTATAATTAGAATATGAACTTTGTTTAGAAGCAAAACAAAAACGATGAACACAGTTCAACCTCCCCCCTTCTTGTGTATTTTTCTCACCTTCAGTTGATATCAGAGCATGGTCTGTGCATAATACTTAAAAATGGTGCAGATAAAGATCTAATGAGAAAAATACACTTGCTGAATTTTTTCTTTCAATAAGGAATCAAGTACCATATAAAAAATATTACTTTCCTAATCCTCCCATATTTAGTGGTGACTCTGCTGAATTTAAATGATGGAAAAAGAAAAACATATTCTTATATCATTGGTCTTGATAAAAGGGTTTTGATAAAGATCTATGGAATACCCTTGAGAAAGGTATTGCTACAGAAGTTGATGGTGTAAGGATGATCAAAGATAGAAAATTTCACACCAGCTCAGAAGAAGCTTTACAGAAATCATCTTGGAGTTAGAAGCATTCTGGTAGATACTCTACCTCTTCTGAGTATATCAACATCATTGATATGTCTAATGGTAAGACTATATTTGAATCCTTGTGTTCTAAATATGAAGGGAATCACTTTGTGCTTAACAAGTTACACTTCATTTAATCTTTCCAAGAAAATTATAAGAAGCCTGCCTGCTAGATTCAGACCAAAAGTCACAGTTATTCAAGAAGTCAAAAACTTTAGTATGTTGAGTCTTGAAAGTTTGATTAGAAATATTCAAAGTAAAGAAATGGAATTATATGAAGATAAGTTGTCAAATAAATCTATTTCCTCAAGCATGTTGAAGAAAATTCCTATGGAATGTCTGATGATGAGGAATTGGCCTTCCTTATCAAAAGGTTCTCTCAGTTGGCTAAAAGGAATGAGATATTTACTGATGGAAATAGTAAATTTAGAAGCTTCTGAAATAATCAGATTTCAATTGATTTTCCTAATATTAATAACAAGGAGAAAAGCTACCAGACAAAAAAAAATACCGAAAATAAAATGTCAGAGTTCTTCAAAGCACATTCAAATGAAGTTGAAAAAGTTGAGGATTCAGAAAGATATGAAAAGGGTAATTTGCTCTGCTGGCCAATACATCTTATGAAGAAGTGTTTGAATCCAGAAATAAATCATATATTGAAGAGAAAGAGGTAACTTCTAATCAATCTTGCTTCAATATTTTTATTTTGAGCTCATGATCATTCAAGTTGCTTTAATAAACAAGCTGAAATCATGTAGCCAAGAGATTGATCATCTAAAAGATTATCTAAAAATCTCTCAAGAGAAGATCAAGTCTCTTGACCTTTTTTTTTTGTTTTTTTAATAAGGACTATGCTTCTCAAGATCATATCTTAAGTAAATCCATTGCTCATAAGGAAGTTGAAGGCTATAATAGAATTTGTGTTAAAGGAAAATTCCTTTAGAAACCTTTCGACTCTTCTTTTTCTTGCAATACTAAGACAATGCTGAAAACTTATTTTATGCTAACCTCTGATAGCAAACACTATCTGAATTTATGCTTGTCAGAGATTTCAAAATCAAGGATTATAAAGCCAATTGTTTGATAATAAATGAATCCAAGATAATGAAATCAAAGACTCTGCTAAGAACATGTTTTGTTAGTACCAAAACTTACCCTAGAACTCAAATTTTGGAATGAATCAAGGTACTACTATCAGACTGAGGCATGAAGTAAAATAAAGCCTGCCAGGACTAACATTTTAGGAACCACAAAAATATGGGTACCAAAATCCTAAATTGTATTTGCTGCAGGTATCACAGAAGAAAGGAGCAAGGCATCTTCCATGACACTTGATCAATGGTTTCTTACAACTTGTGATGGAAGAAAAGCCTACACACCAAACCCAAAAGCTGAAGAATGCAAAAAGTATGGAGTTTGGAGAAGAATGTGGAATCATTGGTATAAGTTCCATTGACTCAAAACCCACTTGAAGATAAGATTCAGATTCCATGGTCAAATCTGAATACTTGTCCGAAGCCTGACCAAGAAAAACTAAAAAAAATGTTTGTACAAGATTTGTTCATGACATATTTTCCTTGGTTTTGATGATAACAAAGTATTGAAAGAACAATGGTTTATTTGATGATGTGTTACATGTATGCAGGTTCTAATACTTGTAAATATTATAATCAGAATTTGTTTTACATTAGCACACTTTAGGAGTTGCTGAATTGCTAGCTTTTGGTGGCAAAATCTGAAGAACACTTGCTAAGTGATGTCTGGCGTAAACTCTGAAGCTGAAGGTCTCAGCATTAGAAGAAGCAACATAATTATCTCTACATTAGTTAATGCAAATTGGCTTCTGGTACCATTCAGAGTTGGTGATAAAGTTGAAGTTGTCTGTACTGCAGAATGTAAGCTATATTGTCGAATCATTTTGTCAGCTAGAGTCTACAAATTGCAAGGCTCAAGAAAGGCTGAGATACTTTATGAATATCTACTCTCAACGGCTCTAATAGTACAAAATCTCTTGAAGACTCAAAGGTTAAACATGTTAGACATTTAATTAAGATCTTCTGGTGTATCTATCTTCAACATCTCTTGTACTATGGAGTAATAACAAAGACTCTTGATCAAGTTACCTCTTTAAGGCTAGTTTCTGAAAAAGCTATAAATATGGCTGAAGGTTCAAACTGAATCTTTAACAAGGATCAACCAGAAGAAGGAGTAATAAGATCAACAATTAACAACATAATTGTATATGCAGATTTTCTGTTGTTGGTTGTAATTGTAAAAGCCTTAAGATTTCTTACACATTGAATATCTTATAAATCTTAAGTGCTTTAGGTCTTTGTTGTGGTGATTTCCCGTACCTCTGATACTTGTATCAAGTACACCTTGTTCTCTATTCTGTTGAACTTGTTTAGCAATTTAGATAAAAGTCTTGTGTCATTGGGATACAAGCAAGGAAGTCTCGAGCCAAGATGCTTAAGCCACGTAAGTCTCTTGCTATGTGCTTGAGTTGTGAAAGTCTTAATCAACTAGGTGGATTGAGCAGAAGTCTTATGTCATTAAGATACAAGCAAGGAAGTCTTAAGCCAAGATGCTTGAGCCACGTAAGTCTCTTGCTATGTGCATAAGTTGTGAAACTCTTAATCAAGTAGATTGGTTAAGCAGGTTGGCTCTGTACATGAAACTGTAGTAGTAAGTCTTGAACCTGAAGGGTTCAAGCAAGGAGGCTCGTTTCATCAGACCTAGAGCAGAAGTCTTGAGCCAGTGTGGCTTGAGCAGGTGAGATCAATACATGGAATTGGAGCAGTAAGTCTTGAACCAGAGGGTTTCAAGCAAGGAGGCTCGTTTTATGGGACTTGGAGTAAAAGTCTTGGGTCTGAGGGACTTAAGCAGATGTCTTGGGATGAGGGTCTGGACAAGGAAGTCTTGGGTTCGTGGAACCTGAGCAAGAAGTCTCGGGTGTAGCTTGAGCAAAAAGTCTTGGACCTTGGGTCTGAGCATTTTTAAAAGTCTTATGCAGAATGCATAAGCGATTTCAATCATGATTTGATTATAGTGAAAATATCTTGTGAAGAAAGGAGACTATACTGCTCTCAGTTTGGGAGGAACCAGTATAAATCTTTGTGTCTTCTGCTATTATTTTGTTGCTTCTGTTAACATTCCGCTGCTAAGAATTAATTAGAATTTGAACACCAGTTTAGATTCTGAACTCTGATCAGATGCAAACTAAGAAAACATAAAACACAATTCAACCCCCCTTCTTGTGTACTTTTCTCACCTTCAAAAAAGGTATGTTTTGTTCTTCACTTTGCAAACTTCTTGACTCAATGAATTTTTTATGTATAAGTGAATACAAAGTCTCTGATAGATCTCTAGAGAAATTCTTTTAGCTGATAAAAAACGAATCTTCAGAAATCTTTAAAAAGAAACTATGTTGTACTTGACTATACAAAATAAGTCATTAACTAGAAGATGATCATATTTGTGGAAACAATATTCTCACCTTTTGTGATAATACTGTTGCCAGTCATTAGTCAAATAAACCAACTCAACATTCATGAATCAAGCACATCTATATGAAAAACTAATCTCTGGTTTTAAGAGGAAATGCTTAACTCTGAATGGAATATCAAAGACTGAAAACTAATAGTAGATGTCTCACTAAAAGTCTAATCCTACTAGACTCTGATGACAGATAGCTTCTGAAAATTTCCAGTCTCTAAGATTCAGAAAAGGAATCTGTACTTCTGATAATTGGTTTAAGTAAAAGAAAATTTTATTTTAAATTCTTGTCTTACTTAAATTCCATAAAGTTGAAAATCATCTAGTGTGTTCAAAAGTTTTCTGATGAATCATCACCAACTCTATGAATATATCACAATGCAAATTCTCTACTGTTAACCACATTTCTTCCAAGCCTGACAGGGCGTCGAGCATTTGACAACATATACTAAGAACAAACTAAACCAACATAAAAAACATGACATGAAAATTCAACTTTACATCAAAATAATCAGTCATATAGTTGGACATTATCAGAACTTTTCAACAATAAAAACTACATATATATATATATATATATATATATATATATATATATATATATATATATATATATATATATATATATATAAAAGGAGAAATAATATAAAATAGAAGAGAGAAAGATTAGAATGATTATGTATTATTTTATTGGTCTATCGTATACAATGAGATTGATCCTATTTATAGGACATCATATAAATATTATAATAAATACAAATTGATTAAATAAGGAAAGAAGTTATTGGGAGACAAATCATCTAATTATTCATAACACTCCCCCTTTGATGTTTGTTTTGGATATGCCTCGTTAAAACCTTACTAGAAAAAAACCCAGTGGAAAAAAATCTAGTGAAGGAAAAAGAGTACAATATCCTTTTAAAACAAATTTATTTCTCCCCCTCAGCTGAACGATTATTTCTTCGATGATGAAGACCAATCTTTTGTACTAGTTGATTAAAAGTACTACTTTGGAGTGACTTTGTGAAAAGGTCTACAAGATTGTCACATGAACGAATTTGTTGAATGTTTATATCATCGTTCTTTTGAAGATCATGAGTGAAAAAGAAATTTGGAGAGATATGTTTTGTTCGGTCTCCTTTAACGTAACCATCTTTCAATTGAGTGATGCATGCAGTATTATCTTAATATATGGTCATCGTATTTATTTTTCTTGAAGACAAACCACAAGTATTTTGTATGTGTTGGATTTAGGATCTCAACCAAACACATTCTCGACTTGCCTCATGTAGTGCTAAAAGTTATGCATGATTAAATGAAGTTGCTGCTATTGTTTGTTTCACTTATCTCCATGAAATTGTTGTACCACCACATGTAAGCAAATAACCTGTTTGTGATCTACCATTGTGAGGATCCTACAAGTAACCTGCATCTCTAAGATAACGAAGTATATGTTTGACTCTGTTTCAATGTCTTCGTGTAGGTGAAGAACTGTATCTTGCTAATAGATTAACCACAAATGATATATCAGGACGTGTATAATTAGCAAGGTACATCAGTGCTCCAATCGCACTGAGATATGGTACTTCAGGACCAATTAGTTTTTATCCTCTTCTCGAGGTCTAAAAGAATCTTTTACACATCCAGCGATCTAAACATCATCGGGGTACACGACATGCGAGATTTGTCCATATACAAATGTTTTAGCACTTATGCTACATAACATATGATATTTGTCCATATAGAAACATCTTAATACTTTTCTATATAACCTTCTTGTGTATGAAAGTTCCATTGTCTAAATGTTCATTTAGTAAGGACCTTTTATTTTCCAAGTCCTGCATCTCAAATAATTTCTTTATACAATTTATAGCTTTTGGAAACTCTTCAGTAGTTCCAATAGTATTTATGTCATCCACATAGACAACTATTATTGCACATTCTTTTCCAAACCTTTTTTGTAAAAATGGAGTTATTTGAATATCTTTACCTTGGTAAATATTTACCGAGATGGTGTCCATATTGTTTTAGCCTATAGAGATACTTGTTCAACTTTATGTCCTATCAAGTGACCAATACAAATAAGATGTTACAACATCCATCATGTTCAAATCAAGCCCTTCATGTGCTATAAGGCTAATTAATTTTCGAATCTTAATAGAATCTACTACAGGTGGATATATTTCATCAAACTCGATCTTAGGTCTTTGTGAAAATCATTGAGAAAAAAAACATCAAGCTTTATATCTTACAATTTCACCCTTCTTATTTCGCTTTTCACAAAACTCATTTATATCAAATTGGTTTCACACCTCGAGGTATTCAGACTACAGGTACAAAACTGATCCACTTTTAAAGTGAGTTCAATTATTCTTCAATTGAATCTATTTATTTTGGTCAATTCCCACTTTGTCTATAATTTTGGATAGACTTTGATTCATGAGCTGTTCATTTTTGCCAATTCTCACATTGTCTACAATCTTTGATAGACTTTGATTCATGATTTGTTCATTTTGACCAATTCTCACTTTGTCTATAATCTTTGGTAGACTTTGTTTCACGATCCTCGTTATCGTTTATCAACTTTAGCGCTATATTGTATACAAATACATTGTCAATGTCGACTTTATTTGGTTATCTTAATTTCGGTTCCATTCTATTTCATCCATGACAAAATTTATCGAGATCTCTTTATTTCATATTTCAAGTACTTGATTAGTTCTTCTGGAACTGAAAAGTAAATTATGTCAAAGTGCTCTTAGAATTTTCATATCCTCACTTGGGTCATCTTTAACTTTAGTTTCTTTTCTTGGTAGATAACTTTTTAACATTAGAACCAACTTTTCTACCACGCTTCAGGCGCGGCTACAACTCATTTTTAATATTAGATTATCTAACAAGAGAATCTACTTTAATTGGAATATTAGCAGCTGATAATTTGTTTCATAGACTTTACAAATGAATTGTGTTTTGAACTTCGAGGATCAAATATAATAATATTTTATTTCAAATTGTTCATTTGAACTTCTGGTTCACACTTTGAGCTGATTATTCTCTCCCCCTAATGTTGGGAGAATTAATTTATCAATTGATAATCAGCCTACTGAGCTTCAAGCACATATCCAATTATTGGACCAAGATAAACCTCAAATACGATATTCATGTAAAATGAATTTTCTCAACATTCTTTCAAAACTCATCTTAGCGTACTATACTGGAGCAATTGAATTATACACAACACATCCAAAAGTTTACTTAGATGAGAAGTATTAGGTTATTAACCTAAAATAATTTGTAAGTTAATGGGAGAATTAACATATAATAACTTCTTGATATAAGATGTTCAATATCAATTTTGCTATAAGATGTTCAATATCAAATTTAATAATATATGTGATACTTATCAAGAACGTTCTGAAAAATTCAGAAATTGAGATCTTAGTCTGAGAAAACAACTTCACAAACTTCTGGTAGTGAGTAGACAATAAATATTTGCATGATATTTTAGTCAATGCAATAATTAATGTCATGAAAAACTCAAATTCTTAGAATTTTATTTGCATTTAGAAATGCACAAAATTTATTGGATTGAAGAAACTTCTGGTTCTTCAATACTAGTTTTCACATCATAATATATATTTATGATCTTTTTGTTGAGAAAATAATTTCACAAACTTCTAGCTGTGAATAGACATATGCACGATCTTTTAGTCGATGTAACAATTAATGTCATAAAAACTCAATTTCTCAAATTTTTCTTTAGGAACACACAAATTTTATTGGATTGAAAAAACTTCTGGTTCTTCAAAACTAGTTCTCTCATCATAATACATCTGAGATGTCCCAGCCGATTTTTGCCAACAACACACTTATTTGTAAACATCTGGTTTACCTTAATACATATGATTCTATTCTTCTAATTTGTTTCAATCTCTAACAAATATAAAATAATTTGTTTCAATCTCTAGTATATATATTTTTCATTCTTAATAAATTTACAATTATTAATATTATTCATGCAATCCTTTTGTGATCGTCAATTTTTCTAAGATCCATGAAAATCGTCATTGATACTTTTCTGATCAATGGAGACAGAATAATCATTTTCTTATTAATCATCAAGGGATAACCCTTCTTTGATAAATGAATAAAAGTAATTCATTTTTTGAACAATCCTCCAGGGATCCTTTATGTTAATAGTCATTTACCCCATGCAATATATGCGAGTTTTGATTTACCCCCCCTTAAAAAATTTTTTTTGGATTACCCCCTGAAATTTTAAAATTCTAAGTCTTTTGCCCCCAGGTAGAAAAATTACCCCCTGTAAAATATTTTTTTTATTTATCCCCCTGGTTTTTACACGCTTAGGGGGTACCCAAAATTTCAGGGGGTAATCCAAATTTTTTTTTTAAAGGAGGGTAAATCAAAACTTGCCTATATTGCAGGGGGGTAAATGACTATTAACCCTAATATATATAATTTTTTTTTCGAGAGGTAGATCATAGATCTTCAAACAAAGATAAAGATAAACACTTTTCGTGCAATCCTCTGGGGATGCAATATAATTTCTTCAAAAACAATATAAATTATTATTTTTCTATCATTCAGGGATCTTGATTAGTTCTTCAAAAACTCTATAATAAATTATTATTTTGCTATCATTCAGTGATGCTTGATACGTTCTTCAGGAACTATATAATAAATTATTATGTTACTCTCCTTCAGGGATGATTGATAAGTTCTTCAGGAACTATATAATAAATTATTATTTTTCTATCCTTCAAGGAAATTTGTTAAGTTCTTCAAGAACTATATAACAAACACATTATTTTATAGTCTTTCAGAGATATTTTAACATTATTCATTCAATCCTTCTGGGATTAATGAAAATCATTGTTGACTTTTTTCTTCTAATCAATATATCAATACATAATAGGTAGAATTAGAAATATATATTACGAAACAAAAAATAATAATGTTACCTTCTAAATCTTGGAGCTTCATATAGTCAGACCTTCATTATCAAATTATATGTATCACTTCTTAGACAATTAGTTACCATTTATATGGTAGAGTTTCGTGCTGATAACGTGTTATAAAATAAGGAGAAAAAATATAATATAGAAGAGAGAAAGATTAGAATAATTATATATTATTTTATTGGTCTATCGTATACAATGAAATGTCCTATTTATAAGACATCATATAAACATTATAATAAATACAAATTGATTAAATAAGAAAAAAAAGTTATTGGAAGACAAATCATCCAATTATTCATAACAATATATATATATATATATATATATATATATATATATATATATATATATATATATATATATATATATATATATATATATATATATAACTCTCAACTGAATCAGAATACCTTCATGAATTGTCTGCAATTGAGACAATCTTTCTAGAATCCCTTCAACGTGCATCAGTTAATTTATTTTTGTTAAGTTAATTGTGAATCGCCATAACATCTTGAAACAAACCCAAACCACGATGATAACCTTGGTTCCTCATTCTCTTAGAACCAATGCAACACCTCTTTGAATGCAATAACAAACTGCTTTTGGGCTCAATCGTACATGTGAACTCCAAAAGTTGCATTCTCATCTAGTGAAGCATGTAGTATGCCGATAAGACTACGATGGAGGCTCCGATGAGTGCCTTCATAATCAAACACAAAGAAACTTTGAAAAAGAAATTATGGAAATTTATAGACAGAGAAAAATATAAATATCATAGGCGCTTTGGGGACATATGGTTCTAGTGCTCAAGGAAATTTGGTTACGGAGTCCAACACCGTCAATCTTCAGAAGCACACAAAAACACCATTTTTTAGTAACATTAACAGTAATTATAATAGAAATTTTGAATTAAAGTCTTAATATTTTCAACCATTAATTGAATTTACCAAATAATCAATTTTTAGAAATGTCGAATTAAAATCTTTCTCAATATTTTCAACCATGAACTGAATTTACCAAATAATCTATTTTTCTTGTAAGAAGAAAATGAGGAGCTTTTTAAGCATTAAAAAGTAGGGGTGTTCACGGTGCGGTTTGGGCGGTTTTGACGCTAAAAATCATCCGAACCGCAAGAGAAAAAAACATGCGGTTTGGTTTGGTTCGGTTGACTTTTAAAAAAAATCCGAACCAAACCAAACCAAACCAATGCGGTTTGAATTGGTTCGGTTGATTCGGTTTTTTACAATATTTTTGTTGAGTGATATTTACATATATAGAGAACAATATAACTTTGTGTTTAGTCGTTCATACATTACCAAATAATAGCAAAACTCATCATATTTAGACAAAAAGTTCTCATTCAATATACAAAAATCAAGTTAAACAAAAGTGGAAAAAAATAGTAGCATAAAATAATATCAAAAATATTATAATAAAACAGAAAAATAAAGGAGAAGGGAGATTAGATAAGATGAAAAAGAAAGAACATAAGGGATGTGAAATTAGAGAAGAAATGTGCGATAAAAAAATAATTAGAAGAGAAAATTGTAACATAAAAATGAGAAGATGAAAAAGAAAGAACATGTGATATGAGAGATTAGTGTAGAAGAGGTGAGACGTATATGGAAAAGATGAGAAGAATGCACAATACTATTAGAAGAGATTTGAGAAGATTAAAACTGAAAAGTTAAGTGTGAGTAAGAGAAAATATTTCGTAATTGTAAGGTTAATACATAATGGGTTTGAGTTTTGAGTAAGATGTGGGATAAGTAAAGTTTGGGCTGTAACATAATGCGGTTTGGTTTGGTTTAGTTCGGTTTGCAAAATACAAACCGCAAACCAAACCGAACCGTACGATTTTGTTAAAAAATAACCCGAACAAATCCGAACCACATGCGGTTTTTTGCGGTTTCAATTTGGTTTGGTTTGCGGTTTTCTATTGAGTTGGTTTTGTTTTAAACACCCCTATTAAAAAGTAATACTCTTAAATTTTAGATTCATTTAACTTGTTCTAGAGTTCACCAATGGTCCTACACGTCTCTCGGCGCTTCATTTTTATAAGATTCTCATCAAAAGTTATATTACATTTTGTAGCTCGTCACCCTTCATGTTTAACCAATGAAGACATCAAAGTTGTTAGAATAAAGTTATTACCTTGTTTCAGGTAAATAAAATATCATATTTTATATTAAAATAATATTAAATTTATATACACACAACTTTTTTATATATATATATATATATATATATATATATATATATATATATATATATATATATATATATATATAGATTAAGAAATAAAAATAGATTAACTTATCATTATAAAATGTAATATTGATAAATTTGTATCAAATTATTGTCCATAAAATCGTAAAAGGTAATGTACAACATATTATACAAAAAACAAGAGTTTTACAAGTTTTTCGAGTTTAAAAAATAAGTGTTTTCCTTTTTATCTTCAAGTTAATCGAAAGTTTAAGTTATATACAACATCATTTTTAGTGGTGTCTTTATCTTTGACTTGATCAAATTGATAAGGTTCTTTGATTGTTAGAGCCAAAACAAAATAACTTTTTTAATTTGGCCAAAAAAAAGATAATATTGGGTCAAAGGGCCAACGATTTTATCAATTTCATTGCAATTTAAATTATTTAAATTGTTCCAGGACATGATTTTACATAAAAACGTTTTTACCCATGATTTAAGACGGAATGCCGATCTAGAAACGTAAAATCTATAGAGTTTAAGTTTTAACCACGATATTAACAATCTTTAAAGACATATTTCACAATCCTATTATCAAGTTTTGTCATTGAAAAACATGATTTTAAATAATGTATCGTATTCTTTTTCAAAAAATATTCGACCATTTTAAAAAAAATAGTATAATTTATTGCCGCTATTTAGGGTTGGCAATGAACCAAACCAACTCGAAAATAGTTCAAAATTCGATTCAAAAATTAAATCGTTGAACTAGGTTCATGAACCAAATGAGCTGAATATGAGCTAAAAACTAAGTTCGTTAACTAAACGATCTGAACTTGAACTATACATAGTTCGACTCGTTAGGTTCATGAGTCAATTCGATTATATATGAGATAGATTATATTGTCTTTAAGAGTAGGTTTAAAGATTTGTTCTAAATTTTAGTCTCATATTTTCTTTTAATCTAACGGTTTTAATTGATAATTTATATTCTCAAGTGAGTAAAATATTTCTACGAATAATTATACAAATAAAATTAACATAGTATAAATTTCAATCTTATAACTTTTATTTTATTACTATATTTTTTATTTAAAAAATATTAATTTAAAATGTCAAATATATATATATATATATATATATATATATATATATATATATATATATATATATATATATATATATATATATATATATATATATATATAATAGACTTTAAAAAATTACTTTTAAGTTTGTGAAATAAGCGAGTTGAACCTAACAAGATAAACCTAACGAGTTGAACCGAGTTATTCGTGAATTTCTAACAAGTCGAGTTTAACCTGAAAAAAAAGTTCGTGATGAACTCGAACTCGGTTAATTCTTAATGAGTCGAGTTTGAGCTGAAAAAGAAATTCGTGATGAACTCGAACTCAAACTCAAACTCGGCTAATTCTTAACGAGTCGAATTAAACTAAGGCGAGTTCGACTCGACTCGACTTACTTTCAGCCCTACCGCTATTCTTTTAGCATCAAATGTTTAAACATATGATAAAATTTGTAAAAAAAGACAATTTTTATGACGATAAGACTTAAAATTGCATAAAATACTTATAACTTTTAGAATTTAATATTAAAATGATCAAATATACAATATCTTATGGAAGTTATAATCACAACACACAAAATAATTCACTTTAAAAAAAAAAAAAAACACCAAATCTAAACACATCAAAATCATCCCTCATCAAATTATAGAAAAAAAATAAAAGAAATCATAAACACCAAATAACTTATGGATTTCATGAGTTGTGTCCAAATTTAACCAGAATCCAATTTTTTTTAATGGATTAACATTTTTTAAAATCATATTCACACAATAATTTACTTAACTCAATTTTTTGAGTTGATTTGGTCGGATTAATCACTTTTACTCAACTTATGTACACATACTCTAAATCCAAAATAAAAAAATTAAATAATATTGTACTAAAGTTGAAGAATCAATGGTCAAATAAGTTGATTAAAATTTCTCTAATTTGTTATGATAAATTTTATTGTCTTCAACCTTTAACCGAGATAAAGAATTGAAATTCAATGTTTTTAGATTATATACCACTCTAAATTTATCTAATCCAAATACTTAAAAGATTGAAAAAATATTTACAATTAGTTATTAATAAAAAATTATCAATAAAAGTAATCAAGATGAAAATTTTGAAAACCTAACCCAAACGAAACATCAAATAAATTTAGGGTTAAATATGTTTTTAGTCCCTATAAAGTTTGAAATTTCATTTTTAGTTCTTTCTGGATTTTGGCAACGGTTTTAGCTGGTTTTGGCAACGGTTTTTTTGTAAAAACCGTTGCCAAAAGGCAGGGAAGGACTAAAAATGAAATTTCAAACTTTATAGGGACTAAAAACATATTTAACCCATAAATTTATATGATTCTTTTCTTCTTCCTTTTCTATCTATCAAATTTAGTGTAATAATGAAGAAAAGTTATATTTTTATAGGCATATTTTCTACTTTAATATTTTAATGAACATGAGAAAAATGAAATGTGAAAAGATGAAGATTTAAAGATATGATTTTGAAAATTTGATAAGAAAAAATACAAAGTAAAATAATTTATAATATAGAGAGATATACATTGTAAAAAAATTTAGTTAGGATTTGGGACAGACAGTATAGACAAAAAAAAAATTAAAAATTAAGAGTTAAATGTATATTAAAGGGGTGTATTTATAAATACATGAATTAACTTTTTTTTTTTTTTAAGGATGAAGGTCAAAAGACTCAAAGAAAAGACTACAAAAACACCTCTATAGAGATGAGAATTCTCAACTTATCCTCAGCTAGCAAATGCTCCATGAAACTTGGAGCAATAGAAAAAGAAGAAGATTCTACATTCATATTACACCCAGCTTTAACCATAACATCAGCACACTGGTTGGCTTCCCTGAAAATATGCGAGACAATAGCCTCTTCAAAATGGCTTAAGAGACTCTCAATCTTTTGAAACATCTCTAACCCATCGCTTCTACTCGATTTTCATTGGTTTAAACGCTAAAACAATCTCAGAAGAATCTGTATTAACTTCAATTCTTCTAAATCTCAGATCTAAGGCAAGCATCAATCCTTCAAGCATACCTCAAAGCTCCGTCATATAACTATTACAAATCCCCACATTCTTTGAGAAACCTCCCAACCAAGAACCTTCCTCATTTCTAATCAAGCATCCACAACCAAAAGTAATATCCTCTATGCAAGCTCCATCTACATTAAGTTTCACCATACCCGACCTGGATGTCACCCACTTAATAAGAACCAACAACCTGTTGGGAGGAAATCCACAAACGCAACGGAATAAACCAACAAGACAATCTCTCCCAAATACCAAATGCAACGACAATCAACCAAACACATAAAACAACACAACAAGATTTTAGCGTGGAAAAACCTCCGTTAACTAGGAGTTAAAAATCACGGGACCCGTAGGCCACTTAAATCCTCCACTATTATCAATCAATGGGTACAAGTAAGATTCTATCTAACACTAGTTAGAGGCATACATAAACATCATCAAGATTTGCAATCAATCTTGGAATACAACAATAATCAAGAGAGACAAAAACAACCCAAAAACACCAAGAAATTCAGACCTCAAAGATGGACTCGACAGACCGACTTAGAAAGCACTGAATCCAATTAAAATGGCTCAGAATATGCTCCTATGAGTCATGAACGTTGTGTCAAAATTTCAGGACGATCCGACCGTTGGATTTTCCACAATCTCCGATTTAGTGTAACTTCTCTATGCTAAAATAGGGCTGCGGGATTTCACTATTCTCTCTTCTTTTCTTGTTGTTTTTCACACACAATGGATAAAATTAACCTAATTCTCTTTGTTGGGTAATAACAAAGGCATAGAAACAAATGGGCCACTAACCCACGTCAATTTGGGCCTCTCCAAATAGGAGGGATAGCCCAACAAACTCCCCTGTCCGACTAGTTGGAGGGCAACACCAATCCGGCTTCCATATGACAAAACTCAAACTTTCCTCTAGGAAACACCTTCGTCAACATATCAGAACCATTGTCATCAGTATGAATCTTCTCAAGCTCCATCAACTTGGAATCTAATACATCACAAATCCAATGATAACGAACATCAATATGCTTCGTGTTGTGATAAACGATACCGGAATAACAAAGTATATTTGGTTTCTTGAACACCATGAAATCCACAAGAGTCGAAAAGAAGGAAAAAAAACCTTATCAAACAAACGAAACCCTATTAGGATTGACAAAGGAAGAGAAAAGAGGAAGAAGAATAGAGAATTGGTTAAATCTGTTTTACTATTCACTTTCTCAATAGAGTTTAAAGATTACAAGTGAATACCAACAATTAACCTCTCTCAACCTAGTAAGGTTTTTGTCACACTTAGGAAGATAGACTAGTATGCTATTTATAATAAACCTAACATACTAAACTAATGGACTTTTTAACAATTACCCATTACAAGCTAACTTAAGTTACAAGCTGACTTAAACAATTGGATCCATAACACAAGGCCCAATTCGATCTCCTACATACTAGAACACAATTCGACTACAGTATATAGGTCTTCGACAACAGCATGTGAGCGGACTTCAACGGTGTTGCAGTGAGAATCTGATACCAAGCTATTAATTAACCTGAATCACACATCTTTGAAATTCACCACCGAGCTTTGATTTATCCAAAGGAAAGGGTAAAGTACGAAAACCCTAAGTTAAGAGAATCGAGGTTCGGGGTTGGTTATACTAAGGGAATGTATTAGCACCCTAATGTCGCTCCCGGGATTTTCATCCTAGTACAAACGCGAAAGTGGCACCGAACAGAGTCGCCAGCAATGTGTATTTATCCCAAGAGAGGGAAAGGAAACACCGCGTAAACCTGAAGAGAAGGAAAAGCATGGTCTTGCGACCAAGAGAAGTGGGTTCGGGAGTCAGTTACGCGAGAGGAAGGTATTAGCACCCCCTCGCGTCCATCGTACCCGATGGGATCCACGCTTGCTTGTTTCGATCAAAGGGTGATAGAAAAGAATACTGGAAGAGGAACTAGAAAAGGAATGGAAAGAGAAAGAGAAACAAATGTAGGGAAAATAAAAGAAGTGCTCGCATGGGCCCTACCCCACTGCCTACGTATCTCATCGGGAGCATGAGAATCAGAGCGACGTAGTTCCCCTCACTAGGGATGGATTGTTTGTGTTTTTTAGAGAACGGCTTACGTTCTAGCTCAGGTGTTGCAGGCTCGCTGGTCCGAGTGCGTTACCATCTTGCAAGAGAACGAGTAGAAGCGCGTTCGTGCGTTGAGAGTGAATGAGGTGAGAAAAGAATTCCCGAAGGAAAGACGTTATTGTTTGTTTTTTGTCTTTTAGAAGGAAGTGTTTTGGATTTGTTTGCATACGACAGTGTATCTGGATCTTATTCATTGGAATGTGTACCTTCTCACATTCCAAGATGGAATGGGTAAGAAAGCACACTAAGGGTGAAGAAGACCCTCACACTTAATTCCAATTATCAAGGTTCAAACACACTAGCATACTTGTGTTTATTAAGTGTTTTGTTGATTATGAAGTGAAGAAGTGTTTTTTATTATTTGCACCTTCAACAAGTATTGCATTTAAGTCCCTCATACAAGATCAAATGTTTAACACATTGACCCAAGATGGGCTATATGCTACACATTCTAAGATTACAAGAGAAGACCCCTTATAATCTTTTCTTTATATGAAAGGCCTAAATGCAATAAATGCCTACGTTTATTGTATGTTTTGAATTTTCTTTGAGATGAGAAGATGAAAGACTCAAGAGAAGGTAAAGGTAAAATCTATATGGACTAAGACTCAATCCTAATTGATTAGTTAAGGGAGTGATCCTAAAGTTTGTGAGGTTTCAACCTAAAGTCTAAAGAAAGAATGAATTAAACAATTCACTTCTAAAGTAGAAGATGAATTGTAATTCACAAAGGGAAAGTGATGAGTTATTAAAAGAAAGCACATAAGTGCTTAACAAAACACAAAATGGAATTGTAAAAGAGAAAGGATAGAAGTTGAATGTGGATTCCTTATCCACACTCAATTGAAACTTACCAAAGCCCCTACATGGTTAGTAAACATGTATAAGAAGTATAAGAAGTAAAAGAACATGTAATGCATCATAAAACTCAAAAGAATTAAATGAGAAAACAAATCCTAGAACCACAACCAGAATGGGCATCATATGGACAACAAATGAATATCATCATACAAGTGCAAGTGAATAGGCAACAAACATCATCCATTAGCATTTAAACATGTTACAAGAAGAAAGGGTAGATGAAAGATGGCAAGAAATGAAAAGGACATGCATAAATGGAACATATACATCAACAACCAGAATTGAAACTAAATAAAAAAAGGTTTATGAACATCTCAAAAGTATTTATGAATCAACTTCAAGACATTCAAGAAGTAATAGAAGAAGAAGTGAGATGAAAACTCAAAAAGAAGGTGCAAACAATACATGTTAGGATGCACAAAGTTCAAGTTGAAATGAACATGTGAAGATGACCTATAATGTGCAACAATGACCTATAATATCACTTGAATGACTCATACAACTATGCAAATGCTCAGACAAATATGCACAAAAGAGTTCATGCAAACATGCACTAAAGTTATGATGACATGACATGTATTATGCTTCCAATGTAATGCATCAAACAAAGACCAAATGGATTCATGAAAATTATGCCAGCATATTATTGGAATGCCTAGGTTAGAAATGCATCATACATCAAGATAGCATGTAAAAATTCAGAGCAAAATGACTTCAAACAAAGCAATTAGGTCAAATTGAAACATCATGCAAAGTGGTGCAAATATAGGCATCAAGACATGTGATAAAATGACCTAAAAATCAAACAAAAATCATCTAACATGCTTCAATGTATTAGTGAATCAATGCAAAAAGAATCATGTCAAAACAGTTGGTAATGAGCAAGAACAAAATTAAACAAATTCATGTATCATGCTTAGAATGCATCTAAATGGAAATTCAAAGAAAATTATGGACCAGGGGTAAAAAGGTCATAAAATCAAGAAATAAAATCATGGAAAATTTCCTAAATGTTCTAAGAATACACATGAATTTTTGTGGAATTTTCTAATGTCATTTGATATTTATAAAAATTGAAAAGCAAACGTGTATAAAATGAAGAAAATAAAAGGAAATAGAAAACAAGAGTGGGGTGCAAATATAGTAAACCAACAGTTCAAAGTGTTTGGGCTTTAAAACAGGGAGGTGCGAATAGCATTCTGGCTAAGTCCACTAAGCGCTCAGAACACACTAACAACCATGCACTTCAGTCAACAATAGTCAAAGTAATAACAACCATCAGATTAAGTCAAGTCAAGAAACAAGTCAAGGTAATTACATCCAACGCGCATTCATGAATGTGCACCTTAACTACCATGCAATGCATCACATCACTTTTAAGTGAATCAGAAAAATGGCACATGACATGCACGCCCTTTTTTAATGTGTTGGCCAATCCTACACCACACGATGCAAGTAAATCCACGGTCCTGATTAAAACTGCACACCAAACCCTAACACATGATCACCGGCCGGAGAGGGACCTCCGGTCACCTTCTCCGGCCACACACCACCGTCTGCAACTCTCACATGTCCCAGAAATGCACCAATATTATACCAAAATGAAGCTGAGCTCACGTAGATTAAGAATTCACAATTGTTTTTCACATACCAAGCACACACATAGAGAACAGAGGAGATTAAATCATGCCCTAAGTTTTGGATCTAGGCTTCTAAGAAGCTCTATCAACTAGCCAGAGTTCAAATGCTCCTAGCGAGCTCATATCAACAAAATAAGCTAAACAAACTCTAAATCATGCCAGAAAAGTTTGAGATGATGAAACCTGAAAATGCTGCAAACTGGAGTTAAACAAAAAACCAGAGAATCGTGCTTCTTCTTTGAGCTACTCTTGGCCAAATAAAGGCTTGAGAATCTTGAAATCGTGCAGAGAATCACACTGAAAATTCCAATCTCTTGAAACTGAACTTGATTACTTGGATGTGTATGCTCTTATTCTTGATCCAAAATGAAACAATGAAGATGATGGAGGCGAAATGTGAAAGGAGATGGTGAAAATGGAGTGCAGTCAGAGAGAAAACAAAGAGATTGAGAGAAAAAGTTTGAAGTATTGGAGAGGGAGAGTGAAAAAATGAAGCTGAAAAACAAAATTGAGAGTGAGGATTTGATTTATAGTGTGAGCTAACCACGGTTAACCTGAGTTGGTTAACTGAGTTGAAGTGATTTAGGTGAGTCCATCCTAACTAACTGAGTCAAGTTAGTTAGGGGACGAGCTGTGATATAGTGATGATGATCTATGGCGAGCTAGGGTGGATTACAAAAGATCAGTGGTGGTGGTAAACTCGTGTGTGAGCTGCAGCAACATAAACTTGCTCTACAAGTTTCATTCTTTCCACTTCCATGTAATGAGTCTGAGCAGCACGTGCAAGCAAGGACAATGTTAGTTCTGAAAAGGCAAAGTATCATAAGGTGTGGGATATGTGCATACACTTTGAAATAACAACAACAACAACACTTGTTTTTTCTGATTTTATGACAGTTGGAACCAATGAAAACAAGCAAGTTTGAGAAGGAAATTCTCCATGTATTGTGAATAATTTGATGAGGCTTTGTGATCATTAGAAAGAGGGATCATAGTAGAACATGTTTGGTATGAAAAATGAATTGAAATGAGGCTTGAAATAAGTTGCAAAATGACTTATAACATCCACATTTGGAACTGATAGAAGGGCGTGGCAACTGGTTGGTTGACAAGGCATCTTGGCACCTGGATTTTCAGCATGATTACCATGACTTGAGGCCACTATTTCTCCATCATAACTTGATCAGATGAGATTTTGCCCAACATGAACATTGAAGAGGGCATTGCAAGGAACAATATTGATGTTGACAAGTTTTTCATTTGAGGCCTTTAACCATGAGAAAAAATAGGCGAATATATGGCACACCAACTGTTTGAGAAAATGACTGCGCGCAGACCTGGCCAAACTTGGTCATGACATGGTTTTTGGCCTACTTTCCTCCAACTTTGATCAATCATATCTCCCTCATTTTTTATCCAATGGAGATGTTCCACACATGGATTTGAAGCTTAAAGCAAGGCCTTTCATTGAGGCAGAGTGGAATTTTCATTTGGTGCTCCAATTTTGAATGGCCTTGGTTCCAATTCTGATGCAAAATGGCCAAAAACTTGCTATTTTTAGTAACCCTTCTTCATCCAAAAATGGCAACTTTCCACATCTTGATTTTTTCATGATTCCTTTGGAGTTTCTTGATCAAATTTTGTACATTGGACATATGTAACATGAATTTCATGAATTTGGCCTTAAAAAGTCAAGGGTTGACTTTTTCCTCTGATTATTTGACTTGGCCCCAAATTCCTTGATTTTTTATCTTTCTTCCAATTGAATCACTTCTAAAACCAATTGAGATGCAATCTTCCACATCCATATACCTAGGGACATATAGGAAACCATGACATCAAGTCTTGCCCAAAAAAGCAAAGATTCCCTGATTTAAATGGAAACCCTAATTTTGGCCCCCTCTGGTTAGGAGGTAAAAGTGCAGTCTCCAATTTCAAATTCCTCAGAGTATGTTGTGTATCCTCTTAAAGGATGATGAGATATACCATTTGAGGATGATTTTGGATCAATGAGCTATCTCTTTTGAGGGTTTTCCTTCAGTTTTTGAATCTCTTGCATAGTGAAAGATGTAATGCTTCAATCTCCCATTGAATCTCACTTCCTCGAGGTTTTGGAAGATCAATTGAGATAGTATGAGACATGAGAGACCTCTTGGCTTGCCTAGAGCCAACTTGATTGACCTTTTTGTGCTTTGAATGATTCCTTGATTATCCACCTTCCACCTGATCACATGCCCTGATGGTAAGAAGGATGCCATGCTTCATTTTTCTATGTTAAATGCAATGTAATGTTAATGAGGTGGATATGATATGATAAATGATAATGCCATGCTATGATGACAAAAGGGGAGAGCAAATTTTGGGGTATTACAGCTGCCCCTATTCAAGCGCTGTAGACCTGAATGCCTGAAAGCAAATGCTTTCGGACTTTCAAGGTATATAGTGATTGAATACCAAAAATAACCAAAAATTTGCTCTGGATGATGAAAAAGAAAAGGGATATAAACCCAACGAGACTGCTGGATTGAATCTTCGATGAAACGTCGGAGAGATCTGTCTTTTGAACGACGCCAGACGACTACTGGCTTGCCACACTACTGGTGGACTTTAATAATGTCTTTTATGCAATTCCAGACGACTACTGGCCTGCCACACTACTGGTGGACTTTAATAACGTCTTTTATGCAATTCCAGACGACTACTGGCCTGCCACACTACTGGTGGACTTTGGAAATGTCTTTTTGAACGACGCCAGACGACTACTGGCTTGCCACACTACTGGTGGACTTTGCAGCTTCGTGCCACCCGAAGATGGACTTTTGCCAATCCACTGTTGGACTTTTGCCACCCGAAGACGGACTTTTGCCAATCCACTGTTGGACTTTTGCCACCCGAAGACGGACTTTTGCCAATCCACTGTTGGACTTTTGCCACCCGAAGACGGACTTTTGCCAATCCACTGTTGGACTTTTGCCACCCGAAGACGGACTTTTGCCAATCCACTGTTGGACTTTTAGCTGCTTTGCCACCCGAAGATGGACTTTTGCCAATCCACTGTTGGACTTTTGCCACCCGAAGACGGACTTTTGCCAATCCACTGTTGGACTTTTGCCACCCGAAGACGGACTTTTGCCAATCCACTGTTGGACTTTTGCCACCCGAAGACGGACTTTTGCCAATCCACTGTTGGACTTTTGCCACCCGAAGACGGACTTTTGCCAATCCACTGTTGGACTTTTGCCACCCGAAGACGGACTTTTGCCAATCCACCGTTGGACTTTTGCCACCCGAAGACGGACTTTTGCCAATCCACTGTTGGACTTTTGCCACCCGAAGACGGACTTTTGCCAATCCACTGTTGGACTTTTAGAATTTTAAAATCGAATTACTCTCTGCCTCTGCGCCAGACATCTCTGCCGACTCTGCTGAGGAACCACAATCAATGATTTAATCTCGGAGACTCCTAAAAGGATAATATCTCTGCTGGCGAATGGATGAACAATCCGTCTGCTTCGAATTGTCAAGCTTGCCAAAAATAAATTGGACTTTAAGATATGAGGGAATGACGACTCTGCCAGGAATTATTCCATCTGTTTGGGGGAACGAATTCTGGTCACAGCGATTCCGCTGGGGATGAGAATTTTTAAATGACGTCCTGCTGGGGAAATGAGCCATTAAAACTCTGCTTGGGGATTTATTCAACCCAAGATCCTTTATAGGGATTATCAACCTTCTGACCCGGCTGGGGAAAGGCTGTACCATCCTTGTTGAGGAATAGATTCTGTCGATCTGATAAACCTCTGCGGAGAGAACAACAACTCAGCTGGAAGTTGCTGACAAGATTCGATGCTGACCTCTGTGAGGATACCATGACCAGAGATACGATCTTGCTGGGTATCAGGGCTACTCTGCCAGGGATATGCAAATCCTGGTTATAACATTCTACTGCAACTTGCTAGAAAGAGTCCTTAGAGATCTGTTGGGGAAACCCAAAGCAAATCCACAGTAGTCTGCTGAAGAATATGACTGTCAAGCTTAGGATGAGTACCACAATGCCCCATGTTAGGCGAGCTTTCCCTTTGGACAATTCCGTTGGGGATGACGAGTTTATAACAAACTCTGCTGGAGAAAACTGCTTTAAAGCGTCTCATGTTGGGGAATGCCTTTCGAGAGGATTTTACAGAAGACCAACTGTCCTCAAACTCTACTGGGGGTGACCAACACTTCATGCTGGGGAAACAATCATGCCCCATGCTTGGACAACACAACAATTCGTCCCCGCAAAGGATGTCATAAGAGGATTTTACAGAAGATCTAGCCTCTTCAAACTCTTGTGACTTCGCTGGGGATAATGACCATCAGTTTCGGTGTCGACGAGACCACTCTTTTGGGGAACCTGTGACCGTTATCGACATAGAAAAGCTTGTAGCTGTTGGAAATACTGTATGAGAGAATCGACTTAATAAGATGCAACGGTACCCAGTTGAACTTAATTCACTGATATCGACCCGTTATGAACAATCGTCGACCGAACGATGAACGCCGATCTCCTTACCCATAATTGCCCCAGTCTTTTGCGTGGGGTGATTTATTGCTGGTCTTGTGCTTAAAATCATCTGCACCTGCTACCTGCAACAAAAGAATATGCCCACATGCCCCGAATATTGCGTGGCTAGAATCCACCATCCGGGAGTATTCAACATTCGAAGTAATTTCAAATATTTTTTCTGCGCATGTTATTGCAAGGCTGCCATGTTTTCAAATGCAATGTTTTATCAACAATTAGGACGTTTTTGCAAACAAAGTAATAAAACAAAAATAGAAAGCTTTTTATTGAAATTCAATTTATTGACTGAGAGCCCAGAATAGGCAATTACATCTGGAAGCAATCCCTGGAAAGAGGTGATCGCTGAAAAATTGAGAAAAGAAACTATCCTAATGGCAATGTGAAAACGGAATTCCACTGAGTTTCCATTCTGTTATGACCAGTATGTCTTCAAAACTCCCCGACCTTGCCTTCTGAGGAATGATCAGACCGATTCCTATTCTTCGGAACGTCAGTTGTTCAAACGGTAATGGGTACAGATAACTCAGACTGTAGTCATTCGCTTAAATCCCTCTTTTGTGTGGACCGCCCTTTCAGGTTTTCGATCCACCAGGATACCCTTTTTTGCCTAAGTTGCCCTTTCGGGTTTTCAACTTACCGGGTGTACAATTTTTTTCAATTATATCCCTAATTTTTGCCCGAACCTTATTCTGTTTTTGGTTCGCCGGGATGCCCTTTTTTGCCTGGATTTTTTTTATTTTTATTATCCAGCGGGTCTATTCATGCGAAGTATTTTTTGACTACGTCCGAGTTGACAGGGGATGAAAAGTCTTCGCCATCCATGGTTGTAAGCAATAAAGCTCCGCCCGAAAAGACCTTTTTAACCACGAATGGACCTTCATAATTAGGAGTCCATTTGCCCCTGTGATCTGTATTGGGAGGAAGGATCCTTTTGAGTACCACATCTCCGACTTTATAAACCCGAGGACGCACCTTTTGGTCAAATGCCTGCTTCATTCTGCGCTGGTATAGTTGCCCATGACATACAGCCGCCAATCGCTTTTCCTCAATAAGGCTCAACTGATCAAATCTGGCTCGTACCCATTCAGCTTCATCTAGCTTAACATCCATCATGACTCTGAGGGACGGAATCTCTACTTCAACCGGTAGCACTGCCTCCATACCATATACAAGTGAGAATGGGGTTGCCCCAGTGGACGTGCGTACCGACGTTCGATACCCATGCAAAGCAAATGGTAACATCTCATGCCAATCTTTGTACGTGACAACCATCTTCTGCACAATCTTCTTGATATTTTTGTTGGCCGCTTCGACCGCGCCATTCATCTTTGGGCGGTACGGAGAAGAATTGTGGTGTTCGATTTTGAAGTCCCGGCATAACTCAGCCATCATCTTATTGTTAAAATTAGAACCATTATCAGTAATGATTCTTTCGGGAACTCCATATCGGCAAATGATATCCCGTTTTAAGAAACGAGCGACCACTTGTTTTGTAACATTGGCATAGGATGCGGCTTCAACCCATTTGGTGAAGTAATCAATTGCCACCAAGATGAAACGATGACCATTGGAAGCTGTAGGCTCAATCTTTCCGATCATATCAATGCCCCACATGGCAAACGGCCAAGGCGACGACATGATGCTCAACGGATTTGGAGGCACATGCACCTTGTCTGCATAGATCTGGCATTTATGGCATTTGCGGGCATATTTGCAACAATCTGACTCCATAGTCAACCAATAATATCCCGACCTTAACAACTTTTTAGCCATTGCCTGCCCTCCGGCATGAGTACCGAAAGAGCCTTCGTGCACTTCAATCATCAACAGGTCTGCTTCATGTCTATCCACACATCTAAGCAGGACCGTGTCAAAATTTCTTTTATACAGCACGCCATCTTTGTTCAAGAAGAAACTACCAGCTAACCTTCTCAACGTCTTCCTGTCTTTGGACGATGCCCCTGACGGGTACTCTTGACTTTTCAAGAAACACTTAATGTCATGAAACCATGGCTTGTCATCAGACGTTGCATCGACCGCAAACACAAATGCTGGTCTGTCAAGGCGGGATACCTCAATCTTAGGTACATGGTTCCATCCTTGCACTTTGATCATGGAAGACAAAGTGGCCAAGGCATCAGCGAACCTATTCTCATCTCGAGGAATATGGTACAGTTTCACTGTTGTGAAAAATGTCAGCAATCTCCTCGTATAATCTCTATACGGCATTAGATTTGCTTGGTGCGTGTACCAACTCCCTTTCACTTGATTGATTACCAAAGCTGAATCACCGAATATATCAAGGGTCTTAATCCGTAGATTAATCGCCTCCTCGATCCCCATTATACAAGCTTCGTACTCTGCTTCATTGTTGGTGCATCCGAAAGTTATTCGGGCAGTGAAAGGCATATGAACACCTTCCGGCGTGATAAGAACTGCTCCAACTCCGCACCCATTCATATTGACAGCCCCATCAAACATCAGACTCCATTTGGATTCAGGGTCTGGCCCCTCCTCCAGAAGTGGTTCCTCGCAGTCTTTAGCTTTGAGAAACATGATGTCTTCATCAGGGAAGTCAAACTTCATGGGTTGGTAATCATCAATCGGCTGTTGCGCAAGATAGTCGGACAAGATACTTCCTTTGATGGCCTTTTGTGAAGTGTAATGAATGTCATACTCTGTCAAGACCATTTGCCACCGTGCAACTCTGCCTGTCAATGCCGGTTTCTCGAAAATGTACTTGATAGGATCCATTTTTGAAATCAACAAGGTTGTGTGCCTAACCATATATTGCCTCAATCGCTTAGCGGCCCATGCAAGTGCACAGCATGTCTTTTCAAGCATTGAGTATCGGGACTCACAATCATTGAACTTTTTGCTCAGGTAGTAAATAGCATGCTCCTTCCTACCTGTCTCGTCATGTTGACCGAGAACACAACCCATGGAACCTTCAAGCACTGTCAGATACATTATCAGCGGTCTCCCTTCAACTGGAGGCATTAGAATCGGAGGTTCCTGCAAGTATTCTTTTATCTTATCGAATGCCAATTGGCAATCGTCATTCCACCTGACCGTTTGATCTTTCCTTAACAATTTAAATATTGGTTCACACGTGGCTGTTAGGTGAGATATGAACCTTGCAATGTAGTTCAATCTACCCAAGAAACCACGAACCTCTTTTTCTGTTCTCGGTTCAGGCATTTCTTGTATTGCTTTCACCTTGGCAGGATCAACCTCGATTCCTCTTTCGCTCACAATGAAGCCCAGTAACTTTCCAGAACGCACCCCAAACGTGCACTTGTTTGGATTTAATCTCAGACGGAACTTTCTCAACCTTTCAAACAGCTTTTTCAGATTAACCAGATGTTCCTCTTCTGTTCTCGACTTGGCAATCATATCATCTACATAACATTCGATCTCCTTATGAATCAAGTCATGAAACAATGTCACCATCGCCCGCTGGTACGTTCCCCCTGCGTTTTTCAACCCAAAAGGCATTACTTTATAACAATATGTACCCCACGGAGTAATGAACGTGGTCTTCTCCATATCTTCAGGTGCCATCTTGATCTGGTTGTACCCGGAGAACCCGTCCATAAATGAGAACACTGAAAATTGAGCTGTATTATCGACCAGCACATCAATATGAGGTAGTGGAAAATCATCTTTCGGGCTAGCTTTATTAAGATCTCGATAATCCACACACATTCTCACTTTTCCATCTTTCTTCGGTACTGGCACGATGTTGGCTACCCATGGAGGATACTTTGTCACAGCAAGAAAACCAGCGTCCCACTGCTTCTGGACTTCCTCCTTAATCTTTAAGGCCATGTCGGGGTGAGTCCGACGAAGTTTCTGCTTGACTGGAGGACATTCTTCTCTCAATGGTAGCCTGTGCACGACAATATCCGTATCCAACCCCGGCATGTCTTGATACGACCAGGCGAAGATGTCAACATACTCGCGCAACATTTCCGTCAAAGTTTGCTTCACATCTGCTTGCAAGCTGGCACCAATCCTGATCTCTTTCTTGGCGTCCTTGGTACCAATATTGATGATTTCTACAGTCTCCTGATGAGGCTGGATGACCCTTTCCTCTTGTTTCAACAATCTGGCCAGTTCTTCAGAAAGTTCACAATCTTTCCCATCCCCTTCTTCGGCTTGATAAATCGGATTGTCAAAGTCATACATGGCCATATCAAAATCGTTATCAGTGGTATCCGGAGGATCAAGTCTGCATGAACGGGTTCATGCCTTATTTTAGAATTTATTTTTAAGCAAAACAAAAGAAAATGAAACATTGCCATTTTATATATTTTTTTTGTGCAAAAATAAAAACTGAAAGACAGAGAACAAAATTTGATTGCAAAACGTCCTTTATTAATGATTAAACATTGCAAATGCAACCATGGTGGCCCTACAAATGAATCTATACGCCTTGGGCAGAGCGCAAGATTTTGTCATGCATTATGGTTAGAAAAAACAAAGAAAAATTACTCTGTCTGAAGAGTAACCCGGATGACTTCTTCAACGAACCAGTTCTGCACTTGTTGTCCCGGAACATGAGGGCGTACCCAGTTGTCCAGGTCACAATCACTGTCAACACTATCCTCCGTGGCTGCACAAGACTGGTCCATGTAGATAATTCCCCCACTATTGAAAGTAATGGGTCCCCTGCTCCCCGCATCTGAAGTTGTAGAGGGATGATAACCAATACCAAATTTGTCTTCCTTCATTGGGGTCTCTATCAACCTGCCCCAACCTTGGGCGTTGCCTGCCCTGACGACCTCGACAGCTTGTTTGTAAGATGAAATGGAGGTACCAGCCCCAACTGGTACAGAAGAAGACTCAGGTGCATCGTCAATATTGACTGCTTCAAATGATTGGCACATCATCTCATGAATTTCCCCATCCATTTCAATGTACTTGAATGTGGACAAGTGACTCACAAAGATGTCTTCCTCCCCACACACTGTCACAACCTGCCCTTCAAACTCATACTTCAGCTTTTGATGTAGAGTAGAAGTAACAGCCCCGGCTCCGTGAATCCAAGGGCGCCCCAATAGGCAGCTATATGCAGGTTGTATGTCCATTACATGGAACATGGATTTGAATACCTGTGGTCCAATTTGTACGGGCAATTCCACCTCACCAAACACAGATCGTCTAGTTCCATCGAATGCTCTGACCACCAATTCACTAGGCCTTAAGATCAAACCATCAACTTCCAGCTTCATTAATGTCTTCTTGGGCAAGACATTGAGTGATGAACCAGTGTCTACCAATACATGAGATAACACTGCGCCCTTACACTCCATCGTGATATGCAAAGCCTTATTATGGTTTCTTCCTTCAACAGTCAAATCTCTACTTGTAAAGCCCAAGCCATGGCTAACATTAACATTGGAGATTACGCCCTCGAGCTGATTAACAGTAATTTCTTGTGGCACGTACGCACTCTTCAACACTTTCAACAACGCCTGTCGGTGCGCATCAGAGCACATCAATAGTGACAAGATTGAAATCTTTGAAGGGGTCTGATTCAATTGGTCCACAATCTTATAATCGCTTTTCTTGATTATCTTCATAAATTCTTCCATTTCCTTATCAAAAGTAATCTTTGTCTCTGCTTCAGGTGTGGGCGCACTTTCAACCACCTGTTTACCCTTAGCCTTTGCTGCAGCTTCTACCTCCTTATCACTTCTCAAGGTTTGGGGAGCGAACAACCTTCCACTCCTTGTAAAGCCCCCTACACCCCCTACGTTATCAACATTTGGGCTGACTGATGACTCAACTTCCTGTTTTTTACCTTCGTAATATACATCTGCCCCATAGTGCCATGGGATAGCTTTCGTGGATGTGAACGGAATTGGTCCTGGCACCGTGATAGTGACAGGACTGGGCCCTTCTGGCGCAACACTCGCCACGGGAACTGCATTGACCGGCATTTGAATCTCAGCGGGAGTGTAATAGATGGTCACGGTTGATATCTCATCAGTGTCTTTCACGACTCTGTCGAACTGTAGACATCCTTCATCGATCAGATTCTGTAAACCCATCTTCAACTTATCACAGCCGTTCTCCTGATTCATGCACTCAGAGCAATCTTGATTACAGCCCGGGAACACCTGTCCCTTCAATAAACGATCTTTTACAACCAACAAAGAAGTTTTCACTTGATGAACGTCTAACACCAAATTCAATCTCCTCCCATCTTCAATAGCGTACACATTTGCTGCACTATGATCAGGCATGGGATGCTGAGTAATATTAGGAGCGGGAGAGAAATTGATGGCTTTAGCATCAATCAAATCTTGTACTTTATGATGGAAAGCCCAGCATTTTTCAATGGAGTGCCCCTGAGCACCTGAGTGGAACTCACAACGAGCATTAGCATCGAAGTTAGGTGGCAGGTTTCCAGCAACCGGAGCTTTCATAGTACGGAGTTCTACCAACTTTAACTCGAGTAGCCGGGGCAACAGCGCGGCATAAGTCATAGGGAGAGGATCCATCTTACGATCCCTCTGTCTAGACCTTTGCTGGAAAAAAGGTTGTTGCTGTTGAACTTGTTGTTGGGGTTGTTGTTTCTGAACAGACGGTGTGGGGATTGTCACAGCATCTACCTGATAATAAGCTCGAGAACGCCCTCTGCCTCGTCCTCTAAACACAGCATTCGTATCACCTTCTCTTCTTTTCTGGTTACTAGCGAACGGTTTCTTCGTCCCCGAAGAGCCAGCCCCACTCACATCCTGGATCCTTCCAAGCTTTAACAGACTTTCTATTCTTTCTCCCGCAATCACAATATCAGCAAATCCAGTCGACGGACAAGCAGCTAATCTATCCAGATAGGCCCCTTGCAAGGTGCCCATGAACATATCTGCCATTTCTCTGTCTGACAAGGGAGGTTGGACCTGGGCAGCCATTTCCCTCCACCTCTGTGCATATTCTTTGAAACTCTCCTTGGCATTTTGTGACAATCCCTGCAATTGGGTGCGGTTGGGCGCCATGTCAATATTATATTGGTATTGCTTCAGGAACGCTTCTGCCAGATCTTTCCAATTCTTCACAGCAGCTCTACTCAACTTCATGTACCAGGTCAAAGACGCCCCCGCCAGACTGTCCTGAAAATAGTGCATCCATAGCTTCTCGTCATCCGTATGGGCTGAAATCTTCCCAAAGTAAGCTTGAAGATGCGTTTGGGGACACGCATTGCCGTGATACTTATCAAAAGTGGGAGGTTTGAACTTAGGGGGAATTCTGACTCCTGAGACCAGCCCCAAGCTGGTAACATCAATACCCATAGAGTTCTTGCATTCTATGGCCCTGATCTTCTCTGCTAACTCATCATACCTTCGATCCCCTTGATTACCCACATCAGCATCCAGCAGAGTAAATTGGTCTTCCAGAGTATCTTCAAGAGTAACACCAGCCTGCCTACCATTTCCATTACCCCGATTGTTACCACCAGGAGGAGGGTTGCCACCGGGGGGAGGAATGCCATGTCCCTGTGAATTGTCATGATGATCACCTTCGGGCCCATTGTCGGGACGCTCTACCAGAAGCCTCAGTCTCTCCTGATTTTGCGCCATGCCAGTCATGAGGGTCATGAACTGGTCCATACGCGCCCTCATTTCCGCCAAATCACTTTGCACTTGATCCATGATTCTTACTTGATTCCTTCGCGTCGAATATCGGTGAATATGACTCTCCGCTATACTGCCTGAAACCAAATAAAGGTTAGAGACCCCGCAACGAGTACCTGAAAAGCAAGTAACAAAAATGCAAAATGATATGCAATGCCATGCAATGCCATGTTTGTCATTTCCGAGGTGCTTTATACCCTGATTCCAATCCCACCACAGAAATCTGAAGACCAGAAATTGTGATATAAAGAGACGTGTCGTGGTCATGTGCTTGTGTGCAGCTATCTGATAAGGAATAATTCTGAATAAAACTGCTCATACTCATTCAACGAAGTATTCAAGTACATTTAAGAAAGGTTCAACCGCAAATGCAATACAAGGAAAAATGGATCCATCAACAAGCCTGATGGTAACCATTAACAACAAAATATAAGGAAAAGAACATCAGTCTGACAATTCCACACCCTTCAGCTTATCACTTGAGTATTTGATCTCCTCAAAAAGTATACGGGTACGCTGGTGATTCGGCTTTTCAATCATTTCTTTGATCAAGACATCCCTTTTCTCAAGAGCTTCAGTTAAAGAACCCATGTGCAGCATCAGAGCCTCGTCATCACACACTCCTTTGTGTCTCTTTATGCCGGCTTGCGTCTTGAGTATCTCCCTTTCTATCATGACTTCTTCAAGCTCTTTCTTGGTATTCCTTAGCTCACCTCTAGCTTCTTCTAGCTGTTCCTGACTCTTACCGAGGCTTTCCCGATACTTTCTCCTCTGCTCATGCGCCTTTTCAAGCTCTTCGTCCTTAATCTGCAACTGTTCCTGTAATTCGGCATTCTCTATCCTAACTTCGTCCCAAGCGTGCTGAAACTTTGTTAACTTTTCTTTGGTCTGTGCTAACGCCTGTTTGGTTTGCTTGTGGGCTTGAGTAGCATCATCAGCACCTTTACTAATCTTCCGGAAATGTTGGGCTCTTCCAGCAAAGTCTTTTTCTTTTGCAGTTAGGATTTGTTCAGCATCTTGGGCTTTCCGCTCCAGCTCTTTGTTGGCATGTAGAGCATTCTGAAGACGGCTACTCAACTCGAAATTCTCTCCTTGGAGCTTTTTCACCAAGGCTTGCAACTTGTCAACTTCTTCCACAGTAGCAGTGCTTCTTGCTTTCTCATTCTCCGGATACAAAAGGGGTGCCTTACCAAAAGGCAAGAGAAAATCTTCAACTCTTTTCTTCACCCACTCTTCATATGCTGGATAAACCCGGTTGTTAGGCTTTCCTAGAGTAACTTTCCCCTTTTTCAGTATGCTACCCCAGCTTTCAGAAGCTTTCTGTGCTGCTTCCCAACCATCTGATGTATGAAAATAAAGGGACTCCTCCACATCTCTCTTGATAGGCGGACCTGTCAGGGCATATCCAAATTGCCGAATGGCCAAAGAAGGATTGTAGTTAATCCCACCCAGTCTTCCTATCAGTGGAACGTTAGGGAACTTACCACAGCTGTGGATAATATTCTTGCCAATCAGCCCATGATCTACCCATACGATGTCCTTGGCCACCAATCCCATTAAACGCTGTTTCCACTCTAGAGAATCTTTGGAATCCACAAAAGCCCCTGATTGTGGTAAACGGCCCGCAAACCACTTATAGAACAAGGGTGCACAACAACGAATTATCCCTCCTCTTTTCTTTTCGTTTCGGTTGTACAATGAGTAGTGAAGATCTCCCAGTAGCGTTGGCACCGGGTTCTTCATCATGAATATTCGTATAGCGTCCGTATCAATAAAATCCGGCTCGTTGGGAAACAACACTATGCCGTATATACAAAGGGCTAACAGAGCATTAAAAACAAGCCAATTCTCGCCTTTAGCTGCTTCCTGGGCCTTCTTAATCAGATATTCCAGCTTGTAACCACGAATCTTTCCTTTGTTGGAGACATTGTCACTTAGCTCTGATTTGCTCAAATAAAGAGCACCAGCCAACTTCCCAAAGTCAAGATCCCCCACTGATCCAAAGAAAGGGGGCTCCTCCTTGATAGCAATCCCCAACATGTTGGAATACTCCTCCAGGGTAGGAACCAACACATAGTCTGGAAATACAAAACATCTCAGAGGCGGATCATAGAACTGCATCAACGTATGGAGACCTCTGGCTTCATAATCACTGACATTACGGACCATAGATAAAATCCACCCATATTTCTCTTCAAAAGCTTCTCGTGCTGCCGGGCTCGCCATTCCCTTCAGCACAACAATAGGGCCCAAAGTAGGCGTAAGGAACTTGTAGCTGATGATATTCTTCCTCTCTTTAGTGTTCATCTTTGCAGGGACCTGATGACTGGAATCAAGGGTAATATATGCACCTGGAAATGAATAAACATGTATGTTAGGATATGATAATGCAATGCAAAGGGCAATGTGATCAGGTAATCAGGTGTCTGTGCTGAACTGTGAGCGGTGTCAGTGTAGCTCTGAGACTAATATAGAACCATAGATAAGAACCATCTGAATACAATAGGATGAAACTTCCTTTTTGTGCAATGATGATAGAAAACCGGGTATGTAGGAGGTCATGGTTACCTGCAAACCTGTAAACAACCCGCCCTTCTCACATGTGGGTACTAGGATGTTCAGTATCCCGGGCTCTCAGGTCGAGAAATGATGATACGTTCACCATTTCTGGTTTGGCATCATCATCAATCGAGGAGGCCTCAACTGATTCTCCAAAACAAAAAGGTCCTCAGCTTCTGGCACTGAGGTCGAGAAGCAATAGTACATTCATCCCTCAGGGTACAGTACTACCGCCAATCGAGGAGTGCCTCCGCTGATTCTCTTTCAAAAAGGGATGTCCTATAGTAAGTTCCCAGCATTGGGTCCTCGGATCGAGAATGTGCAATGGGTTTGCCACGGAATGTGGTCTGCCACTGTCACAACTCGGGAGGAGTGCCGCAACTGAGTCCTCGGGAATGGTCACCAGAGTCGACAGTTCCTCAAGAGAATAACCACTGGCCTGCATAACATGCAGTAGCAGAAAGCTCCTGATAGAACCTCGTCTGGTTGTGGGTCTCATGAACAACAATACGTGGTCACCACCACGCAAGCGTCATGACTATCCACTCTAATACCTATGTATGTACTCAAGCCTTGGTAGTGGGCTTATCTCTCAGAACACCCATCCCGCCAAACAGACAAAACAGTGCAACACAATATAATATATGATATGTAATGCTAAAATGCGGTAAATACAGTAATGTACAGTAAAACGGTAAATAACCATACAATAAAACAGTAAATACAGCACAACAGTAAACACCCAACGAAAGAAAAACAAACAAGCGCTAGGATTGACTCGCTAAGGAAACCAGAGATTCTGGGTTTCGATCCCCAGCAGAGTCGCCAGCTGTCGCTCTCGGGATTTTCATCCTAGTACAAACGCGAAAGTGGCACCGAACAGAGTCGCCAGCAATGTGTATTTATCCCAAGAGAGGGAAAGGAAACACCGCGTAAACCTGAAGAGAAGGAAAAGCATGGTCTTGCGACCAAGAGAAGTGGGTTCGGGAGTCAGTTACGCGAGAGGAAGGTATTAGCACCCCCTCGCGTCCATCGTACCCGATGGGATCCACGCTTGCTTGTTTCGATCAAAGGGTGATAGAAAAGAATACTGGAAGAGGAACTAGAAAAGGAATGGAAAGAGAAAGAGAAACAAATGTAGGGAAAATAAAAGAAGTGCTCGCATGGGCCCTACCCCACTGCCTACGTATCTCATCGGGAGCATGAGAATCAGAGCGACGTAGTTCCCCTCACTAGGGATGGATTGTTTGTGTTTTTTAGAGAACGGCTTACGTTCTAGCTCAGGTGTTGCAGGCTCGCTGGTCCGAGTGCGTTACCATCTTGCAAGAGAACGAGTAGAAGCGCGTTCGTGCGTTGAGAGTGAATGAGGTGAGAAAAGAATTCCCGAAGGAAAGACGTTATTGTTTGTTTTTTGTCTTTTAGAAGGAAGTGTTTTGGATTTGTTTGCATACGACAGTGTATCTGGATCTTATTCATTGGAATGTGTACCTTCTCACATTCCAAGATGGAATGGGTAAGAAAGCACACTAAGGGTGAAGAAGACCCTCACACTTAATTCCAATTATCAAGGTTCAAACACACTAGCATACTTGTGTTTATTAAGTGTTTTGTTGATTATGAAGTGAAGAAGTGTTTTTTATTATTTGCACCTTCAACAAGTATTGCATTTAAGTCCCTCATACAAGATCAAATGTTTAACACATTGACCCAAGATGGGCTATATGCTACACATTCTAAGATTACAAGAGAAGACCCCTTATAATCTTTTCTTTATATGAAAGGCCTAAATGCAATAAATGCCTACGTTTATTGTATGTTTTGAATTTTCTTTGAGATGAGAAGATGAAAGACTCAAGAGAAGTTAAAGGTAAAATCTATATGGACTAAGACTCAATCCTAATTGATTAGTTAAGGGAGTGATCCTAAAGTTTGTGAGGTTTCAACCTAAAGTCTAAAGAAAGAATGAATTAAACAATTCACTTCTAAAGTAGAAGATGAATTGTAATTCACAAAGGGAAAGTGATGAGTTATTAAAAGAAAGCACATAAGTGCTTAACAAAACACAAAATGGAATTGTAAAAGAGAAAGGATAGAAGTTGAATGTGGATTCCTTATCCACACTCAATTGAAACTTACCAAAGCCCCTACATGGTTAGTAAACATGTATAAGAAGTATAAGAAGTAAAAGAACATGTAATGCATCATAAAACTCAAAAGAATTAAATGAGAAAACAAATCCTAGAACCACAACCAGAATGGGCATCATATGGACAACAAATGAATATCATCATACAAGTGCAAGTGAATAGGCAACAAACATCATCCATTAGCATTTAAACATGTTACAAGAAGAAAGGGTAGATGAAAGATGGCAAGAAATGAAAAGGACATGCATAAATGGAACATATACATCAACAACCAGAATTGAAACTAAATAAAAAAAGGTTTATGAACATCTCAAAAGTATTTATGAATCAACTTCAAGACATTCAAGAAGTAATAGAAGAAGAAGTGAGATGAAAACTCAAAAAGAAGGTGCAAACAATACATGTTAGGATGCACAAAGTTCAAGTTGAAATGAACATGTGAAGATGACCTATAATGTGCAACAATGACCTATAATATCACTTGAATGACTCATACAACTATGCAAATGCTCATACAAATATGCACAAAAGAGTTCATGCAAACATGCACTAAAGTTATGATGACATGACATGTATTATGCTTCCAATGTAATGCATCAAACAAAGACCAAATGGATTCATGAAAATTATGCCAGCATATTATTGGAATGCCTAGGTTAGAAATGCATCATACATCAAGATAGCATGTAAAAATTCAGAGCAAAATGACTTCAAACAAAGCAATTAGGTCAAATTGAAACATCATGCAAAGTGGTGCAAATATAGGCATCAAGACATGTGATAAAATGACCTAAAAATCAAACAAAAATCATCTAACATGCTTCAATGTATTAGTGAATCAATGCAAAAAGAATCATGTCAAAACAGTTGGTAATGAGCAAGAACAAAATTAAACAAATTCATGTATCATGCTTAGAATGCATCTAAATGGAAATTCAAAGAAAATTATGGACCAGGGGTAAAAAGGTCATAAAATCAAGAAATAAAATCATGGAAAATTTCCTAAATGTTCTAAGAATACACATGAATTTTTGTGGAATTTTCTAATGTCATTTGATATTTATAAAAATTGAAAAGCAAACGTGTATAAAATGAAGAAAATAAAAGGAAATAGAAAACAAGAGTGGGGTGCAAATATAGTAAACCAACAGTTCAAAGTGTTTGGGCTTTAAAACAGGGAGGTGCGAATAGCATTCTGGCTAAGTCCACTAAGCGCTCAGAACACACTAACAACCATGCACTTCAGTCAACAATAGTCAAAGTAATAACAACCATCAGATTAAGTCAAGTCAAGAAACAAGTCAAGGTAATTACATCCAACGCGCATTCATGAATGTGCACCTTAACTACCATGCAATGCATCACATCACTTTTAAGTGAATCAGAAAAATGGCACATGACATGCACGCCCTTTTTTAATGTGTTGGCCAATCCTACACCACACGATGCAAGTAAATCCACGGTCCTGATTAAAACTGCACACCAAACCCTAACACATGATCACCGGCCGGAGAGGGACCTCCGGTCACCTTCTCCGGCCACACACCACCGTCTGCAACTCTCACATGTCCCAGAAATGCACCAATATTATACCAAAATGAAGCTGAGCTCACGTAGATTAAGAATTCACAATTGTTTTTCACATACCAAGCACACACATAGAGAACAGAGGAGATTAAATCATGCCCTAAGTTTTGGATCTAGGCTTCTAAGAAGCTCTATCAACTAGCCAGAGTTCAAATGCTCCTAGCGAGCTCATATCAACAAAATAAGCTAAACAAACTCTAAATCATGCCAGAAAAGTTTGAGATGATGAAACCTGAAAATGCTGCAAACTGGAGTTAAACAAAAAACCAGAGAATCGTGCTTCTTCTTTGAGCTACTCTTGGCCAAATAAAGGCTTGAGAATCTTGAAATCGTGCAGAGAATCACACTGAAAATTCCAATCTCTTGAAACTGAACTTGATTACTTGGATGTGTATGCTCTTATTCTTGATCCAAAATGAAACAATGAAGATGATGGAGGCGAAATGTGAAAGGAGATGGTGAAAATGGAGTGCAGTCAGAGAGAAAACAAAGAGATTGAGAGAAAAAGTTTGAAGTATTGGAGAGGGAGAGTGAAAAAATGAAGCTGAAAAACAAAATTGAGAGTGAGGATTTGATTTATAGTGTGAGCTAACCACGGTTAACCTGAGTTGGTTAACTGAGTTGAAGTGATTTAGGTGAGTCCATCCTAACTAACTGAGTCAAGTTAGTTAGGGGACGAGCTGTGATATAGTGATGATGATCTATGGCGAGCTAGGGTGGATTACAAAAGATCAGTGGTGGTGGTAAACTCGTGTGTGAGCTGCAGCAACATAAACTTGCTCTACAAGTTTCATTCTTTCCACTTCCATGTAATGAGTCTGAGCAGCACGTGCAAGCAAGGACAATGTTAGTTCTGAAAAGGCAAAGTATCATAAGGTGTGGGATATGTGCATACACTTTGAAATAACAACAACAACAACACTTGTTTTTTCTGATTTTATGACAGTTGGAACCAATGAAAACAAGCAAGTTTGAGAAGGAAATTCTCCATGTATTGTGAATAATTTGATGAGGCTTTGTGATCATTAGAAAGAGGGATCATAGTAGAACATGTTTGGTATGAAAAATGAATTGAAATGAGGCTTGAAATAAGTTGCAAAATGACTTATAACATCCACATTTGGAACTGATAGAAGGGCGTGGCAACTGGTTGGTTGACAAGGCATCTTGGCACCTGGATTTTCAGCATGATTACCATGACTTGAGGCCACTATTTCTCCATCATAACTTGATCAGATGAGATTTTGCCCAACATGAACATTGAAGAGGGCATTGCAAGGAACAATATTGATGTTGACAAGTTTTTCATTTGAGGCCTTTAACCATGAGAAAAAATAGGCGAATATATGGCACACCAACTGTTTGAGAAAATGACTGCGCGCAGACCTGGCCAAACTTGGTCATGACATGGTTTTTGGCCTACTTTCCTCCAACTTTGATCAATCATATCTCCCTCATTTTTTATCCAATGGAGATGTTCCACACATGGATTTGAAGCTTAAAGCAAGGCCTTTCATTGAGGCAGAGTGGAATTTTCATTTGGTGCTCCAATTTTGAATGGCCTTGGTTCCAATTCTGATGCAAAATGGCCAAAAACTTGCTATTTTTAGTAACCCTTCTTCATCCAAAAATGGCAACTTTCCACATCTTGATTTTTTCATGATTCCTTTGGAGTTTCTTGATCAAATTTTGTACATTGGACATATGTAACATGAATTTCATGAATTTGGCCTTAAAAAGTCAAGGGTTGACTTTTTCCTCTGATTATTTGACTTGGCCCCAAATTCCTTGATTTTTTATCTTTCTTCCAATTGAATCACTTCTAAAACCAATTGAGATGCAATCTTCCACATCCATATACCTAGGGACATATAGGAAACCATGACATCAAGTCTTGCCCAAAAAAGCAAAGATTCCCTGATTTAAATGGAAACCCTAATTTTGGCCCCCTCTGGTTAGGAGGTAAAAGTGCAGTCTCCAATTTCAAATTCCTCAGAGTATGTTGTGTATCCTCTTAAAGGATGATGAGATATACCATTTGAGGATGATTTTGGATCAATGAGCTATCTCTTTTGAGGGTTTTCCTTCAGTTTTTGAATCTCTTGCATAGTGAAAGATGTAATGCTTCAATCTCCCATTGAATCTCACTTCCTCGAGGTTTTGGAAGATCAATTGAGATAGTATGAGACATGAGAGACCTCTTGGCTTGCCTAGAGCCAACTTGATTGACCTTTTTGTGCTTTGAATGATTCCTTGATTATCCACCTTCCACCTGATCACATGCCCTGATGGTAAGAAGGATGCCATGCTTCATTTTTCTATGTTAAATGCAATGTAATGTTAATGAGGTGGATATGATATGATAAATGATAATGCCATGCTATGATGACAAAAGGGGAGAGCAAATTTTGGGGTATTACACCTAAGTATCTGTAGTACTCTATAGGAACCTCTTGTTAGTATTTGTGTTATGTTATGTTTGCTTGCTAAGGGAAAGTGTGCTAAGGTAAAGGTAAAGACCTATGGGTATATACACTAAGTATGCTCGCTAAGACATCGCATCTCGTGCCTACGTATCCTAACGGGAATGGAATCAGAGCATTCGTAGTTCCCCTCAACGGGGTTGAGGAACTCTTGACTGTGGTCAAGGTTCCAAGGGAAAGCATGGTGAAAAGCTTGAAAGCAAAGCTTGTGAGGATTTGATTGTTTAGGAGAAGAGATTAATGGCTATCTCTTGGGAAAGGATTATGAAGGGTTAGACCGTCGTGAAGGAGAAGAGATTAATGGCTATCTCTTGTGAAGGTTAAAGAAAGGTTTAAAAGTTATAAGAGATTAATGGCTATCTCTGGGGAAGGCTAGGAATGAAAGGGAATGAAGTGTTCACGGGAAAGTAAGGTCTGTAACACCCCAATTCTCATCGTGAATAAATAATACATAAATAAATCAGAGTAACTAAAAATTTATTTTTCCGACAGAAACAAGGATGCCACAACAGTAGAAAGAAAATACAATCCCTGCTCGTAAATTTGATACATAAGACAAAATAGAATACCCTCGAAGGGGAAACTTTTTCCAACAAAAGGAAAAACTCAATTATGAAATAAAGCGGAAAGATCCATAACTGACTTGTTTTACAAAATACATTGTTTTATAACCTCAAAACATTCATACAAGGGTAATACAACATAAATCCTTCAAACGTTTACATATATAACATAATCGTTCCCCGACTCCCGTGCTACGTATCAGAGCAGACAGACTGACAAACAGATGGAGAGCTAATCTTCACAAAAGCCTCCAAGACTATTAATCTGCAATTGCCTCATAGAGCAACAAACCACAGCAGAAGGGTGAGAAACAACAACTAAATCAAGATTGCATAATAATATACAAACACATATAAATTCACATGCACAGTTATTCTCACCACAAGCATCACATACCAATACATATAGCATGCCACATATACTTAACATATATCAATTATCCAACATAATCACATATTTGCGCATAAGGCATACCAAAGTTATAACGTATAGAAACACACCACCACATCACATAGCATATGCCTACACATAAGACATATTATCCACAACCAATGCATTTATCACATATGCAAATCAATTCACCAATTCAAACATAAATCTCAACACATAATCAATCAGTTCATAATTTTCCACACAAAATCAATCCATTCATGATTTTCCACACATAATCAATCCATTCATGATTTTCCACACATAATTAATCCATTCATGATTTATGCAAATGCAAAGAGACCGACACAACGACTCTATGAAAATGCGGTACCATCCATCCATCAATCTCATCACTAGTTCACTCAGGAACTATTGGAATCATCGCTTGTTACTTAGTGTAACTCCCCGTCGGGCAAACGATGTTCCCCGTCGCTTTAGGTCCTCTTGGTATAAGGCGCACGACGTTTATGGATCGCTTTAGGTCCTCTTTGTATAAGGCGCACGATGTTATAGCGGATTCCCTCTAGAATCGTTTCGTCGCTCACACCTACTAGGGCACACGACATCACAAGAATGCATATCATGATGCTTGGCATACAAGGACTCATGACAATCAAATGCATCTTCATAATCAACAATATGAATTACCTCATCGTCATATTCATGCATTGAAAACAATTCAAACAATGCATTTCAAACCATAAAGGCCACCACACAACATACATTGAATTTCACATAAACAATGCATTTCATCACAAACCACAACAATCATACAATCACAATTACTTCCACAAGGGATTCACACCACAAAGGCTACCCACAATACATCAAAACAACATACATTGATATTCAATCAAGCAATATATTTTACCACACAACAACATCTTTAATCACGCATCGAGGTCTAATCCAAAACAATGCACATATTTTCCATAAGGACACAAACCATCATCACAACATTCCATCAGGTATATCCACATCATATAATAACACACAAGCTACACGTTACATATCAAAAGCATATAGCATGATAACACATCAATCGCGCACAATTACGACGGTAAAAATCCGACAACACCACACTATCACAAAACCACGACTTAAATAAATCATCTACTTCCCTCCAAACCATTTTTAATAGAAATAAATTTTCATTAGCTTTACAACGCTTCGAACGGGGGTCAAAACGGACTTACGGTTCAAAAGTTATGAAGAAAACAAAATCGGACATTTTGGAAAATTCTGTGATCATGCGTCGACGCATGAGCTGGGGGTCAGCGCATGATCCTAGACATTTCGCCCGGGTTAGCGCATAAATCTGGGGGTTAGCGCATGAATGCGCAGATTTTGCTAAAAATTCAGTTTTTGACCGTTAAATGCCTTCCGGACCTCCGATTTCGATTCCGTAAAAAGCCCCGGTCTCAGAATTCGAAATACTACAATATTTTCACCATTAAAAAAGCCATCCAACACATTTTTCATTTTTGAAATATTTTGAAACATAATTTTATCAATTTATCCCAATTCCAAACTCGATCAAAACCACTCGAAAACACAACAACAACCATTCCCGATTAATTCCTATCCTCACCCGACTATACTACACAACTTATTCCACATTCCAACCGTGAAAACATCGATTTCTCACCATTTCATCATTATTGCCCTAACTCTCACAAACTATGTAACTCACTCCAAGACTCCCTAAATCATACCAACGAGTATTCCCGATTAAACCCAAACATTACTCGGCTATGCTACACAATCTATTCCAAATTCTAACCGTTAAAACATCGATTCTACACATTTGTTCTTCAATCCAACCAATAAGGAAAAGTATATATTTCAACCAAACAAACACAAACAACACATACATATACATATACAATCGAAATATAATCGAAACTTCTCACCCTTACCCGATTAATTGAAGATCAAGCTTTGTTTTGATGATTTTCTCTTCTTCCCCTTCTTCTCTCTTTTCTTTCTCTTCTTTCTCTTTTCTTTCTCTTCTTTCTCCTTTTCTCTCTATTTCTCTCTATCTTATATAAAGAAAAATATCTTACCATGCAAAAAGACCAAAATACCCCTACACTCAAATATCTCGCAAACGCTCTCAAAATGCGATAAAACATAATAACGATGAAAAATAATATATTGTCAAATAAAAGTCAAGAATAAAATAATATAAAAACAAAAATAATTAAATCGACTCGATTAAATAAATCGGACAAAACGAGGCGTTACAACTCTCCCCCACTTAGAAATTTTCGTCCTCGAAAATATACTGATACGAACAACTCCGGATACGACTCTCGCATCCGACTAACCCACTCTCATGCCAAAAAAGGCACACCACGAATAACACAAACTGACAAACCACCTTGCTAATAGCAGCTACAACAACGACAACTACAACGACAAGATGCAAAACCCATACAATGCACTTGACGACCAACTCACGACTCAAAGAATACACAAGTTACTAATACACAGGTTCACTCTTGAACCAGAACACAACAAGATCGTTACCCTCACCAAAGGTAACACTCCCCTAATTCCCCACAAAGGAATTAACCACTCGCACTCGACCCATCACCATGGAAACGAGGCAACCACACAAACAAGAACATAAGGTTCCAAGACAGAACATCGTTTCAACAACCTCGACTAAACCAGGATACCAAACATCCTTGTCACACAACAATATTACAGCAATGCTACGATTCACCAATCGAACATACAACCAAAACATCCATCTACATATTAGTACCTGATTAATATTGAAACCTTCCACTTATCACTTCCATTATAGAACATCCCACGGTCTCATCATTCCTACCGTTTCCCACTGTTCAACCTTTGAACTCTATCAAGTCACACATGCATATACGAAATGTGCCACATCACGCTTCCGTTGCGCACTCTGATTACTTCGAAACCATCAAAACTATCAATCCCACGTCCAAAGTCTAACTCTTTTTCATATTCGCCAAAAAACACTGTTCACTTTAATATACCCAACCTCACACTCCACTGAGTTATCTCACACACCAGACCCAAGTCTCTGAACTGCTCAAATAATTCTAATTCTCTGACCATCAAAATAGACATATATAAAGACTTTCAACTTAACTCATCAGGCACGACATCCGATTTTCCCGAAGGGTACTCCAAGCCAAACTCATAACTCGTCACGAATTCTAACCATTCTCGTTGTCTCATACTCTATTCCTTCCGACCAAACAGGTACACAATATTCTTGTGATTACTAAACACTTCGAACCCAGAACCATAAAAATAATACCTCCAAATATTCCAACACAATACAACCGCAACCCATTCCAATTCCTGAATAGTATAGATCCTTTTATGAATCCTCAATTGTCGTAAGCATAAGCCACGACATTACCCCCCTTGCATTAACCCACTGACTATCCTCATCAAAGACACCTCGCAATACCTCACCAACGGTTTATCAGGATCACACAGAATCAAGACTGAAGCCGTAGACAAATCCTACTTCAGCTCTCTCAAACTTCCCCCACAATGAACATCCAAAGCAAATGACTTACCCTTTGCAAGTCAACCGAAGTAACGAAAATGCTAACTTGGAAAAACCCTCCATAACCTCCGGTAATAACCAACTAAAAGTCCAAAAATATTCCAATCCCTTAACCAACTTCGGAGCCTCTCAATGTAGAACTGCATCTACTTCCGATGGATCTATAACAAATACTCTCATCTGAAATAACATATCCAAGAAAACCAACCTTTTTCAAACCAAATTCTCGCTTGAATAACTTAGCATAAAACTTCGTTTCTTTTCAACACTTGTAATTCAATTCTCAAGCTATCCAGAACACAACTGCAAGTTTCCATACTACTCACTGGTTAACACACAACCTCAAGCTATCATCCTTTTCCTTACCAACCATGCTGGACCTCTTCAAGTTGACACACTAATGTTTCATCCAAAAACACATCTGAAAACCATGCACAACTGACGGCCCATCACTGTGGCTTTCCTGCCAAATTCCAGAAAACTATCATCACAAACACGACAAACATCTGAGTTTCACTTCCTAAAAGTTCTCCTACTTACTTAGTAGATCCAAACCTCAAATCTTCACCTTCGTCAAATTTGAGTTCACACTCTACTCTCTGAGAACACCATTAACGATACCCAATCGTTCTCTCTCAACGACTTCCCAACTGGACCAACATATCAAAACCTCTAATCCATCCCATCTTTCGATATTAGAATCTTCATCGACTCAACAAAACAATCCGTAATCATTTTGTTAATTCCAAACAATTCATTGCACACACTATCAAAGCCGGAAAGACACGTCTATTCCATCCAACATAATTTCATCTACTATCAACAAGAGATTAAGGGTGATCAGTTCCTCAATTTGTCAATAGACAGCCGACAATCATGATGGGGCATAAACCATCTTTACCAAACTATAATAGCATTCCTTGCACCTCATGCACAAAAATACCTAAGGCACAAATCCGTAGTCGACATAAACCTTACCTCCGCATTCACTCCGGAACTGGAAACAACACTTACACTTTTGCAACCAACTGCACCCTGAGCCAATGCTCCACACCTGAAGCAACTTGGAGAAGTACAAGCTTCTCCCCCACTTATCTCATTCTCACACCTGAAGACAACGGAATAGAAAAACCAGAAAGTACTGACAGTGTTTCACACACATATCACGTACTAAGGGACAAACAACAACGACAGTATTCAACTGTCACACCAACTGACTCAACAACTTGGCCGGACGGATCGACCCGCTCTGATACCATTATTGTAACACCCTAATTCCCATCGCGAATAAATAATACATAAATAAATCAGAGTAACTAAAAATTTATTTTTCCGACAGAAACAAGGATGCCACAACAGTAGAAAGAAAATACAATCCCTGCTCGTAAATTTGATACATAACACAAAATAGAATACCCTCGAAGGGGAAACTTTTTCCAACAAAAGGAAAAGCTCAATTATGGAATAAAGCGGAAAGATCCATAACTGACTTGTTTTACAAAATACATTGTTTTATAACCTCAAAGCATTCATACAAGGGTAATACAACATAAATCCTACAAACGTTTACATATAGAACAAAATCGTTCCCCGACTCCCGTGCTACGTATCAGAGCAGACTGACTGACAAACGGATGGAGAGCTAATCTTCACAAAAGCCTCCAAGATTACTAATCTGCAATTGCCTCATAGAGCAACAAACCACAACAGAAGGGTGAGAAATAACAACTAAATCAAGATTGCATAATAATATGCAAACACATATAAATTCACATGCATAGTTATTGTCACCACAAGCATCACATACCAATACATATAGCATGCCACATATACTTAACATATATCAATTATCCAACATAATCACATATTTGCACATAAGGCATACCAAAGTCATAACGTATAGAAACACACCACCACATCACATAGCATATGCCTACACATAAGACATATTATCCACAACCAATGCATTTATCACATATGCACATCAATTCACCAATCCAAACATAAATCTCAACACATAATCAACCAGTTTATGATTTTCCACACATTATCAATCCATTCATGATTTTCCACACATAATCAATCCATTCATGATTTTCCACACATAATCAATCCATTCATGATTTATGCAAATGCAAAGAGACCGACACAACGACTCTATGCAAATGCGGTACCATCCATCCATCAATCTCATCACTAGTTCACTCAGGAACTATTGGAATCATCGCTTGTTACTCAGTGTAACTCCCCGTAGGGTAAACGATGTTCCCCGTCGCTTTAGGTCCTCTTGGTATAAGGCGCACGACGTTTATGGATCGCTTTAGGTCCTCTTTGTATAAGGCGCACGATTCGATCGCTTTAGGTCCTCTTTGTATAAGGCGCACGATCGTCTATAATCATCACTTTAGGTCCTCTTTGTATAAGGCGCATGATGTTATAGCGGATTCCCTCTGGAATCATTTCGTCGCTCACACCCACTAGGGCACACGACATCACAAGAATGCATATCATGATGCTTGGCATACCAGGACTCATGACAATCAAATGCATCTTCATAATCAACAATATGAATTACCTCATCGTCATATTCATGCATTGAAAACAATTCAAACAATGCATTTCAAACCATAAAGGCCACCACACAACATACATTGAATTTCATATAAACAATGCATTTCATCACAAACCACAACAATCATACAATCACAATTACTTCCACAAGGGATTCACACCACAAAGGCTACCCACAATACATCAAAACAACATACATTGATATTCAATCAAGCAATGTATTTTACCACACAACAACATCATTAATCACGCATCGAGGTCTAATCCAAAACAATGCACATATTTTCCATAAGGCCACAAACCATCATCACAACATTCCATCAGGTATATTCACATCATATAACAACACACAAGCTACACGTTACATATCAAAAGCATATAGCATGATAACACATCAATCGCGCACAATTACGACTGTAAAAATCCGACAACACCACACTCTCACAAAACCACGACTTAAATAAATCATATACTTCCCTCCAAACCATTTTTAATAGAAAGAACTTTTCATTAGCTTTCCAACGCTTCGAACGGGGGTCAAAACGGACTTACGGTTCAAAAGTTATGAAGAAAACAAAATCAGACATTTTGGAAAATTCTGTGATCATGCGTCGACGCATGAGGCTGGGGGTCAGCGCATGATCCTGGAAATTTTGCCCGGGTTAGCGCATAAATCTGGGGGTTAGCGCATAAATGCGCAGATTTTGCTGAAAATTCAGTTTTCGACGGTTAAATGCCTTCCGGACCTCCGATTTCGATTCCGTAAAAAGCCCCGGTCTCAGAATTCGAAATACTACAATATTTTCACCATTAAAAAGCCATCCAACACATTTTCCATTTTTGAAATATTTTGAAACATAATTTTATCAATTTATCCCAATTCCAAACTCGATCAAAACCACTCGAAAATACAACAACAACCATTCCCGATTAATTCCTATCCTCACCCGACTATACTACACAACTTATTCCACATTCCAACCATGAAAACATCGATTTATCACCATTTCATCATTATTGCCCTAACTCTCACAAACTATGTAACTCACTCCAAAACTCCCTAAATCATACCAACGAGTATTCCCGATTAAACCCAAACATTACTCGGCTATGCTACACAATCTATTCCAAATTCTAACCGTTAAAACATCGATTCTACACATTTGTTTTTCAATCTAACCAATAAGGAAAAGTATATATTTCAACCAAACAAACACAAACAACACATACATATACATATACAATCGAAATATAATCGAAACTTCTCACCCTTACCCGATTAATCAAAGATCAAGCTTTGTTTTGATGATTTTCTCTTCTTCCCCTTCTTCTCTCTTTTCTTTCTCTTCTTTCTCTTTTCTTTCTCTTCTTTCTCCTTTTCTCTCTATTTCTCTCTATCTTATATAAAGAAAAATATCTTACCATGCAAAAAGACCAAAATACCCCTACACTCAAATATCTCGCAAACGCTCTCAAAATGCGATAAAACATAATAATGATGAAAAATAATATATTGTCAAATAAAAGTCAAGAATAAAATAATATAAAAACAAAAATAATTAAATCGACTCGATTAAATAAATCGGATAAAACGGGGCGTTACAGGGTCTGACAGCAAGACACCTACGTGGAGTGTGGCGACTCCAAACCTAAGGCTAGGTTAAAAGGATAATGAGCTATCTATGACCTTGCGGTCAATAGAGAGACTTTCCTTTGGAAGGAGGGGAATCAAGGGATGGAAATTAAGTGAACAACATGAATATGGCAGAGATAACATTTTCAAAGTCTTGAAATCAGAGATATGTTAAAGCATACAAACAACAAAATGATTTTATTCCAATTCAAGGAACAAACATCTCAAGCAAACATTTCACGTACCACATAATACTCAAAAAAATCTTAAAAGTCCTCAAGAACCAGTTGATGATTTTCCATAAAAAGTCCTTGAATTAAATATAAAGTTAATGTGTATTTTTGTTTTGAAGTTTTAGAAAGAAAATAAAATAAATATGAGAATTGAAATAAAAATAAGAAAAGAACTATGCATTTTTTTTTTGTTTTGAAATTTTTAGAAAGAAATGAAATTAATTAAAAAAACAAAAAAAAACTAAGTTTAAGTATGGCAGGCGCCATATAAATGTGGCCAGTGCCACAAGTGTGTGGCCAGTGCCACAAGTGGGTGGCCAGTGCCATGAAACTTGTGGCAGACACTATTTCACTATGGCAGGTGCCATATAAATATGGTTAGTGCCACAAAAATGTGGCTAGCGCCACACCTTACCATGGCAGGCGCCATGGATTGCTCTTTTCTTTATTTATTTTTGTTTAGTTTTTTTTATTTAACAACAACCACAACCCGGTTCACGGTCAAACAAAATTCACACATTAATCTTTGCAATATTTACAGGAATCAAATATTAACATGATAATAAATATGATAACAGTTACGGAGTAAATGATTACGATATTTTGAAAATGAAATGAAACAGAAGAATGAATGTTACCTAGTGGAGATGGTCCACTGCCTCTTCACAGGTACATGTTCTGAAAAAATAAATGATGAGCTTCTTCTCCAAAACTCTTGCAACAACGTACTTGCAGATTTTCAAGAACAAGTGGGGAAGAAAAAAGAGAGAGTATTTAGCCTTTTTGGGGTGAATCTGGGGTGTTTTTGAAGTGGGGAGTGAGCCTCTATTTATAGGAAAAGTGAAGGTATGACCTGATTTTTCATATTGTCAAATTTACCCTTTTCCAAGCTTCTCGCGCAAGCTGGATGAGGTTTGAAAAATATTCATTTATCAGAATAGTAAGTGGCGTATGTGTGCTGATAAGACTGGAGCCATGCTTTTTTACTGAAAAGTCTTTTTTCCTCCATGATGAATTACACCACTTCCATTATTTTAATTAAACCCAAATTTGTCTTAAGTACAGATTGTGAAATGTGGCAAGCGCCATATATCTCATGGCAAGTGCATGAAAACTCATGGCAGGTGCCATGAATTCCTCATGGCAGGCGCCATGCTCATTTCATGGTGGGCGCCATGAAATGCTCTTTTTTTTTTCTTTTCTTTTTCTTTCTTTTCTTTTTTTTTTCTTTTTTTTCTTTGTTTTTTTCTTTCTCAAATAAAATTCGCAAATGCCGATTCCTCGTGTCCTCAGTCAATGCTCGAGCATACTTGCATACTTCATTTCGATCCAATAACATCAAAGTCAGAAGCTCGACTTTTTGGCCAAAACTCTGATTTCCTCAGGAATTCCAACTGGATGATCTTTGAGGATTTTGCTTCTTGACTTTCTTCCAAGGTCCATAGATGGCCTCTAGGGATGTCCAGTATCATATAGAATCAAGTTTCAAAGCTTGGGAATATGTCCTGATCAAAATCAAAGGCAATGGTTGACTGTCGTTGAAAAAACCCTAGTTTGAGGCATGGTGAATCCTGTGGCTCATGGCACTTGTAATAAGAACCGAACACACTTGATTTCTTGTTGAATAAAACCTCTTGAATGTAGGTGAGCTCAAATGGTTGCATTTGGAGCCATAGACCTTGAAACATGGGAGAGTCTGGCTTATTGATTTTTTGTTCTTTTTCCTGTGTAAACCTGGATTTCACAAAAGAAACAAACTGGCAAGATAATGTGGTTAGTTAACAATGCATGGATGAATGAAACCTAAATGTAAGTGCAACATGTTATGACATCTAAGGGGTAAAATTTGGGGTACAACAGTTGCCCCTATTTAAATTGCTTTACCGGATGACACGAGGAATGGAAATCCTCGGTACATCAAGGTGAAAGATATTTAAATATAGCAAACCGAAATTTTTTCCCTTAGATGAGATGCAGATGCTAAGGACGGGAAACCGACATGCAAATGCTGACATGCCATGAACCTCTAGTATGATGATATGATGCCATGATAGTGCAAAGATGCAGACAAACAAGACACCAAAGATAAAGGGCAATCCACCACATGTGAGCTTTACTGGGGAGGGATGAAGGTTAATATTCACAAGGAAGATTTACTGGGGATCCAGGCTGACCAAAAAAAGACTCACTGGGGAGACCCTGAGGAAACACCGGGGATAGAAAAATAAAGAGGAAATCCTACAGGTCCTCACTGGGGATGGGAGCCAGATAAGTATTCTCCACTGGGGAAAGATCCAGGGAGATGGACGACATGTCTATATGTGACCGGACGACACTGGGGAAATGAAAGTACACTCTTTACTGGGCATGAAACTAGAAAGAAGACATGATCTCCACTGGGGATCAATTTGAAATAAAAGGATAGACACCAACAAAAGATTTTCTGGGATTTTCTTATACTAAAGAGTTCAAACGGGGTCTTCAAGAAAAGCCAGAAAAGACAGAGAAAGGCACATCCGTAAAAGCATCAGATGGCAAAAGAAACCATTCATCTAATAATGGCTTTGAATGAAAGGTACAAATCACAATATCTAATAATGGCCTTAGATAAAGTGAACAAAGATTCGATCTGGAAAAACATCAGAAAGAGAAAGGCACATCCAGAAAAACATCAGATGGTAAAAGCAATGTTGTTCCAGAAAAGCATCAGAATAACAAAGCGAAATATCTGGAAGAATATCAGATAAGTTCTGGAAGAACATCATAACAAAACACTCAATCTGGAAAAACATCAGATAGAGACGCATCCGGAAAAGCATCAGATGATAAAAGCAATGTCGTTCCGGAAAAGCATCAGAATGACGAATCAAAATATCTGGAAAAGCATTAGATAAGTTCTAGAAAAACATCAGAGCAAAGACTCAATCTGGAAAAACATCAGATAGGTTATGAAAAAACATCAGAACAAAAGACTCAATCTAGAAAAACATCAGAGAGAGACACATCCGGAAAAGCATCAGATGGTGAAACAATGAAATTCTAGAAAAGCATCAGATAGGTTCTGGAAGAACATCAGAACAAAAGACTCAATCTGGAAAAACATCAGATAGAGACAAATAAATGACACCCAAGAATGGCATTGGATACAAAAGAGGAACAAACATATCCGAAAAAATAATCGGATAAGAAAGGTAATATCTGGAAGAACGTCAGATATACACTACAATATCTGTTCGGTAGGTACCAAGTGAGTTGAACTTTGATCACAAGGTAAAATGTGGATAACGACACGACCTCGGGAGAAATGCAAATGAGGATGAAACACTCATGACATGCATATGGTATAAATTATGCAGATGATATATAATCTAATGCAGATGAAGATGCTGACAACACAACTCGACTCTTTTGGTGAGAAGACAAGATTGGAAGGCTGATTCCTCAACACGGAGATCACTGTCATTCTGCTTGGGGACTAGAGATGCTACTGCTGAACACATATTTGCCACACTGGTAAACTGTATCCAAATTGATGATCCTTGTAGGAAGGATGAAAAGCTGCTTAGGGATTCTTCAAGTAAACAGCCCCAGATTAGCAGACTATTGTAGATAAACTGATCATTGCTTCAATTTGTCTGATTCTGTAACTGACTGTTTTGCTGTACACTAGGAAAGCTTGCCCTAGTCTGAGCTTTGAAAATGATAGTTTTACTGTACACTGGGAAAGCTAGCCCCAGTATGAGTCTTGAAAAATATTATGGATAAACCAATTCTGAGAAGGACTTGCCCATGAACAACAAATCTTGAACTGATTCTTCAACAGGATTTGGAAAGAACTTGCCCCTGATAGGATCACTGACCAAGTTTCTCAACTGTTTGAAAATTCCTTGAGAGGAAAGCTAGTTTGCAAGCAAAAATGTTCACACAAATGTGGTAAATGCAAAGTTCATGCAACTTTTGAAATCAAAATCAATTTGCAAAACAAATGAATCACTGGTCTGAACACGACGGTTCAAGACATTTAAAAGTGAAAGGTGAACCACAAGTGTAATGACCTGCAAAGATCTTTGGGAGTCAGTTTACGCAACCTTGCTGTAGTATGCTTTAGAAATAACCTTGCTTCAATTAGGTCTTTTGAGGGTTATAACGTGGACTGGTTCACGGTTTAAGAAACAAAGGATAAAGGCTCAAAGTTTATTTGTGACCCATCCAATCTACGTGATGAACTTCCAATCCTATGCTCAGTTAACTCAGACTATGCACTTATATTCCCACAGGTTGGAAGTGGTACTGATGATAGTTGATGATGATTCAGACACCTTGGGTTGTCATTACTCCCTTACAACATTTGGTTGTCCCTTATTGCTGAGAATTTGAGACTTCTTTTTTTTGTCTTCTGAGGTTTTGAGACCTCCTCTTTGTCATCTGCTGAGGTTTTGAGACTTCTTCTTGTCTTTGCTGAGGTTATGAGACCTCTTCTTTTTTTATTGTCATTTGATTTGAGAGAGCTGACCGGTGTCTTGCATGAAGCGCCTGCGTTAGAATGCATAACCAAGTCAAACTGAGAACTACCCTGCCCCGAGGTTGAGATTTAAAGGTTTTTTATAAGGAAAGAAAAACTCCTACTTCTAGGCTCGAAGGGGTTAACGAGGGATTATCTTCCTTATTTCTCTAGTGTTTAGGGATTGTGAAACAATGCCTTACATCATCAGCAAAATTTTGATTTGAAAGCATACCACAATAATTATGAGTATAATGTTTTCATCATCCTCCCTCCCATCTTTGCATAATCTAAAAGAAAGTGGAAAAGAAATAAAATATTTTGCAAAAGAAAGCATAAAGATGTAAATAACAGACAAAATGAATTGAATCAAAAGTTGTAATGCTCATTTCATTAATCACGAAAGTACAAACATAATTTGAAGGCAAACAACCAATACAAATAAGGAAAATGCAAACAACAAGAAACAAGGCCTAGTGACTAGTTAAACACAAGGATGAGCTGTCCTGTCTGAAACACTGGCTTACTGAAGTTGACTGAAGCTTCACTTGGCGTGCCCTGACAGAGGATTGCCCTGTACATTGGGATTGTCATGAAAGTTAAGAACTCCAGTCTTAATCAAATCACGCACTCTAGCCTTTAGTGCATAGCAATTTTCCAAGTCGTGGCCTGCGGCACCTTCATGGAATGCACAGTGGAGATCAGATCTAAATCCAGCAGGGAGAGGATTTGGAGGAGGTAAACTCCTTGTGGTAATCAAACCTTGCTCAACCAAACCAGGAAACAGTTCAGTGTACTTCATTGGAATAGGATCAAAATGATTCCTATTATGGTACTGATTTTGTCCTGCAGTTGGACGTTGGGAAGCTTGAGCTGGTCGTGGAGTAGTAACTACAGGAGTAACAGCAGCAATAGTAGGGTGAAGAGCATACTGAGGTTGGGGACGAGGCCTTCTCACTTCAACCATTACACCTTTAGTCTGATCTTCCCTTTCCTCTGAAAATTCCCATAGGATTTCTTCACAACATTGGAAGATTCAGCAGCTTTTGACACTTTTCCTTTCTTAAGACCTTCCTCGAGTCTTTGGCCGATAGTAACCAAATCAATGAAGTTGGAGGAAACACTTATAATCATCTTCTCCCAATAGAACAGGGACAGGGTATCCATGAACATTCCAGTCAACTCTTTCTCAGCCAAAGGAGGTTCAACTTGGGAAGTTAACTCCCTCCAGCGCTGAGCATACTCCTTAAAAGATTCTTTCTCATGCTAAGTCATGTTTTGCAGTTGGCGGCAATCAGGATCCATGTCAAGGTTATACTTATATTGCTTCATGAAGGCATTTACAAGATCTTGGAAGCAGTGAATGAAGTTTTGTTCGAGACCCATATACCATTTGAGTGATGCTCCACTCAAGCTGTCTTGAAAACAGTGGACAAGCGGCTTCTGATTCTTGGTATAAGCATTTTGCGAAGATACATGACCAAATGAGCCCTTGGGCAAGAGTGCCCCTTATATTTCACAAATTATGGAGTTTTGAACTTAACAGGCATAACAAGGTCAGACACTAAGCACATGTTGTCTGCATCCACATTAAAGAAGTCATTACCCTCAACGGCTTTGAGTCTTTTGTCTAAGGTCTGAAACTGCTCACTAACAACTTCAGATTCAACAAAGTCTTCACAGTCTTCACCCTGAGCACTGACAGCATTGTACTCAAAGAGGGGATTCTCAAAAAAAGCTCGAACAGTCTGTGGAACGGCATGGACTGCAGGTCTGGGCTCGACAAAAATAGGAGCTTAAGATACAGGCATAGCAGTCTGACCAGCCATAGCAGTAGATACAATTGGTGGAGAATAGTTGTGTAGCAAACCAAACTCGGGCCAAGTTGAAGGTGGCATTTGAACCGGTGGAGGTTCAGCACTTGAAACTTCATGGATGACAGTTCTTTGGGGAGGTTCTCCTCTAGCAATCAAAACTTGAAGCATCTCAGTTAGTTTAGTCATACTTTATTTGAGGTCATCGATCTCCATTCGGACCTCAGCATTGTGTGTCTCTTGCTCTGACATTTTGCGTCTGTAGTTAGCTCTAGTCTGGTATCGGTGTCGAGGAATCATCTTGGCGACTCACAGGTGATACTGGAAGATAGAAACCACTGGAAATGAACAGTTGGATAAACAGACACATGCAATAAATCACGCAAAGATGCAAATGATATGTAATGCAAACAGGATCCAAGACACATGCAACATGATCAAAGGTTCGAGATCACAACATGGAGTCTGGGTAAAGAACCAACCACAGGGTGTGTACTAGGGTTCTTGCATCTGTAAAAATAGGTTTCTAAGAAGTTCCCAGAGTCAACAACCCATAATTCGAACCATATGATTATGTTGCTGTTTTCGGATTTTAATGTTCTAGAAATCTTCTAATTTCTATTGTAATAGAATTACCTAAAAAAATAGGTAGGTACAGAATCTTAAGTAAAGTAGAAATAGAAAAAGGGAAAACAGGATTCTAGGATGGATAATATTCTCAAGAGAGTCTCGTCTGAGTGTAGTATCGCGTAGTAACCAATTCGAGAATAGACTCCCTCATAGTCCTCGCACTACATCCTAAAAGACCAAGTGGGGTTAAAGGTAACTACAGTTCTCAGTATCGATGGCACCTATGTCGAGAGTAGCACGTTTTCACAAATAGACTCGTTCAACATGTCTAAACTCTCAAGATGGCCTCACTGAGTGATGGTGTCTCAAGTCAACTTTTTTGGGAATCGACTACCTCAAAGTCTTCTTGAATATACCATCGTCCTATCATAAGTGCGCTCAAGTCCGGGTTAGGACTTATCTCACCACTCAATAGTAGCAACCCTGCATACAGAAAAACCAAGCACAACAGGTATATACACAGGTATAAATATGTACAAATATACAAGCAAGCAAATAGATGAATAACACAAAGATAAACAAGGTGGGCTTAACCCTCTTAGGGGAGGTCATCCCCAGTGAAGACGCCATTTTTTGTTGCGGTGAGAATCGGATACCAAGCTATTAATTAACTTGAATCACACATCTTTGAAATTCACCACCGAGCTTTGATTTATCCAAAGGAAAGGGTAAAGAACGAAAACCCTAAGTTAAGAGAATCTAGGTTCGGGGGTTGGTTATACTAAGGAAAGGTATTAGCACCCTAAGTATCTGTAGTACTCTACAGGAACCTCTTGTTAGTATTTGTGTTATGTTATGTTTGCTTGCTAAGGGAAAGTGTGCTAAGGTAAAGGTAAAGACCTATGGGTATATACACTAAGTATGCTCGCCAATACATCGCATCTCGTGTCTACGTATCCTGACGGGAACGGAATCAGAGCATTCGTAGTTCCCCTCAATGGGATTGAGGAACTCTTGACTGTGGTCAAGGTTCCAAGGGAAAGCAGGGTGAAAAGCGTGAAAGCAAAGCTTGTGAGGATTTGATTGTTTAGGAGAAGAGATTAATGGCTATCTCTTGGGAAAGGATTCTGAAGGGTTAGACCTTCGTGAAGGAGAAGAGATTAATGGCTATCTCTTGTGAAGGTTAAAGAAAGGTTTAAAAGTTGTAAGAGATTAATGGTTATCTCTTGGGAAGGCTAGGAATGAAAGGGAATAAAGTGTTCACAGGAAAGTAGGGCCTGACAGCAAGACACCTACGTGGAGTGTGGCGACTCCAAACCTAAGGCTAGGCTAAAAGGGTAATGAGCTATCTATGACCTTGCGGTCAATAGAGAGACTTTCCTTTGGAAGGAGGGGAATCAAGGGATGGAAATTAAGTGAACAACATGAATATGGCAGAGATAACATTTTCAAAGTCTTGAAATCAGAGATATGTTAAAGCATACAAACAACATAATGATTTTATTCCAAGTCAAGGAACAAACATCTCAAGCAAACATTTCACGTAGCACAGAATACTAAAAAAAAATCTTAAAAGTCTTTAAGAACCAGTTGATGATTTTCCATAAAAAGTCCATGAATTAAATATAAAGTTAATGTGTATTTTTGTTTTGAAGTTTTAGAAAGAAAATAAAATAAATATGAGAATTGAAATAAAAATAAGAAAAGAACTATGCATATTTTTTTGTTTTGAAATTTTTAGAAAGAAATGAAATTAATAAAATAAAATAAAATAAAACTAAGTTTAAGTATGGCAGGCGCTATATAAATGTGGCTAGTGTCGCTCCCGGGATTTTCATCCAAGTACAAACGCGAAAGTGGCGCGGAAACAGATTTGCTAGCAATGTGTATTTATCCCGAGAGAGGGAAAGGAAACACTGCGTAACCCCGAGGGAAAGGAAAAGCATGGTCTCACGACCAAGAGAGACGGGTAAGGGAGTCGGTTACGCGAAGGGAAGGTGTTAGCACCCCACGCGTCCATCGTACTCGATGGGATCCACGCTTGTTGTCTCGATCAAAGGGTGTTGTCTTCTGGAGCTCCACTGCTACTGGACAAGAGAAGGAACGAGAAAGAACGAAGAAGAAAAGAAAAAGGAAGTGAAAGAAGTGACTCGATAGGACGTCCTCGGAGTCCTAGGCCTACGTATTCCCTCGGGTGCAAGAAAGTCAGAGTCAACGTAGTTCGGACACGAACTAGGGGGGAGATTGCTCGCCAATGTCGCTCCCGGGATTTTCATCCAGGTACAAACGCGAGAGTGGCGCGGAAAAACATAGTCGCCAGCCGTGTAAATTTATCCCAAGAGAGGGAAAGGGAACACCGCATAAACCTTAGGAAGGGGGGAAAGGAATGGTCATCGCAACCATAACCTGGGTTCGGGAGTCGGTTACGCGAGGGGAAGGTGCTAGCACCCCACGCGTCCATCGTACTCGATGGGATCCACGCTTGTTGTCTAATCTAAGGGTAAGTTATACTATTATCTAGGGCTGTACTAAAACGGAGAGGGAAAGACAAAGACAGACTCGGTAGGACGTCGACGTCCTAGGCCTACGTACCCCCCTCGTGCAATGGGGAATTCAGAGTCAACGTAGTTCGGACCAAGTTCTTTTTGTGTTTTTTATGAGCGACGTTAAGCTCGCGTCCGGCAGTTAGGGTCGACGCCTGTTTGCGTCTCAGACGGAAGGTAACGTGCCCTTTTTGAAAATATCCTTTAAGTTTGGAAATCCCGAAGGACAAAAAGGTTTGAAATTGGTTTGTGTTTTTTAGGACAGAAGTGGCTTAAGTTAGTTCCTAAGTTGCATTGCACCAAAGTCTAGGGCACAGGGGCGAATACTTAACGCATCGTCCCAAGACAGGACGCTCGCTAAGCACTCTAGAAAGATGAGAGGAAGCCCCTCATTTCTCATTCCCCATACTTAAGGCTCGTGTGCAATACACCTTATTATTATTAAGTGTTTTATAGAAATTCAAGATGAGAAGAGAGAAGACACAAGGGTAACTCTAAGGGGGACTATGAATCCTAAAGTTATCATGCATGGGTGCCCTACGGTTAGTGAGGTTCAACCTAAACCTTAAAGAAGAAGATGAGGGAAGGAGAAAGTAAGGGTGACCATGGATACTTATCCATACCCTTAAAGAACTTACCTTAATTCCTGATACGGTTCCCCTTGTACACTTGCTTTTGGCTGCGAATGGTAGTTGATTTGCACTCTATGGACTACCAAGAGAAGCTTTGTGGAAGAATTCTGGAGGAACTCCTTGTAAATCGTGAGTTTTGATGAAAAGGAGCTTTAGGGTTCAAGCTTGGATTCCTCTCCAAAATCACGTGTGTGTCCCCTAACAAATGCATGAATAGGCTTAAATACTTAGGGTTATTTCATCTGATGAGGAATTGGGCTTGGGTAATCCATTGTTTAATGATTTTTGAATAATTTTGGAAAAATGTATTATGTGAATTACACCTTTCTCCTTGCATGGATACTTGAGAATTCCATGATGGATCACTAGCACTTGGATTGATAATTACACCCCTATGGAACTTGGGCCTTGAAGATAATTGATTCATGACTTTTGAATAATTTGGCATTTTTGAACAATGGAGAACAAGTGAAGAACACACCATGGAATTGCTTCATTCTTGGGCCCAAAATAATCCTCAAGGAATGTCTTTTAATATTGGAATGTGGCATGAAACAATGGAATTGATTATAGGTCATTATGCCCAAAGTTGTGAAAATGGGATCATGAGAAACCCTAAAAACCACTTTGCCTTCTTTTGATTATAACTGGAGTTTCACAAATGATATGGAGACCCACTAGTACTTGTTGGAAAGAGGAGAAAAAGATCTTCAACTTTCATGTTGGAGAAAAATTCATCTGAAGCTTCTTTGATGGTGTAAAGTTAAGTTGAATGAAGTGTAGAAACTTGCCAAAAATGGAAACTTTTCATTATAGGTCACTTTCCAAATTTAGAAACTTTACACCAACTCCTGATTCCTGACAAATATGTATAAAACTTGACCCCTGGAGACCATATGAGGATATGAGATCTTACAATCCCTGAAGAGAACCTCAAAATTTCACAGTTGACTTTTCTCCTTTCACTGTTGACTTTTCCCCAAATTCAACTGATTTTCAATCCCCTGGTCAATTGAACTTCTCCTGAACCAAACTGATGGACAACCTCTCATCCCTAGGTACTTAGGGACCCAAAGAGTACCATGGAATCAAGTCTTGCCCAAAAAATCAGAAATAAACTGACTTTATAGCAAACCCTAGTTGTGGTACCCTCAGTCTAGGAGGAAATAACACAGTCTCCAACTCCAAATTCCTCTGAAAAAGATGAGATATGCCATTTGATGATGATAAAAACCCAAGGAGCTTGCCCATTGAAGCAATAAACCCAAGAATTTCAAAACCCTAATTCATGCACTGGTTAGGAGAGTGATTGCACTTGAGATCCCTTGCAACCTGTGAACTCTTGATGAGGTAGTAGGCCAGATAGGACTTTACCCTGACCCCATGCTAATGATATGCATACATGATAATGCAAAAATGAAATGAAACATAAGCCAGTTAGCACTAAAGTAAGGAGGGCAAATTTTGGGGTGCAACAGCTGCCCCTATTCAATCAACTTGGTCCTGAAGGTATGATAGTGAAGACTTTCAGACAATCAGGATGCACGGAGATTGAATACCAAAGAACCCGGAAACTTGCAATCCTCTGCTGGAGAAATTAGCCATAAATGTTGTAATGAAACAAACTCCCCCAAGTTACGTCATCTCTGCTGATAAAGAGAACTGACAAAGGAATCTCGAAATATGCCATCCCTGCTGATAAAGGGAACCGACAAAAAGAATCTCCACAAGATCGCTATCCCTGCTGACAAAGAGAACTAGAAAGATAAACTGAACTATCCAAAAGATTGCTATCTCTGCTGAGCAAAATAAATGCCATCCCTGCTGATAAAGGGAAACTGACGAAAGAAAATCTCCAAAAGCTTGCTATCTCTGCTGATAAAGAGAAACTAGCAAAGTAAATGCCATCCCTGCTGATAAAGGGAAATTGACAAAAGAAATATCCAAAAGCTTGCTATCTCTGCTGATAAAGAGAAACTAGCAATATACATGCCATCCCTGCTGATAAAGGGAAACTGACGAAAGAAATCTCCAAAAGCTTGCTATCTCTGCTGATAAAGAGAAACTAGCAATATACATGCCATCCCTGCTGATAAAGGGAAACTGACGACAGAAATCTCCAAAAGCTTGCTATCTCTGCTGATAAAGAGAAACTAGCAAAATACATGCCATCCCTGCTGATAAAGGGAAACTGACGAAAGAAATCTCCAAAAGATTCCTATCCCTGCTGATAAAGAGAAACTAGCAATATACATGCCATCCCTGCTGATAAAGGGAAACTGACGAAAGAAATCTCCAAAAGCTTGCTATCTCTGCTGATAAAGAGAAACTAGCAATATACATGCCATCCCTGCTGATAAAGGGAAACTGACGACAGAAATCTCCAAAAGCTTGCTATCTCTGCTGATAAAGAGAAACTAGCAAAATACATGCCATCCCTGCTGATAAAGGGAAACTGACGAAAGAAATCTCCAAAAGATTGCTATCCCTGCTGATAAAGAGAAACTAGCAAAATAAATGCCATCCCTGCTGATAAAGGGAAACTGACGAACGAAATCTCCAAAAGATTGCTATCCCTGCTGATAAAGAGAAACTAGCAATATACATGCCATCCCTGCTGATAAAGGGAAACTGACGAAAGAAATCTCCAAAAGCTTGCTATCTCTGCTGATAAAGAGAAACTAGCAAAATAAATGCCATCCCTTCTGATAAAGGGAAACTGACGAACGAAATCTCCAAAAGATTGCTATCCCTGCTGATAAAGAGAAACTCGCAATATACATGCCATCCCTGCTAATAAAGGGAAACTGACGAAAGAAATCTCCAAAAGCTTGCTATCTCTGCTGATAAAGAGAAACTAGCAATATACATGCTATCCCTGCTGATAAAGGGAAACTGACGACAGAAATCTCCAAAAGCTTGCTATCTCTGCTGATAAAGAGAAACTAGCAATATACATGCCATCCCTGCTGATAAAGGGAAACTGACGAAAGAAATCTCCAAAAGATTGCTATCCCTGCTGATAAAGAGAAACTAGCAAAATAAATGCCATCCCTGCTGATAAAGGGAAACTGACGAAAGAAATCTCCAAAAGCTTGCTATCTCTGCTGATAAAGAGAAACTAGCAATATACATGCCATCCCTGCTGATAAATGACGACAGAAATCTCCAAAAGCTTGCTATCTCTGCTGATAAAGAGAAACTAGCAATATACATGCCATCCCTGCTGATAAAGGGAAACTGACGAAAGAAATCTTCAAAAGATTGCCATCTCTATTGATAAAGAGAAACTAGCAAAATAAATGCCATCCCTGCTGATAAAGGGAAACTGACGAAGGAAAATCTCCAAAAGCTTGCTATCTCTGCTGACAAAGAGAAACTAGCAAAATAAATGCCATCCCTGCTGATAAAGGGAAACTGACGGACGAAAATCTTCAAAAGCTTGTTATCTCTGCTGATAAAGAGAAACTAGCAAAATAAATGCCATCCCTACTGATAAAGGGAAACTGACAAAAAGATTATCTTCAAAAGATTGCTATCTCTGCTGATAAAGAGAAACTAGCAAAATTCCATCCCTGCTGATAAAGGGAAACTGACGAAGAACTATCCAAAAGATCGCTATCTCTGCTGATAAAGAGAAACTAGCAAAATAAATGCCATCCCTGCTGATAAAGGGAAACTGACGGACGAAAATCTTCAAAAGCTTGCTATCTCTGCTGATAAAGAGAAACTAGCAAACTGATGCCATCCCTGCTGATAAAGGGAAACTAGCAAAATAAATGCCATCCCTGCTGATAAAGGGAAACTAGCAAAATGCCATCCCTGCTGATAAAGGGAAACTGACGAAGAACTATCCAAAAGATCGCTATCTCTGCTGATAAAGAGAAACTAGCAAAATAAATGCCATCCCTGCTGATAAAGGAAAACTGACGGACGAAAAATCTTCAAAAGCTTGCTATCTCTGCTGATAAAGAGAAACTAGCAAAATCAATGCCTTCCCTGCTGATAAAGGGAAACTGACGGACGAAAATCTTCAAAAGATTGCTATCTCTGTTGATAAAGAGAAACTAGCAAAATCAATGGCGACTTCACTGGGGATAACGTGAAACAAAACTTCTGGTAAGAACGGGATTTCACAAAAGAGAGAGGCCGGACAAACTTTCAACGAACCCATGATCCATAGATAAGATGACTCCGCTGGGGAAAGGAGAAGTCTAAATAAAAGACTCTGTCGGGGAGCATAAGTATGAGGAATACATCCCTCTAAAATCTCCTGAGTTATGCCATCTCTGCTGAGAAAGAGAACTGGCAAAGAAAATATCAAACCTGTCTTATGCTTCGAATGCAAATGTTTGAATAGTGGTGTAATGCTCCATGGAAATGCTATGTGCTTGAGGATGCAATGCAAATGCTTATGATATGCAAAAAGGGTCCCTCCAGCAAAATAAATGCCGGAGAGAAAAGATTGATTCAGCTGGGGATGACAAAAATAAATTGCCCTCTGAATCTAGGAACTCTGCTGAGAAGTGTCATACTGACCGACTCTTCGGATCGACAACTTCTGTTGGGGATGAAATCACAAAAGAACTACCGGGGACCCCACCTGTCTTTCACTGAAGGTAACATCCAAAACCTGAGATTTTTCCTCTGTTGGGGGAGTTGAGAATGAACGCTAATAACGGAACCAGAAAAATTGCTAATATCCAATTGGTTCAGAACCTGCTGGGGAAAATAGTCCATGATACTAGCCTGCTTGGGGGTACTGCTGAACTTAGCCTGCTGATGAGGAGAATGACTTTACTCCCTTCTTGCTGGGGATTAGAATATGACATTGTCGGCGACAGCACGCTTCCTGACTGGATGGGGAAGATGAACACCTTGATTCTGTGGGGAAATAACGTCTTGATCCGGAGAAAATGCTTCCCAAGTCTCCTGCTGGGGAAAGTCTGCTCTGCTGAGGAAAGTTTGTCCTGCTGAGGAGAGGAGCAATCTCAATGCTGGGGAAAGCCAACTGCTGGGGAAGTACAATCCCGTTGCCCTGACTTGTCTTTATGGTCATAAGCGGCTCTTTGAACTTTTAACTTGCCCCAGACCGCCAGGTCTAATGAAAGACATCATCTCAAGAGGATTTTATAGAAGATCGGGCGTTCGTACTGCCCCAGGGTCTTCAAACTCTTGGAGAGATTTATCATATCTCGACATAATTGCCCCAGTCTTTATAATCCATGAAGCACATTACCTCGAAGGGGATCATAATGACTTGACAATACTCTGCTTTAGCATCTTGAACCTTGAGGAGGTGTTTTTAATTAACCATTTTCAGGAGTGGACGATCTCCCATGCTCTAGAGGTGGCCTGCCCCACTATGGGCTTTGAAGTGATTTTGCCCCTGATCTTAGAATGAATGCCCCAGAGTGACTGCCCCAGATTGGCTACATCTTACCATGACTTACTGAGGAGAGCCCACTCTACACTGAGTCTCTTGGCAGCATGCCCCTTGATATGATTTGTCCTTCAAAATTTTCAAGTATCCCAACTTGGCAGGATCAAGCTTCTTGACTGACGTTCACTGTGTAAGCTGCCATTGATGTTTAGGCACATGTATGCAAACAGAACAAGTTATTTATGAGAATGATAATCCTAATGCAACATTCATGTTAACCTTGAAGTTTTTTATGAAAATGCGTCGCCAAGCCTAGTGAACGAATCACTTGCTGGGATGCGACCTTGATTTTTGAATTGCAAAACAATGCGCACATGCAATACCAACAAATCTTATTAGCATAACTCATAGGAGTCAGGAACACTATCCTGTTGAAGTACGCTTTCGGAATAAACCCTGTTTCAATTAGGACTTTTAAGGGTTGTAACGTGGTCTGGTTCACGGTTTCAGAAAAAAGATTTATGGCTCGAAATTTATCGGTGCCCACCCACTCTTCATGATGTTCTCCAGTCCTATGTTCAGTTAATCTGACCAAAACGCTCATCTCTCAAAAGGTTTATGATCTTCAAGGAACCTATGCAACTAATGGTTTGACACCTAAGGAGGATTTGGAGTGACAGTCACCCCTTTTTATCTTTTGTGTCTGTAATCACACGAATTTGTTCTTATCGGGAATTTCCTTTTGTAACGCCTTTCGCTTTTTCTCTCTTTTGCTTTTTGATCCCTAATTTTGCCTGGACTGAGTTTTTTCGATTTTTGAAGTCCAACGGGATGCCCTAACTTTTGCCTAAGTCGTTTTGACTTAGCGGGCTTTTTTCTTTATTTATTCCCCTTTTTGTGAGCAAAACGTGTGACACTGGTTGTCTTACTTGCTTGAAAGGGTTGTGACTGCCTCACTCCTTAGTTGTTGATGGATGACCATCGTGGTTTCGTATCTCTTGTTGAAATTGGAACGCTCGGTCAAACTAACTGACGCCTACCCTGCCCCTGGGTTAAGTATGAGGGTTTTTTCGTACGAAAGAAGCTCTTACTCCAAGGCTCAAAGGGGTTAACGAAGGTTTATCTCCTTATCTCTCCAGTGTTTAGGGGTTTGAAACAATGCATGTACATCTTCAACAGGGTTCTATCCTTGAACATACGACCAGAGATTATGCGTTTTTGTCTCATCATCCTCCCTCAAGAGTTCTAAACAAGAAAATTGGTATTGCAGTGCGCATAAACATTTAAGAGTGAACACGAATGGATTACTTCAAGGAAAACATACTCATTGCATTAATATCATCATAAAAAAAAAAAAAGTCTTACATGCATACGATGCTTTAACAAGAAATGAAAAACTACAAATGAAAATGCAGTAAAGAAGCTGAAGATTGCCATTGCTGAGGAAGCTTAATTCTGTCTGGACGTACTTGCAGACTGAGTGTTCATTTGAGAAAGGAGGCTTCCATTGATGTACATATCATCTTCAGTGAATACAATGATCTCTGAGTCTACCAGGTCTTGCACCTTGTGCTTGAACACGTTGCCATTTTCAATTGAATGACCCAGTGTGTCTGAGTGATATTCACATCTGGCATCCAGATCATAGTCAGGAGGAATAGGGTCGGGGACAGGCTTGGCATCCCTTAGTTGAACCAAAAAACTTTCAAGTAGACGGGCAAGAACCTGGCTGTGAGGCACAGGGAGTGGATCAAACCTTCATTCAGGCCTTCGTGATCTTTGTGGTCTCTTTCCAGAGCAGTTCTCTTGTTGACCCTGATTCGAGCACATAATCCTTTCAGGCACTTTTCTCTTCAGACTTAGTCGAGGCGTAGGTAGCATTTGCGAATGTGGGGATTCTAAGACCAAGGACTGCAAGAAATGCCCCTGACTTGATGTGGCTTTGGGAGAAGCAATGGGGATACCCACTTCCTTTTCAACAGCTAGAGTGGGACCACCTTGTATGCTTACGCCGCTCGGTGTGAATTCAATTTTCCTCGAATCTATCAGATCTTGGACAGCATGCTGAAATGCCCTACAATCTTCCACACTATGCCCCGGCACGCCAGAGTGAAAATCACAGTGGGCTCTTGCATCATAACCTGGTGGGGGAGTACCAGAGGGAGGAGCCAAAGTCCTTTTCCGTACCAATTGCACCTGAAGAAGGTGCTGGAATAACTGAGAATATGGCACTGGTGGAGTCTCAAAATGTCTATTCTGCTTAGGCGTAAATTGTGGCTGGCGTGGAGTACGATTCTGTTGTTGTTGAGGTACAGCCGGGACAGTCACAATGGCAATCTGCTCACCCTTAGGGAGGGATCTCTTGAACAACGGGGGAGAGACAATTCCAGCCGCAGCTTCAGGCATGAGAGTATTATCTTTGCTTAGCACACCTCTCACGACCTCCATAACCAGACTCATCTGAGTCTTCAGTTGGTTGACCTCTTCTTTCAGCACTTTCTGCTTTTGAACCAAGGTTTGCATCTTCCCCAAGAACTGGCCCATTTGGCTTCGTACATCCCTCAACTCAGCTTGAATTTGATCCATAATCAACTCTTGAATGGCCTGAGGAGTTAAGTCTGCAATTCTGAGATAACCAGATCAAAGTAAGAATAACCAGCCTTGAACACCTGTCATGCAAAAATGATTATGCACAATGATTATGAATATGCAAATGCAAATGAACATGTTTGAATATTAGCAGGGTGATCCACCCCTTGATTCCAGTTTAATAACAAGATAGAACGGAACTTCTGCTCATATATTAAGAAAACCAGAGGAAAACCAAATGTCGATAATCACGAATCCAAGATAACAAATCTGAACACATAAATCATAGGTCCCAACTAACAAGCCTGGTGGTGATCCAAATACAATAAGATAAAGAGAACTACGGAATGCCATCAAAGTCCACAAGTGCCAATTCCCCAGGTTCTGCCATAGAAACAACCTTGTGAACAGGATCCAGAATAAGTGACGGGAACTTGTATCCTATGATATTCTTTTTCTTCTCGGTACTCATCCTCGATAGTCTTCAGAAACCAGAATCAAGGTTAGGATGCAACCCTGCAAATGAATAAACATGTTAGGATGCAAAATGATGATGCAAATGCAACACGGGGTCAAGGATGCCACACAGACTGGACAACTGCTGCACTGAACAAACTGAACCATCTCAAAGATCTGCTCAAATACCCAGAATACCAGAATAACCATAGTACCACACTGATAAACCTGCTGATCAGAAAACCGGGTATGTTGGAGGTCAAGGTTACCTGCAAACCTGTAAACGCCCATCCCCTCTCACGTGTGGGTACTAGGATGTTCAGTATCCTGGGCTCTCAGGTCGAGAAATGATGATACGTTCACCATTTCTGGTTTGGCATCATCATCAATCGAGGAGGCCTCAACTGATTCTCCAAAGCGGAAGGTCCTCAGCTTTGGCACTGAGGTCGAGAAACAATAATACATTCATCCCTCGGGGTACAGTACTAAAGTCAATTGAGGAGTGCCTCTACTGATTCTCTTCAAAACGTAGGGGTCATCCTATGCGAGTTCCAAAGTGGTCTGCCACTGTCACCACTAAAGAGGGATGTTTCCACTAAGGTCCTCAATAATCGGTCACCAGAGTCGACAACTCTCTAGATCAACACCCCAACATGCGCAAGACACACACGTTAGAATGCATCCCAAGATAGCCTCGTCTGGTTGTGAATTCGTGAACACACAAACGTACCAAGCGGGCACGTAGGTCCCACTACTTTCCACTCTAATCCTAGGGTATTCTCAAGCCTTGGTATTGGGCTTAGCTCTCAGCCCCACCCAACCTGCAAAACAAAGAACAGCCAGCACAACAGCAGCATGACAGTAATAAAAAAATGAAATGCAGAAAATGCGGTAAAAATAAAAATAAAATACAACACGTAAAGCAAAACAAAAACAAAACACCCAAAGAGAACAAAGACAGGCAAGCGATGGGATTGACTCGCTTAGGGATAGACCAACATAGGTCAACCAGAGTCCCCAGCAGAGTCGCCAGCTGTCGCTCCCAGGATTTTCATCCAGGTACAAACGCGAGAGTGGCGCGGAAAAATAGAGTCGCCAGCCGTGTAAATTTATCCCAAGAGAGGGAAAGAGAACACCGCATAAACCTTAGGAAGGGGGGAAAGGAATGGTCATCGCAACCATAACCTGGGTTCAGGAGTCGGTTACGCGAGGGGAAGGTGCTAGAACCCCACGCGTCCATCGTACTTGATGGGATCCACGCTTGTTGTCTAATCTAAGGGTAAGTTATACTATCATCTAGGGCTGTACTAAAACGGAGAGGGAAAGACAAAGACAGACTCAGTAGGACGTCGACGTCCTAGGCTTACGTACCCCCCTTGTGCAATGGGGAATTCAGAGTCAACGTAGTTCGGACCAAGTTCTTTTTGTGTTTTTTATGAGCGACGTTAAGCTCGCGTCCGGCAGTTAGGGTCGACGCCTGTTTGCGTCTCAGACGGAAGGTAACGTGCCCTTTTTGAAAATATCCTTTAAGTTTGGAAATCCCGAAGGACAAAAAGGTTTGAAATTGGTTTTAGTTTTTTAGGACAGAAGTGGCTTAAGTTAGTTCCTAAGTTGCATTGCACCAAAGTCTAGGGCACAGGGGCGAATACTTAACGCATCGTCCCAAGACAGGACGCTCGCTAAGCACTCTAGAAAGATGAGAGGAAGCCCCTCATTTCTCATTCCCCATACTTAAGGCTCGTGCGCAATATACCTTATTATTATTAAGTGTTTTAAAGAAATTCGAGATGAGAAGAGAGAAGACACAAGGGTAATGTAGCGAGCGATTTTGGACGCGGTTCTTAAGCGCTGGCCGCTCTCTGCGGTTGAGCTTAAACTACAGGTCGATTCATTTTTTATCCTATTGTGAGCTGAATAAGGAAGGGAAATAGATGTCTCCAATTAACCCTGCTTGCATACTGAGTTTAAACAGCGGTCTGTTAGGTTACAGATGCTATCAATGTGGGGGGGGGGCCTTTGTACTGGTTATTTGTATTTTCGACAATACTGATTTCTTTCTCTTTTACCTGGGCAGAAGGTTTCTGGCGGGGAACAAGGATTAGGATGTTAGGACTGATGCTTTTGAATTACTGCTTTTTGATTGATGGAGATATGGGATTTGGGTTTTTTGTTGATTGTGCTCGCTAAGATCTTTTCTTTCGATCTTATGCCTACGTATTCCCGTTTACCGAAATAGGGAAATCAGAGCGTTCGTAGTTCCTCCTATTCTATGGGAGGAAATGGGTGTTTTTGGTGTTTTGGTGTCTTGTTCAAAGCCCAAGACGTGAAGCGAAAGGTGGTTTGTATCTTGTTCAAAGCCCAAGATGTGAAGCTGAAAGGTTTATTTGTGTCTTGTTCAAAGCCCAAGACGTGAAGCTGAAAGACCTCGACTTTAGAGAGAACTTGTCATCTCTAAAGAGGGGAGAAGGAGAATTACTTTAACTGGGATACGCGGATCCGAGCAATGCCATAATTTCTGAAGAAAGGGTTTTAACCTGAAGGAGAAGACTTTAACTCAGTGTAGAGCAATGCCATCTTTCCTTAGGAATTTCTCATGCTAAAAGAGGGACAGTGGCATGGATATAGATGATCCAGAGGCTTGCCGCTTACAGCGATTAGATGAAAGGAAAGGAGTTGTTGATGTTTGTGTACTGTGAACGAGGCACAACTTTGATGCTAAAAGGTTGATTGAATCAACCAGTGGTTTTCTTATACAAAAGCCTAAGAGGAGGCTAATTTGTGCTAGGAAAATCATTATACAAAGCCTAAGAGGAGGCTATTTTGTGTCTCGTACAAAGCCCGAGAGAAAGGCTAAAAGTTTTTGACCCGACGATAGAGTCTTTGTGTCTCGTACGAAGCCCGAGATAGAGGCTATTGTTTGTTTGACTCTACGAGGGAGTCTTTGATACTCAACAAGAGAGTGTTTTTGTATCTCGTACGAAGCCCGAGATGGAGGCTAAAGGTTTGCTTTAGTTGAGTGACAGCTCCAATATACTGATTTTAAAAGAGAAAATCAGTTCTTATATGAGCAACACTGTACTCAGGGATTTGATCTGAGGATCAGGGATATTTCCTTCTCTTTGAGGAAACGGGAAATCCAAAGGGTATTGAGACTGTCCGAGTCTGCGGGTTTCCTTCCTATTTAACGAAGGGGGTCACTTGAGAATGTCTTTTGAGACTCAAGGAAGTTAAACTGTCCAAGTCTAGAGTTTTTTTCTTTTGTACTATGCTTTGAGAAACAGTAGTAGACTCTATGAAAGGACTGTTCTATGAGGAATACTAGGTTCTGTTCCTATACCTCTAGGAGGTCGTCGGGACAATTTGTACGAAGCCCAAGAGGAGGCTGGAAACTTTTAAGAAGCCGACGGGTCCTTGTACGAATGCCAAGAGGAGGCTATCATTCCCGAAGGAAGAGATCATTATACGAAGCCTAAGAGGAGGCTGTGAATACTTCTAAGAAGCCGTAATGTCCTTGAATAATGCCCAAGAGGAGGCCGATGCTTTTAAGAAGCCCGTGGGCCTATCATCTCCTTTCCATTAGGAGAGATAACTCTTTTAAAGATAAAAACAACTGGTAAACGTGCGAGGTTTACTATCCAGCGACTTTTAGCTTTTAAAGAGGGTTCCTTAGTTAAGGTCCAAGATTATAACCGTAGTGGGTACCCAAACCCCGAGACATTCAAGGCAAGCTATCCACAAGGAATAGATCAAGTCAGGAAAGTTCGAGAATTTGGAAGAAACTCAAAGATGCCATTCACGGAGAATACATTCATCTTGGGGAGTAGAGCTTCTTGACGATTCCTTAGGAGGACAGCCGAAGAGAAGACTGTATCTGGTGCTCCTATTGGGGATCTAGGCGTCTACTTCTACGAATAAATGAAACGGCGTCACCTAGTTCTAGACGTAGTTGCCGGGGAAACTCGAAATATCTATACTATTATTACACATTAGATATGAGTTTATGAAAGAAGACTTACAGTGAAACAGCCCCACAATACAGTTTATAATATGAAAGCAGTAAATGAAAGCGATAACCACTTACTCGGTTGTAGAGCTTCCATGCTGTTTGGTTAGTTGTTCAACAAAGAAAGATTGAAAACAACAGTATATTCAAAATCAAAGGAGAAAGTGCTTTGAAAAAGAAAGATTTAGGGCTTACAGCTCAAGGAGAGGCCTAGGGTTTTATCAGTGAGCGCACTGTTTGACTTTGTACAGCGGGACTTATACAAGTGACTGGGGCCCAAAAAGGTTTTCTGTACAAAGGGATGGGTCTTACACTTTCTCAAGAGGCCCAAAAAAAGGTTTAAAGAAAAGAGAGGGGCTTATAACACGAGGGTAGGCCCAAATGATTTTTTGTTTAAAAATGGCGATCGCGCTGAGGTTTTCTTTTAACGCAGAGGGACTTATACAATAAGTGAGGCCCAAAATTGTTTGGTTAAAAGGGGGATTGGGTCTTATACTCTAATAGAGGCCCAAAGTGTTTTGAATGGGTCTTATAGCTCAAGGAGAGGCCCAAATGATTTTTATTTTTAAACGGGCGACGATCACGCCGTTTACTTGTACAGAGGGACTTATACAATGAGTGAGGCCTAAAAAGTTTTTGTACAAGGGGGGATGGGTCTTACACTCTCTCAAGAGGCCCAAAAAAGTTTTGAAAATGATTTATGAGGGTTGAATTAATCCAAAACCCTAATTTGTTTTCAAAATGTATTTAATTGAATAAAAATTCAATTAAAATGATCAAAAATTGTTTAACACATGGAAAACAAATTGTGATCTTGGATTAATGCTTCAAAAATTAAGTATTGACCTACAAAATAATTAGAAAGCATTAAAAGTTGCAAAATCAATGTAGAAAAAATATTTAAAATGCCAAAAACAATTAAAATATTAATTCTTTGCAAAAATATCAATTATATGAAATAAATAATATTTTTGGGATTTTTTGTGAAAATAAAATATTTTAACATTTTTGTGAATTATTAAAAAAAGAATCAACTCAAATCATTAAAACTCAGAGAGAAATTAATTTTTGAATCAATTAAACAAAATCACAAAATTCAAATATTTGAATTTCTAAAAATGGCGCCAAGAACAAGCTGAAGAACACGATCGTGTTCTTGGTTTCTCAGATTTGCATTTTCTATCCAATCTCCATGAATACGTAATCATATCATGCAATCCACATATCATTATGCTCGCCCCAACCTCACGATCATGTCTATGTAATTTAATTTCATTTAAATTAAACATACAACAAGAAATCACGAAGAGACCTCAAGAACCCTAATTTCTGCATGAAGGCTAGGATTTTTGATACACGATTCAAACAATGCAATTAATTGAGGGAAAACATTCCATGCATGATTATGAACATATGGCCAAATTATTGTGCGAGGAAATATGCATAGATTGAGAGATGACCAAGTATGTGCTTACCTCCAAGTCGTGACAGCAAGTTCAAAGTGATTTTTGATTTGGAGGTGTTACAGATGAGTTGTGATGATCTGAACAGCTTCCCTACACCTATGGATTGTGTTTGGATGGTTGGACTTGATTGAAATTGGCTGGATCATTTTGTGGTACCTCAGCTGCACTTTGGTTAAAACCTTGAGCAACCAGCTGGTGATTTTGTGAAATTGATGTTTCAGAAGTAATCTAAGTGTTTGATCAGCTCATATGTGATGTATGTGAGGTGTGTGAGTGATTGGTTTGATTGGAATTGCTCTCAAACTCAAAACCCGATAATGACTTGCCTTAGAAGGCAAAATTGGAGTGAAAGAAGAGATTTTGAGGAAAGCATCTGTTAGATGGATTTGGTGTACTCAAATTGACCACAATTGAGTTCTATTTATAGTAGAGCAAGTTTGTTTTGCAAGGAATAGTGCATGGCAGCTGGTAAGTAGGTTTGGCCAATGTTGGCAAATGAAAATCCAAGTCTCCTCTAGCCATTGACTAGAGGTTAGGGCACAGAGCTTTGGTCCCCTTGGTCTTGGATAAGTCTTGACTGATTTCAGATGAGAATGGCTCAGTCCATGCCACCTTGATGGTTTCATTGAATGCCTCATTCCAAATTTGAAGTCTTGTCCCTATTTTGGCCATTCTAGGTTCAACATGCTATTTCTTGTTCCATGGACTTTGGATGCTTGGCTCAGTGATTGTCCCCTTTAGATTCAATCATCTGAGGTGTCCAAGTGGATAAGAGCAATTGAATTTGGCTGATTTTGGCAAATCGACCAAAGTTGCAAATTCTGCCTTGCCTTGACAGATTTCAGCAAGGCAACTTGGCAATGTTGTATCTCATGGTGTAGGTTGAATTTGGCAATGTTCTTGGCCATTTTGGAAAGCTCTTACATGATACAACAACTGTTTGAACAAGTTTGGTTTTGATCCCTTTTGATTCCAAGTGAAAAATCCCCCTACATTTGGCAAAAAGTGAGGCAGAATCTGACTTAGTGAAAATTTCACTAAGTGTTGGAAAAAGTGACATTTTCACTTTTCAGCCACTTTGATCACTCCATAACTCAAAATCCTTAATGAATTGGAATGACTTGTAGTTGAAGTTTTTGTAGGTGATAATGAGGGCTACAAATCCATCTTTGGATGAGAAAAAATGGCCTTGTGGTTTAGGAGTTATGGTCCTCCAAAGTTGGTACCTTTGCCACTTTATTTTTAACTTAGAAAAATTTCTAAGTTTTATGGTTACCCCTTTTACAAGTTATCTCACTTTTCTTGATTTTTCTTGATGAATGATGATTCAAATCATACATTAACATCATTTTAGGGTTAAAAATCCATTTTGGTGAAAAATCTCAAAAAGTCAAAGTTGACTTTTGTGCACAGTTGACTTTTTATCAGATGAATTCCAAACTGTGCAATTCTTTAGGAAATCATGTCCTTGACCTAAATCAAACTTAATGGATATGTTCCATGGGTGTCATAGGGTATATTCAATCATGTATTAGGGTTTGGGAGCATGTCTTGGTCAAAAGTCAAAGTTACAGTTGACTTTTCTCTTAAAACCCTAATTGTGGTGCAGATGAAATTGAAACTTGTTGCTCAAACTTCTTGGATCAATCCGTTGTTCCAAATGGATCAATATGGTATATTAGAGACCCTCAAATCATGTCTTGAGGTCTTGGCTCATGGTTTATCCCAAAAGTCAACTTAGGGGTGAATTAGGTCAAGAAACCCTAATTCCTGATTTTTGATGAATGCATCCCCTGAGGCAAAATTGACTTGATGCATGGGTTCATGAGGTTCCATGAAGTATATTAGGTCATGTTGTGGATCATTGCCTTGTGCCCAGATGAAAATTTTCCATCTGGAGGCCCTGGTCGACCAAAACCCTAATTTGGTGACACTGGCGATCTTGAGGCTTGATCCACCTAGAATGGAGCAGCCTTTTGCTTAATCCTTGAAGTGGGAGTCCTTTTGATTCTTTGTAGTTACTTGGGAGGTTAGACAAGTTGAAGATCATGTCATTTCTTGATTGATCCTTTGTCTAAGCACTCAGAGAGGGCTTGAAACCCTAATTTTGATTGTATTGGATGCTCACCCATCTTTGGGGAGACTGATGAAGCATGATGGTTCATCCATATTGTGATGATGATTTTCACAATGATGGGAAATCTAAGTGGTCAAAATTTGGGGTATTACAGATGCCCCTATTTAATCTTCTTGGACCCGAAGGTGTGAATGACGAAGGGATTCGGGCATTCGGGGTGCAAGAGGATTAAATATCGGAATACCCGAAATTTTGATGGTGGTTATGAATGGTAGCTTACGCATTCATCTTATTTAGCTAAGCAATGATGCTTAGAAAAGGTAAACTTCCCCTCGATCCTGGTCTCCTACCAAGGAACTGGTCTCAGTTTCTGATTTAAACTTCCCCTCGATCCTGGTTTCCTACCAAGGAACTAGTCTTAGTTTCTGATTTAAACTTCCCCTCGATCCTGGTTTCCTACCAAGGAACTGGTCTTAGTTTCTGATTTAAACTTCCCCTCGATCCTGGTTTCCTACCAAGGAACTGGTCTTAGTTTCTTTTGTCAATAAACTTTACTAACAAGGGACGTTATTCATAGCGGCTTTCCTTCAAACTTCTCGCCGAATTTTCCTGGGGAGATGCCATTTGAGTGGAAAAAGTTTTGATGTCAGACTTGCTGGGGAACCCATTCGCCTGAGTTGTAGAGGTACACAAACTTCTCTATTTTGGAGGCGCCATTTGTCGATTCTACTGGGGAAAGCGAGTCTCTTGAGAGACTGTTTTCGTTTGGGGTTACATCATACTTTTCTCGGGATCTTCCCGGAGAAATACCATATGATGGGATCCAATTTTGAGGTGCCGATGACCTTCTCATCAGTGGTTTTTCGGAGCAAAACTGACGTGCTGCCGAATCTCTGATCACGAGGCTTTCTCTGTGGATTTTCCTTAATCTGGGAAAGCAAGGATATCATCTTCAATGGCGAAGAGTGATGCTTATTGAAAGTTTTCTCTGGCTTTTCAGAGGTTCAAGTTATCAAAGTGGTCAAGGACCAACTTCTTTCCAGAATTAAACTGGAAGCGAGGTTGTTCAGACACAGTATTTCCTGACGAGGCAAGAACTGACAACTCGATTGAGAGGACTTCTACCACTAGGGGACAGGACCGACTAGAGTGATAGTGATGCAATATGAAATATGAATGCAAATAAAAAAATGCATGATGTATGTATGTATGTGCTGACAAAACAGACGCAACATACAGACTAATAGATGAACACAATTGGATACTCGGCCATCGCGGGGCGAAGAAGTACCGTTGATTCAAAATAGCAATTCCACCTTGCTTAGGAGAGATAGTCCCATTGGGAGCTATGTTGATCGGGCTTAGGAGATGAGAACTCGGCCGAGGATGTCAGACGAAACAAGGTCTCTGACACAGTTGATCCCTTCATTCAGGCGAACTGGTTTAGAAGGATTACTTTGATTCTGCACTTTGAAGTTCGCTTACTTCGGGAGAAGCGATCGATGTTCTTCTGATGTTCAACAGTCAAAAGAAATGCCATCTTTAATTTAAAAGCAGAAAAAGTTTAACAAGTAAATTTATTTTTGTTTTATTTCAAGAATCGCTGATTAAGTTTAAACAACGTCGTTCTGTAAAGCTAAAACAAGTAAAGAATTACAAACAAAAGCACAAGGGCTCAAATTTTATTGATAAGATGGAGATCAGCCAAACGCGTGATTCCAAAGAGTATATACAAAGTTAGAAAATGGTAATTTACAGGGAAAAGGGCTACGTTGAAACATAACGACCACTATCCTTCTACCAACTTTGAGTTCGGGACATCCTGAGCTTCCGTCGAAGATGACCTTTGACTGGAGATTTCCTCTGATAGATGATGCTATAACTGCTGCTGAGGGACTTGCCTCTGTTGAACATAGTTACTTGCCATTATCCCTAATTTTTGCCTGGATTGTACTATGAAATTTCCAATCCATCGGGATGATTTTTTTTCATGTCTCTAACTTTTGCCTGGACCGCCCTTTTGGGTTTTCAATCCACCAAGACGTTTTTTTTAGGCGAAGTATTTCTTGACTATATCAACATTCGTGGGGTAGGCAAATTCCTCTCCGTCCATGGTTGCAAGTCTCAAGGCGCCGCCTGAGAAAGCTTTCGTGACCACATAGGGGCCATCATAATTTGGGGTCCATTTGCCCTGAGAGTTAGTGAGAAACGATTGTATCTTCTTGAGCACGGGGTCTCCTTTTCTGAAAATACGAGGTCGGACCTTTTTGTCGAACGCCCTTTTCATTCTCTGTTGATATAACTGACCGTGGCATAGTGCCGTGATTCTCTTTTCTTCGATCAGGTTCAGTTCGTCGTGTCGACTTTGACACCATTTAGCTTCGGTGAGCTGAGCTTCCATCAATACCCGGATTGATGGGATCTCTACTTCTATGGGGAGCACTGCTTCCATGCCATATACTAGAGAGAAAGGGGTTGCCCCTGTTGAAGTGCGGATAGATGTTCGATAACCGTGAAAAGCAAAGGGTAGCATTTCGTGCCAATCTTTATAGGTTACAACCATCTTTTGAAAGATCTTCTTGATGTTCTTGTTAGCCACCTATAGCGCTCCGTTCATCTTGGGTCGGTAGGGAGATGAGTTATGGTGTTCGATCTTGAACTCTGCACACAAATCTTTCATCATCTTATTATTCAAGTTAGATCCATTATCAGTAATGATCTCGCTTGGAACACCATAATGGCAGATGATATTATTTTTGATAAATCGGACCACCACTTGTCGGGTTACATTGGCGAATGACGCTGCTTCGACCCACTTGTTGAAATAATCAATGGCTACCAGGATGAACTGATGTCCGTTTGAAGCCTTGGGCTCAATCATACCAATCATGTCGATTCCCCATATGGAAAAAGGCCACGGGGAAGAAAGAACTTTGAGATGTGATGGCGGTATATGAATTTTGTCAGAGTATATCTGACACTTGTGACACCTCCTCACGTACTTGTAGCAGTCGGATTCCATGGTCAACCAATAATACCCGGCCCTGAGAATTTTTCTCGCCATTGTGTGTCCGTTGGCATGATTGCCAAAGGATCCTTCATGAATTTCTTTCATGAGCATGTCTGCTTCTGGTCTGTCGACACATCGGAGCAAGACCATGTCAAAATTTCTCTTATAAAGAGTGTCACCGCTCAGGAAGAAGTTTCCAGCCAATCTTCTGAGGGTTTTCCTGTCTTTTCTGAGTGCCCCAGATGGGTACTCTTGTTTCTGAAGGAAGCATTTGATATCGTGATACCAAGGTCTGTCGTCTATGACTGCTTCAATCGCGAAGATGTAAGCGGGCCGTTCAAGGCACATGATGTCGATCTTAGGTATGTCATTCCATCGACCTACACTAATCATGGAAGAGAGAGTGGCTAATGCATCAGCCATGTGATTCTCATCACGAGGGATGTGATGAAAGTCGACTCTGTTGAAGAAGGGTAACAACCTTCTTGCATAGTCTTTGTAAGGAATCAATCCTGATTGGTATGTGTTCCAATCTCCTTTTATCTGATTGATAACCAGCGCTGAATCGCCGTATACGTCCAAGTTATTGATCCTTAAATCAATCGCTTCTTCGAGACCCATGATACATGCTTCGTATTCGGCCTCGTTGTTCGTACATTTAAACGTAAGTCTAGCAGCGAAAGGAATGTGGGTACCCTGAGGGGTAACAATGATTGCCCCAATTCCGTTTCCATAATGATTGATTGCTCCGTCAAAGATAAGTCCCCACTGGAACCTGGTTCTGGCCCTTCACTGGGTAGCGGTTCATCGCAATCTTTCATTTTTAGATACATGACATCTTCGTCTGGGAAGTCAAACCCGATTGATTCTTGATCGTCAATCGGTTGATGACCCAAATGATCGGCTAAAATACTTCCTTTAACGACTTTCTGAGCATGGTACTCTATGTCATATTCTAATAGTAACATCTGCCAACGGGCAATCCTTCCCGAGAGAGCAGGTTTTTCGAAAACGTACTTGATTGGATCCATTTCGGAGACCAACCAAGTAGTATGACGAATCATGTATTGGCGAAGACGTTTGGCTGCCCAAGCCAAAGCGCAACAAGTTTTCTCAAGCATTGTGTACCGAGTCTCGCAGTCGGTGAATTTCTTGCTTAGATAGTAAATGGCAGACTCTTTCCTTTTAGTTTCGTCTTGTTGGCCAAGTACACATCCCTTTGAGCCCTCTAGGACTGTGAGGTAAATGATCAGTGGTCTTCCTTCCACTGGAGGTGATAGAATCGGAGGATTCAACAGATATTCCTTAATACTGTTGAAGGCAGTTTGGCAGTCTTCTGTCCAAACGCAGTCCTGGTTCTTTTTGAGTAATTTGAAAATCGGCGCACACGTCGCGGTCATGAGGAATATGAATCTGGAGATGTATTTCAAACGTCCCAGGAATCCTCTGACTTGTTTTTCAGTTTTCGGAGAAGGCATTTCTTGAATGGCCTTGACCTTGTCAGGATCAACTTCAATTCCTTTCTGGCTGACGATGAACCCTAGTAATTTCCCCGAACGGACACCGAAGGTGCACTTGTTAGGATTCAAGCGGAGTTTGAATTTTCTTAGACGTTCGAACAATTTTGATAGATGTTCAACGTGCTCATCCTCTGTTCTTGATTTTACAATCAAATCATCGACATATACCTCGATTTCTTTGTGTATCATGTCATGAAACAGAGTAGTCATGGCCCTTTGATAGGTTGCCCCGGCATTCTTCAAACCGAACGACATTACCTTGTAACAAAAGGTACCCCATGGGGTAATGAACGAAGTTTTCTCCATGTCTTTTGGCGCCATTTTGATTTGATTATAGCCCGAGAATCCATCCATGAAGGAGAATACTTTGAACTTTGCTGTGCTGTCAACCAGCATGTCAATGTGTGGTAAAGGAAAGTCGTCCTTTGGACTTGCCTTGTTTAGATCTCTGTAATCAACACACATTCTGACCTTTCCATCCTTTTTGGGAACGGGTACGATGTTGGCTAACCATTGAGGATATTCAGATGTAGCGAGGAAACCCGCGTCGATCTGTTTCTGTACCTCCTCTTTGATTTTGATGGCCATGTCCAGGTGAGTCCGTCTCAACCTTTGCTTTATTGGCGGACATTCCGATCTTAGCGGTAAGTGATGTTCCACGATGCTGGTATCCAACCCTGGCATATCCTGATAGGACCAAGCGAATACATCGGGGAATTCTTTGAGAAGCTTTATCAAACTTTCTTTGACAGTTGGACTGAGCAGTGCTCCGATCCTGATTTCTTTTCTCTCTTTTTCTGAACCCAAGTTTACCATTTCCAATGGCTCTTTGTGAGGTTCAATGGACCTTTCCTCTTGTCTGAGTAGTCGGGAGATCTCTTCTGGAATTTCATCGTCATTTTCTTCTTTAGCCTCGAATACCGGGAACTCAAAGTTGGAAGAAGGCATCGGATCGTATGTTTCAACGGGGTATAAAACAAGCAATCTGCATGACGTGATGATTCGTGTTTAGAAGAGATAGAGAAAATGTAAGTGTGTGTAGTGTATTTATTTTACTGCTTGTTTTTATTTTTGAATTGTTTTTTTTTTTAGGATTACCATTTTCTGAAAAAGCAAAAAGAGAAAACAGCAATTAATGCGGAAATTACAGAACAACGTTATTTTATTAATGAACAAGTCGAATCTTGAAACTACAGCCCTATAAAACAAAACTCACTCGCTCTGGGCAAAACGAAGATGGAAATTTACAAAAAGCGAGCCCTATCAAAACATCCGTTTCACCTGGGCAGGGTGAAAGGTTAAAGATGGCAATTACTTTGACTGATGAACGACCTTCGGAACCTCGACGGCAATCCATTGGCGGCGAACTCCTCGGTGAATCACAAAGTCTGGCACCTTCCTTGATTTGTCTTCAGAAATGACGCTGATTTCTGGTGGAGCAGGATCATTGGAATCTGTCTCCCAAGCAGAATTGTCGTAGGAGGATTCCTCTGTTGCACTTTGCATAACATTGGTGCTCTTAGCTGTATCTCCCCATCCAGTTGAATGGATATCTTCGAGCCTGATACGAGAGCTTTCGGGAGCAGTGTACTTGACCATAAAGTCGTATTTTCCACTTGGCTGTCCCAAAGTGTCCCAAACTTCTTTGGAACTGGAGAAGTCATCCCTCTCGATGACGTTGACCTCAGGAAAAGCATAGTTGATGAATTCTAGTCCTGCAAACGTTGCGAATTCATCTTCATGTTGAGTAGTTTCCGAATGACCTGAGTGTTGATCCTATGACATGGTGGGGACGCAGGTATTCTTTTCAATGACGCTCAGCTGAGTTTCATTACTCGACTGACTTTCTTGCCCCAAGTTTCCTGGGTAAGGCTACCACATTGGCAGACCATCCATCGGGCCATAGTAATTGTGATCAAAATTTTCTTTCATCAGAGTGTCTTCCTCTAATGAATTTGGCGGAGCACGGCATCCTTCCGGATCACAATCTCCGTAGATCATTTTGACCTCTGATCTTGGTATAAATCTCGGACTTTCTGTAGGAAAGCAAAAAGGCATAGGCACCTCTTCCTGAGACATATAACGGTCCTTGTTAAGATAGGACTTTCATTCTTCATCTGTGTCAGAGGGATCTTCCTCATTGATAGCATGAACTGTCTGAGACACTGGGTGAAGAAAACCTCCACTGTGGAAGAAATTTTGAAGGGGATGAAGACTTTCATCGTTGGCGGCTGTCTGAGTACAGGTCGCAGAAAAACCAAGACCCTTCTTTATTTTATTGTCAGTGGGAATGACAAGCTGTCCCCATCCTTTTGTATCGGTACTCTCGACCGCTTTGATAGCATCTTTGTATGAAGAAATTGAATTTCCTTCTTCGGATTGATCGTTCTTGCTCACCGATAGTGCTTGGAACTGAGTTCCAATAACCTCCTCGGGTTCTACACAAGCAGATGATGATAGGTTACTCACAAGCAAGGCTTGTTCCCCACAAACCGTGACAAGTTGATCGTTCTTGACGAACTTTAGCTTTTGGTGGAGGGTTGAAGTAACCGCTCCAGCCTAATGTATCCAAGGTCTTCCTAATAAACAACTGTATGTTGCCCGGATGTCCATGACCTGGAAAGTGATTTGGAAAGTGTGAGGACCAATAGTTATGGGAAGATCAACTTCGCCGATAACTGTTTTTCTGGATCCGTCGAATGCTTTGACGACGACCTCGCTGACTCTCATCGGAGGGCCCTCGAATGATAATTGCATCAAAGTGTACTTCGGCATAACATTCAGGGCTGACCCTGTGTCTACCAGTACATTGGCTAAAGCATCGCCCTGGCAGTTAACTGTAATATTGAGCGCAATGTTATGACGGCGACCTTCTTCAGGTAATTCCTCATCACTAAATCCCAAATTATTGCAGGAAGTGATGTTAGAGACAATGCTATCGAATTGTCTGATTGTTACATCCTGTTCCACAAAGGCTTGCTCCAAGACTTTCTGTAGAGCCTCTCTATGTGCTTCTGAACTGAGTAACAGTGATAATACTGAGATCTTTGAAGGAGTCTGTAACAGTTGATCAACAATGTTATATTCACTCCTTTGGATGAGCTTTAGCATCTCATCTTTGTCTTTTGAAAAGTCGGGATTACCAGATTGACTGACTGGTGGATCAGGAATTTCCGCCTGAAGTTCCTTTTCTTTGTTGGATTCTCCGACCCCTCGGTTGAAGATTCGACCGCTCCGTGTTACACGACTGATGTCTGCAATATTCACGACGGAGGGTAATGGAATTTCCTTTCCATTCTCGATTATTGTTGCACCGTATTTGTAAGGGATTGCCTTAGATGATTCATACGGTAGTGGCCCCGGTAGATAGATGACTATGGGAACCTTCTGATTTTTCTGACCATCATAAGTAATCTCAATCTGTTCCTGGTTGGGAACTTTAGATTCATCAAGTAGAGGGATGATGGCAAAAACATCCCTGGTCCTGTGATGACCAGAGATTGTGACAACATCCTCGACTTGCTCGGCAAGGTAGTTCGGCGACCAAATGATGGGTCCTGAACCGGGATATGGACGAATTTCTCCATGAACGACGTGACCCTGAAGAGCTGCTCTCACAAGGTAACACCCTTGGTTACTTTCTGCACAGACGCTACAACTGTCATAGTTGTGTGGTGGCACCTGGCCACGCCCACTTTGAATACAATGTAACCTCACTAGGTTACCTTCCATTGATCGGACATCCTGACTTTGACGACGAGTATGATTCCTGTTATTGATACTAATCTGCTGAGTATCTTCGTCCATATAGATTGGCATCCACCAGTGATTTAACAAGTGCTGAAGTGCCTCCTGGACAAGGGTACAACCTCGATCGTTTTCGCAACCCGCTTTACAATTTTGATAGTCATGTGATATTAAGAATCCAAGTCGGACCTGCTCAGCATGTAACTCTACCAGGTTGGTATCCATTACGCGAATGTCGAAGATCTGAACCATGTTGATTTGATAGGAGTTCTTATCATGGTAGTCTTGGATCCATCCAAGATCCATCTGACGCTGGAGGGCCTCTTGTATGAAAGAGCATCCCTGTATGTTTACCGAGCAAATCAGACAGGAACTGTAATCGTGCCGCGGCAGATTATGATACTGGCTTTGCCTTGAGTGCATCGCCACCAAGTTGACATTCATCGCACGGATGTCGTGATTTTGAATGACGGTGGAATTCGTGTAAACCATGTTAACTCCACGAACTCGGTGCTCTTGGATCCATCCAAGATCCATTTGTTCCTGTAGAGCTGCTTGCACTACAGAACACCCCTGGTTGTCTTTAGAGCAGATATCACACTGGTGATAATTATGAGGCGGCACATGGCCATATCCACTCTGTCTACAATGCATCTTGACCAGATTGGTCCCCAATAAGAGTACATCGTGAATTTGATAGACATTGTTAGTATCTTTCTCAATCAGATTGACTGCAGCTTTCTCATGTTGAGGCAGCGGGTTCGTGAGAACATTGGGATTCGTATCCTTGAAAGATAAGAGCCTGCTCCTAACAAGCTTTTGCACGTCGGATTTGAAACTAAGACAAGTCTCAATGTTATGCCCTGAACCTCCTTGATGATAAGGGCATGTTTGATCCGCTTTAAACCAAAAAGGCGGATTTTCTGGAACTGAAAGGGGAGACTTAGTCTGAATGTGCCCCTTAGCCAGCAGTAACGGAAACAGCTCCGCGTACGTTACGGGTATAGGATCAAATCCTGGTGGCCGTATTATACGGTTGTTGTTATATTGAGGACGAGCCTGCTGAAGAGGCTGTTGTGTCCTTTGTTGGTCAGGTTGGCTCTGCGCAACCTGAGGTTGATACATAGGAACAGGCGCGGGGCCGATAGCAGGAGTAACAACTGCTACTGGATGATAACGTCGCCTTTGCTTTCCGAGAGAGATATTCCCAATATCTTGCTCTTTTTTCTTAGGGAGAGCACTACCGTATTTTTTAGTACCGCTCGTTGATCCAGTGTCTTTTACCAAACGTCCTTCTCGGACGGCTTCCTCAAGACGTACACCCATGCCGACCATTTCGGTGAAATCACTGGGTGCACTGGCAATTATTCGGTCATAGTAAAATGAGCTTAAGGTCTTTAAGAAGATTTTTGTCATCTCTTTTTCCTCAAGAGGTGGACAAATTTGAGCGGCAATTTCACGCCACCTTTGAGCATACTCCTTAAAGGTTTCCTTTTCCTTTTGCGACATTGATCTGAGTTGATCTCTGTCGGGTGCCATGTCCAAATTGTACTTGTATTGTTGGACGAAGGCAGTACCAAGATCTCTGACTGTACTGATCGTAGTACGGTTTAAACCCATGTACCATTTGAGTGCGGCACCGGTTAAACTATCCTGGAAGTAGTGAATCAACAGGTCCTGATTCTCCGTCTGAGCTGACATCCGCCGAGCGTACATCACCAGATGGCTCTGAGGGCAAGAGTTACCCTTGTATTTTTCAAAGTCGGGCACTTGGAACTTGTGCGGGACTTTCACATTTGGGACCAAGCAGAGGTCTGCGGCATCTTTTCCAAATAGATCCTGACCGCGAATGGCTTGCAGCTCTTTCTGCATTTCCAAGAACTGCTCCTGGAATTCATCCATTCTGTCAAACATAGTTTCCTTCTGACCAGAAGGTGTTTGTGGAATCTGTCCTTCCGGGACAGTGTGCACCACAGGGGGTGGTACCGTGACTACGGCAGTAAGTCTTGGCGCCTCCCGAAGTTTGTAACCTTCAGGAGTCTTTAGTATGCCCCTAGCATCTTCGCTTTCCCGAAGTTTGTAACCTTCAGGCCCAGCGGCTTCTGTTGCGATTCCCTGATCTTCAGTGATCGGCGGAACATATCCTTCCGGGATATAGTTAACAGGCATGCCCCAAGGACGATCTTTCGGCATCTGATACCTAGGATCATACTTCTCCACTATGGGCGTTGAGGTGATCTCTGAGATCACAGTTCTTTGTAGCTGAGCTTCTGCCATGGCTTGCATGTCGTTACGAAGCTTTCTCATATCCTCTCTCAGAGCGTCGATCTCTTCTTTCAACTCTCTGTTTTCTTCCTCAAGATCATCCATCTTTTTCTGACGATTGGCCCGAGTATTATACGAATGAGACAGTTTGACTCTAGAATCGAGACACAAACGTGAGATTCGTAGGGAAGAAGAATACGCGATGTGAGAATGATGAATGCAATGGTTATATTAATTGTTGTTTTTTGGTTTAATCAAAATAAACTTCGACAATTAGATTGCAAATATCAAACAATGGGGAAACCCCTTTTTATTGAAATTCAAAGGATTACAGAAATGGAAATACAGTAGATTACAAAGTGCAGAAACAGAAACCTAAACTAATGGGTCCCGAGTCCTCTCTGAGGAGAAACCAGGTGCTGATTCTGGTATCTTCCTTTTCTTTGACTGGGGCGCTTGGGCCGTTGTCGGGTTGTCATTCCTTTGCCAAGTGAAAGGAGTGAGCAAATTCCTTTGGCCATCTTGATTCTCTACAGCATGCTGTTCCAAAATTTCAATCAGAGCATCTTTCTCTTTTAGTAGTTGCTGTATTTGGATACACTCTACGTCGAGGGTGCGGTACTTGTTCTTCCAAGACCTTCTTTCCTTTTGAACTTTGTTGAGAGTAACCTGAAGCTTTTCAGTTTCCGTCATGAAGTACATGACAGTTTCCCTCGGTGAAAGAATTCCGTAACGAGGATAAGGCATCTTTAGCTTGAGAGCTCTAGTTTGTACCCAATGGAGATAAGGCTCCACCGAGACACAGTCCGGTTTTCCCAGAGACTCTCGTCCTTTCTTATGAACCTGTTTCCAAGCTTGCACTATTTCCATCTTTAGTGCTCTGTCGTTTTCTCCTTCTTTGAAGAAAAGACCTTCCAGATGAACACCCAGTGGGATGTGTCGCATCGGGTATCCAAATTGACGAAGAACCAATATCGGATGATAGTTGATTCCTCCTTTAGTTCCTATGAGGGGTACGCTGGGGAAGTTTCCACAATGGTCAATGATTCTGATTCCCTCATAAATCCTATTACACCAATCTATATCGGAATTGGTGAGAGACATGATCTTCTGCGACCAACGTAAGACACTCTTGCAATCCCAAAAAGCAGCAGACTTGGGCAAGTGAGAGATAAACCATTTGTAGAGCAAAGGTACACAGCATGTGATCTCCCCTCCGCTGTACAAATTTCCCAAGTGTACAGAATGATACGCATCTGCGAGCAAAGTCGGCACAGGGTTTCCAATGAGAAAAACCTTAATAGCGTTGATATCGACGAAGTTATTGATGTTGGGAAACAAAAATAACCAGTAGGTGAGCAAGACAAAGATGCTTTCAAAAGCAGTCCCGTTCCTTATACTAGCGAAGTATAGAGCCTTTTTTTGTCAAGAACTGGGCTGGAAAACCTTGGATGCCACCCTTAGTAATCATGTGAGTCTTGACCTCAGACTCGTCCAAATAAATTGCTCTTGCAATAGTCTGATTCTTTGGAATTTCTTCCAGTCCAGAAAACGGAGCTCGATCTGTAATGTGTAGATCAATCAGATGAGAATACTCCTCCAGCGTTGGTGATAGCTGGTAATCCGGGAATGTGAAATAGTGATAAACCGGATCGTAGAATTGAATGAGCGCGTCCATGATCCCCTCAATCACATGGACTCTTAACAGTGGTAGCAAACCACCGTGCTTGGCTCTGAAAGCCTCTGGGTTAATGATCATCCTTGCTAACCTTCTCAAATCCCCTAGTTTTGGAACCTTGAAGGTATACTGGCGAGTTCTCCTTCTACCGAAATCCATTAGCGTAATCTTTTTCTCTGATATTTGCAATCACAGTCTTAGTTTAATTTGAAAAATAGAGAGACTAGAAGAGAAAGTTTTTTGAATGTTTTAATGTTTTATTAAATGGATGCATGAATGCAGCACACAAAAACATAGAAAAAACATGGGGTCAGAGGGTCGTTGTCATGAAGTCAAGGCTCTACCCATCCCCAAAGGTTTATACTAGGGTGATTTTTGTACCTGTACTCATTATCATCAGCTCCTCCCAGGAAGGCAGACAACAAGCGGATCGCCAGCGAGTTGTGTGCAATCTTAGAGTAAGTGCTATTCACCGAGAATAGATCACCAGCCTCAAATGAGGGTAGTATCGCGTAACAACTATTTCTGATAGTTTCCGCAATACGAAAGTGTTGGCTTTTCTAGGTGTATACTCAATCTTTCTACATACGGCATCACCCGCATTCCCATTAGCAGAAAAATAAACACGGATAACATTTAGGAAAAGCAGTATATATATTTGTCCTAACCATCCTAGACCTTTAAAGCTAAGAATCCTAAGTTCCTGACAGAAAATGGGTTCCCCGGCGGAAGCCCCAATCTGTGGTTCTCTGCCTAAGAGATGGACCAGCATAGGTCAATCTTTCTCCTCAGCCGAGTTCCCATTTTCCGTGGAAAACGGGGATGATGCCCTAAGGCAGAAAATGAGACTCCACAGCAGAGTCACCATTTACAAGGAAAACAGAAAGAAAGAAAGATCGACCCCACGGTGGGTGCCATTTTTCTGTAAGCGAGCGATTTTGGACACGGTTCTTAAGCGCTGGTCGCTCTCTGCGGTTGAGCTTAAACTACAGGTCGATTCATTTTTTATCCTATTGTGAGCTGAATAAGGAAGGGAAATAGATGTCTCCAATTAACCCTGCTTGCATACTGAGTTTAAACAGCGGTCTGTTAGGTTACGGATGCTATCAATGTGGGGGGGCCTTTGTACTGGTTATTTGTATTTTTGCCAATACTGTTTTCTTTCTCTTTTACCTGGGCAGAAGGTTTCTGGCGGGGAACAAGGATTAGGATGTTAGGACTGATACTTTTGAATTACTGCTTTTTGATTGATGGAGATATGGGATTTGGGTTTTTTGTTGATTGTGCTCGCTAAGATCTTTTCTTTCGATCTTATGCCTACGTATTCCCGTTTACCGAAACAGGGAAATCAGAGCGTTCGTAGTTCCTCCTATTCTATGGGAGGAAATGGGTGTTTTTGGTGTTTTGGTGTCTTGTTCAAAGCCCAAGACGTGAAGCGAAAGGTGGTTTGTATCTTGTTCAAAGCCCAAGATGTGGAGCTGAAAGGTTTATTTGTGTCTTGTTCAAAGCCCAAGACGTGAAGCTGAAAGACCTCGACTTTAGAGAGAACTTGTCATCTCTAAAGAGGGGAGAAGGAGAATTACTTTAACTGGGATACGCGGATCCGAGCAATGCCATAATTTCCGAAGAAAGGGTTTTAACCTGAAGGAGAAGACTTTAACTCAGTGTAGAGCAATGCCATCTTTCCTTAGGAATTTCTCATGCTAAAAGAGGGACAGTGGCATGGATATAGATGATCCAGAGGCTTGCCGCTTACAGAGATTAGATGAAAGGAAATGAGTTATTGATGTTTGTGTACTGTGAACGAGGCACAACTTTGATGCTAAAAGGTTGATTGAATCAACCAGTGGTTTTCTTATACAAAATCCTAAGAGGAGGCTAATTTGTGCTAGGAAAATCATTATACAAAGCCTAAGAGGAGGCTATTTTGTGTCTCGTACAAAGCCCGAGAGAAAGGCTAAAAGTTTTTGACCCGACGATAGAGTCTTTGTGTCTCGTACGAAGCCCGAGATAGAGGTTATTGTTTGTTTGACTCTATGAGGGAGTCTTTGATAATCAACAAGAGAGTGTTTTTGTATCTCGTACGAAGCCCGAGATGGAGGCTAAAGGTTTGTTTCAGTTGAGTGACAGCTCCAATATACTGATTTTAAAAGAGAAAATCAGTTCTTATATGAGCAACACTGTACTCAGGGATTTGATCTGAGGATCAGGGATATTTCCTTCTCTTTGAGGAAACGGGAAATCCAAAGGGTATTGAGACTGTCCGAGTTTGCGGGTTTCCTTCCTATTTAACGAAGGGGGTCACTTGAGAATGTCTTTTGAGACTCAAGGAAGTTAGACTGTCCAAGTCTAGAGTTTTTTTCTTTTGTACTATGCTTTGAGAAACAGTAGTAGACTATATGAAAGGACTGTTCTATGAGGATGACTAGGTTCTGTTCCTATACCTCTAGGAGGTCGTCGGGACAATTTGTACGAAGCCCAAGAGGAGGCTGGAAACTTTTAAGAAGCCGACGGGTCCTTGTACGAATGCCCAAGAGGAGGCTATCATTCCCGAAGGAAGAGATCATTATACGAAGCCTAAGAGGAGGCTGTGAATACTTCTAAGAAGCCGTAGTGTCCTTGAATAATGCCCAAGAGGAGGCCGATGCTTTTAAGAAGCCCGTGGGTTTATCATCTCCTTTCCATTAGGAGAGATAACTCTTTTAAAGATAAAAACCACTGGTAAACGTGCGAGGTTTACTATCCAACGACTTTTAGCTTTTAAAGAGGGTTCCTTAGTTAAGTTCCAAGATTATGACCGTAGTGGGTACCCAAACCCCGAGACATTCAAGGCAAGCTATCCACAAGGAATAGATCAAGTCAGGAAAGTTCGAGAATTTGGAAGAAACTCAAAGATTCCATTCACGGAGAATACATTCATCTTGGGGAGTAGAGCTTCTTGACGATTCCTAAGGAGGACAGCTGAAGAGAAGACTGTATCTGGTGCTCCTATTGGGGATCTAGGCGTCTACTTCTATGAATAAATGAAACGGCGTCACTTAGTTCTAGACGTAGTTGCCGGGGAAACTCGAAATATCTATACTATTATTACACAGTAGATATGAGTTTATGAAAGAAGACTTACAGTGAAACAACCCCACAATACAGTTTATAATATGAAAGCAGTAAATGAAAGCGATAACCACTTACTCGGTTGTAGAGCTTCCATGCTGTTTGGTTAGTTGTTCAACAAAGAAAGATTGAAAATAATAGTATATTCAAAATCAAAGGAGAAAGTGCTTTGAAAAAGAAAGATTTGGGGCCTACAGCTCAAGGAGAGGCCCAGGGTTTTATCAGTGAGCGCACTGTTTGACTTTGTACAGCGGGACTTATACAAGTGACTGGGGCCCAAAAAGGTTTTCTGTACAAAGGGATGGGTCTTACACTCTCTCAAGAGGCCCAAAAAAAGGTTTAAAGAAAAGAGAGGGGCTTATAACACGAGGGTAGGCCCAAATGATTTTTCGTTTAAAAATGGCGATCGCGCCGAGGTTTTCTTTTAACGCAGAGGGACTTATACAATAAGTGAGGCCCAAAATTGTTTGGTTAAAAGGGGGATTGAGTCTTATACTCTAATAGAGTCCCAAAGTGTTTTGAATGGGTCTTATAGCTCAAGGAGAGGCCCAAATGATTTTTATTTTTAAACGGGCGACGATCGCGCCGTTTACTTGTACAGAGGGACTTATACAATGAGTGAGGCCCAAAAAGTTTTTGTACAAGGGGGGATGGGTCTTACACTCTCTCAAGAGGCCCAAAAAAGTTTTGAAAATGATTTATGAGGGTTGAATTAATCCAAAACCCTAATTTGTTTTCAAAATGTATTTAATTGAATAAAAATTCAATTAAAATGATCAAAAATTGTTTAACACATGGAAAACAAATTGTGATCTTGGATTAATGCTTCAAAAATTAAGTATTGACCTAAAAAATAATTAGAAAGCATTAAAAGTTGCAAAATCAATGTAGAAAAAATATTTAAAATGCCAAAAACAATTAAAATATTAATTCTTTGCAAAAATATCAATTATATGAAATAAATAATATTTTTGGGATTTTTTGTGAAAATAAAATATTTTAACATTTTTGTGAATTATTAAAAAAAGAATCAACTCAAAATCATTAAAACTCAGAGAGAAGTTAATTTTTGAATCAATTAAACAAAATCACAAAATTCAAATATTTGAATTTCTAAAAATGGCGCCAAGAACAAGCTGAAGAACACGCGCGTGTTCTTGGTTTCTCAGATTTGCATTTTCTATCCAATCTCCATGAATTCGTAATCATATCATGCAATCCACATATCATTATGCTCGCCTCAACCTCACGATCATGTCTATGTACTTTAATTTCATTTAAATTAAACATACAACAAGAAATCACGAAGAGACCTCAAGAACCCTAATTTCTGCATGAAGGCTAGGATTTTTGATACACGATTCAAACAATGCAATTAATTGAGGGAAAATATTCCATGCATGATTATGAACATATGGCCAAATTATTGTGCGAGGAAATATGCATAGATTGAGAGATGACCAAGTATGTGCTTACCTCCAAGTCGTGACAGCAAGTTCAAAGTGATTTTTGATTTGGAGGTGTTACAGATGAGTTATGATGATCTGAACAGCTTCCCTACACCCTATGGATTGTGTTTGGATGGTTGGACTTGATTGAAATTGGCTGGATCGTTTTGTGGTACCTCAGCTGCACTTTGGTTAAAACCTTGAGCAACCAGCTAGTGATTTTGTGAAATTGATGTTTCAGAAGTAATCTAAGTGTTTGATCAGCTCATATGTGATGTATGTGAGGTGTGTGAGTGATTGGTTTGATTGGAATTGCTCTCAAACTCAAAACCCGATAGTGACTTGCCTTAGAAGGCAAAATTGGAGTGAAAGAAGAGATTTTGAGGAAAGCATCTGTTAGATGGCTTTGGTGTACTCAAACTGACCACGATTGAGCTTTATTTATAGTAGAGCAAGTTTGGTTTGCAAGGAATAGTGCATGGCAGCTGGTAAGTAGGTTTGGCCAATGTTGGCAAATGAAAATCCAAGTCTCCTCTAGCCATTGACTAGAGGTTAGGGCACAGAGCTTTGGTCCCCTTGGTCTTGGATAAGTCTTGGCTGATTTTAGATGAGAATGGCTCAGTCCATGCCACCTTGATGGTTTCATTGAATGCCTCATTCCAAATTTGAAGTCTTGTCCCTATTTTGGCCATTCTAGGTTCAACATGCTAGTTCTTGTTCCATGGACTTTGGAGGCTTGGCTCAGTGATTGTCCCCTTTAGATTCAATCCTCTGAGGTGTCCAAGTGGATAGGAGCAATTGAATTTGGCTGATTTTGGGAAATCGACCAAAGTTGCAAATTCTGCTTGCCTTGACAGATTTCAGCAAGGCAACTTGACAATGTTGTATCTCATGGTGTAGGTTGAATTTGGCAATGTTCTTGGCCATTTTGGAAAGCTCTTACATGATACAACAACTGTTTGAACAAGTTTGGTTTTGATCTCTTTTGATTCCAAGTGAAAATCCCCCTATATTTGGCAAAAAGTGAGGCAAAATCTGACTTAGTGAAAATTTCATTAAGTGTTGGAAAAAGTGACATTTTCACTTTTCAGCCACTTTGATCACTCCATAACTCAAAATGCTTAATGAATTGGAATGACTTGTAGTTGAAGTTTTTGTAGGTGATAATGAGGGCTACAAATCCATCTTTGGATGAGAAAAAATGGCCTTGTGGTTTAGGAGTTATGGTCCTCCAAAGTTGGTACCTTTGCCACTTTATTTTTAACTTAGAAAAATTTCTAAGTTTTATGGTTACCCCTTTTACAAGTTATCTCACTTTTCTTGATTTTTCTTGATGAATGATGATTCAAATCATACATTAACATCATTTTAGGGTTAAAAATCCATTTTGGTGAAAAATCTCAAAAAGTCAAAGTTGACTTTTGTGCTCAGTTGACTTTTTATCAGATGAATTCCAAACTGTGCAATTCTTCAGGAAATCATGTCCTTGACCTAAATCAAACTTGATGGACATGTTCCATGGGTGTCATAGGGTATATTCAATCATGTATTAGGGTTTGGGAGCATGTCTTGGTCAAAAGTCAAAGTTACAGTTGACTTTTATCTTAAAACCCTAATTGTGGTGCAGATGAAATTGAGACTTGTTGCTCAAACTTCTTGGATCAATCCATTGTTCCAAATGGATCAATATGGTATATTAGAGACCCTCAAATCATGTCTTGAGGTCTTGGCTCATGGTTTATCCCAAAAGTCAACTTAGGGGTGAATTAGGTCAAGAAACCCTAATTCCTGATTTTTGATGAATGCATCCCCTGAGGCAAAGTTGACTTGATGCATGGGTTCATGAGGTTCCATGAAGTATATTAGGTCATGTTTTGGATCATTGCCTTGTTCCCAGATGAAAATTTTCCATCTGGAGGCCCTGGTCGACCAAAACCCTAATTTGGTGACACTGGCGATCTTGAGGCTTGATCCACCTAGAAGGGAGCAGCCTTGTGCTTAATCCTTGAAGTGGGAGTCCTTTTGATCCTTTGTAGTTACTTGGGAGGTTAGACAAGTTGAAGATCAGGTCATTTCTTGATTGATCCTTTGTCTAAGCACTCAGAGAGGGCTTGAAACCCTAATTTTGATTGTATTGGATGCTCACCCATCTTTGGGGAGACTGATGAAGCATGATGGTTCATCCATATTGTGATGATGATTTTCACAATGATGGGAAATCTAAGTGGTCAAAATTTGGGGTATTACAGGTAACTCTAAGGGGGACTATGAATCCTAAAGTTATCATGCATGGGTGCCCTACGGTTAGTGAGGTTCAACCTAAACCTTAAAGAAGAAGATGAGGGAAGGAGAAAGTAAGGGTGACCATGGATACTTATCCATACCCTTAAAGAACTTACCTTAATTCCTGAGACGGTTCCCCTTGTACACTTGCTTTTGGCTGCGAATGGTAGTTGATTTGCACTCCATGGACTACCAAGAGAAGCTTTGTGGAAGAATTCTGGAGGAACTCCTTGTAAATCGTGAGTTTTGATGAAAAAGAGCTTTAGGGTTCAAGCTTGGATTCCTCTCCAAAATCATGTGTGTGTCCCCTAACAAATGCATGAATAGGCTTAAATACTTAGGGTTATTTCATCTGATGAGGAATTGGGCTTGGGTAATCCATTGTTTAATGATTTTTGAATAATTTTGGAAAAATGCATTATGTGAATTACACCTTTCTCCTTGCATGGATACTTGAGAATTCCATGATGCATCACTAGCACTTGGATTGATAATTACACCCCTATGGAACTTGGGCCTTGAAGATAATTGATTCATGACTTTTGAATAATTTGGCATTTTTGAACAATGGAGAACAAGTGAAGAACACACCATGGAATTGCTTCATTCTTGGGCCCAAAATAAACCTCAAGGAATGTCTTTTAATATTGAAATGTGGCATGAAACAATGGAATTGATTATAGGTCATTATGCCCAAAGTTGTGAAAATGGGATCATGAGAAACCCTAAAAACCACTTTTCCTTCTTTTGATCATAACTGGAGTTTCACAAATGATATGGAGACCCACTAGTACTTGTTGGAAAGAGGAGAAAAAGATCTTCAACTTTCATGTTGGAGAAAAATTCATCTGAAGCTTCTTTGATGGTGTAAAGTTAAGTTGAATGAAGTGTAGAAACTTGCCAAAAATGGAAACTTTTCATTATAGGTCACTTTCCAAATTTAGAAACTTTACACCAACTCCTGATTCCTGACAAATATGTATAAAACTTGACCCCTGGAGACCATATGAGGATATGAGTTCTTACAATCCCTGAAGAGAACCTCAAAATTTCACAGTTGACTTTTCTCCTTTCACTGTTGACTTTTCCCCAAATTCAACTGATTTTCAATCCCCTGGTCAATTGAACTTCTCCTGAACCAAACGGATGGACAACCTCTCATCCCTAGGTACTTAGGGATCCAAGGAGTACCATGGAATCAAGTCTTGCCCAAAAAATCGGAAATAAACTGACTTTATAGCAAACCCTAGTTGTGGTACCCTCAGTCTAGGAGGAAATAGCACAGTCTCCAACTCCAAATTCCTCTGAAAAAGATGAGATATGCCATTTGATGATGATAAAAACCCAAGGAGCTTTCCCATTGAAGCAATAAACCCAAGAATTTCAAAACCCTAATTCATGCACTGGTTAGGAGAGTGATTCCACTTGAGATCCCTTGCAACCTGTGAACTCTTGATGAGGTAGTAGGCCAGATAGGACTTTACCCTGACCCCATGCTAATGAGATGCATACATGATAATGCAAAAATGAAATGAAACATAAGCCAGTTAGCACTAAAGTAAGGAGGGAAAATTTTGGGGTGCAACAACCAAGACATCGCCGTCTCGTGCCTACGTATCCTCAATCTAACTAGAAGTAGGAAATCAGAGCAGTCGTAGTTCGACCTAACAAGGTTGGTGTTTTTTATGAGCGACGTTAAGTTCGCGTCAGGCAGTTAGGGTCGATGCCTGTTTGTGACGAGACGGAAGTAACGTGCCCTTTTCTAAAAATGAGGTTTGAAACTTAAAAATCCCGAAGGATGAAAAAGGTTTGAGTTTGTTTTATGTTTTTTAGACAGAAGTGTTTTTGAAGTTGTTTGTAACTTGCATTACACCTAAGTCTATAACACAGGAACGAATACTTTGCGTATCGTCCCCCAACAGGACGTACACTAAGTACCCTAGAAGAATGAAGGGAGACCCCCCATTATTCACTTCCCACATATAAGGCTCATGCGCAATACACGTTTAACCTTTATTAAGTGTTTTTAGAGGTATTATGAGATGAGAAGAGAAAACTCAAGTTAAAAAGGAAACACTAAAGGGAATCTAATTTGTTCCTAATGTTATCATGAAAAGTGGCCCTAAGGTTGAGTTTAGAAGGGGTATGCTACCTATGTTAGCATGCATGGATTGATATCCTAATGTCTCTCCTACCTTCGACTTAATCGAAAATTAAGTGGAGCTAGGAATCCTACGGGATCATGTCATCAGAAAAGTAAACACAGGATGAATCAATCACAAAATGAAATAAAAGCAACTAAGGAGTAAACAGTGTCAGTTAACAATAATATCACACAATCATAATAAGAAAGAGGGAGCTATAGCCAAAGGGTCATATCAACCGAGGCAAACAAGCTAGGTGTGGGAAATAGGGGTGCTCACCCAATGGTATCAAGAACCATGGAGAGCAGAGTAAGAAAGGGGAAGATGTGAATCAGATCACATAAGCATCAACATTGGTCAATGCGAGTTATAGACAAGGCGTGGGGGTTTGATTGTTAAACCCTCATTCCACTGACGGACTCGATAACACGAGCAAGATATGTTCAAAGCTTCAATCATGTAATGAGAGCTAAGAACGACTCAACTAGAATAACGAGGGTCGATTGCGAACCCTACCTTCCGTCAATTGCCTTGTTGGAGGTCTTACAAGGGGAAATGGGGAATGGGATGCCTCTTTGGAGGTCTTTAGGCACAATATTAAACAAGCACAATCATGGGCTCACTTGAGGACTTTCCATACAATCCTACTTATCATGGCATCGACTATTCCTACTTCTCATGGCATTTGAAAGCATTAAAGAGAAGTGAAGAGATAAGAAGTCTTGCCAAATGGATATGAATCTGTAGCAAAGCAAAGAAATCAAGTCACGAAAGCACCTATAAGAAAATAGCAAACCAAGTCAGAACAAGTTTTTATTTACAAACTGAAATGGTCAAACCACCTTTGGAATGTCTCCTTTATGCACCTTGCATATGTGAACCAAAGACATTAGTAATAACAAGAGAGTATATGTACAACATAAAGACCTAAGTCTAATGACTATGTACATTTGAGTCACACTAGTCAAAGTGAAAGATCTAAAAGGATTATGAAATTACAAGTCAAGTTACAACTATGCTACAAGACTAATCCATTACAAGTTACATGAAATGAAATAAAACGTGAAAATGAACCAAGGTCAGAAGTGAAACAACTTATACGCATGCTTAAAACCAATCTCAAAGTTTCACCAAGGTTTGCATTAAACTCTCTCTCCAAAGTCAATTCATTCCATGAGCAAAATCACATTTAAACTTCTCATACAAGTAAGTAAAATTGTCACTCAAGTAAGGCAAATGAAATGACATGGTAAGGCAATGTTAAAGCTCACACACCATAGGAAAATGACCTATAAAATGTCCTAATTGAATCCCAAAAACAATCATGAACATGGCATACAAGTGGCATCAAAAGAAGTGGCCAAAGTGAAACACAAATTCAAGTTCACATACACACAAAGTAGGCATCATTTAAGGCATGTGAAATGATTAAACGCAATACTCAAGCATGTCTTAATTGTGCATCAAAATACACTTAATAATGTGCTAAAACTCACACTCAAAGTTGGCTCAAAGTTCCCTCATACAAGTCCTAAACATATCTTATCTCTATGCATGCTTACACATAATATGTTCACATTGGAAAATTTGTGAAGAATAGAAAAATGCATTTGAAAATTATGGGTAATCAACCAAGTCATTCCAAGTCCAGTAGGTAATCACATACAAAAGAAAGGGTTCACATCATGCACCAAAATCCCTCAAGTAATTGCAAACGTAGCGCAAACGTCAATGATGATCATACGAATTAAGGCTCAAAAGATTAACTTCAAACGTATCCCAAAACTCAAGTACAATGCACCAATCAATCACCATGATGTTAAAAAATCAAATGCCTAAATGTACATCCAAAATTAAGTCTAACTCGTCAAGGGAAGATCACATTCTATGACCTACATCACAAGACATACCAAAATGAACACATTCCTTTCCAAAATTCAAGAAAAATATCAAACAGCCCCCAAAATGGAATTAAAAATATCCAAAAATTAATTAACACCTCCCAAAATATACATGAATTTTATTGAAATTTTCTGAGGTATAAAACTATTTTTATAATTAGATTTGGAAACAAGTACAAATAAAAATCTAGGAATAATGGAAGAACCAGGGGGGTGCGCTATAGCAAAAAAAATCAGTTCAGATTATCATGGGCTTAACAAGGGAAGGGTGCAATTAGCAAAGGGGAATAGGCCCAAGGCTATTATGGTCTGCAGGTATACACGGTGGAGCCTCAGTCAACACATTGACTGATCCGGGCCCTTGGATTCATCGCTGGATCAATCAAATTGCTGAAAACGGGCGGTGCATGGTAATCATCATGGGCTTGCGCGCATTAGATTAAACAGGTGGCCCTACCGGACGGTGACAAGTGTCACCACCGGAGTGTACCGAAAGCACAACAATCTTATCTCTTCATATTATCATAAGAATCACAAGGATCAGAACATCCCTCAAACGTCTCTCTCTCTTTCTCAACCGTCCCTCTCTCTCTCTCTCTATGATATTCTATTCACTCTCCGGAAAACACATATGGCCGGAGAAGGACGGTGGCCGGCGGCAGCGCCACCGTCTTCTCCGGTGACCTACCATCACCAAATCAAATAAACCCTAACACAAACCCTCACTCAAATTTCATGGTGATTCCGAATCCGCACTCAGTTTTTTCAAAGACTCAGCCAAACTACCGGATCGGAGGTACAGAAATAACACGCAAAGAGACAATCACTCTCAACAATAAGCAACACCAACGAGCTTGTGGCGGTGAGACAAAGAAGCTTACGTACCTGCCAATTTGCGACCACGAACGAAAGTTCAGGTTCGATTCGGTCTTGGCTCTTCTTACTTCGTTTCTTCTTCACGTGTTGGCGTCGCTTCTGAATTCTTTGAACCTTGCTCGTGGTTGATGTTGTTGTGGAGCATTCTTGATGATGAGGAACGATTGAAGATGAAGGTTATGAAGTGTTGAATCGGAATAAACTTCGCCGGCGGGACGATGATATCCAGGTAATGTTCTTGCGACGCACTTTTCTTCCACTTCTTCTCCTCCGCGTACGTGATTTTTCTCGTTATGCCTTTCAATTATAATTGTCCCCTTTTGGAGTTGCAGGTTCTTGATGTTGATTGCAGAATTGAGGAAGACGAATTAAGGATGATGCGGAGGAAATCGAAGTCTGAAGATGTTGATTTAAAATCGAAGATCGAAGACGATTGTTTATGGTTTCTGGCAGTTGAAGATCGAAGATTGAAGCAATTTGTTACAATTCTGTTATCATTTTTTGTGTGAGCTTTTCTTGAGGAGGTTATGGAGATTAGAAGCATGAAGGTGAGAGTGATGAAGGTTATTGATTGATGATGGAGGTTGCAGGGTGATGGAGGAGATTGAAAGTTGAAATTTTCAGAGGATGAAGATTGAAGATGGAACTTCTGTAATCGATAAAGATGAGGATCAAAAGTTAGTTATGGTTCTGATGTAGAAGTTGGTTAGAAGTTGTGTTGGTTAGAGGAGTTAGGGAAAATGGATTCTGTTAGAGATTGTTAGAGAATTGGAAAAATTCTGTTATGGATGTTTTCTGGAATTGATGAAACGGTGATGAAGGATTGGAATTGAAAATAATCTGTTAGATAGTATTTTCTGGTTCGAATTGGTAAGGATTTTGTGATAATTTTCAGTTAGGAATCTTGTATGAGTTTGGTTTTTTTTTAGTGAAAGAAATTTTGTTCTGTAATGTGACCATGTTATGTAATTTTTTCTGCTAAATTAAACCCTCACTGCAATTATTTTTAGCTGCTATGCCACTGTTCTTTTTCTGTCATGCCCTTGAACGAATGGGCTTGTTGGCAGTTTTTTAGTAACTTTCAAAGATCCTTTTGAAACGTAATAACCCTTCTCATAAAACTTCCTGGCTTCATCATTAAACATGGTTGCTTGAATCTGTGTACAATCTTCATTGGTTAATTCAATGTTGAATATTCATCCTTCTCCTCTATCATTCCAATTAACTTCAAGTAGCAAAATACCATCATTTGAGTCCAATTAATTCTGCAGCACGAACAATGTATTGAATCAAAAGCTTGACTAGGATATAATAAATGTCTAGTTGCAAATGCTGCCACCATCGCAGGGGCACCACACTCAAAGGCAAATTGGATTTGATTCTCATGAACATCTTTTGGAGCAACAGACATAATTATGATATTTCTTGACAACAATTATGCACCAAAACTAACTACACCACAACCAACATCACATGAAACTCTTATATTCTGACCAAATGTAATATCAGGAACCATCTTAGAAATATGGTCCAAGTATTGATGAACATGCCGATTTTTTGGGTCATCTCCCTTATGAGAATCTTGCGTTGGCTTTATTTATTAGTAACAAAGTGTTGCTCAATCCTAATGAAACCATCTCGCAACTCTTTCCAATCAACCAACCTATGTTCAATGTCACATGGAATTTCCTATGAACATCCAACATGACTATGAGCACTTCATAGAGATTGACTGAACTCAAAAACCAAACTTGAACATTTTCCGCACATTTCTAATGATAATGGATCTCTTGAACCATCAAATAATTCACCACTGAAACAACACCATCTGAATTAATCATCCTCTGAGTGCTCGACCAACTAATCCTGAATCCTCTGATACTCTTGAGAAAACTTGAATGAGATAACCTTGATGCCGGATGATTTTGACAGAAGAAAGCCTTCATGCTTAATGAATTCTGTTAGAGAGATACTCATGATGTTGAGAGCTCAGACCTGAATGAAGGTGAGAATCTCACTACAAAAGAAAACACTGAGCTTGCACATAATACCTTGATCCCACGCCTCAGGAGCACATGAAAATGTATGATTAATGCAGATATGACCTAGTGAAGATGCAGATGAATGTGAAGCATAAGCTAGAAAAAGGTAGGACAAATTTTGAGGTGTTACAGCTGCCCTTATTCAATCAACTGTGATCGGAAGGTATGATAGCAGCGACTTTCAGACATTCGAGGTACACGGAGATTGAATACCAAAAGAACCCTGAAATTTGCAAACTGTGGGGATAATGAAATGGAGTGTTTGCCAGCCAAAGGCGGGCTATCCAACAAAATAAAACGAGGACGGTCGAAGACGAACTCGAAATGGAAGACCGACCGAAGGCGCTCTGCCCAACAAAATAATACGAGGATGACCGAAGGCGAACTCGAAATGAAAGACCAAGCCGAATGTGGACTTCGCTAGGGATAAAGTGAAATAAACTTTTCTGAGCCATGCCATCTCTGCTGAGGAAGAGAACTGGGTTTCGCGAAATAAGTCAGACGAGAACTGACTACCAGGCGAGAACTAGATTTCACCAAATAAGTCAGACGAGAACTGACTACCAGGCGAGAACTGGATTTCACCAAATAAGTCAGACGAGAACTGACTACCAGACGAGAACTGGATTTCATGAAATAAGTCAGACGAGAATTGACTACCAGGCGAGAACTGGATTTCACCAAATAAGTCAGACGAGAACTGATTACCAGGCGAGAACTGGATTTCACTAAATAAGTCAGACGAGAACTGACTGCCAGACGAGAACTGGATTTCACGAAATAAGTCAGACGAGAACTGACTACCAGACGAGAACTGGATTTCACCAAATAAGTCAGACGAGAACTGACTACCAGGCGAGAACTGGATTTCACCAAATAAGTCAGCTAGTTAAAGGCAAAATCCAAGCAAAGATACGATCGTGAACCGAAAAGGTGAGAGGTAAAATCAATGGACTTACAACCCACAGATAAGATGACTCCGCTGGGGAAAAGAGAAGTTTAAATAAAAGACTCTGCCGGGGAGCATAGGTAGGATGAACACATTCCTTGGCGATCTCACTGAGGACAAACCAAAATCTCCCGAGTTATGCCATCTATGCTGAGGAAGAGAACTGGCAAAGAAAATATCCTGGGTTGTGCCATCTCTGCTGAGAAAGAGAACTGGCAAAAAAAATACCCTGAATTATGCCATCTCTGCTGAGAAAGAGAACTGGCAAACAAAATACCCTGAATTATGCCATCTCTGCTGAGAAAGAGACCTAGCAAACAAAATACCCAGAATTATGCCATCTCTGCTGAGAAAGAGAACTGGCAAACAAAATATCCAGAATTATGCCATGTCTGCTGAGAAAGAGACATGGCAAACAAAATACCCGAAATTATGCCATCTCTGCTAAGAAAGAGAATTGGCAAACAAAATATCCAGAATTATGCCATCTCTGCTGAGAAAGAGAACTGTCGAACAAAATATCAAACCTGGCTTATGCTTCGAATGCATATGTTTGAATTTTTCTATGGCGTAATGCTCCATACGAAATGGAAATGCTACGCGTTTGGGAGGACGCCATGCAAATGATGCTTATGCAATGTAAAAAGGAATGCTCCAGCAAAATAAATGCTAAAAACGAAGGCCGCTCCACCAGGGATGACAAAATAAATTGCCCTCTGAGCCTAAGAACTCTGCTGAGAAGGATCACATTGAACAACTCCGTTGATTAACAACTTCTGCTGGAGATGAAATCCAAAAGAAAATCCACTCTGGGGATTATACATAACTCTTTGAAAAAGGAAACCAGGACCTGAATCGGAAGAGTGCCAAATATCACTTGGACTTAAAACCTGTTGGGGATGTCAACCATCGTGGAATAAACTTGCTGTAAAGACTACCACCAAACTCTGCTTGGGGAGACACATCACAAGTACTAGACCTGCTGGGGACACCATTGAGATGAACCCGATGTTGGGGAAATGACTTCACCCTTATCCTGCTGTTACTGGTGAAAACACGTTTCCTGACTGGCCGAGTAGAGTAGACACCAATACTTTGCGGGGAAGACAACATCTTTGTCTCGGGAGTATGCTCCACAAATCTCCTCTGGTGACAAAACAACATCCATCCTAAAGCAATCCACTTTAGATGCTGGATGGGGAATAATATTTTGTACTCTTACTGGGGAGAGTGACAGTCTGATGAGGATGATGAAACCTCAATGCCAGAGAGAAGAACTCTGCTGGGGAGAAAAGTCAACAAAACATTCTGAGGGATATCACTGAGCTTAACCTGCTGTTGCAGGAAAGAATTTACCCTGCTAGAGATCAGAGCGTGTCGTTGCTGACGGAATTACACTTTCTGGCCTGTTGAGGAAAGTGAGTACCAGACTCTGTGGGGAAAATAAAGCCTTTCAAAATACATCAAACACATCTCCTGTTGGAGATACAACCACATCCACCTCAGAGCAATCCACTTTAAACTGCTTGCTGGGGAATAATCAACCAACCATGACTTCGGCTAGGGAGCACAATCCTTTGTACTTTTGCTGGGGAGAGTAATCTCTGCTGAGGATGATGAACTTTTAGTGCTGGGGAGAGAAACTCTATGGGGGAAAAAAAATTTGTTACCCTGCAGCCATATGGTAAACTGAACCGTCTCTATGTTCATAAATGGCCTTTTGAACTCTCCATTTGCCCCATACCACCAGGTCTATAGGAAGAAATCATCTCAAGAGGATTTTATAGAAGACCGGGCATTCACACTGCCCCAGGGTCTTCAAACTCTTAGAGAGATTTTTCAGACTTCATAATTCACGAAGTAAATTACCTCGAAAGGATTTGTAATGACTTGAAAATACTCTGCCCCAGTATTTTGAACTTTGAAGAGGTGTTTTCAATTAACCGTCTTCAGGAGTGGACAACTTTTCACGCTCTAGAGGTGACCTGCCTCAAGTCTTGAAGAAACTTTGCCCCTGATTGATCTTACAGATATTTGTCAAATTGTCCTGATTGCCCCATATTAAACGCTTGTGGAGAGATTTATTGAATCTCGACATAATTGCCCCAGTTTGGCTGCTTTAGAGAGATTTTCAATGTGACTGCTCCAGACTGGCTGCATCTTATCACCATTTATCGGGAACTCCCAGGCTACGCACACTCTCTTGGCCACATACCCCTTGACATGACTGTCCTTCAGAGTTTTCACCATCTCAACTTGGCGTGATCGAGCTTCTCGACTGACGTTCATCATGTAAGCTTCTTTGGTATCAAACACATGCAAACAGGAAATGCTTATTATGAGAATGACAATTCTAATGCAACACTCGTGTTATCCTGAAGTTTTATTGAAAATGTGTCGCCAAGCCTTGTGAACGAATCACTAGCTGGGATGAGACATTGATCTTTGAATGGAAAACAATACGCACATGCAATACCAACAAAAATCTTACTAGCGTAACCCATAGGAGTCAGGAACGCTATCTCGTTGAAGTACGCCTTCGGAATAAACCTTGTTTCAATTAGGACTTTTGAGGGTTGTAAAGTGGCCTGGTTCACGGTTTTGAGAAAAATGATTTGTGGCTCGAAGTTTATTGGTGCCCACCCACTCTTCGTGATGTTCTCCAGTCCTACGTTCAGCTAATTTGGCACAAGTGCTCATCTCTCAAAAGGTTTTATGATCCTTAAGGAATCCATGCACTGATGGTTTGTGACCTGATGAGGTTTTGGGAGCAACAGTCACCCCTTTTGTCTTTTGTGTCTGTAGTCACACGACTTTGTTCTTATTTGAGGATTTTTCTTTGTAATCCTTTTCATTTTTCGCTTTTTGTTCTTTTGCTTTTTTATCCCTAGTTTTTGCCTGGACTGACTCTTTTGAGTTTTTCGATTTTGAAGTCCAGTGGGATGCCCTAACTTTTGCCTAAGTCGCTTATTTTCAAGTTTCGACTCAGCGGGATTTCTTTCTTTCCTCTTTTTTTTAAACAAATCGTGTGACACTGGATTGTCTGACTTGTTTGAAAGGGTTGTGACTGCCTCACTCCTTGATTGTTGATGGATAACCATTGTGGTTTCACATCTCTTAACCTCCTGATGTGTGAGGGAATAAAGGTAATGGGTCCTCTGATGCACATTCCTTTTGAAATTTGAACGCTCAGTCAAATTAACTGACGCCTACCCTACCCCTGGGTTAAGTGTGAGGGTTTTTTCGTACGAAAGAAACTCCTACTTCAAGGCTCAAAGGGGTTAACAAGGGTCTATCTCCCTTATATCTCCAGTGTTTGGGGAATTGAAACAATGCCTGTACATCCTCAACAGGGTTTTATTCAAAAGCACACAACCAAAGATTTTGCGTTTTTCACTTCATCATCCTCCTTCAAGAGTTCAAGGCAAGAAAGTTGGTATTGCAGTGCATATAAACATGGTATGAGTGCATAAAAGTAAAGTACTTCAAGAGCAACACATTCATTGCATTAAAATCAACATTCAAAATACAAACAAGTTTTCATGCAAACACTGTTTAAACAAACAAATGAAAGCTACATATGAAAATGCAGTAAAGGAAGCTGATGGTTGCCATTGAGGAAACTTGACTCCGTCTGGACTGGTTTCTTCTGATGATGTCCTTTGAAGTATTCAAACAGATGAGAGGTCGACATGCACAACCAAGTCTCCTTCTGGAAAGGATATGTACCCTTTGTCAATCAATTGTTGCACTTTGGCCTGGAAGGCTTTGCAATCTTCCGTTGAGTGCCCCATAGATCCTCCATGATATCCACATTGCACATGGGGATTGTACCCCAGAGGGTATGGTTCTGGAACAGGCTTCAAAGTCTTAGGCTCCACCAATGAATTTTGAACCAGGTGTGGCAAGAGTTGACTGTACGACATGGGAACTGGATGAAGAGGAGCATTCCTTCTTTCCAAGTTGTTGCGAGGCCTATGCTGATTCTGACGCTGATACTTCTGTTGTTGAGGAGCATAAGGTTGTTGGTACTGAACAACATTAGTCTCTCCTTCTTCTCCCATGTAACGTTTCTTCGCATTTTCAGAATAACCGGGAGCAACTTGAATCTTTCCCATTTTGATACCGCTTTCGACCATTTCTCCAACTAAGATCAAGTCGGCAAACTTTCCAGGCATACAAGGTACCAGCTTTTCATAATAGTGACCTTGCAGGGTAACCATAAACATATTTATCATCTCCCGCTCTAACATGGGAGGTTGTACCCTTGCTGCCAATTCCCGCCACCTCTGGGCGTACTCCTTAAAGCTTTCGTTACTCTTCTGTGACAAGTTTTGCAACTGTGTCCTATTTGGTGCCATATCAGTATTGTACTGATAATGCTTAACAAAAGCTTCTACCAACTCCCTCCAGTTTCGAACATGGGACCTCTCCAACTGCATCTACCATTCCAAAGATGCCCTAGTCAAGCTATCTTGGAAGAAATGCATAATTAACTTTTCGTCCTTAGAATATGCAGCCATTTTCCTCGCATAGGCCCGGACATGAGTCTTTGGGCAAGTAGCACCATTATATTTCTCGAAAGTAGGCGCCTGGAAGTTATGCGGAATTTTGACACCAGGGACCAGTCCCAAATCATCCAAATCCATACCCAAGGAATTCTGATTCACAACCCCTTTCAACTGCTCTTCAATCATCCTGATTCTTTGCTCATTATCAAGTCGGGGGTCAGCATCCCCACCTAGAAGAGAAAACACATCATCCTGTTGATCATCATAGCGACGACCCTGTACTGCATAGATACTGCTTCCTCCTCCCATAATAGAAGGAATCACAACATTCTCTCCTTCGCCCGGAGGGATAACAATAGAAGGAGCGGGAATACCTCCGTCCGGAGGACCAGTATGGACACCATTACCGTTAACACCTCCCCCCGGAGGAATAACACCAGTATGAACACCTCCATGCATAACCACATCCTCATTGACTCTAGCAATCAGAGGCTGGACCAGAGTCCTTAACTGCTCTTGACCTTGAGCAACGCCTTGCATTAACTCCATAAACTGAGCCATGCGAGTCCGCATCTCAATCAACTCGGCTTGCATCTAATCCATGACTTTCTTCTGATTTTGCTTAAGTAGGACACGACTAAAAAAGACCGAGTCTGCAACAATAAAGAATACCTGATCGGGATCAAGAGACCAACGTCAAACACCAGCCATGCATATGAGTATGGAAATGCAATGCAGAATGCCATGTTCGAATATTTCCAAGGAATCATTATGCATTGATTCAAATTTTTTCCTTACAAACCACAAGAGATAGACGGAAATGCTCAGCAGCTAATCTCAATGTTAAGATCCTTGGAAATACAAGAACATGTATGCAAAAATGACGATGCAGATGCAACAGACATGTGATCAAAGCTTCCATAAAGCTCTGTACTGCCGTGCTGCTGAATGGATAAGTTCAAGGGTCTGCTATGAAGAGAATACTCGAATACCAGAATATCAGAATAACCAGAATACCAGAATAACCAGCATATCGGCATAATCAGAATACCAGAATACCAGGGTGCCGGAATAATCAGAATACCAAAATACCAGAATATCGGCATAATCAGAATACCAGAATACCAGGGTGCCAGAATAATCAGAATACCAAAATACCAGAATATCGGCATAATCAGAATCCCAGAATACCAGGCTGATAAGTTTGCACTGATAAAAGAACCAGAATACCAGGTAGGTTGAAGGTTTTCGTCACCTGCAAACTTGTAAACATCCTGCCCCTCTCACATGTGGGTTCTAGAAAACTGAGGATCCTCAATATCACGGACTCTCAGGTCGAGAAATGATGATACATTCACCATTTCTGGTTTGGCATCATCATCAATCGAGGAGGCCTCAACTGATTCCCCTAAAAAAGGATATCCTATAATAAGTTCCCAGCACTGGGTCCTCGGATTAAGAAGTGTAATGGGTTTGCCATTTCTGGTCTGCCATTATCACAACTCGGGAGGATAGGCGTTGCTGAGTCCTCGGGAATGGTCACCAGAGTCGACAATTCCTCCAGAGAATATCTACTGGCCTGTATCAAACATACAGTAGCAGATAGCTCTGGATAGAACCTCGTCTGGCTGTAGGTCTCGTGAACACCCTTACGTGGCCAAACACCACGGGAGCGACACGCCTGCCCACGCTAAAACATATGTGTATGCTCAAGCCTGGGTAGTGGGCTTATCTCTCAGAACACCCTGCCCACCAAACAGAAAACAACAGCACAGTCCACCACAGTATAATATATGACAACAGTAAATGAAAAGCATGTAAATGCAATAAAATAGTAAACATGCAACAATGCCATAAATAAAGCAAGTAAAGCAAACAGATAAAACACCCTATAATCGAAAACAAACAAGCGCTAGGATTGACTCGCTTAGGAAACCAGGTCCCCAGCAAAGTCGCCAGCTGTCGCTCCCGGGATTTTCATCCAAGTACAAACGCAAAAGTGGCGTGGAAACAGAGTCGCCAGCAATGTGTATTTATCCCGAGAAAGGGAAAGGAAACACTGCGTAAACCCGAGGGAAAGGAAAAGCATGGTCTCACGACCAAGAGAGACGGGTAAGGGAGTCGGTTACGCGAAGGGAAGGTGTTAGCACCCCACACATCCATCGTACTCGGTGGGATACACGCTTGTTGTCTCGATCAAAGGGTGTTGTCGTCTGGAGCTCCACTGCTACTGGACAAGAGAAGGAACGAGAAAGAACGAAGAAGAAAAGAAAAAGGAAGTGAAAGAAGTGACTCGATAGGACGTCCTCGGAGTCCTAGGCCTACGTATTCCCTCGGGTGCAGGAAAGTCAGAGTCAACGTAGTTCGGACACGAACTAGGGGGGAGGTTGCTCGCCAAGACATCGCCGTCTCGTGCCTACGTATCCTCAATCTAACTAGAAGGAGGAAATCAGAGCAGTCGTAGTTCGACCTAACAAGGTTGGTGTTTTTATGAGCGACGTTAAGTTCGCGTCCGACAGTTAGGGTCGATGGCTGTTTGCGACGAGACGGAAGTAACGTGCCCTTTTCTGAAAACGAGGTTTGAAACTTAACAATCCCGAAGGATGAAAAAGGTTTGAGTTTGTTTTATATTTTTTAGACAGAAGTGTTTTTGAAGTTGTTTGTAACTTGCATTGCACCTAAGTCTACAACATAGGAACGAATACTTCGCGTATCATCCCCCAACAGGACGTACACTAAGTACCCTAGAAGAATGAAGGGAGACCCCCCATTATTCACTTCCCACATATAAGGCTCATGCGCAATACACGTTTAACCTTTATTAAGAGTTTTTAGAGGTGTTATGAGATGAGAAGAGAAAACTCAAGTTGAAAAGGAAACACTAAAGGGAATCTAATTTGTTCCTAATGTTATCATGCAATAGTGGCCCTAAGGTTGAGTTTAGAAGGGGTATGCTACCTATGTTAGCATGCATGGATTGCTATCCTAATGTCTCTCCTACCTCTGACTTAATCGAAAATTAAGTGGAGCTAGGAATCCTACGGGATCATGTCATCAGACAAGTAAACACAGGATGAATCAATCACAAAATGAAATAAAAGCAACTAAGGAGTAAACAGTGTCAGTTAACAATAATATCACATAATCATAATAAGAAAGAGGGAGCTTTAGCCAAGGGGTCATATCAACCGAGGCAAACAAGCTAGGTGTGGGAAATAGGGGTGCTCACCCAATGGTATCAAGAACCATGGAGAGCAGAGTAAGAAAGGGGAAGATGTGAATCAGATCACATAAGCATCAGCATTGGTCAATGTGAGTTATAGACAAGGCGTGGGGGTTTGATTGTTAAACCCTCATTCCACTGACGGACTCGATAACACGAGCAAGATATGTTCAAAGCTTCAATCATGTAATGAGAGCTAAGAACGACTCAACTAGAATAACGGGGGTCGATTGCGAACCCTACCTTCCGTCAATTGCCTCGTTGGAGATCTTACAAGGGGAAATGGGGAATGGGATGCCTCTTTGGAGGTATTTAGGCACAATATTAAACAAGCACAATCATGGCCTCACTTGAGGACTTTCCATACAATCCTACTTATCGTGGCATCGACTATTCCTACTTCTCATGGCATTTGAAAGCATTAAAGAGAAGTGAAGAGATAAGAAGTCCTACCAAACGGATATGAATCCGTAGCAAAGCAACGAAAGCAAGTCACGAAAGCACCCATAAGAAAATAGCAAACCAAGTCAGAACAAGTTTTTATTTACAAACTGAAATGGTCAAACCACCTTTGGAATGTCTCCTTTATGCACCTTGCACATGTGAACCAAAGACATTAGTAATAACAAGAGAGTGTATGTACAACATAAAGACCTAAGTCTAATGACTATGTACATTTGAGTCACACTAGGCAAAGTGAAAGATCTAAAAGAATTATAAAATTACAAGTCAAGTTACAACTATGCTACAAGACTAATCTACTTTGAAGTTAATGGTAAACCAACAAAAGAAAGCCATTACAAGTCACATGAAATGAAATAAAATGTGAAAATGAACCAAGGTCAGAAGTGAAACAACTTATACGCATGCTTAAAACCAATCTCAAAGTGTCACCAAGGTTTGCATTAAACTCTCTCTCCAAAGTCAATTCATTCCATGAGCAAAATCACATTTAAACTTCTCATACAAGTATGTAAAATTGTCACTCAAGTAAGGCAAATGAAATGACATGGTAAGGCAATGTTAAAGCTCACACACCAGAGGCAAATGACCTATAAAATGTCCTAATTTAATCCCAAAAATAATCATGAACATGGCATACAAGTGGCATCAAAAGAAGTGGCCAAAGTGAAACACAAATTCAAGTTCACATACACACAAAGTAGGCATCATTTAAGGCATGTGAAATGATCAAACGCAATACTCAAGCATGTCTCAATTGTGCATCAAAATACACTTAATAATGTGCTAAACTCACACTCAAAGTTGGCTCAAAGTGCCCTCATACAAGTCCTAAACATATCTTATCTCTATGCATGCTTACACATAATATGTTCACATTGGAAAATTTGTGAAGAATAGCAAAATGCCTTTGAAAATTATGGGTAATCAACCAAGTCATTCCAAGTCCAGTAGGTAATAACATACAAAAGATAGGGTTCACATCATGCACCAAAATCCCTCAAGTAATTGCAAACATAGCGTAAACGTCAATGATGATCATACGAATTAAGGCTCAAAAGATTAACTTCAAAAGTATCCCAAAACTCAAGTACAATGCACCAATTAATCACCATGATGTTAAAAAATCAAATTCCTAAATGTACATAAAAAGTTAAGTCTAACTCGTCAAGGGAAGATCACATTCTATGACCTACATCACAAGACATACCAAAATGAACCCATTCCTTTCCAAAATTCAAGAAAAATATCAAACAGCCCCCAAAATGGAATTAAAAATATCCAAAAATTAATTAACACTTCCCAAAATATACATGAATTTTATTAGAATTTTCTGAGGTACGAAACTATTTTTATAATTAGATTTGGAAACAAGTACAAATAAAAATCTAGGAATAATGGAAGAACCAGGGGGGTGCGCTATAGCAAAAAAAATCAGTTCAGATTATCATGGGCTTAACAAGGGAAGGGTGCAATTAGCAAAGGGGAATAGGCCCAAGGATGTTATGGTCTGCAGGTATACACGGTGGAGCCTCAGTCAACACATTGACTGATCCGGGCCCTTGGATTCATCGCTGGATCAATCAAATTGCTGAAAACGGGCGGTGCATGGTAATCATCATGGGCTTGCGCGCATTAGATTAAACAGGTGGCCCTACCGGACGGTGACAAGTGTCACCGCCGGAGTGTACCGAAACCACAACAATCTTATCTCTTCATATTATCATAAGAATCACAAGGATCAGAACATCCCTCAAACGTCTCTCTCTCTTTCTCAACCGTCCCTCTCTCTCTCTCTATGATATTCTCTTCACTCGCCGGAAAACACATATGGCCAGAGAAGGACGGTGGCCGGCGGCAGCGCCACCGTCTTCTCCGGTGACCCACCATCACCAAATCAAATAAACCCTAACAAAAACCCTCACTCAAATTTCATGGTGATTCCGAATCCACACTCAGTTTTTTCAAAGACTCAGCCAAACTGCCGGATCGGAGGTACAGAAATAACACGCAAAGAGACAATCACTCTCAACAATAAGCAACGCCAATGAGCTTGTAGCGGTGAGACAAAGAAGATTACGTACCTGCAAATTTGCGACCACGAACGAAAGTTCAGGTTCGATTCGCTCTTGGCTCTTCCTACTTCGTTTCTTCTTCACGTGTTGGCGTCGCTTCTGAATTCTTTGAACCTTGCTCATGGTTGATGTTGCTGTGGAGAATTCTTGATGATGAGTGTAATACCCCAAAATTTGCTCTCCCCTTTTGGCATCATAGCATAGCATTATCATTTATCATATCATATCCATCTCATTAACATTACATTGCATTTAACATAGAAAAATGAAGCATGGCATCCTTCTTACCATCAGGGCATATGATCAGGTGGAAGGTGGACAATCAAGGAATCATTCAAAGCACAAAAGGTCAATCAAGTGCCCTCAAGACAAGCCAAGAGGTCTCTCATGTCTCATACTATCTCAATTGATCTTCCAAAACCTCAAGGAAGTGAAATCCAAGGGGGGATTGAAGCACTACATCTTTCACTATGCAAGAGGTTCAAAAATTGAAGGAAAACCCTCAAAAGAGATAGCCCATTGATCCAAAATCATCCTCAAATGGTATATCTCATCATCCTATAAGAGGATACACAACATACTCTGAGGAATTTGAAATTGAAGACTGCACATTTTTCTCCTAGGAGATGGGTACCAAAATTAGGGTTTCAAATAAAATCAGGGAATCTTTGATTTTTTGGACCAAACTTGATGTCATGGTATTTCATATGTCCCTAAGTGTATGGATGTGGAAAATTGCTTCTCAATTGGTTTTGGAAGTGTTTCAATTGGAAGAAAGATAAAAAATCAGGGAATTTGGGGCAAAGTCAAATAATCAGAGGAAAAAGTCAACTCTTGACTTTTTGAGCCCAAAATCATGAAATTCATGTTACATATGTCCAATGTACAAAATTTGATCAAGAAACTCCAAAGGAATCATGAAAAAATCAAGATGTGGAAAGTTGCCATTTTTGGATGAGGTAGGGTTACTAAAAATAGCAAGTTTTGGCCATTTTGCATCAGAATTTGAACCAAGGCCATTCAAATTTGGAGCACTAAATGAAAATTCCACTCTGCCTCAATGAAAGGCCTTGCTTTAAGCTTCAAATCCATGGGTAGAACATTTCCATTGGATAAAAAAATGAGGGAGATATGATTGATCAAAGTTGGAGGAAAGTAGGTTCAAAACTAGGTCATGACCAAGATTTTCAGGTCACGCGCGCAGTCATTTTAACAAACAGTTGGTGGACCAAATGTCCACTCATTTTTCTCATGGTTAAATGCCTCAAATGAAAAACTTTTCAACATCAAAGTTGTTCCTTGTAGTGTCATCTTCAATACTCATGTTGGACAAAATTCCATTTGATCAAGTTATAGTGGAGATATATTGGTTCAAAGTCATGTTGATTGTGCTGAAATTTTGTGTGCCAAGTTGCCATGCCATGACTTGCTTCACACGCCCTTACACCAGTTCTCAGACCTTTGTGTTTTAAGCTATTTTGCACCATTTTCCAAACCTCATCTCAATTTGAAATCAACATCAAATGTGTTCCACAACATGCCCTCTTTTATTTGGCATCAAAAGTTCCTCAAACCATTCACTAACATGTGAGAAGTTCACCCTCAAACACCTACTGTTACAATGGTGATTTGGTGCACGATTTTGGTTCACACACACTACAAACACTTCCTCACTTCAGTTTCCTCTTTAGACCAAGCACACATCACTTACACAATGTTTAGTATCACGTGCCTTGCATGAAAATGGAGAGAACAACTTGTTGAGCCAGTTTCTGCCACAACAGTCCTACCATTCCAAGCTTCACTCTTCATCCTCACCATAACTGTCATGAGATTAACCTCACCATAACCCAGCCTTGATCACTCGCCCCTAACTAACTTGACTCAGTTAGTTAGGGTGGACTCAGTTAACCACCTTGACTCACCCTAACTCAACTCATTAAACCGTGGTAAGCTCACACTATAAAAGAAAATCACACACTCCGTTTTCATTCTTCAGTTTTGGGACAACCACATTTCTCTCCAAGAACACCTCAAACTCTCTCTACTTTCTCTCTGATTCCACACGATTTCAACACTCTTCTTCCACTTTTCATCTGCATTATCATTGTTTGGCATTGTTGGATCAGGAGCACACTGAATCTTCATCATTCTCCAAGTGAAGCTTCATCAACATTTTGCAATTTTCTCTCTGCTCTCAAGATATTAAGATCAAACAGCATTTATTTTGCTTAGTTTGTGAAGCTCCAAGGAAGAAGAAGAGGATAGGATCTCTGGTATTCTGGTAGATCCAAAGTTCATCGCATTTCAGGTTCCCTTCCTCAACTTTGCTTTAGTGAATCTAGCTTGTTTTCGTGGTGTTTGTGGCCTAGTAGAGGTCGTGTGCGTCCTGGCTAGTTGATAGGCTTCTTAGAGGCATAGTTCTATACCTAGGGCTTAACTTGATTGACTCTGTTCTTGCTGTGCGTATGTGTTTGGTGATTTTCATTAGCATATTCATAATGTACGTGAGCTTAGCTTTCAATTGATGTATGCATTGTGATTTTCTGGAGAGTTTGAAGGTTGCAGACGGTGGTGAGTGACCGGAGAAGGTGACCGGAGGTCCCTCTCCGGCCGGTGACTGTTAGAGCTAGGGTTTATGCATGTTATAATCTCATCCGTCCATTTTTCATGATCGTGTGGCTTTAAGCTTGCCAGCACATTAAAACTCACATGCCACTCACGTGAGGATTCTGATTTGTATTTTAAACTTTGTGTGGTGCAGTGTATGGTATGTTATGTGTTCCCTCACGCGTGTGTGTTGATCATGATTACGTTGACTGCTTGTTTGACTTGACTTGATCTCATGGTTGTGATTGCTTTGACATTGTGTTGACTGAAGCACATGGTTGTTAACATGTTATGCGCAGAAATGGACCTAAGCCAGATTGATATTCGCACCCCATGTTTTCAAGGCCCAATGATTTTGAACTGTTAATTTGCTATGCATGCACCCCCTTCTTTAGTTCCATTTCATTTTATTTCTCATTTTTGCTACACGTTTCATAATTAATTTTTAAAAATACCAAAACATATTGGAAAATTCTACAAAAATTCATGTGTATTCTTAAAACATTTAGGAATTTTTTCATGATTTTATTTTCTGATTTTATGACCTTTTTGCCCCTGTTCCATAATTTTCTTTGAATTTCCATTTGTGTGCTTTCTAATTGTGATACTTGAATTTGTTTAATTTTGTTCTTGCTCATTACCAACTGTTTTGACATGATTCTTTTTGCATTGATTCACTAATACATTGAAGCATGTTATATGATTTTTGTTTGATTTTTTAGGTCACTTTATTACATGTCTTGATGCCTATATTTGTACCACTTTGTATGATGTTTCAATTTGACCTAATTGCTTTGTTTGAAGTCATTTTGCTCTGAATTTTTACATGCTATCTTGATGTATGATGCATTTCTGACCTAGGAATTCCAATGATATGCTGGCATAATTTTCATGAATCCATTTGGTCTTTGTTTGATGCATCACATTGGATGTATAATCCATGGCATGTCATTACAACTTTAGTGCATGTTTACATGAATTCTTTTGTGCACATTTGTATGAGCATTTGCATATGTTATGAGCCATTCATATGATATTATAGGTCTTTGATACACATTATAGGTCATCTTTACATGTTCATTTCAATTTGAACTTTGTGCATCATTAACATGTATTGTTTGCCCTTTCTTTTTGAACTTTCATTTCAATTCTTCTTATATTACTTCTTGAATGTCTTGAAGTTGATTCATAAATACTTTTGAGATGTTTATAAACCATTTTCCATTTTAGTTTCAATTCTGGTTGTTGATTTACATGTTCCATTTATGCATGTCCTCTTCATTTCTTTCCATCTTTCATCTACCCCTTCTTCTTGTAACATGTTTAAATGCTAACGGGTGATGATTGTTGCTTATTCACTTGCACTTGTATGATAATAACCATTGGTTTCCATATGATGTACATTCTGATTGTGGCTCTAGGATTTGGTTTCTCATTTAATTCTTTTGAGTTTTATGATGCATTACATGTTCTTTTACTTCTTATACTTCTTATACATGTTTACTAACCATGTAGGGGCTTTGGTAAGTTTCAATTGAGTGTGGATAAGGAATCCACATTCAACTTTTATCCTTTCTCTTTTACAATTCCATTTTGTGTTTTGCTAAGCACTTATGTGCTTTCTTTTAATAACTCATTACTTTCCCCTTTTGAATTACAATTCATCTTCTACTTTGGAAGTGAATTGTTTAATTCTTTCTTTCTTTAGACTTTAGGTTGAAACCTCACAAACCTTTAGGATCGCTCCCTCTAATCAATTAGGATTGAGTCTTAGTCCATATAGATTTTACCTTTATCCTCTCTTGAGTCTTTCATCTTCTCATCTCAAAGAAAATTCAAAACATATAATAAAGGTAGGCATTTATTGCATTTAGGCCTTTCATATAAAGAAGAGATTATAGGGGGTCTTCTCTTGTAATCTTAGAATGTGTAGCATATGGCCCATCTTAGGTCAATGTGTTACATATTTGATCTTGTATGAGGGACTTAAATGCAATACTTGTTGAAGGTGCAAATAATAAAAAACACTTCTTCACTTCATAATCAACAAAACACTTAATAAACACAAGTATGCTAGTGTGTTTGAACCTTGACAATTGGAACTAAGTGTGGGGGTCTTCTTCACTCTTAGTGTGCATTCTTACCCATTCCATCTTGGAATGTGAGAACGTACACATTCCAATGGCTAAGATCCAGATACACTGTCATATGCAAACAAATCCAAAACACTTCCTTCTAAAAGACAAAAACAAACAATAACGTCTTTCCTTCGGGAATTCTTTTCTCATCTCATTCATTCTCAACGCACGAACGCGCTTCTACTCGTTCTCTTGCAAGACGGTAACGCACTCGGACCAGCGAGCCTGCAACACCTGAGCTAGAACGTAAGCCGTTCTCTAAAAAACACAAACAATCCATCCCTATTGAGGGGAACTACGTCGCTCTGATTCTCATGCTCCCGATGAGATACGTAGGCAGTGGGGTAGGGCCCATGCGAGCACTTCTTTTATTTTCCCTACATTTGTTTCTCTTTTTCTTTCTCCTTTCTTTCCTCCAGTTCCTTTTCCAGTATCCTTTCTTTACACCCTTTGATCGAGACAAGCAAGCGTGGATCCCATCGGGTACGATGGACGCGAGGGGGTGCTAATACCTTCCTCTCGCGTAACCGACTCCCGAACCCATTTCTCTTGGTCGTAAGACCATGCTCTTTCCTTTCTCTCAGGTTTATGCGGTGTTTCCTTTCCCTCTCATGGGATAAATACACATTGCTGGCGACTCTGTTTCGGTGCCACTTTCGCGTTTGTACTAGGATGAAAATCCCGGGAGCGACAGCTGGCGACTCTGCTGGGGACAAGAGGTTGACCTATTGCTGGTCCACCCTAAGCAAGTCAATCCTAGCGCTTGTTTGTTTTTCTTTCATTGGGTGTTTACTGTTGTGCTATATTTACCATTTTATTGTATGGTTATTTACTGCTTTACTGTACATTACTGTATTCACTGCTTTTTAGCATTATACATCATATTATTACTGTTGTGTTGGACTGTGCTATTTTCTGTTTGGCGGGATGGGATTTCTGAGAGATAAGCCCATTACACAGGCTTGAGTATACACTTAGAATTAGAGTGGAGAGTAGTGGGACCTACGTGCCGTTTGGAGTGCGTTGGGTGTTCACGAAATTCACAGCTAGACGAGGCTATCTTGGGACACATCGTGGCATACGCATCTTGCGTATTCCAGGATGTAGATCTAGAGAGCTGTCGACTCTAGTGACAGATCATGAGGACCTTAGTGGAAATATCCCTCTTTAGTGGTGACAATGGCAGACCACATTCTGTGGCAAACCCATTCGCACCCGAGGGCCCACTTTGGAACTTGCATAGGATGACTTTTATTTTCTAAGGGGAGTCAGTGGACGACCTCTTTGATTGGCATAGCATTGTATCCTACGGGCTGAATGTGCTATTGCTTCTCAAACCTCCGAAGCTGACAAGCCTTATTTTCTAAGAACCACACGTGAGTATGGGCGGGATGTTTACAGGTTTGCAGGAAACCCAGCCTCCTACCTACCTTACTTGTGATTCTATGATGATTTCAGACATTGTATCCTATGACAGTGATTTAAGTGTTCATCTCATATATTGCCAGATTCAGTACAGAGACACAGTGCACACAGTTCAATACAGACACCGACACTTGATTACCTGATCACATGCCCTCTTGCATTGCATTATCATATCATAACAGTTATGTTTGTCATTTTCAGGTGCATAATACATTTCTGATTCCAATCCATGGGTTCAACAGAGATCGTTGCCGAGAGAAAGAACAATGTGTCTTACAAGTTTCCAGATCCTGTCTTGGATTCATTGCTCAAAGTTATAGATATGGCTGGTCCGGGTATTCTTGATAGGTTTCAGAAGAGCTACGGGAATTTGGTTGGGATGGTCCGTACAATCACCAAGTATGAACATGATGCTTTGCACACTCTGCTGCAGTTCTACGAGCCTTCGTTGAGGTGCTTTCTTTTTTCAGATTACATTTTGATGCCAACACTGGAAGAATTCTCATTTATTTTGGGAATTCCGATCACGTCGGCAATACCATTCTTCTCTGGTAGTTCTCCCAGCGTAAAAGAAATTGCTGCTGCTTTACAAATGGATCAGGCAGTGATAAAGAGTGGTGTGAGCAGTAAAAATGGAGTTAGCGGATTTCATTTAGAATTTCTGTCTGGACAGGCCCAGGAGGCTGCAAGTGCTAAAAATTGGACGATTTACAATTCCATTCTGGCACTCTGCATATATGGCCTAGTTTTCTTTCCCAATCAGCAAGACTTTGTGGATATGCAAGCGACAAGAGTTTTCGTTCTTAAAAATCCAGTCCCTACTTTGTTAGGAGATTTTTATCATTCCGTGCACTATAAGAATGAGAAAAGGAGGGGAGGATCTGTTAGTTGTTGTACTCCACTGCTGAGTCATTGGTTTTTCAAACATTTGCCTCAGACAGGTGCCTTTGTGGAAACCAAAGATGTGGCGAAATGGTCTAAACGATTGATGAGTTTAACTGCTGATAACATTGTATGGTTTGATCACCGGTTGTTGAGAATGGAGCTTGTCACAAGATGCGGAAATTTTCCAAATGTGCCTTTGATTGGCAGAAAAGGAGGGATCAATTATAATCCAGTTTTGGCCATCCGACAGTTTGGGTATGCTTCCAGGGATCCTCCTACAGAGCAAGATGTGGAAGAATCTTTATTCTTTACAGGAACTAAAGATGCGAAGGTGGTAGAAGTAGTGAATGCTTGGAAAGATAAGCACAAAATTGGAAAAGCAGTTTTTGGAAAAGGAGATTGTAGATCTTATCCTGAATATGACAGGTGGATTGAGACGAAAGTAAAGGAATTGCTTTTACCCTTTTCAAGGGGACCTTTTTTATGTGCAGTACAGCCAGAACAACCCACTATGGTGGCTATTGAAGAATGTGAGAAGTGGAAGAAAATGGTCAGAGAGTTGCAGATAGAGAATTCTGGAATGAGCAGATGTCTTCAGAAAGCTCTAGCTGACAACAAAGAGTTGGAAAAGAGAGCCTTGAAAGCGGAAAAAACCTTGGCTGACAAAGAGGAGGATTTTGATGACCGAGCTCGGTACTTTCGGAAACTTACTTTGGGAGCAGATGACACTAGTCAGGCTCACAAGATTACAAAACAGGCTTTAGCCCGAAGCAAGGACTCATTAGCTCAACTTCGTCAAGCTTGGGATGAAGTCAGAATTGAAAATGCCGAGTTAAAGGATCAGTCGAAGACTAAAGACGAGGAGCTTAAAAAGGCACATGAGCAGAGGAGAAAGTATCGGGAAAGTCTCGATAAAAGTCAAGAACAGTTAGAAGAAGCTAGAAGCCAGTTGAAGAATACCAAGAAAGAGCTTGAAGAAGTCATGATAGAAAGGGAGATACTCAAGACGCAAGCTGGCATAAAGAGACACAAAGGAGTGTATGATGACGAAGCTCTGATGCTGCATATGGGTTCTTTAACTGAAGCTCTTGAGAAAAGGGATGTCTTGATCAAAGAGATGATTGAAAAGCCGAATCACCAGCGTACCCGTATACTTTTTGAGGAAATCAAGTATTCAAGTGATAAGCTGAAGGATGTGGAATTGTCAGATTGATGTTCTTTTCCCTGTATTTTGTTGTTAATGGCTACCATCAGGCTTGTTGATGGATCCATTTTTTTTCTTGTATTGCATTTGCGGTTGAACCTTTCTTAAATGTACTTGAATATTTTGTTGAATGAGTATGAGCAGTTTTATTCAGGATTATTTCTTATCAGATAGCCGCACACAAGCACATGACCACGACACGTCTCTTTATATCACCATTTCTGGTCTTCAGATTTCTGTGGTTGGATTGGAATCAGGGTATAAAGCACCTCGGAAATGACAAACATGGCATGGCATGGCATTGCATATCATTTTGCATTTTTGTTACTTGCTTTTCAGGTACTCGTTGCAGGGTCTCTAACCTTTATTTGGTTTCAGGCAGTATAGCGGAGAATCATATTCACCGATATTCGACGCGAAGAAATCAAGTAAGAATCATGGATCAAGTGCAGAGTGATTTGGCCGAAATGAGGGCGCGTATGGACCAGTTCATGACCCTCATGACTGGCATGGCGCAAAATCAGGAGAGGTTGAGGCTTCTGGTCGAGCGTCCAGACAATGGGCCCGAAGGTGATCAACATGACAATTCACAGGGACACGGCATCCCTCCTCCCGGTGGCAACCCTCCTCCTGGTGGTAACAATCGGGGTAATGGAAATGGTAGGCATGCTGGTGTTACTCTTGAAGATACTCTGGAAGACCAATTTACTCTACTAGATGCTGATGCGGGTAATCAAGGTGATCGAAGGTATGAGGAGTTAGCAGAAAAGATCAGGGCCATAGAATGCAAGAACTCTATGGGTATTGATGTTACCAGCTTGGGGCTGGTCTCAGGAGTCAGAATTCCCCCTAAATTCAAACCTCCCACTTTTGATAAGTATCATGGCAATGCGTGTCCCCAAACGCATCTTCAAGCTTACTTTGGGAAGATTTCAGCCCATACGGATGACGAGAAGCTATGGATGCACTATTTTCAGGACAGTCTGGCTGGGGCATCCTTGACCTGGTACATGAAGTTGAATAGAGCTGCTGTGAAGAATTGGAAAGATCTGGCAGAAGCGTTCCTGAAGCAATACCAGTATAATATCGACATGGCGCCCAACCGCACCCAATTGCAGGGATTGTCCCAGAATGCCAAGGAGAGTTTCAAAGAATATGCACAGAGGTGGAGGGAAATGGCTGCCCAGGTCCAACCTCCCTTGTCAGACAGAGAAATGGCAGATATGTTCATGGGCACCTTGCAAGGGGCCTATCTGGATAGATTAGCTGCTTGTCCGTCAACTGGATTTGCTGATATTGTGATTGCGGGAGAAAGAATAGAAAGTCTGTTAAAGCTTGGAAAGATCCAGGATGTGAGTGGGGCTGGCTCTTCGGGGACGAAGAAACCGTTCGCTAGTAATCAGAAAAGAAGAGAAGGTGATACGAATGCTGTGTTTAGAGGACGAGGCAGAGGGCGTTCTCGAGCTTATTATCAGGTAGATGCTGTGACAATCCCCACACCGTCTGTTCAGAAACAACAACCCCAACAACAAGTTCAACAGCAACAACCTTTTTTCCAGCAAAGGTCTAGACAGAGGGATCGTAAGATGGATCCTCTCCCTATGACTTATGCCGCGCTGTTGCCCCGGCTACTCGAGTTAAAGTTGGTAGAACTCCGTACTATGAAAGCTCCGGTTGCTGGAAACCTGCCACCTAACTTCGATGCTAATGCTCGTTGTGAGTTCCACTCAGGTGCTCAGGGGCACTCCATTGAAAAATGCTGGGCTTTCCATCATAAAGTACAAGATTTGATTGATGCTAAAGCCATCAATTTCTCTCCCACTCCTAATATTACTCAGCATCCCATGCCTGATCATAGTGCAGCAAATGTGTACGCTATTGAAGATGGGAGGAGATTGAATCTGGTGACAGATATCCATCAAGTGAAAACTTCTTTGTTGGTGGTAAAAGATCGTTTATTGAAGGGACGGGTGTTCCCGGGCTGTAATCAAGAGTGCTCTGAGTGTATGAATCAGGAGAACGGCTGTGATAAGTTGAAGATGGGTTTACAGAATCTGATCGATGAAGGATGTCTACAGTTCGACAGAGTCGTGAAAGACACTGATGAGATATCAACCGTGACCATCTATTACACTCCCGCTGAGATTCAAATGCCGGTCAATGCAGTTCCCGTGGCGAGTGTTGCGCCAGAAGGGCCCAGTCCTGTCACTATCACGGTGCCAGGACCAATTCCGTTCACATCCACGAAAGCTATCCCATGGCACTATGGGGCAGACGTATATTACGAAGGTAAAAAGCAGGAAGTTGAGCCGTCAGTCAGCCCAAATATTGATAATGTAGGAGGTGTAGGGGGCTTTACAAGGAGTGGAAGGTTGTTCGCTCCCCAAACCTTGAGAAGTGATAAGGAGGTAGAAGCTGCAGCAAAGGCTAAGGGTAAACAGGTGGTTGAAAGTGCGCCTACACCTGAAGCAGAGACAAAGATTATTTTTGATAAGGAAATGGAAGAATTTATGAAGATAATCAAGAAAAGCGATTATAAGATTGTGGACCAACTGAATCAGACCCCTTCAAAGATTTCAATCTTGTCACTATTGGTGTGCTCTGATGCGCACCGGCAGACGTTGTTGAAAGTGTTGAAGAGTGCGTACGTGCCACAAGAAATTACTGTTAATCAGCTCGAGGGCGTAATCTCCAATGTTAATGTTAGCCATGGCTTGGGCTTTACAAGTAGAGATTTGACTGTTGAAGGAAGAAACCATAATAAGGCTTTGCATATCACGATGGAGTGTAAGGGCGCAGTGTTATCTCATGTACTGGTAGACACTGGTTCATCACTTAATGTCTTGCCCAAGAAGGCATTGATGAAGCTGGAAGTTGACGGTTTGATCTTAAGGCCTAGTGAATTGGTGGTCAGAGCATTCGATGGAACTAGACGATCTGTGTTTGGTGAGGTGGAATTGCCCGTACAAATTGGACCACAGGTATTCAAATCCACATTCCATGTAATGGACATACAACCTGCATATAGCTGCCTATTGGGACGCCCTTGGATTCACGGAGCCGGGGCTGTTACTTCTACTCTACATCAAAAGCTGAAGTATGAGTTTGAAGGGCAGGTTGTGACAGTGTGTGGGGAAGAAGACATCTTTGTGAGTCAGTTGTCCACATTCAAGTACATTGAAATGGATGGGGAAATTCATGAGATGCTGTGCCAATCATTTGAAGCAGTCAATATTGACGATGCACCTGAGTCTTCTTCTGTACCAGTTGGGGCTGGTACCTCCATTTCATCTTACAAACAAGCTGTCGAAGTCGTCAGGGCAGGCAACGCCCAAGGTTGGGGCAGGTTGATAGAGACCCCAATGAAGGAAGACAAATTTGGTATTGGTTATCATCCCTCTACAACTTCAGATGCGGGGAGCAGGGGACCCATTACTTTCAATAGTGGGGGAATTATCTACAGGGACCAGTCTTGTGCAGCCACGGAGGATAGTGTTGACAGTAATTGTGACCTGGACAACTGGGTACGCCCTCGTGCTCCGGGACAACAAGTGCAAAACTGGTCCGTTGAAGAAGTCATCCGGGTTACTCTTCAAACAGAGTAATTTTTCTTTGTTTTTTCTAACCATAATGCATGTCAAAATCTTGCGCTCTGCCCAAGGCGTATAGATTCATTTGTAGGGCCATCATGGTTGCATTTGCAATGTTTAATCATTAATAAAGGACGTTTTGCAATCAAATTTTGTTCTCTGTCTTTCAGTTTTTATTTTTGCACAAAAAATATAAAATGGCAATGTTTCATTTTCTTTTGTTTTGCTTAAAAATAAATTCTAAAATAAGGCATGAACCCGTTCATGCAGACTTGATCCTCCGGACACCACTGATAATGATTTTGATATGGCCATGTATGACTTTGACAATCCGATTTATCAAGCCGAAGAAGGGGATGGGAAAGATTGTGAACTTTCTGAAGAACTGGCCAGATTGTTGAAACAAGAGGAAAGGGTCATCCAGCCTCATCAGGAGACTGTAGAAATCATCAATATTGGTACCAAGGACGCCAAGAAAGAGATCAGGATTGGTGCCAGCTTGCAAGCAGATGTGAAGCAAACTTTGACGGAAATGTTGCGCGAGTATGTTGACGTCTTCGCCTGGTCGTATCAAGACATGCCGGGGTTGGATACGGATATTGTCGTGCACAGGCTACCATTGAGAGAAGAATGTCCGCCAGTCAAGCAGAAACTTCGTCGGACTCACCCCGACATGGCCTTAAAGATTAAGGAGGAAGTCCAGAAGCAGTGGGACGCTGGTTTTCTTGCTGTGACAAAGTATCCTCCATGGGTAGCCAACATCGTGCCAGTACCGAAGAAAGATGGAAAAGTGAGAATGTGTGTGGATTATCGAGATCTTAATAAAGCTAGCCCGAAAGATAATTTTCCACTACCTCATATTGATGTGCTGGTCGATAATACAGCTCAGTTTTCAGTGTTCTCATTTATGGACGGTTTCTCCGGGTACAACCAGATCAAGATGGCACCCGAAGATATGGAGAAGACCACGTTCATTACTCCGTGGGGTACATATTGTTATAAAGTAATGCCTTTTGGTTTGAAAAACGCAGGGGCAACGTACCAGCGGGCGATGGTGACATTGTTTCATGACTTGATTCATAAGGAGATCGAATGTTATGTAGATGATATGATTGCCAAGTCGAGAACAGAAGAGGAACATCTGGTTAACCTGAAAAAGTTGTTTGAAAGGTTGAGAAAGTTCCGTCTGAGATTAAATCCAAACAAGTGCACGTTTGGGGTGCGTTCTGGAAAGTTGCTAGGTTTCATTGTGAGCGAAAGAGGAATCGAGGTTGATCATGCCAAGGTGAAAGCAATACAAGAAATGCCTGAACCGAGAACAGAAAAAGAGGTTCGTGGTTTCTTGGGTAGATTGAACTACATTGCGAGGTTCATATCTCACCTAACAGCCACGTGTGAACCAATATTTAAATTGTTGAGGAAAGATCAAACGGTCAGGTGGAATGACGATTGCCAATTGGCATTCGATAAGATAAAAGAATACTTGCAGGAACCTCCGATTTTAATGCCTCCAGTTGAAGGGAGACCGCTGATAATGTATCTGACAGTGCTTGAAGGTTCCATGGGTTGTGTTCTCGGTCAACATGACGAGACAGGTAGGAAGGAGCATGCTATTTACTACCTGAGCAAAAAGTTCAATGATTGTGAGTCCCGATACTCAATGCTTGAAAAGACATGCTGTGCGCTTGCATGGGCCGCTAAGCGATTGAGGCAATATATGGTTAGGCACCCGACCTTGTTGATTTCAAAAATGGATCCTATCAAGTACATTTTCGAGAAACCAGCATTGACAGGCAGAGTTGCACGGTGGCAAATGGTCTTGACAGAGTATGACATTCAGTACACTTCACAAAAGGCCATCAAAGGAAGTATCTTGTCCGACTATCTTGCGCAACAGCCGATTGACGATTACCAACCCATGAAGTTTGACTTCCCTGATGAGGACATCATGTTTCTCAAAGCTAAAGACTGCGAGGAACCACTTCCGGAGGAGGGGCCAGACCCTGAATCCAAATGGAGTCTGATGTTTGATGGGGCTGTCAATATGAATGGGTGCGGAGTTGGAGCAGTTCTTATCACGCCGGAAGGTGTTCATATGCCGTTCACTGCCCGAATAACTTTCGGATGCACCAACAATGAAGCAGAGTACGAAGCTTGTATAATGGGGATCGAGGAGGCGATTAATCTACGGATTAAAACCCTTGATATATTCGGTGATTCAGCTTTGGTAATCAATCAAGTGAAAGGGAGTTGGTACACGCACCAAGCAAATCTAGTGCCGTATAGAGATTATACGAGGAGATTGCTGACATTTTTCACAACAGTGAAACTGTACCACATTCCTCGAGATGAGAATAGGTTCGCTGATGCCTTGGCCACTTTGTCTTCCATGATCAAAGTACAAGGATGGAACCATGTACCTAAGATTGAGGTATCCCGCCTTGACAGACCAGCATTTGTGTTTGCGGTAGATGCAACGTCTGATGACAAGCCATGGTTTCATGACATTAAGTGTTTCTTGAAAAGTCAAGAGTACCCGTCCGGGGCATCGTCCAAAGACAGGAAGACGTTGAGAAGGTTAGCTGGTAGTTTCTTCTTGAATAAAGATGGCGTGCTGTATAAAAGAAATTTTGACACGGTCCTGCTTAGATGTGTGGATAGACATGAAGCAGACTTGTTGATGATTGAAGTGCACGAAGGCTCTTTCGGTACTCATGCCGGAGGGCAGGCAATGGCTAAAAAGTTGTTAAGGTCGGGATATTATTGGTTGACTATGGAGTCAGATTGTTGCAAATATGCCCGCAAATGCCATAAATGCCAGATCTATGCAGACAAGGTGCATGTGCCTCCAAATCCGTTGAGTATCATGTCGTCGCCTTGGCCGTTTGCCATGTGGGGCATTGATATGATCGGAAAGATTGAGCCTACAGCTTCCAATGGTCATCGTTTCATCTTGGTGGCAATTGATTACTTCACCAAATGGGTTGAAGCCGCATCCTATGCCCATGTTACAAAACAAGTGGTCGCTCGTTTCTTAAAACGGGATATCATTTGCCGATATGGAGTTCCCGAAAGAATCATTACTGATAATGGTTCTAATTTGAATAATAAGATGATGGCTGAGTTATGCCGGGACTTCAAAATCGAACATCACAATTCTTCTCCGTACCGCCCAAAGATGAATGGCGCGGTCGAAGCGGCCAACAAAAATATCAAGAAGATTGTGCAGAAGATGGTTGTCACGTACAAAGATTGGCATGAGATGTTACCATTTGCTTTGCAGGGGTATCGAACGTCGGTACGCACGTCCACTGGGGCAACCCCATTCTCACTTGTATATGGTATGGAGGCAGTGCTACCGGTTGAAGTAGAGATTCCGTCCCTCAGAGTTATGATGGATGTTAAGCTAGATGAAGCTGAATGGGTACGAGCCAAATTTGATCAGTTGAGCCTTATTGAGGAAAAGCGATTGGCGGCTGTATGTCATGGGCAACTATATCAGCGCAGAATGAAGCAGGCATTTGACCAGAAGGTGCGTCCTCGGGTTTATAAAGTCGGAGATGTGGTACTCAAAAGGATCCTTCCTCCCAATACAGATCACAGGGGCAAATGGACTCCTAATTATGAAGGTCCATTCGTAGTTAAAAAGGTCTTTTCGGGCGGAGCCTTATTGCTTACAACCATGGATGGCGAAGACTTTTCATCCCCTGTCAACTCAGACGTAGTCAAAAAATACTTCGCATGAATAGACCCGCTGGATAATAAGAATAAAAAAAATCCAGGCAAAAAAGGGCATCCCGGCGAACCAAAAACAGAATAAGGTTCGGGCAAAAATTAGGGATATAATTGAAAAAAGATTTGTACACCCGGTAAGTTGAAAACCCGAAAGGGCAACTTAGGCAAAAAAGGGTATCCTGGTGGATCGAAAACCTGAAAGGGCGGTCCACACAAAAGAGGGATTTAAGCGAATGACTACAGTCTGAGTTATCTGTACCCATTACCGTTTGAACAACTGACGTTCTGAAAGATAGGAATCGGTCCGATCATTCCTCAGAAGGCAAGGTCGGGGAGTTTTGAAGACATACTGGTCATAACAGAATGGAAACTCAGTGGAATTCCGTTTTCACATTGCCATTAGGATAGTTTCTTTTCTCAATTTTCAGCGATCACCTCTTTCCAGGGATTGCTTCCAGATGTAATTGCCTATTCTGGGCTCTCAGTCAATAAATTGAATTTCAATAAAAAGCCTCCTATTTTTGTTTTATTGCTTTGTTTGCAAAAACGTCCTAATTTTGATAAAACATTGCATTTGAAAACATGGCAGCCTTACAATAACATGCGCAGAAAAAACATTTGAAATTACTTCGAATGTTGAATATTCCCGGATGGTGGATTCTGGCCACGCAATATTCGGGGCATGTGGGCATAGTCTTTTGTTGCAGGTAGCAGGTGCAGATGATTTTAAGCACAAGACCGGCAATGAATCACCCCACGCAAAAGACTGGGGCAATTATGGGTAAGGAGATCGGCGTTCATCGTTCGGTCGACGATTGTTCATAACGGGTCGATATCAGTGAATTAAGTTCAACTGGGTACCGTTGCATCTTATTAAGTCGATTCTCTTATTCAGTCCTTCCAACGGCTACAAGCTTTTCTATGTCGGTAACGGTCACGGGTTCCCCAAAAGAAGGGTCTCGTCGACACCGAAACTGACGGTCATTATTCCCAGCGAAGTCACAAGAGTTTGAAGAGGCTAGATCTTCTGTAAAATCCTCTTATGACATCCTCTTCGGGGACGAATTGTTGTTTTGTCCAAGCATGGGGCATGATTGTTTCCCCAGCATGAAGTGTTGGTCACCCCCAGTAGAGTTTGAGGACAGTTGGTCTTCTGTAAAATCCTCTCGAAAGGCATTCCCCAACATGAGACGTTTTAAAGCAGTTTTCTCCAACAGAGTTTGTTATAAACCCGTCATCCCTAACGGAATTGTCTAAAGGGAAGCTCGCCTAACATGGGGCATTGTAGTACTTATCCTAAGCTCGACAGTCACATTCTTCAGCAGACTACTGTGGATTTGCTTTGGGTTTCCCCAACAGATCTCTAAGGACTCTTTCTAGCAAGTTGCAGTGGAATGTTCTAACCAGGATTTGCATATCCCTGGCAGAGTAGCCCTGATACCCAGCAAGATCGTATCTCTGGTCATGGTATCCCCACAGAGGTCAGCATCGAATCTTGTCAGCAACTTCCAGCTGAGTTGTTGTTCTCCCCGCAGAGGTTTATAAGATCGGCAGAATCTATTCCTCAACAAGGATGGTACAGCCTTTCCCCAGCCGGGTCAGAAGGTTGATAATCCCTATAAAGGATCTTGGGTTGAATAAATCCCCAAGCAGAGTTTTAATGGCTCATTTCCCCAGCAGGACGTCATTTAAAAATTCTCATCCCCAGCGGAATCGCTGTGACCAGAATTCATTCCCCCAAACAGATGGAATAATTCCTGGCAGAGTCGTCATTCCCTCATATCTTAAAGTCCAATTTATTTTTGGCAAGCTTGACAATTCGAAGCAGACGGATTGTTCATCCATTCGCCAGCAGAGATATTATCCTTTTAGGAGTCTCCGAGATTAAATCATTGATTGTGGTTCCTCAGCAGAGTCGGCAGAGATGTCTGGCGCAGAGGCAGAGAGTAATTCGATTTTAAAATTCTAAAAGTCCAACAGTGGATTGGCAAAAGTCCGTCTTCGGGTGGCAAAAGTCCAACAGTGGATTGGCAAAAGTCCGTCTTCGGGTGGCAAAAGTCCAACAGTGGATTGGCAAAAGTCCGTCTTCGGGTGGCAAAAGTCCAACAGTGGATTGGCGAAAGGTCCATCTAAGGGTGGCATATTCTAAAAGTCCAACAGTGGATTGGCAAAAGTCCGTCTTCGGGTGGCAAAAGTCCAACAGTGGATTGGCAGAAGTCCATCTTCGGGTGGCACGAAGCTGCAAAGTCCACCAGTAGCGTGGCAGGCCAGTAGTCGTCTGGAATTGCATAAAAGACATTATTAAAGTCCACCAGTAGTGTGGCAAGCCAGTAGTCGTCTGGCGTCGTTCAAAAGACATTATCAAAGTCCACCAGTAGTGTGGCAGGCCAGTAGTCGTCTGGAATTGCATAAAAGACATTATTAAAGTCCACCAGTAGTGTGGCAAGCCAGTAGTCGTCTGGCGTCGTTCAAAAGACATTATCAAAGTCCACCAGTAGTGTGGCAAGCCAGTAGTCGTCTGGCGTCGTTCAAAAGACATTATCAAAGTCCACCAGTAGTGTGGCAGGCCAGTAGTCGTCTGGAATTGCATAAAAGACATTATTAAAGTCCACCAGTAGTGTGGCAAGCCAGTAGTCGTCTGGCGTCGTTCAAAAGACATTATCAAAGTCCACCAGTAGTGTGGCAGGCCAGTAGTCGTCTGGAATTGCATAAAAGACATTATTAAAGTCCACCAGTAGTGTGGCAGGCCAGTAGTCGTCTGGAATTGCATAAAAGACATTATTAAAGTCCACCAGCGGCGTGGCAAGCCAGTAGTCGTCTGGCGTCGTTCAAAAGACAGATCTCTCCGACGTTTCATTGAAGATTCAATCCAGCAATGTCGGGGGGTTTCTTTCTCACCATCCAGAGCAAATTTTTGGTTATATTTGGTATTCAATCACTATATACCTTGAAAGTCCGAAAGCAATTGCTTTCAGGCATTCAGGTCTACAGCGCTTGAATAGGGGCAGCTGTAATACCCCAAAATTTGCTCTCCCCTTTTGGCATCATAGCATAGCATTATCATTTATCATATCATATCCATCTCATTAACATTACATTGCATTTAACATAGAAAAATGAAGCATGGCATCCTTCTTACCATCAGGGCATATGATCAGGTGGAAGGTGGACAATCAAGGAATCATTCAAAGCACAAAAGGTCAATCAAGTGCCCTCAAGACAAGCCAAGAGGTCTCTCATGTCTCATACTATCTCAATTGATCTTCCAAAACCTCAAGGAAGTGAAATCCAAGGGGGGATTGAAGCACTACATCTTTCACTATGCAAGAGGTTCAAAAATTGAAGGAAAACCCTCAAAAGAGATAGCCCATTGATCCAAAATCATCCTCAAATGGTATATCTCATCATCCTATAAGAGGATACACAACATACTCTGAGGAATTTGAAATTGAAGACTGCACATTTTTCTCCTAGGAGATGGGTACCAAAATTAGGGTTTCAAATAAAATCAGGGAATCTTTGATTTTTTGGACCAAACTTGATGTCATGGTATTTCATATGTCCCTAAGTGTATGGATGTGGAAAATTGCTTCTCAATTGGTTTTGGAAGTGTTTCAATTGGAAGAAAGATAAAAAATCAGGGAATTTGGGGCAAAGTCAAATAATCAGAGGAAAAAGTCAACTCTTGACTTTTTGAGCCCAAAATCATGAAATTCATGTTACATATGTCCAATGTACAAAATTTGATCAAGAAACTCCAAAGGAATCATGAAAAAATCAAGATGTGGAAAGTTGCCATTTTTGGATGAGGTAGGGTTACTAAAAATAGCAAGTTTTGGCCATTTTGCATCAGAATTTGAACCAAGGCCATTCAAATTTGGAGCACTAAATGAAAATTCCACTCTGCCTCAATGAAAGGCCTTGCTTTAAGCTTCAAATTCATGGGTAGAACATTTCCATTGGATAAAAAAATGAGGGAGATATGATTGATCAAAGTTGGAGGAAAGTAGGTTCAAAACTAGGTCATGACCAAGATTTTCAGGTCACGCGCGCAGTCATTTTAACAAACAGTTGGTGGACCAAATGTCCACTCATTTTTCTCATGGTTAAATGCCTCAAATGAAAAACTTTTCAACATCAAAGTTGATCCTTGTAGTGTCATCTTCAATACTCATGTTGGACAAAATTCCATTTGATCAAGTTATAGTGGAGATATATTGGTTCAAAGTCATGTTGATTGTGCTGAAATTTTGTGTGCCAAGTTGCCATGCCATGACTTGCTTCACACGCCCTTACACCAGTTCTCAGACCTTTGTGTTTTAAGCTATTTTGCACCATTTTCCAAACCTCATCTCAATTTGAAATCAACATCAAATGTGTTCCACAACATGCCCTCTTTTATTTGGCATCAAAAGTTCCTCAAACCATTCACTAACATGTGAGAAGTTCACCCTCAAACACCTACTGTTACAATGGTGATTTGGTGCACGATTTTGGTTCACACACACTACAAACACTTCCTCACTTCAGTTTCCTCTTTAGACCAAGCACACATCACTTACACAATGTTTAGTATCACGTGCCTTGCATGAAAATGGAGAGAACAACTTGTTGAGCCAGTTTCTGCCACAACAGTCCTACCATTCCAAGCTTCACTCTTCATCCTCACCATAACTGTCATGAGATTAACCTCACCATAACCCAGCCTTGATCACTCGCCCCTAACTAACTTGACTCAGTTAGTTAGGGTGGACTCAGTTAACCACCTTGACTCACCCTAACTCAACTCATTAAACCGTGGTAAGCTCACACTATAAAAGAAAATCACACACTCCGTTTTCATTCTTCAGTTTTGGGACAACCACATTTCTCTCCAAGAACACCTCAAACTCTCTCTACTTTCTCTCTGATTCCACACGATTTCAACACTCTTCTTCCACTTTTCATCTGCATTATCATTGTTTGGCATTGTTGGATCAGGAGCACACTGAATCTTCATCATTCTCCAAGTGAAGCTTCATCAACATTTTGCAATTTTCTCTCTGCTCTCAAGATATTAAGATCAAACAGCATTTATTTTGCTTAGTTTGTGAAGCTCCAAGGAAGAAGAAGAGGATAGGATCTCTGGTATTCTGGTAGATCCAAAGTTCATCGCATTTCAGGTTCCCTTCCTCAACTTTGCTTTAGTGAATCTAGCTTGTTTTCGTGGTGTTTGTGGCCTAGTAGAGGTCGTGTGCGTCCTGGCTAGTTGATAGGCTTCTTAGAGGCATAGTTCTATACCTAGGGCTTAACTTGATTGACTCTGTTCTTGCTGTGCGTATGTGTTTGGTGATTTTCATTAGCATATTCATAATGTACGTGAGCTTAGCTTTCAATTGATGTATGCATTGTGATTTTCTGGAGAGTTTGAAGGTTGCAGACGGTGGTGAGTGACCGGAGAAGGTGACCGGAGGTCCCTCTCCGGCCGGTGACTGTTAGAGCTAGGGTTTATGCATGTTATAATCTCATCCGTCCATTTTTCATGATCGTGTGGCTTTAAGCTTGCCAGCACATTAAAACTCACATGCCACTCACGTGAGGATTCTGATTTGTATTTTAAACTTTGTGTGGTGCAGTGTATGGTATGTTATGTGTTCCCTCACGCGTGTGTGTTGATCATGATTACGTTGACTGCTTGTTTGACTTGACTTGATCTCATGGTTGTGATTGCTTTGACATTGTGTTGACTGAAGCACATGGTTGTTAACATGTTATGCGCAGAAATGGACCTAAGCCAGATTGATATTCGCACCCCATGTTTTCAAGGCCCAATGATTTTGAACTGTTAATTTGCTATGCATGCACCCCCTTCTTTAGTTCCATTTCATTTTATTTCTCATTTTTGCTACACGTTTCATAATTAATTTTTAAAAATACCAAAACATATTGGAAAATTCTACAAAAATTCATGTGTATTCTTAAAACATTTAGGAATTTTTTCATGATTTTATTTTCTGATTTTATGACCTTTTTGCCCCTGTTCCATAATTTTCTTTGAATTTCCATTTGTGTGCTTTCTAATTGTGATACTTGAATTTGTTTAATTTTGTTCTTGCTCATTACCAACTGTTTTGACATGATTCTTTTTGCATTGATTCACTAATACATTGAAGCATGTTATATGATTTTTGTTTGATTTTTTAGGTCACTTTATTACATGTCTTGATGCCTATATTTGTACCACTTTGCATGATGTTTCAATTTGACCTAATTGCTTTGTTTGAAGTCATTTTGCTCTGAATTTTTACATGCTATCTTGATGTATGATGCATTTCTGACCTAGGAATTCCAATGATATGCTGGCATAATTTTCATGAATCCATTTGGTCTTTGTTTGATGCATCACATTGGATGTATAATCCATGGCATGTCATTACAACTTTAGTGCATGTTTACATGAATTCTTTTGTGCACATTTGTATGAGCATTTGCATATGTTATGAGCCATTCATATGATATTATAGGTCTTTGATACACATTATAGGTCATCTTTACATGTTCATTTCAATTTGAACTTTGTGCATCATTAACATGTATTGTTTGCCCTTTCTTTTTGAACTTTCATTTCAATTCTTCTTATATTACTTCTTGAATGTCTTGAAGTTGATTCATAAATACTTTTGAGATGTTTATAAACCATTTTCCATTTTAGTTTCAATTCTGGTTGTTGATTTACATGTTCCATTTATGCATGTCCTCTTCATTTCTTTCCATCTTTCATCTACCCCTTCTTCTTGTAACATGTTTAAATGCTAACGGGTGATGATTGTTGCTTATTCACTTGCACTTGTATGATAATAACCATTGGTTTCCATATGATGTACATTCTGATTGTGGCTCTAGGATTTGGTTTCTCATTTAATTCTTTTGAGTTTTATGATGCATTACATGTTCTTTTACTTCTTATACTTCTTATACATGTTTACTAACCATGTAGGGGCTTTGGTAAGTTTCAATTGAGTGTGGATAAGGAATCCACATTCAACTTTTATCCTTTCTCTTTTACAATTCCATTTTGTGTTTTGCTAAGCACTTATGTGCTTTCTTTTAATAACTCATTACTTTCCCCTTTTGAATTACAATTCATCTTCTACTTTGGAAGTGAATTGTTTAATTCTTTCTTTCTTTAGACTTTAGGTTGAAACCTCACAAACCTTTAGGATCGCTCCCTCTAATCAATTAGGATTGAGTCTTAGTCCATATAGATTTTACCTTTATCCTCTCTTGAGTCTTTCATCTTCTCATCTCAAAGAAAATTCAAAACATATAATAAAGGTAGGCATTTATTGCATTTAGGCCTTTCATATAAAGAAGAGATTATAGGGGGTCTTCTCTTGTAATCTTAGAATGTGTAGCATATGGCCCATCTTAGGTCAATGTGTTACATATTTGATCTTGTATGAGGGACTTAAATGCAATACTTGTTGAAGGTGCAAATAATAAAAAACACTTCTTCACTTCATAATCAACAAAACACTTAATAAACACAAGTATGCTAGTGTGTTTGAACCTTGACAATTGGAACTAAGTGTGGGGGTCTTCTTCACTCTTAGTGTGCATTCTTACCCATTCCATCTTGGAATGTGAGAACGTACACATTCCAATGGCTAAGATCCAGATACACTGTCATATGCAAACAAATCCAAAACACTTCCTTCTAAAAGACAAAAACAAACAATAACGTCTTTCCTTCGGGAATTCTTTTCTCATCTCATTCATTCTCAACGCACGAACGCGCTTCTACTCGTTCTCTTGCAAGACGGTAACGCACTCGGACCAGCGAGCCTGCAACACCTGAGCTAGAACGTAAGCCGTTCTCTAAAAAACACAAACAATCCATCCCTATTGAGGGGAACTACGTCGCTCTGATTCTCATGCTCCCGATGAGATACGTAGGCAGTGGGGTAGGGCCCATGCGAGCACTTCTTTTATTTTCCCTACATTTGTTTCTCTTTTTCTTTCTCCTTTCTTTCCTCCAGTTCCTTTTCCAGTATCCTTTCTTTACACCCTTTGATCGAGACAAGCAAGCGTGGATCCCATCGGGTACGATGGACGCGAGGGGGTGCTAATACCTTCCTCTCGCGTAACCGACTCCCGAACCCATTTCTCTTGGTCGTAAGACCATGCTCTTTCCTTTCTCTCAGGTTTATGCAGTGTTTCCTTTCCCTCTCATGGGATAAATACACATTGCTGGCGACTCTGTTTCGGTGCCACTTTCGCGTTTGTACTAGGATGAAAATCCCGGGAGCGACAATGAGGAATGATTAAAGATGAAGGTTATGAAGTGTTGAATCGGAATAAACTTCGCCGGCGGGACGATGATATCCAGGTAATGTTCTTACGACGCACTTTTCTTCCACTTCTTCTCCTCCGCGTACGTGATTTTTCTCGTTATGCCTTTCAATTACAATCGTCCCCTTATAGAGTTGCAGGTTCCTGATGTTGATTGCAGAATTGAGGAAGACGAATTGAGGATGATGTGGAGGAAATCGAAGTCTGAAGATGTTGATTGAAAATCGAAGATCGAAGACGATTGTTTATGGTTTCTGGCAGTTGAAGATCGAAGATAGAAGCAATTTGTTACAATTCTGTTATTGTTTTTTTGTGAGCTTTTCTTGAGGAGGTTATGTAGATTAGAAGCATGAAGGTGAGAGTGATGAAGGTTATTGATTGATGATGGAGGTTGCAGGGTGATGGAGGAGATTGAAGGTTGAAATTTTCAGTGGATGAAGATTGAAGATGGAGCTTTTGTAATCGATAAAGATGAGGATCAAAAGTTAGTTATGGTTCTGATGTAGAAGTTGGTTAGAAGTTGTGTTGGTTAGAGGAGTTAGGGAAAATGGATTCTGTTAGAGATTGTTAGAGAATTGGAAAAATTCTGTTATGGATGTTTTCTGGAATTGATGAAACTGTGATGAAGGATTGGAATTGAAAATAATCTGTTAGATAGTATTTTCTGGTTCTAATTGGTAAGGATTCTGTGATAATTTTCAGTTAGGAATCTTGTATGAGTTTGGTTTTTTTGAGTGAAAGAAATTCTGTTCTGTAATATGACCATGTTATGTAATTTTTTCTGCTAAATTAAACCCTCACTGCAATTATTTTTAGCTGCTATGCCACTGTTTTTTTTCTGTCATGCCCTTGAACGAATGGGCTTGTTGGGAGTTTTTTAGTAACTTTCAAAGATCCTTTTGAAACGTAATAACTGTAGCGAGCGATTTTGGACGTGGTTCTTAAGCGCTGGTCGCTCTCTGCGGTTTGAGCTTTGACTACAGGTCGATTCATTTTTTATCCTATTGTGAGCTGAATAAGGAAGGGAAATAGATGTCTCCAATTAACCCTGCTTTGCATACTGAGTTTAAACAGCGGTCTGTTAGGTTACGAATGCAATCAATGTGGGGGGCCCTTGTACTGGTTATTTGTATTTTCGCTAATACGGTTTTCTTTCTTTTATATCTGGGCAGAAGGTTTCTGACGGGGAACAAGGATTAGGATGTTAGGATTGATGCTTTTGAATTACTGCTTTTGATATGAGATTTGGGTTTTTTGTTGATTGCGCTCGCTAAGATCTTTTCTTTCGATCTTATGCCTACGTATTCCCGTTTATCGAAACAGGGAAATCAGAGCGTTCGTAGTTCCTCCTATTCTATGGGAGGAAATGGGTGTTTTGGTGTCTTGTTCAAAGCCCAAGACGTGAAGCGAAATGTGGTTTGTATCTTGTTCAAAGCCCAAGATGTGAAGCTGAAAGGTCTATTTGTGTCTTGTTCAAAGCCCAAGACGTGAAGCTGGAAGACTTCGACTTTAGAGAGAATTTGTCATCTCTAAAGAGGGGGGAAGGAGAATTACTTTAACTGGGATACGCGGATCCGAGCAATGCCATAATTTCCGAAGAAAGGGTTTTAACCTGAAGGAGAAGACTTTAACTCAGTGTTGAGCAATGCTATCTTTCCTTAGGAATTTCTCATGCTAAAAGAAGGACAGTGACATGGATGTAGATGATCCAGAGGCTTGCCGCTTACAACGATTAGATGATGGGAAAGGAGTTGTTGATGTTTGTGTACTGTGAACGAGGCACAGTTTTGATGCTAAAAGGTTGATTGGATCAACCAGTGGTTTTCTTATACAAAGCCTAAGAGGAGGCTAATTTCCGCTAGGAAAATCATTATACAAAGCCTAAGAGGAGGCTATTTTGTGTCTCGTACAAAGCCCGAGAGAGAGGCTAAAAGTTTTTGACCCGACGATAGAGTCTTTTGGTATCTCGTACAAAGCCCGAGATGGAGGCTGTTTGACTCAACAAGAGAGTTTTTTGTATCTCGTACGAAGCCCGAGAGAGAGGCTGTTTATTTGACTCAAAAAAGAACCTTTTTGTATCTCGTATAAAGCCCAAGATGGAGGCGAAAAGGTGATTGACTCAACGAGGGAGTCTCTTATGTGTCTCGTACAAAGCCCGAGAGAGGCTAAAATGTTGTTTGACTCTGCTGGGGAGAATCATTGTACAAAGCCCAAGAGAAGGCTAAGGTTACTGTGTCAGTTAAGTGACAGGTCCAGTATACTGATTTTGAAAGAGAAAATCAGTTCTTATATGAGCATCACTGTACTCATGGGTTAGATATGAGGATCGGGGTTGTTTCCTTTTCTTTGAGGAAACTGGAAATCCAAAGGGTATTGAGACTGTCCGAGTCTGCGGGTTTCCTTCCTATTTAACGAAGGGGGTCACTTGAGAATGTCTTTGAGACTCAAGGAGATTAGACTGTCCAAATCTATAGTTTTTTCTTTTGTACTATGCTTTGAGAAACAGTAGTAGACTCTATGAAAGGACTGTTCTAGGAGGATGACTAGGTTCTGTTCCTATACCTCTAGGAGGTCGTCGGGACAATTTGTACGAAGCCCAAGAGGAGGCTGGAAACTTTTAAGAAGCCGACGGGTCCTTGTACTAAGCCCAAGAGGAGGCTATCATTCCCGGAGGAAGAGATCATTATACGAAGCCTAAGAGGAGGTTGTGAATACTTCTAAAAAGCCGTAGGGTCCTTGTACGAAGCCCAAGAGGAGGCGGGGTTGCTTTTAGGAAGCCTGTGGGTCCTTAAACAATGCCCAAGAGGAGGCCGATGCTTTTAAGAAGCCCGTGGGTCTATCATCTCCTTTCCATTAGGAGAGATAACTCTTTTAAAGATAAAAACCACTGGTAAACGTGCGAGGTTTACTATCCAGCGACTTTTAGCTTTTAAAGAGGGTTCCTTAGTTAAGGTCCAAGATTATGACCGTAGTGGGTACCCAAACCCCTATACATTCAAGGCAAGCTATCCGCAAGGAATAGATCAAGTCAGGAAAGTTCGAGAATTTGGAAGAAACTCAAAGATGCCATTCACGGAGAATACATTCATCTTAGGGAGTAGAGCTTCTTGACAATTCCTAAGGAGGACAGCCGAAGAGAAGACTGTATCTGGTGCTCCTATTGGGGATCTAGGCGTCTATTTCTACGAATAAATGAAACGGCGTCACCTAGTTCTAGACGTAGTTGCCGGGGAAACTCGAAATATCTATACTATTATTACACAGTAGATATGAGTTTATGAAAGGAGACTTACAGTGAGCAGCCCCACAATACAGTTTATAATATGAAAGCAGTAAATGAAAGCGATAACCACTTACTCGGTTGTAGAGCTTCCATGCTGTTTGGTTAGTTGTTCAACAAAGAAAGATTGAAAACAACAGTATATTCAAAATCAAAGGAGAAACTGCTTTGAAAAAGAAAGATTTGGGGCTTACAGCTCAAGGAGAGGCCCAGAGTTTTATCAGTGAGCGCACTGTTTGACTTTGTACAGCGGGACTTATACAAGTGACTGGGGCCCAAAATGGTTTTCTGTACAAAGGGATGGGTCTTACACTCTTTTAATAGGCCCAAAGTGTTTTGAATGGGTCTTATAGCTCAAGGAGAGGCCCAGATGATTTTTTATTTTTAAACGGGCGACGATCGCGTCGTTTACTTGTACAGAGGGACTTATACAATGAGTGAGGCCCCAAAAGGTTTTTGTACAAGGGGGGATGGGTCTTACACTCTCTCAAGAGGCCCAAGTGTGTTTTGAAAATAATTTATGAGGGTTGAATTAATCCAAAACCCTAATTTGTTTTCAAAATGTATTTAATTGAATAAAAATTCAATTAAAATGATCAAAAATTATTTAACACATGGAAAAAAAATTGTGATCTTGGATTAATGCTTCAAAAATTAAGTATTGACCTACAAAATAATTAGAAAGCATTAAAAGTTGCAAAATCAATGTAGAAAAAATATTTAAAATGCCAAAAACAATCAAAATATTAATTCTTTACAAAAATATCAATTATATGAAATAAACAATATTTTTGGGATTTTTTGTGAAAATAAAATATTTTAACATTTTTGTGAATTATTAAAAAAAGAATCAACTCAAAATCATTAAAACTCAGAGAGAAATTAAATTTTGAATCAATTAAACAAAATCAAAAAATTCAAATATTTGAATTTCTAAAAATGGCGCCAAGAACAAGCTGAAGAACACGCGCGTGTTTTTGGTTTCTCATATTTGCATTTTCTATCCAATCTCCATGAATACGTAATCATATCATGCAATCCACATATCATTATGCTCGTCTCAACCTCACGATCATGTCTATGTACTTTAATTTCATTTAAATTAAACATGCAACAAGAAATCACGAAGAGACATCAAGAACCCTAATTTCTGCATGAAGGCTAGAATTTTTGATACACGATTCAAACAATGCAATTAATTGAGGGAAAACATTCCATGCATGATTATGAACATATGGCCAAATTATTGTGCGAGGAAATATGCATAGATTGAGAGATGCCCAAGTATGTGCTTACCTCCAAGTCGTGACAGCAAGTTCAAAGTGATTTTTGATTTGGAGGTGTTACAGATGAGTGGTGATGATCTGAACAGCTTCCCTACACCCTATGGATTGTGTTTGGATGGTTGGACTTGATTGAAATTGGCTGGATCATTTTGTGGTACCTCAGCTGCACTTTGGTTAAAACCTTGAGCAACCAGCTGGTGATTTTGTGAAATTGATGTTTCAGAAGTAATCTAAGTGTTTGATCAACTCATATGTGATGCATGTGAGGTGTGTGAGTGATTGGTTTGATTGGAATTGCTCTCAAACTCAAAACCCGATAGTGACTTGCCTTAGAAGGCAAAATTGGAGTGAAAGAAGAGATTTTGAGGAAAGCATCTGTTAGATGGCTTTGGTGTACTCAAACTGACCACAATTGAGCTCTATTTATAGTAGAGCAAGTTTGTTTTGCAAGGAATAGTGCATGGCAGCTGGTAAGTAGGTTTGGCCAATGTTGGCAAATGAAAATCCAAGTCTCCTCTAGCCATTGACTAGAGGTTAGGGCCCAGAGCTTTGGTTCCCTTGGTCTTGGATAAGTCTTGACTGATTTCAAATGAGAATGGCTCAGTCCATGCCACCTTGATCGTTCCATTGAATGCCTCATTCCAAATTTGAAGTCTTGTCCCTATTTTGGCCATTCTAGGTTCAACATGCTATTTCTTGTTCCATGGACTTTGGAGGCTTGGCTCAGTGATTGTCCCCTTTAGATTCAATCCTCTGAGGTGTCCAAGTAGATAGGAGCAATTTAATTTGGCTGATTTTTGCAAATCGACCAAAGTTGCAAATTCTGCCTTGCCTTGACAGATTTCAGCAAGGCAACTTGGCGATGTTGTATCTCATGGTGTAGGTTGAATTTGGCAATGTTCTTGGCCATTTTGGAAAGCTCTTACATGATACAACAACTGTTTGAACAAGTTTGTTTTTGATCTCTTTTGATTCCAAGTGAAAAATCCCCCTACATTTGGCAAAAAGTGAGGCAGAATATGACTTAGTGAAAATTTCACTAAGTGTTGGAAAAAGTGACATTTTCACTTTTCAACCACTTTGACCACTCCATAACTCAAAATCCTTAATGAATTGGAATGACTTGTAGTTGAAGTTTTTGTAGGTGATAATGAGGGCTACAAATCCATCTTTGGATGAGAAAAAATGGCCTTGTGGTTTAGGAGTTATGGTCCTTTAAAGTTGGTACCCTTGCCACTTTATTTTTAACTTAGAAAAATTTCTAAGTTTTATGGTTACCCCTTTTACAAGTTATCTCACTTTTCTTTATTTTTCTTGATGAATGATGATTCAAATCATACATTAACATCATTTTAGGGTTAAAAATCCATTTTGGTGAAAAATCTCAAAAAGTCAAAGTTGACTTTTGTGCACAGTTGACTTTTTATCAGATGAATTCCAAACTGTGCAATTCTTCAGGAAATCATGTCCTTGACCTAAATCAAACTTGATGGACATGTTCCATGGGTTTCATAGGGTATATTCAATCATGTATTAGGGTTTGGGAGCATGTCCTGGTCAAAAGTCAAAGTTACAGTTGACTTTTCTCTTAAAACCCTAATTGTGGTGCAGATGAAATTGAGACTTGTTCCAAATGGATCAATCCATTGTTCCAAATGGATCAATATGGTATATTAGAGACCCTCAAACCCTCTCTTGAGGTATTGGCTCATGGTTTGCCCCAAAAGTCAACTTAGGGGTGAATTAGGTCAAGAAACCCTAATTCCTGATTTTTGATGAATGCATCCCCTGAGGCAAAATTGACTTGATGCATGGGTTCATGAGGTTCCATGAAGTATATTAGGTTATGTTTTGGATCATTGCCTTGTGCCCAGATGAAAATTTCCATCTGGAGGCCCTGGTCGACCAAAACCCTAATTTGGTGACACTGTCGATCTTGAGACTTGATCCACCTAGAAGGGAGTAGCTTTGTGCTTAATCCTTGAAGTAAGAGTCCTTTTGATCCTTTGAGGATGTTTGAGAGATTAGAAAAGTTGAAGATCATGTCATTTCTTGATTGATCCTTTGTCTAAGCACTCAGAGAGGGCTTGAAACCCTAATTTTGATTGTAGTGGATGCTCACCCATTTTTGGGGAGACTGATGAAGCATGATGGTTTATCCATATTGTGATGATGATTTTCACAATGATGGGAAATCTAAGTGGTCAAAATTTGGGGTATTACAGATGCCTCTATTTAATCTTCTTGGACCCGAAGGTGTGAATGACGAAGGGATTCGGGCATTTGGGGTGCAAGAGGATTATATATCGGAATACCCGAAATTTTGATGGTGGTTATGAATGGTAGCTTACACATTCATCTTCTTTAGCTAAGCAATGATGCTTAGAAAAGGTAAACTTCCCCTCGATCCTGGTCTCCTACCAAGAACTGGTCTCAGTCTTTTTTGAAATAAACTTCCCCTCGATCCTGGTTTCCTACCAAGAACTGGTCTCAGTCTCTGAAATAAACTTCCCCTCGATCCTGGTTTCCTACCAAGGAACTGGTCTTAGTTTCAGAAATAAACTTCCCCTCGATCCTGGTTTCCTACCAAGGAACTGGTCTTAGTTTCTTTTGTCAATAAACTTTATTGACAAGGGACGCTATTAGTAGCGGTTTTCCATCAAACTTCTCGCCGAATTTTCCTGGGGAAACGCCATTTGAGTGGGAAAAGATTTGATGTCAGACTTGCTGGGGAAACCATTCGTCTGAATTGTAGAGCTGTACAAACTTCTCCGTTGGAGATGCCATTTGTCGATTCTACTGGGGAAAGTGAGTCTCTTGAGAGACCGTTTTCGTTCGGGGTTACATCATACTTTTCTCGGGATCTTCCCGGAGAAATGCCATATGATGGGATCCAATTTTGAGGTGCCAATGACCTTCTCATCAGTGGTTTTTTGGAGCAAAACTGGCGTGCCGCCGAATCTCTGATCACGAGGCTTTCTCTGTGGATTTTTCTTAATCCGGGAAAGCAAGGATATCATCTTCAATGGCGAAGAGTGATGTTTATTGAAATTTTTCTCTGGCTTTTCAGAGGTTCAAGTTATCAAAGTGGTCAAGGACCAACTTCTTTCCAGAATTAAACTGGAAGCGAGGTTGTTCAGACACAGTATTTCCTGACGAGGCAAGAACTGACAACTCGATTGAGAGAACTTCTACCACTAGGGGACAAGACCGACTAGAGTGATAGTGATGCAATATGAAATGTGAATGCAAATAAAAAATGCATGATGTATGTATGTATATGCTGACAAAACAGACGCGACATACAGACTAATGGATAAACACAATCGGATACTCGGCCATCGCGGGGCGAAGAAGTACCGTTGATTCAAAATAGCAATTCCACCTTGCTTAGGAGAGATAGTCCCGTTGGGAGCTATGTTGATCGGGCTTAGGAGATGAGAACTCGGCCGAGGATGTCAGACGAAACATGGTCTCTGACACAGTTGATCCCTTCATTCAGGCGTACTAGTCTAGAAGGAGTACTTTGATTCTGCACTTTGAAGTTCGCTTACTTCGGGAGAAGCGATCGATGTTCTTCTGATGTTCAACAGTAAAAAGAAATGCCATCTTTAATTTAAAAGCAGAAAAAGTTTAACAAGTAAATTTATTTTTGTTTTATTTCAAGAATCGCTGATTAAATTTAAACAACGTCGTTCTGTAAAGCTAAAACAAGTAAAGAGTTACAAACAAAAGCACAATGGCTCAAATTTTATTGATAAGATGGAGATCAGCCAAACACGTGATTCCAAAGAGTATATACAAAGTTTGAAAATGGTAATTTACAGGGAAAAGGGCTTCGTTGAAACATAACGACCACTATCCTTCTACCAACTTTGAGTTTGGGACATCCTGAGCTTCTGTCGAAGATGACCTTTGACTAGAGATTTCCTCCGATAGATGATGCTATAACTGCTGCTGAGGGACTTGCCTCTGTTGAACATAGTTACTTGCCATTATCCCTAATTTTTGCCTGGATTGTACTATGAGATTTCCAATCCATCGGGATGATTTTTTTTTATGTCTCTAACTTTTTCCTGGACCGCCCTTTCGGGTTTTCAATCCACCGAGACGTTTTTTTTTTAGTTTTAGGCGAAGTATTTCTTGACTACATCAACATTCGTGGGATAGGCAAATTCCTCTCCGTCTATGGTTGCAAGTCTCAAGGCGCCGCCTGAGAAAGCTTTCGTGACCACATAGGGGCCATCATAATTTGGGGTCCATTTGCCCCGAGAATCAGTCATAAATGATTGTATCTTCTTGAGCACAAGGTCTCCTTTTCTGAAGATACGCGGTCAGACCTTTTTGTCGAACACCCTTTTCATTCTCTGTTGATACAACTGACCGTGGTATAGTGCCGTGATTCGCTTCTCTTCGATCAGGTTCAGTTCGTCGTGTCGACTTTGACACCATTCAGCTTCGGTGAGCTTAGCTTCCATCACTACCCGGATTGATGGGATCTCTACTTCTATGGGGAGCACTGCTTCCATGCCATATACTAGAGAGAAAGGGGTTGCCCCTGTTGAAGTGCGGACAGATGTTCGATAACCGTGAAGAGCAAAGTGTAGCATTTCGTGCCAATCTTTATAGGTTACAACCATCTTTTGAACAATCTTCTTGATGTTCTTGTTAGCCGCTTCTACCGCTCCGTTCATCTTGGGTCGGTAGGGAGATGAGTTACGGTGTTCGATCTTGAACTCTGCACACAACTCTTTCATCATCTTATTGTTCAAGTTAGATCCATTATCAGTATTGATCTCGCTTGGAACACCATAACGGAAGATGATATTGTTTTTGATAAATCAGACCACCACTTGTCGGGTTACATTGGCGAATGACGCTGCTTCGACCCACTTGGTGAAATAATCAATGGCTACCAGGATGAACTGATGTCCGTTTGAAGCCTTGGGCTCAATCATAGCAATCATGTCGATTCCCCATATGGAAAAAGGCCACGGGGAAGAAAGAACTTTGAGATGTCATAGCGGTACATGAATTTTGTCAGAGTATATCTGACACTTGTGACACCTCCTCATGTACTTGTAGCAGTCGGATTCCATGGTCAACCAATAATACCTGGCCCTGAGAATTTTTCTCGCCATTGTGTGTCCGTTGGCATGAGTGCCAAAGGATCCTTCATGAATTTCTTTCATGAGCATGTCTGCTTCTGGTCTGTCGACGCATCGGAGCAAGGCCATGTCAAAATTTCTCTTATAAAGAGTGTCACCGCTCAGGAAGAAGTTTCCAGCCAATGTTCTGAGGGTTTTCCTATCTTTTCTGAGTGCCCCAGATGGGTACTCTTGTTTCTGAAGGAAGCATTTGATATCGTGATACCAAGGTCTGTCGTCTATGATTGCTTCAATCGCGAAGATATAAGCGGGCCGTTCAAGGCGCATGATGTCGATCTTAGGTAGGTCATTCCATCGACCTACACTAATCATGGAAGAGATAGTGGCTAATGCATCAGCCATGTGATTCTCATCACGAGGGATGTGATGAAAGTCGACTTTGTTGAAGAAGGGTAACAACCTTCTTGCATAGTCTTTGTAAGGAATCAATCCTGATTGGTATGTGTTCCAATCTCCTTTTATCTGGTTAATAACCAGGGCTGAATCGCCGTATACGTCCAAGTTTTTGATCCTTAAATCAATCGCTTCTTCGAGACCCATGATACATGATTCGTATTCGGCCTCATTGTTCGTACATTTGAACGTAAGTCTGGCAGTGAAAGGAATGTGGGAACCCTGAGGGGTAACAATGATTGCCCCAATTCCATTTCCATAATGATTGACTGCTCCGTCAAAGATAAGTCCCCACTGGGAACCTGGTCCTGGCCCTTCACTGGGTAGCGGTTCATCGCAATCTTTCATCTTTAGATACATGACATCTTCGTCTGGGAAGTCAAACCCGATTGATTCTTGATCGTCAATCGGTTGATGAGCCAAATGATCGGCTAAAATACTTCCTTTAACGGCTTTCTGAGCATGGTACTCTATGTCATATTCTGAAAGTAGCATCTGCCAACGGGCAATTCTTCCCGTAAGAGCAGGTTTTTCGAAAACGTACTTGATTGGATCCATTTCGGAGACCAACCAAGTAGTATGACGAATCATGTACTGGAAAAGACGTTTGGCTGCCCAAGCCAAAGCGCAACAAGTTTTTTCAAGCATTGTGTACCGAGTTTTGCAGTCGGTGAATTTCTTGCTTAGATAGTAAATGGCATACTCTTTCTGTTTAGTTTCGTCTTGTTGGCCAAGTACACATCCCATTGAGTCCTCTAGGACTGTGAGGTAAATGATCAGTGGTCTTCCTTCCACTGGAGGTGATAGAATCGGAGGATTCAACAGATATTCCTTGATACTATCGAAGGCGGTTTGGAAATCTTCTGACTAAACGCAATCCTGGTTCTTTTTGAGTAATTTGAAAATCGGCGCACACGTCGCGGTCATAAGGAATATGAATCTGGAGATGTAGTTCAAACGTCCCAGGAATCCTCTGACTTGTTTTTCAGTTTTCGGAGAAGGCATTTCTTGAATGGCCTTGACCTTGTCAGGATCAACTTCGATTCCTTTCTGGCTGACGATGAACCCTAGTAGTTTCCCTGAACGGACACCGAAGGTGCACTTGTTGGGATTCAAGCGGAGCTTGAATTTTCTTAGACGTTCGAACAATTTTGACAGATGTTCAACGTGCTCACTCTCTGTTTTTGATTTTGCAATCATATCATCGACATATACCTCGATTTCCTTATGTATCATGTCATGAAACAAAGTAGTCATGGCCCTTTGATAGGTTGCCACGACGTTCTTCAAACCGAACGGCATTACCTTGTAACAAAAGGTACCCCATGGGGTAATGAACGAAGTTTTCTCCATGTCTTTCAGCGCCATTTTAATATGATTATAGCCCGAGAATCCATCCATGAAGGAGAAAACTTTGAACTTTGCTGTGCTGTCTACCAGCATGTCAATGTGTTGTAAAGGAAAGTCGTCCTTTGGACTTGCCTTGTTTAGATCTCTGTAATCAACACACATTCTGACCTTTCCATCCTTTTTGGGAACGGGTACGATGTTGGCTAACCATTGAGGATATTCAGATGTAGCAAGGAAACCCGCGTCAATCTGTTTCTGTACCTCCTCTTTGATTTTGATGGCCATGTCCGGGTGAGTGCGTCTCAACCTTTGCTTTACTGGCGGACATTCCGATCTCAACGGTAAGTGATGTTCCACGATGCTGGTATCCAACCCTGGCATATCCTGATAGGACCAAGCGAATACATCGGGGAATTCTTTGAGAAGCTTTATCAGATCTTCTCTGACAGTTGGACTGAGCAGTGCTCCGATCCTGATTTCTTTTCTCTCTTTTTCTGAACCCTAGTTTACCGTTTCCAACGGCTCTTTGTGAGGTTCAATGGACCTTTCCTCTTGTCTGAGTGATCGGGAGATCTCTTCTGGAATTTTGTTGTCATTTTCTTCTTCAGCCTCGAATACCGGGAACTCAAAGTTGGAAGAAGGCATCGGATCGTATGTTTCAACGGGGTTTAAAACAAGCAATCTGCATGACGTGATGATTCGTGTTTAGAAGAGATAGAGAAAATGTAAGTGTGTGCAGTGTTTTGATTTTACTGCTTGTTTTTATTATTGAATGTTTTTTAGGATTACCATTTTCCGAAAAAGCAAAGAGAGAAAACAGCAATTAATGCGGAAATTACAGAACGACGTTATTTTATTAATACACAAGTCGAATCTTGAAACTACAGCCCTATAAAGCAAAACTCTATTGCTTTGGGCAAAGCGAAGAGGGAAATTTACAGAAAACGAGCCCTATCAAAACATCTGTTTCACCTGGGCAGGGTGAAAGGTTAAATATGGCAATTACTTTGACTGATGAACGACCTTCGGAACCTCGATAGCAACCCATTGGCGGCGAACTCCTCGGTGAATCACAAAGTCTGGCACCTTCCTTGATTTGTCTTCAGAAATGACGCTGATTTCTGGTGGAGTAGGATCATTGGAATCTGTTTCCCAGGCAGGATTGTCGTAGGAGGATTCCTCTGTTGCATTTTGCATAGTATTGGTGCTCTCAGCTGTATCTCCCCATCCAGTTGACTGGATATCTTCGAGCCTGATACGAGAGCTTTCGGGAGCAGTGTACTTGACCATAAATTCGTATTTTCCACTTGGTTATCCCAGAGTGTCCCAAACTTCTTTGGAACTGGAGAAGTCATCCCTCTCGATGACGTTGACCTCAGAAAAAGCATAGTTGATGAATTCTAGTCCTGCAAACGTTGCGAATTCATCTTCATGTTGAGTAGCTTCTGAATGACCTGAGTGTTGATCCCATGCCATGGTGGGGACACAAGTATTCTGTTCAATGATGCTCAGCTGAGTCTCATTGTTCGGCTGACTCTCTTGCCCCAAGTTTCCTAGGTAAGGCTGCCACATTGGCAGGCCATCCATTGGGCCATAATAATTGTGGTCAAAGTTGTCTTTCATCAGAGTGTCTTCCTCTAATGAATTTTGCAGAGCACGACATCCTTCCGGATCACAATCTCCGTAGATCATTTCGACATCTGATCTTGGTATAAATCTCGGACTTTCTGTAGGAAAGCAAAAAGGCATAGGCACCTCTTCCTGAGACATATAGCCGTCCTTGTTAAGGTAGGACTTCCATTCTTCATCTGTGTCAGAGGGATCTTCCTCATTGATAGCATGAACTGTCTGAGACACTGGGTGAAGAAAACCTCCACTGTGGAAGAAGTTTTGAAGGGGATGAAGACTTTCATTGTTGGCGGCTGTCTGGGTACAGGTTGCAGAAAAACCAAGACCCTTCTTTGTTTTATTGTCAATAGGAATGACAAGCCGTCCCTATCCGGTTGTATCGGTACTCTCGACCGCTTTGATAGCATCGTTGTATGAAGAAATCGAAGTTCCTTCTTTGAACTTATTGTCCTTGCTCACCGATAGTGCTTGGAACTGAGTTCCAATAAACTCCTCGGGTTCCACACAAGTAGATGATGATAGGTTACTCACAAGCAAGGCTTGTTCCCCACAAACCGTGACAAGTTGATCGTTCTTGACGAACTTTAGCTTTTGGTGGAGGGTTGAAGTGACCGCTCCAGCCTGATGTATCCAAGGTCTTCCTAATAAACAACTGTATGTTGCCCGGATGTCCATGACCTGGAAAGTGACTTGGAAAGTGTGAGGACCAATAGTTATGGGAAGATCAACTTCGCCGATAACCGTTTTTCTGGATCCGTCGAATGCTTTGACGACGACCTCGCTGACTCTCATCGGAGGGCCTTTAAATGATAATTGCATCAAAGTGGACTTCGGCATAACATTCAAGGCTGACCCTGTGTCTACCAGTACATTGGCTAAAGCATCGCCCTGGCAGTTAACTGTAATGTTGAGCGCCATGTTATGACGGCGACCCTCTTCAGGTAATTCCTCATCACTAAATCCCAAATTATTGCAGGAAGTGATGTTAGAGACAATGCTATCGAATTGTCTGATTGTTACATCCTGTTCCACAAAGGCTTGCTCCAAGACTTTCTGTAGAGCCTCTCTGTGTGCTTCTGAACTGAGTAACAGTGATAATACTGAGATCTTTGAAGGAGTCTGTAACAGTTGATCAACAATGTTATATTCACTCCTTTGGATGAGCTTTAGCATCTCATATTTGTCTTTTGAAAAGTCGGGATTACTAGATTGACCGACTGGTGGATCAGGAATTTCTGCCTGAAGTTCCTTTTCTTTGTTGGATTCTTCAACCCCTCGGTTGAAGATTCGACCGCTCCGTGTTACACGACTGATGTCTGCAATATTCACGACGGAGGGTAATGGAATTTCCTTTCCATTCTCGATTATTGTTGCACCGTATTTGTAAGGGATTGCCTTAGCTGATTCATACGGTAGTGGCCCCGGTAGATAGATGACTATGGGAACCTTCTAATTTTTCTGACCATCATAAGTAACCTTGATCCGTTCCCGGTTGGGAACTCTAGATTCGTCAAGTAGAGGGATGATGGCAAAAACATCCCTGGTCCTGTGATGACCAGAGATCGTGACAACATCCTCAACTTGCTCGGCAAGGTAGTTTGGCGACCAAATGATGGGTCCTGAACTTGGATATGGACGAATTTCTCCATGATCGACCTGACCCTGAAGAGCTGCTCTCACAAGGTAACACCCTTGGTTACTTTTCGAACAGACGCTACAACTGTCATAGTTGTGTGGTGGCACCTGGCCACGCCCACTTTGAATACAATGTAACTTCACTAGGTTATCTTCCATTGATCGGACATCCTGACTTTGACGACGAGTAGGATTCCTGTTATTGATACTAATCTGCTGAGTATCTTCGTCCATGTAGATTGGCATCCACCCGTGATTTAAAAAGTGTTGAAGTGCCTCCTGGACAAGGGTACAACCTTGATCGCTTTCGCAACCCGCTTTACAATTTTGATAGTCATGTGATATTAAGAATCCAAGTCGGACCTGCTCAGCATGTAACTCTACCAGGTTGGTATTCATCACGCGAATGTCAAAGATCTGAACCATGTTGATTTGATAGGAGTTCCTATCATGGTAGTCTTGGATCCATCCAAGATCCATCTGACGCTGGAGGGCCTCTTGTATGAAAGAGCATCCCTGTTTGTTTACCGAGCAAATCAGACAGGAACTGTAATCGTGCCGCGGCAGATTATGATACTGGCTTTGCCTTGAGTGCATCACCACCAAGTTGACATTCATCGCACGGATGTCGTGGTTTTGAATGACGTTGGAATTCGTGTAAACCATGTTAACTCCACGAACTCGGTGCTCTTGGATCCATCCAAGATCCATTTGTTCCTGCAGAGCTGCTTGCACTACAGAACATCCTTGATTATCTTTAGAGCAGATATCACACTGGTGATAGTTATGAGGTGGCACATGGCCATATCCACTCTGTCTACAATGCATCTTGACCAGATTGGTCCCCAATAAGAGTACATCGTGAATTTGATAGACATTGTTAGTCTCTTTCTCAATCAGATTGACTGCAACTTTCTCGTGTTGAGGCAGCGGGTTCGTAAGAACATTAGGATTCGTATCTTTGAAAGATAAGAGCCCGCTCCTAACAAGCTTTTGCACGTCGGATTTGAAATTGAGACAAGTCTCAATGTTATGCCCTGAACCTCCTTGATGATAAGGGCATGTTTGATCCGCTTTAAACCAAAAAGGCGGATTTTCTGGAACTGAAAGGGGAGACTTAGTCTGAATGTGCCCCTTAGCCAGCAGTAACGGAAACAACTCTGCGTACGTTACGGGTATAGGATCAAATCCTGGTGGCCGTGTTGTACGGTTGTTGTTATATGGAGGACGAGCCTGCTGAAGAGGCTGTTGTGTCCTTTGTTGGTCAGGTTGGCTCTGCGCAACCTGAGGTTGATACGTAGGAATAGGCGCAGGGCCGATAGCAGGAGAAACAGCTGCTACTGGCTGATAACGTCGCCTTTGCTTTATGAGAGAGATATTCCCAATATCTTGCTATTTTTTCTTAGGGAGAGCACTACCATATTTTTTAGTACCGCTCGTTGATCCAGTGTCTTTTACCAAACGTCCTTCTCGGACGACTTCCTCAAGACGTACGCCCATGCCGACCATTTAGGTGAAATCACTGGGCGCACTGGCAACCATTCGGTCATAGTAAAATGAGCTTAAGGTCTTTAAGAAGATCTTTGTCATCTCTTTCTCTTCAAGAGGCAGACAAATTTGAGCGGAAATTTCACGCTACCTTTGAGCGTACTCCTTAAAGGTTTCCTTTTCGTTTTGCGACATTGATCTGAGTTGATCTCTGTCGGGTGCCGTGTCCAAATTGTACTTGTATTGTTGGACGAAGGCAGTACCAAGATATCTGAATGTACTGATCGTAGTACGGTTTAAACCCATGTACCATTTGAGTGCGGCACCGGTTAAACTATCCTGGAAGTAGTGAATCAGCAGGTCCTGATTCTCCGTCTGAGCTGACATCCGCCGAGCGTACATCACCAGATGGCTCTGAGGGCAAGAGTTACCCTTGTATTCTTCAAAGTCGGGCACTTGGAACTTGTGCGGGACTTTCACATTTGGGACCAAGCAGAGGTCTGCGGCGTCCTTTCAAAATAGATCCTGACAGCGAATGGCTTGCAGCTCTTTCTGCATTTCCAAGAACTGCTCCTGGAATTCATCCATTCTGTCAAACATAGTTTCCTTCTTACCAGAAGGTGTCTGTGGAATCTGTCCTTCCGGGACAGTGTGCACCACAGGGGGTGGTACCGTGACCACGACAGTAAGTCTTGGCGCCTCCCGAAGTTTGTAACCTTCAGGAGTCTTCAGTATGCCCCTGGCATCTTCGCTTTCCCGAAGTTTGTAACCTTCAGGCCCAGCGGCTTCTGTTGTGATTCCATGATCTTCAGTGATCGACGGAACATATCCTTCCGGGATATAGTTAACAGGCATGCCCCAAGGACGATCTTTCGGCATCTGATACCTAGGATCATACTTTTCTATGATGGGCGTTGAGGTGATCTCTGAGATCACAGTTCTTTGTAGCTGAGCTTCTGCCATGGCTTGCATGTCGTTACAAAGCTTTCTCATATCCTCTCTCAGAGCGTCGATCTCTTCTTTCAACTCTCTGTTTTCTTCCTCAAGATCATCCATCTTTTTCTGACGATTGGCCCGAGTATTATACGAATGAGACAGTTTGACTCTAGAATCGAGACACAAACGTGAGATTCGTAGGGAAGAAGAATACGCGATGTGAGAATGATGGATGCAATGATTATATTAATTGTTTTTTGGTTTAATCAAAATAAACTTCAACAATTAGATTGCAAATATCAAACACTGGGGAAACCCCTTTTTATTGAATTCCAAAGGATTACAGAAATGGAAATACAGTAGATTACAAAGTGCAGAAACAGAAACCTAAACTAATGGGTCCCGAGTCCTCTTCTTTGATCGGGGCGCTTGGGCCGTTGTCGGGTTGTCATTCCTTTGCCAAGTGAAAGGAGCGAGCAAATTCCTTTGGTCATCTTGATTCTCTACAGCGTGCTGCTCCAAAATTTCAATCAGAGCATCTTTCTCTTTTAGTAGTTGCTGTATTTGGATACACTCTACGTCGAGGGTGCGCTACTTGTTCTTCCAAGATCTTCTTTCCTTTTGAACTTTGTTGAGAGTAACCTGAAGCTTTTCAGTTTCCGTCATGAAGTACCTGACAGTTTCCCTCGGTGGAAGAATTCCGTAACGAGGATAAGGCATCTTTAGCTTGAGAGCTCTAGTTTGTACCCAATGGAGATAAGGCTCCACCGAGACACAGTTCGGTTTTCCCAGAGACTCTCGTCCTTTCTTATGAACCTGTTTCCAAGCTTGCACTATTTCCATCTTTAGTGCTCTGTCATTTTCTCCCTCTTTGAAGAAAAGACCTTCCAGATGAACACCCAGTGGGATGTGTCTCATCGGGTATCCAAATTGATGAAGAACTAATATCGGATGATAGTTGATTCCTCCTTTAGTTCCTATGAGGGGTACGCTGGGGAAGTCTCCACAACGGTCAATGATTCTGATTCCCTCATAAATCCTATTACACCAATCTATATCGGAATTGGTGAGAGACATGATCTTCTGCGACCAACGTAAGACACTCTTGCAATCCCAAAAAGCAGCAGACTTGGGCAAGTGCGAAATAAACCATTTATAAAGCAAAGGTACACAGCATGTGATCTCCCCTCCGATGTACAAATTTCCCAAGTGTACAGAATGATACGCATCTGCGAGCAAAGTCGGCACAGGGTTTCCAATGAGAAAAACCTTAATGGCGTTGATATCGACGAAGTTATTGATGTTGGGAAACAAAAATAACCTGTAGGTGAGCAAGACAAAGATGCTTTCAAAAGCAGTCCCGTTCCCTATACTAGCGAAGTATAGAGCCTTTTTTGTCAAGAACTGGGCTAGCAAACCTTGGATGCCACCCTTAGTGGTCATGTGAGTCCTGACCTCAGACTCGTCCAAATGAATTGCTATTGCAATAGTCTGATTCTTTGGAATTTCTTCCAGTCCAGAAAATGGAGCTCGATCAGTGATATGTAAATCAGTCAGATGAGAATACTCCTCCAGCGTTGGTGATAGCTGGTAATCCGGGAATGTGAAACAGTGATAAACCAGATCGTAGAACTGAATGAGCGCGTCCATGATCCCCTTAATCACATGGACTCTTAACAGTGGTAGTAAACCACCGTGCTTGGCTCTGAAAGCCTCTGGGTTAACGATCATCCTTGCTAACTTTCTCAAATCCTCTAGCTTTGGAACCTTAAAGGTATACTGGCGAGTTCTCCTTCTACCGAAATCCATTAATGCAATCTTTTTCTCTGATATTTGCAATCACAGTCTTAGTTTAATTTGAAAAACAGAGAGACTAGAAGAGAAAGTTTTTTAGTGTTTTAATGTTTTATTAAATGGATGCATGAATGCAGCACACAAAAACATGGGGTCAAAGGGTCGTTGTCATGAAGTCAAGGCTCTACCATCCCCAAAGGTTTATACTAAGGTGATTTTTGTACCTGTACTCATTATCATCAGCTCCTCCCAGGAAAGCAAAACAACAAGCGGATCGCCAGCGAGTTGTAGAGCAATCTTAGAGTAAGTGCCATTCACCGAGAATAGATCACCAGCCTCAAATGAGGGTAGTATCGCGTAACAACTATTTTCGATAGTTTCCGCACTACGAAAGGGTTTGGCTCCTCAGCTTCTCAGACTTAACAACCGGCCCATTGGCTAGAAGAGTGAATGGGTTGCGTTGGTCAGCCTCCACTGAGGTTGATGGTCGACCCCGTCGCCATCACTTATCTTAAGTGTATACTCATTCTCACCATATGCGGCATCACACGCATTCCCAGTAACAGAAAAATAAACACGTATAGCAATTAGGAAAAGCAGTATATATATTTGTCCTAATCATCCTAGACTTATAAAGCTAAGAATCCTAAGTTCCTGACAGAAAATGGGTTCCCCGGCGGAAGCCCCAATCTGTGGTATTCATACAAGTGAAGAAAAGGAAGACCGTGCCTAGACCTAACTTTGAAGGGTCCCACGGTGGGCGCCACTTTTCTGTTGGCGGCCACCGCCATGAAAATGACTTACCCAAGGTTTAAATTGTAAGAAAGAAAGAATCGGCCCCACGGTGGGCGCCACTTTTCTGTTGGCGGCCACCGCCATGAAAATGACTTACCCAAGGTTTAAACTGTAAGAAAGAAAGAATCGGCCCCACGGTGGGCGCCACTTTTCTGTAGCGAGCGATTTTGGACGCGGTTCTTAAGCGCTGGTCGCTCTCTGCGGTTTGAGCTTTGACTACAGGTCGATTCATTTTTTATCCTATTGTGAGCTGAATAAGGAAGGGAAATAGATGTCTCCAATTAACCCTGCTTTGCATACTGAGTTTAAACAGCGGTCTGTTAGGTTATGAATGCTATCAATGTGGGGGGGCCCCTTGTACTGGTTATTTGTATTTTCGCCAATACGGTTTTCTTTCTTTTTTATCTGGGCAGAAGGTTTCTGACGGGGAACAAGGATTAGGATGTTAGGATTGATGCTTTTGAATTACTGCTTTTGATATGGGATTTGAGTTTTTTGTTGATTGCGCTCGCTAAGATCTTTTCTTTCGATCTTATGCCTACGTATTCCCGTTTATCGAAACAGGGAAATCAGAGCGTTCGTAGTTCCTCCTATTCTATGGGAGGAAATGGGTGTTTTGGTGTCTTGTTCAAAGCCCAAGACATGAAGCGAAAGGTGGTTTGTATCTTGTTCAAAGCCCAAGATGTGAAGCTGAAAGGTCTATTTGTGTCTTGTTCAAAGCCCAAGACGTGAAGCTGGAAGACTTCGACTTTAGAGAGAATTTGTCATCTCTAAAGAGGGTGGAAGGAGAATTACTTTAACTGGGATACGCGGATCCGAGCAATGCCATAATTTCCGAAGAAAGGGTTTTAACCTGAAGGAGAAGACTTTAACTCAGTGTAGAGTAATGCTATCTTTCCTTAGGAATTTCTCATGCTAAAAGAAGGACAGTGGCATGGATGTAGATGATCCATAGGCTTGCCTCTTACAGCGATTAGATGATGGGAAAGGAGTTGTTGATGTTTGTGTACTGTGAATGAGGCACAGTTTTGATGCTAAAAGGTTGATTGGATCAACCAGTGGTTTTCTTATACAAAGCCTAAGAAGAGGCTAATTTCCGCTAGGAAAATCATTATACAAAGCCTAAGAGGAGGCTATTTTGTGTCTCGTACAAAGCCCGAGAGAGAGGCTAAAAGTTTTTGACCCAACGATAGAGTCTTTTGGTATCTCGTACAAAGCCTGAGATGGAGGCTGTTTGACTCAACAAGAGAGTTTTTTGTATCTCGTACGAAGCCCGAGAGAGAGCCTGTTTGTTTGGCTCAAAAAAGAACCTTTTGGTATCTCGTATAAAGCCCGAGATGGAGGCGAAAAGGTGATTGACTCAACGAGGGAGTCTCTTATGTGTCTCGTACAAAGCCCGAGAGAGGCTAAAACGTTGTTTGACTCCGCTGGGGAGAATCATTGTACAAAGCCCAAGAGAAGGCTAAGGTTACTGTGTCAGTTAAGTGACAGGTCCAGTATACTGATTTTGAAAGAGAAAATCCGTTCTTATATGAGCATCACTGTACTCATGGGTTAGATCTGAGGATCGGGGTTGTTTCCTTTTCTTTGAGGAAACTAGAAATCCAAAGGGTATTGAGACTGTCCGAGTCTGCGGGTTTCCTTCCTATTTAACGAAGGGGGTCACTTGAGAATGTCTTTGAGACTCAAGGAGATTAGACTGTCCAAGTCTATAGTTTTTTCTTTTGTACTATGCTTTGAGAAACAGTAGTAGACTCTATGAAAGGACTGTTCTAGGAGGATGACTAGGTTCTGTTCCTATACCTCTAGGAGGTCGTCGGGACAATTTGTACGAAGCCCAAGAGGAAGCTGGAAACTTTTAAGAAGCCGAAGGGTCCTTGTACTAAGCCCAAGAGGAGGCTATCATTCCCGGAGGAAGAGATCATTATACGAAGCCTAAGAGGAGGCTGTGAATACTTCTAAGAAGCCGTAGGGTCCTTGTACGAAGCCCAAGAGGAGGCGGGGTTGCTTTTAGGAAGCCTGTGGGTCCTTGAACAATGCCCAAGAGGAGGCCGATGCTTTTAAGAAGCCCGTGGGTCTATCATCTCCTTTCCATTAGGAGAGATAACTCTTTTAAAGATAAAAACCACTGGTAAACGTGCGAGGTTTACTATCCAGCGACTTTTAGCTTTTAAAGAGGGTTCCTTAGTTAAGGTCCAAGATTATGACCGTAGTGGGTACCCATACCCCAAGACATTCAAGGCAAGCTATCCGCAAGGAATAGATCAAGTCAGGAAAGTTCGAGAATTTGGAAGAAACTCAAAGATGCCATTCACGGAGAATACATTCATCTTGGGGAGTAGAGCTTCTTGACGATTCCTAAGGAGGACAGCCAAAGAGAAGACTGTATCTGGTGCTCCTATTGGGGATCTAGGCGTCTATTTCTACGAATAAATGAAACGGCGTCACCTAGTTCTAGACGTAGTTGCAGGGGAAACTCGAAATATCTATACTATTATTACACAGTAGATATGAGTTTATGAAAGGAGACTTACAGTGAGCAGCCCCACAATACAGTTTATAATATGAAAGCAGTAAATGAAAGCGATAACCACTTACTCGGTTGTAGAGCTTCCATGCTGTTTGGTTAGTTGTTCAACAAAGAAAGATTGAAAACAACAGTATATTCAAAATCAAAGGAGAAAGTGCTTTGAAAAAGAAAGATTTGGGGCTTACACTCAAGGAGAGGCCCATGGTTTTATCAGTGAACGCACTGTTTAACTTTGTACAGCGGGACTTATACAAGTGACTGGGGCCCAAAATGGTTTTCTGTACAAAGGGATGGGTCTTACACTCTTTTAAGAGGCCCAAAGTGTTTTGAATGGGTCTTATAGCTCAAGGAGAGACCCAGATGATTTTTTATTTTTAAACGGGCAACGATCGCGCCGTTTACTTGTTCAGAGGGACTTATACAATGAGTGAGGCCCCAAAAGGTTTTTGTATAAGGGGGGATGGGTCTTACACTCTCTCAAGAGGCCCAAGTGAGTTTTGAAAATGATTTATGAGGGTTGAATTAATCCAAAACCCTAATTTGTTTTCAAAATGTATTTAATTGAATAAAAATTCAATTAAAATGATCAAAAATTGTTTAACACATGGAAAAAAAATTGTGAAATTAATGCTTCAAAAATTAAGTATTGACCTACAAAATAATTAGAAAGCATTAAAAGTTGCAAAATCAATGTAGAAAAAATATTTAAAATGCCAAAAATAATCAAAATATTAATTCTTTACAAAAATATCAATTATATGAAATAAACAATATTTTTGGGATTTTTTGTGAAAATAAAATATTTTAACATTTTTGTGAATTATTAAAAAAAGAATCAACTCAAAATCATTAAAACTCAGAGAGAAATTAATTTTTGAATCAATTAAACAAAATCACAAAATTCAAATATTTGAATTTCTAAAATGGCGCCAAGAACAAGCTGAAGAACACGCGCGTGTTCTTGGTTTCTCAGATTTGCATTTTCTATCCAATCTCCATGAATACGTAATCATATCATGCAATCCACATATCATTATGCTCGTCTCAACCTCACGATCATGTCTATGTACTTTAATTTCATTTAAATTAAACATACAACAAGAAATCACGAAGAGACCTCAAGAACCCTAATTTCTGCATGAAGGCTAGAATTTTTGATACACGATTCAAACAATGCAATTAATTGAGGGAAAACATTCCATGCATGATTATGAACATATGGCCAAATTATTGTGCAAGGAAATATGCATAGATTGAGAGATGCCCAAGTATGTGCTTACCTCTAAGTCGTGACAGCAAGTTCAAAGTGATTTTTGATTTGGAGGTGTTACAGATGAGTGGTGATGATCTGAACAGCTTCCCTACACCCTATGGATTGTGTTTGGATGGTTGGACTTGATTGAAATTGGTTGGATCATTTTGTGGTACCTCAGCTGCACTTTGGTTAAAACCTTGAGCAACTAGCTGGTGATTTTGTGAAATTGATGTTTCAGAAGTAATCTAAGTGTTTGATCAGCTCATATGTGATGTATGTGAGGTGTGTGAGTGATTGGTTTGATTGGAATTGCTCTTAAACTCAAAACCCGATAGTGACTTGCCTTAGAAGGCAAAATTGGAGTGAAAGAAGAGATTTTGAGGAAAGCATCTGTTAGATGGCTTTAGGAGTTATGGTCCTTTAAAGTTGGTACCCTTGCCACTTTATTTTTAACTTAGAAAAATTTCTAAGTTTTATGGTTACCCCTTTTACAAGTTATCTCACTTTTCTTTATTTTTCTTGATGAATGATGATTCAAATCATACATTAACATCATTTTAGGGTTAAAAATCCATTTTGGTGAAAAATTTCAAAAAGTCAAAGTTGACTTTTGTGCACAGTTGACTTTTTATCAGATGAATTCCAAACTGTGCAATTCTTCAGGAAATCATGTCCTTGACCTAAATCAAACTTGATGGACATGTTCCATGGGTGTCATAGGGTATATCCAATCATGTATTAGGGTTTGGGAGCATGTCCTGGTCAAAAGTCAAAGTTACAGTTGACTTTTCTCTTAAAACCCTAATTGTGGTGCAGATGAAATTGAGACTTGTTGCTCAAGCTTCTTGGATCAATCCATTGTTCCAAATGGATCAATATGGTATATTAGAGATCCTCAAACCCTCTCTTGAGGTATTGGCTCATGGTTTGCCCCAAAAGTCAACTTAGGGGTGAATTAGGTCAAGAAACCCTAATTCCTGATTTTTGATGAATGCATCCCCTGAGGCAAAATTGACTTGATGCATGGGTTCATGAGGTTCCATGAAGTATATTAGGTTATGTTTTGGATCATTGCCTTGTGCCCAGATGAAAATTTCCATCTGGAGGCCCTGGTCGACCAAAACCCTAATTTGGTGACACTGTCGATCTTGAGACTTGATCCACCTAGAAGGGAGCAGCTTTGTGCTTAATCCTTGAAGTAGGAGTCCTTTTGATCCTTTGAGGATGTTTAAGAGATTAGACAAGTTGAAGATCATGTCATTTCTTGATTGATCCTTTGTCTAAGCACTCAGAGAGGGCTTGAAACCCTAATTTTGATTGTAGTGGATGCTCACCCATTTTTGGGGAGACTGATGAAGCATGATGGTTTATCCATATTGTGATGATGATTTTCACAATGATGGGAAATCTAAGTGGTCAAAATTTGGGGTATTACAATAACCCTTCTCATAAAACTTCCTGGCTGCATCATTAAACATGGTTGCTTGATTCTATGTACCATCTTCATTGGTTAATTCAACGTTGAATATGCATCCTTCTCCTCTATCATTCCAATTAACTTCAAGTAGAAAAATACCATCATTTGAGTCCAATTAATTCTGCAGCACGAACAATGTATCGAATCAAAAGGTTGACTAGGATATAATAAACGTCTAGTTGCAAATGCTGCCACTATCGCTAGGGCACCACGCTTAAAGGAAAATTGGATTTGATTCTCATGAACATCTTTTGGAGCAACGGACATAATTATGACATTTCTTGACAACAAGTATGCACCAAAACTAGCTACACCACAACCAACATCACATGAAACTCTTATATTCTGACCAAATGTAATATCAGGAACCATCTTAGAAATATGGTCCAAGTATTGATGAACATGCCAATTTTTTGGGTCATCTCCGTTATGAGAATCTTGCGTTGGTTTCATTTGTTAGTAACAAAGTGTTGCTCAATCCTAATGAAACCATCTCGCAACTCTTTCCATTCAACCAACCTATGTTCAGTGTCGCATGGAATTTCCTATGAACACCCAACATGACTATGAGCACTTCATAGAGATTGACTGAACTCAAAAACCAAACTTGAACATTTTCTGCACATTTCTGATGATAATGGATCTCTTGAACCATCAAACAATTCACCACTGAAACAACACCATCTGAATTAATCATCCTCTGAGTGCTCGACCAACTAAATCCTGAATCCTCTGATACTCTTGAGAAAACTTGAATGAGATAACCTTGATGCCGGATGATTTTGATAGAAGAAAGCCTTCATGCTTAATGAATTCTGTTAGAGAGATACTCATGATGTTGAGAGCTTAGACCTGAATAAAGGTGAGAATCTCGCTACAAAAGAAAACATTGAGCTTGCACATAGTACCTTGATCCCACGCCTCAGAAGCACATGCAAATGTATGATTAATGCAGATATGACCTAGTGAAGATGCAGATGAATGTGAAGCATAAGCCAGAAAAAGGTAGGGCAAATTTTAAGGTGTTATAGCTAGTGCCATGAATGTGTGGCCAGTGCCATGAAACTTGTGGCAGACACTATTCCACTATGGAAGGCACCATATAAATATGGCTAGTGCCACAAAAATGTGGCTAGCGCCACACCTTACCATGGCAGGCGCCATGGATTGCTCTTTTCTTTATTTTTTCTGTTTTGTTTTTTTTTATTTAACAACAACCACAACCCGGTTCACGATCAAACAAAATTCACACTTTGATCTTTGCAATATTTACAGGAATCAGATATTAACATGATAATAAATATGATAACAGTTATGGAGTAAATGATTACGATATTTTGAAAATGAAATGAAACAGAAGAATGAATGTTACCTAGTGGAGATGGTCCACTGCCTCTTCACAGATACGTGTTCTGAAAAAATAAATGATGATCTTCTTCTCCAAAACTCTTGCAACAACGTACTTGCATATTTTCAAGAACAAGTGGGGAAGAAAAAGAAAAGAGTATTCAGCCTTTTTGGGGTGAATCTGGGGTGATTTTAAAGTGGGGAATGAGTCTCTATTTATAGGAAAAGTGAAGGTATGGCCTGATTTTTCATATTGTCAAATTTACCTTTTTCCAAGCTTCTCGTGCAAGCTGGCTGAGATTTGAAAAATCTTCATTTATCAGAATAGTAGGTGGCGTATGTGTGCTGATAAGACCGGAGCCATGTTTTTTTACTGAAAAGTCTTTTTTCCTCCATGATGAATTACACCACTTGCATTATTTTGATTAAACCCAAATTTGTCTTAAGTACAGATTGTGAAATGTGGCAAGCGCCACATATCTCATGGCATGTGCATGAAAACTCATGGCAGGTGCCATGCTCATTTCATGGTGGGCGCCATGAAGTGCTCTCTCTTTTTTTTCTTTTCTTTTTCTTTCTTTTCTTTTTTTTTTCTTTTCTTTGTTTTTTTCTTTTCTCAAATAAAATTCGCAAGTGCCGATTCCTCGTGTCCTCAGTCAATGCTCGAGCATACTTGCATACTTCATTTCGGTCCAATAACATCAAAGTCAGAAGCTCGACTTTTTGGCCAAAACTCTGATTTCCTCAAGAATTCCAACTGGATGATCTTTAAGGATTTTGCTTCTTCACTTTCTTCCAAGGTCCATAGATGGCCTCTAGGGATGTCCAGTATCATATAAAATCAAGTTTCAAAGCTTGGGAATATGTCCTGATCAAAATCAAAGGCAATGGTTGATTGTCGTTGAAAAAACCCTAGTTTGAGGCATGGTGAATCCTGTGGCTCATGGCACTTGTAATAAGAACCGAACACACTTGATTTCTTGTTGAATAAAACCTCTTGAATGTAGGTGAGCTCAAATGGTTGCATTTGGAAGAGTCTGGCTTATTGACTTTTTTTTTCCTGTGTAAACCTGGATTTCACAAAAGAAACAAACTGGCAAGATAATGTGGTTAGCTAATAATGCATGGATGAATGAAACCTAAATGTAAGTGCAACATGTTATGACATCTAAGGGGTAAAATTTGGGGTACAATAGACGGCATGCTAAAACTAGAGTTTGATCCAATATCTCACAAATCTCCACCTTAGAACAAACTCTGACGAAATGCAGCCTCACATCAATGTGCTTGGTTCGCTCATGATAGGCTGAATTCTTCGACATGTGTATTGCACTTTGACTATCACATTTAACAGTGATAACTGGACCTTGAAGTTTCAGCTCCTTTGCAAAACCTTCAAGCCACAATGCTTCCATCACAACTTCAGTTAGGGCGATATATTCCACTTCAGTGGTTGATAAGGCCACAACCTTCTGAAGTGTTGCTTTCCAACTGATTGTTGTCCCAAACATAGTGAACACATGTCCAGAAATAGATTTTTTGGAATCTATACAACCTGCATAATTAGAGTCGACATATCCTTCAATTACTGCTTTACTATCTTCACCCAAGGCTCCACCATAAATTAGGACTCTATTCAGAGACCCATTTATGTACCTTAAAATCCACTTCAATGCTTGCCAGTGAGCCTTTCCAGGATTCGTTATGTACCTGCTTACAAGACTTACTGCATATACTATGTCAGGTCTACTATAGACCATAGCATACATCAAGGAACCCACTTTATTAGCATATGGAATGCTATTCATATAAGCTCTTTCGACATCAGTACTGGGACACTGATCTATACTCAGCTTGAATTAAGGGTTTTTCGGAGTCACAACAGGCTTTGAATTCGACATACCATACTTTTCGAGAATCTTCCGTAGGCGTGCCTCTTGAGATAAGCATAATTTTGACTGTTTTCTATCTCTTCGGATGTCAATCCCAAGAATCCTGGACGCAACTCCCAGATCCTTCATGTCGAACTCCTTATTAAGTTCAGCCTTCACCCTCATTACATCTTCGACATTTTTACTTGCTATTAGAATATAATCCACATAAAGCAACAAAATAACAAATGAATTACCAGGTCAAAATCTGAAGTAAATATAGTGGTCGAACTGACTTCTAATGAAACTTATGCGTGCCATGAACTTGTTGAATCTCCTATTCCACTGTCGAGGAGATTGTTTCAGTCCATATAAAGATCTCTTTAGTTTGCACCCATAATCTTCCTTCCCCTTTTTGACATACCCTTCAGGTTGCCTCATCAGGATTGTTTCATCTAGATCACCATATAAGAATGCAATCTTCACATCCATCTGTTCCAGTTCAAGGTCGAACTGTGCCACCATGGAAAGCAACATTCTAATGGACACGTGCTTCATAAAAGGAGAGAACACATCATTGAAGTTGACACCTTCTTTCTGAGTGAACCCCCTAGCGACCAATCTTGCCTTGTATCTCTTCGACGGCACTCCTTCGATTCCTTCCTTAACTTTGAAAATCCATTTACAGCTGACTAACCTGGATCCAGCAGGTTTCTTGATCAGTTCCCATGTGTTGTTATCATGAAGAGATTTCATCTCATTATCCATGCCCTTCAGCCATTCAGTCTTCTTTCGACTCATTATAACTCTCTTATAATCTCTAGGTTCTTCGTCGAGAACCTCACTTGCAAAGATTAAGGCATAAGCTATAAGATCTGCATACCCAAGTCTCTGAGGTAGCTTGATGACTCTCCTCGGCCTATCTCTTGCTAGCAGGTAGTCATTTTCAGTCTCCTCATCTTCGATAACATCTTCTACTTCTTCTTCGACTTCATCTGGGGTACGCAATTCAGCATCAACACGCTCCACCTCAACAGGAATCTCTCCCTATTCCAGCTCTTCATCAGCATCATCAGTTTTCTTGAAAGCCATCTCAGCTTCATTGAAAACTACATCTCGACTGGTGATACACCTCCTGTGACCTGGCTCTAGGCACCATAGCCTATAAGCTTTGACTCCTTCATGGTATCCCATGAACATGCATTTCAGAGCTCTAGGTTCGGCCTTGTCTTGCCTAATATGAGCATGGGCCACACAACCAAATACTCTCGGTCTGTCGAGACTAGGTGGATGTCCCAACCAAAATTCTTCAGGTGTATTCATTCCCAAGGCAGGCGAAGGACATCTATTTGTCAAAACAACCTCCGCCCAAAACACCTTCTTCAATCCAGCACTAACCAACATGTATCTAACCCTTTCAAGGATTGTTCGATTGAATCTCTCAGCTAAGCCATTTTGTTGAGGAGTACCTGCTATAGTCTTATGCCTTGCAATCCCAGACTCAACATAGTAACTGTCGAATGCTTTGTTGCAGAACTCATGGCCATTGTCGGTTCTTAACCTCTTAACTTTTCTACCAGTTTGAGTTTCGACCAGAACCTTCCAACTTTTGAAATTCTCAAAAGTTTTAAACTTCATCTTCTGAATGAATACCCATAACTTTCTAGAATAGTCATCAACTATGGATAGAAAATACCTTGCACCTGAGTGTGAAGGATTCCTTGCAGGCCCCCTGTAATACCCCGTAAATTATTTTCTCCGGATAATACTGGTTGTGATGAACTGAGTCCCAGTGTACTCTGAGAAATTATCTGCAGAGATAATTAGGGTAACTGTTGAACTTAGAGTAAATCCAATTAATAATATCTGACTCTGGGATATTTAAATATTTGGACTTTTGAGACTTTTTGGACAATTAACAGTGTTGATATTTGATGATGTTTTACTATATCATTCCTTTTCCTCTCATTTTCCTCTTTAGAAGCAAAGGGAGAAAAAGATAGAAAGAAGTGGAGAGAAAGAAAAGAGAAGGAAAGGAAGAGAAAAAGAGGAGAAAAGTTCAAAGATCAAAATCATCAAGAACATCATCAAATCTTTATCCAATCATCTTCAAATCTTCACCATCTTCATCTATTCATGGTGGGTTCTAGATAGAAGCTTTTTAGATTTTCTTGGATTCTAGGACTAGGTTAGAATTGTAAGGAAATTGGATAAATTGCAAAATCTTGAAAATTAACGGTTGAAATGTGTTATAAACTGAGTAGTATGAGTTATATGAGTGTAGAATCATTTATGTTTGATTGTGGGAGGTTTGGATATGTTTTGGTGGGGTTTTGGAACCATGGGAGATCAGCTGTTATGCTGATGAGCTTTCTGAAATTCCCAGATTCGCACTGCGAATCCCCCAGCGAAGGGGGAAATCGTGGACTCGTTGGCAGCTCGCACTGCGAATGCGAAGGCGAGCATTCGCCAGTGGTTCGCACTGCGAACCTTACGTTGTTTTTGCTACTGCCTTGGTTCGCTAGCGTTCGCACTGCGAATGGTGCAGCGAACAAGTGTTGGCTTGGCGTTCGCTGGACCCTTCGCACTGCGAATGAGTAGCGAGCATTCGCTAGCTTCTTCGCAATGCGAACATAGCAGAACATCCAATTTGTTTCTTGCACAACTTTTGACTCGGTCATCCGTTTTGCGTATTCTTGGTATCGTTGTGAAGCTAGGAACGTATTCTAGCTGATGGTAGTGATAAATATCTGTTTATTTCCCGATTAAATGAATCGGAGGGAACCATAAATTGGTATAAATTGTGGTATGTTGAATTTTGGGTGTTCCATTATTTGATTGATGATTACATGCTTATGTTATTACTGTTAAACATGTTGGAATATGTATGCAGGTTAAAATATGAATAGGTAGAGTGAGGAACATTACCGTAAATGATATCGAAAGTGTGTAGATGACATGGTGACAACACTCGTGCAAAAGAGGCCGAGGCGTGTGTCTAGTAATCATAACCGATTGATCTTGCGGTGTAGTTTCATGAGACTCGAGCAACTCCTCTAAAATGTAGGCACAATTACTTGGCAGGTTTGATTCCCGCTTATAGTACGATTGGAGCCTACGGGTAAAGAGACTTGTGATGGTTAACAGGCCATGAGAAGTGACGGTTCACGGTTAACAGGCCGATGATCCCGAATCCAACTCGTATGCCAAGTAAATACGAGGATCCATGACTTGGGTCGTCTTCTAGACGTAGAAGCGGACGGGAACAGGGGATGCCTTGGTACGGTTATTGATTAGCGAGATCCTTGAGTTAACAGGCTCAGGACGGACTTTGGTACTATTGTGAGTTAACAGGCTCACTAGTGTGTATATATCTATTGTGTGTGCGCTCAACGTCTTCTCCCTTTCCTTTGACTTGAGTTAGGTTTATTAGAACCTTGTAAAGCCGAGAGGACTATAGGATAGCGAACTCACTGAGATTTGATGTATCTCACCCCACTGTTGTTGTTTACATCACAGGTTCTGCAGGTTCCGCGAATGGTAAGGACAAAATGGTTTGACTTTTCCTTACGGATCATGGTTTTTGAGATGGCATGGCTTCCGCTATGGCGTTTATTTTTTTGAGATCATTGTATTGATCTAGTTCTTAGTGTCTTTTGGACATCTTGTAAATGTTGTGCCGGAGACTTTGGATCTTAGTATTTAGGGCATTTAATGTATACAATGTGTTAACTAGGAACTTGTACATATATATTTCAGTACCAAACGTATTATTCATGTATGATATATGCCTTTGATGTATGTATGTATATGTGGGCATTACAGTTGGTATCAAAGCAGGTCGTATCCTCGACCTAGCCATGAAATAGTATAAGTGTTTCTTTCCGTTTCCTATGTGTTGTGTCGCCATTGGTCTTATGTGTTATATTTATGGTATTGAGCCTGATCAACTTAATCCTATCTGTATGACATTTAGGAACATGGCCGACCGGCGTAGAAACAACCGTGGTAGACCGAGAACTACTCCCGCAGGGATAAATTCGCCAGGGAACAAAGGGAATGCCCCTCTGTATCAATTCATGCAGCAGATGCAGCAACAGCAGAATCAGTTTGTGCAACAAATGGTACAGCAAATGGCTGGCGGTGTGCATCCTCCAGTGGTTGTTCCGGAAGCTGCAGGGGGAATCTTTAGGGATTTCATTCGTATGAATCCTCCAGAGTTTCTGGGAGAGTTAGATCCAGTAAAGGCCCATGAATGGATATCCGGTATGGAGCGGATTTTCTTGATAGTTCAGTGTAGTGAAGAGAATAAGGTTGTCTTTGCTTCTCACTTGTTAAAGGGTTCTGCTATGAGATGGTGGGAAAGCGCTTCAGCATTAATGACAATTCAAGAGGTACCAAAAGTGTGGGAGCAGTTTAAGATAATTTTTATAGAGAAGTATTTTCCAAGTTCCTTAAGGTCTCAAAAAGAATTCGAATTTCAGCAGCTGAGGCAAGGTAACTTGACAGTGGCTTCTTATGCGGAAAATTTTGAGGTTATGGCTGCTTATTCTAGACAAGCCATGTATGCTCCTGATGAAAGGTGGAAGATTGATCAGTTTTTGTTTGGTTTAAGGGCTGAAATTTCACATAGTGTGTCTCAGAGAGAATTTACTAGTTATGCTGAATTGTTACGACAGTGTTATGTGGCGGAGCATAGTTTGAAAAAGGTACAAGCGGAAGGAGATTTAAGTAGGGTGAATCAAAGTGATCGTGGGCGATCGAATCAACAATTTAGAGCAAGGCAACAATTATTCAAAGGGAAGCAAGTTCAGAGTCCTAGCGCTAGTGTGCCTCCGGTATGCCGTACTTGTGGAAAGAGTCATTATGGTAGGTGCAGTTTGGAAGGAATAAGGTGTTATCAGTGTAACAAGGTGGGCCATGTATCGAGGGATTGTCCCCAGAAGAGGAATCAGATGCAAGAAAAGAATACCGGCCGAGTGTATACCTTGGATGCAAGGAAGACAAAGGGTGACAACTCTTTGATTGCTGGTACGTGTTTTGTGAATGGAAATCCTTGCTTTGTTTTATTTGATTGTGGAGCTACACACTCTTTTGTATCGATGCAATGTGTAAAGCGGCTTGGATTATAAGCGGTTTCGTTGTCTCCACCTATGGTGGTTACTACTGCCATGGATGAGATTGTTGAAACACCGTTGATGTGTGAAAATTGCGTTTTATCTGTGGATGGAAGAGTTTTCCAGATTGATTTGATTTGCTTACCGCTTAAGAAAGTGGATGTTGTTCTGGGAATGGATTGGCTTTCAGCTAATTCGGTTTTTATCGGTTGTGAGGAGAAGTTAATCATTATTCCATCTACTGAAGCTACTCCGAAGGATGTGTTAACTACTATTTTAGAAGGTACGGTTGGAATGATTAATTTCTTATTTGAGGAGGAAAAATTTTTTCTTTTGATTCTTACTAAGGAGGAGGGTAGTAACCGTCAAGTTGTGAGTATTCCGGTAGTTTGTGACTTTCCTGAAGTCTTCCCCGAGGATATCACTTCTCTTTCCCCGGAACGGGAAGTGGAATTCTCTATTGACCTGATACCGGGAATGGCTCCAATATTCGTTTCTCCGTATCGGATGGCACCACTTGAATTAAGAGAATTAAAGGAACAATTGGAAGAGTTGTTGGCTAAGCATTTTGTTCGACCCAGTGTTTCACCCTGGGGAGCTCCAGTGTTGTTGGTAAAGAAGAAGGATGGGGGAATGCGGTTGTGTATTGATTACCGCCAATTGAATAAGGTCACCATCAAGAACAAATACCCATTACCAAGGATAGATGACCTGCTAGATCAATTGAAAGGAGCCAGTGTGTTCTCAAAGATTGATTTACGGTCGGGTTATCATCAGATTCGGGTGAAGAGTTCAGACGTACCAAAGACTGCATTTAGAACCTGTTATGGTCATTATGAATTTTTGGTGATGCCTTTCGGTGTGACGAATGCTCCAGCAGTTTTCATGGATTATATGAATCGGATATTTCAACCTTACTTGGACCAATTTGTGGTGATTTTCATTGATGATATTCTTATCTATTCTCGTGACCCTCAAGAGCACGGAGAACACCTAAGAATCCTCTTATCCATTTTGCAAGAGAGACAACTTTTTGCCAAGCTAAGTAAGTGTGAATTTTGGATGTCGGAGGTGAATTTCCTTGGACATGTCATATCTCAAGGGGGTGTAGCGGTTGATCCATCTAAAGTTGAAGCAGTGATAAATTGGGAGAGACCGAAAAATGTGTCTGAAGTTAGAAGCTTTTTGGGACTAGCAGGGTATTATAGAAGGTTTATTAAAGGCTTTTCCCAACTGGCTTTACCGATGGCGAGGCTTACCCGGAAGGATTATTCTTATAAATGGGATTCGGCTTGTGAGCAAAGTTTTATGAGTTTGAAGGAAAGGTTGACGACCGCTCCTGTGTTTGTTATTCCTGATCCTAGCAAGTCGTATGAGGTATATTGTGATGCGTCTAAGATGGGATTAGGAGGGGTATTAATGCAAGATGGAAATGTAGTGGCTTATGCTTCTAGACAGTTGAAAGTCTATGAAGATAATTATCCAATGCATGACTTAGAATTGGCGGCGGTTGTATTTACCTTGAAGGTGTGGCGTCACTACTTGTATGGTGTACTTTTTGAGATGTTTAGTGACCACAAGAGCTTACAGTATCTCTTTGATCAAAAGGAGTTGAACATGCGTCAAAGGAGGTGGATGGAATATTTGAAAGATTATGACTTGGAACTAAGATACCATCCGGGTAAAGCGAATAAGGTGGCGGATGCTTTAAGCAGGAAAGTGTTGCACAGTGCCGACTTGATGATGTTAGAGTATGACCTAATGGAAAAGTTTAGAGATCTAAATCTTCAATTCAATTGGACTCCTAATTGTGTGATTATGGGAAATTTGAATATCACTTCTACTCTTCGGGAAGAAATTCAACAAGAGCAAGGGTTAGATGAGAAGTTACAAGAGGTGTTATTGCAATCGGGTTTTGTGTGAGCTACCGACGGAGTTATAGTATTTAACCAAAGGATTTGTATTCCGGACAATACGGAGTTAAAAAGGAGGATTTTGGATGAAGCGCATAAGGGTGCTTTTACTATACATCCGGGATCTTCAAAGATGTACCAAGACCTAAGGAGGGACTATTGGTGGTCCAGGATGAAAAGAGATATTGCGGTGTATGTGTCGGAATGTGCGGTGTGTCAACAAGTGAAGATCGAGCACCAAAGACCGGGTGGCTTGTTGCAACCTTTAGAAATTCCGGTGTGGAAATGGGATAGTATTTCGATGGATTTCGCCGTGGGATTACCCCGTGCCCAAGGTGGCTATGATTCGATCTGGGTGATTGTGGATCGATTGACGAAGTCTGCTCATTTCTTGGCCGTAAAGACTACTTATAAGGCGAGTTATCTCGCAAGGTTGTTCATTTTGGAGATAGTGAGGTTGCATGGTATTCCTACTAGTATTGTTTTGGATAGGGATCCAAAATTTACCTCTAGATTTTGGAGAGCTTTTCAACAAGCTATGGGGACGAAGTTGTGTATGAGCATGTCGAATCATCCGCAAACGGATGGCCAGACGGAACGGACGATACAAACTATGGAAGACATGTTGAGAGCTTGTGTACTTGAAAGTGGAGGAAATTGGATAGAACTCTTACCGTTGATTGAATTCTCTTATAATAACAGTTATCATGCAAGTATTGGTATGGCACCTTATGAAGCATTATATGGAAGGAAGTGTAGGACACCTCTGTGTTAGGCAGAAGTGGGTGAAGATAGTATGTTGGGACCCGAGATTATTCACGAAACTACAGAGAAAATTAAGATGATCCGTGATAAGATCAACCAAGCCCAAGATCGTCAGAAGAGTTATGCGGATAACCGAAGAAGACCTTTAGAATTTGAAGAAGGTGAGCACGTATTTCTGAAGGTTACTCCGAGATTGCGGTTGAAGGGACCATTTAAATCGCGGAAGTTAAGTCAGAGATATATAGGACCGTATCAGATCTTGGAGAGAATTGGTGAAGTAGCGTACAGATTAGCCTTACCGCCTTCTCTGTCCGAGATGCACGATGTCTTTCATGTATCTCAACTTAGGAAATTTGTCCCAGATCCTCTTCAGCCAATTTTACCAGATACCATTGAGATAGAAGCAGATTTGACATTTGAGCCTCAACCGAGTCGTATCACCGGAAGGGAAACTAAAGTGTTGAGGAATAAAGAGATTCCTCTTGTTAAGGTCCAGTGGGATGAGACCCATCCAGGTGATGTAACTTGGGAGTTGGAATCGAAGATGCGGGAGATCTATCCTCATCTTTTCAGGTAATTGTTTAAAATTCGTGGGCGAATTTCTATTTAAGGGGGGAGGATGTAATACCCCGTAAATTATTTTCTCCGGATAATACTGGTTGTGATGAACTGAGTCCCAGTGTACTCTGAGAAATTATCTGCAGAGATAATTAGGGTAACTGTTGAACTTAGAGTAAATCCAATTAATAATATCTGACTCTGGAATATTTAAATATTTGGACTTTAGAGACTTTTTGGACAATTAGTAGTGTTGATATTTGATGATGTTTTACTATATCATTCCTTTTCCTCTCATTTTCCTCTTTAGAAGCAAAGGGAGAAAAAGATAGAAAGAAGTGGAGAGAAAGAAAAGAGAAGGAAAGGAAGAGAAAAAGAGGAGAAAAGTTCAAGATCAAAATCATCAAGAACATCATCAAATCTTTATCCAATCATCTTCAAAGATTCACCATCTTCATCTATTCAAGGTGGGTTCTAGATAGAAGCTTTTGTTTTAGATTTTCTTGGATTCTAGGACTAGGTTAGAATTATAAGGAAATTGGATAAATTGCAAAATCTTGAAAATTAACGGTTGAAATGTGTTATAAACTGAGTAGTATGAGTTATATGAGTGTAGAATCGTTTATGTTTGATTGTGGGAGGTTTGGATATGTTTTGGTGGGGTTTTCGAACCATGGGAGATCAGCTATTACGCTGATGAGCTTTCTGAAATTCCTAGATTCGCACTGCGAATCCCCCAGCAAAGGGAGAAATCATGGACTCGCTGGCAGCTCGCACTGCGAATGCGAAGGCGAGCATTCGCCAGTGGTTCGCACTGCGAACCTTACGTTGTTTTTGCTACAGCCTTGGTTCGCTAGCGTTCGCACTGTGAATGGTGCAGTGAACAAGTGTTAGCTAGGCGTTCGCTGGATGCTTCGCACTGCGAATGAGTAGCGAGCATTCGCTGGCTTCTTCGCAATGCGAACATAGCAGAATATCCAATTTGTTTCTTGCACAACTTTTGACTCGGTCATCCGTTTTGCGTATTCTTGGTATCGCTGTGAAGCTAGGAACGTATTCTAGCTGATGATAGTGAGAAATATCTGTTTATCGCCCGATTAAATGAATCGGAGGGAACCGTAAATTGGTATAAATTGTGGTATGTTGAATTTTGGGTGTTCCATTATTTGATTGATGATTACATGCCTATGTTATTATTGTTAAACATGTTGGAATATGTATGCAGGTTAAAATATGAATAGGTAGAGTGAGGAACATTACCGTAAATGATATCGAAAGTGTGTAAATGACATGGTGACAATGCTCGTGCAAAAGAGGCTGAGGCGTGTGTCTAGTTCAAACTAATCTCTTAACATCTAATGTTGCAGCAAATAGGTTGATAAAATGGGATGAAATAAATTTCCCTGAAACATGGATTCTCCCTCAAGAAATAAGTCCTGAACCTATCCTTAATAGGGATATAAATCAAATAATATAGACCCATAAAGGATATTTAGAAATAAACTTCACTCCTAAAAGAATAGTTAGAATACCTAGATCCCTATCAGCTAGGCATTCAGTTAGCGAAGTTTACTCGGCTCCTAGCCAATTAGCTAGACCCTCAACTTCTAGACCTTCGACTTCCCAAATAAGAGAAGAGTTAGAAACAGTTAAACATATTAGGATAAGTGAGAATAATATTCCTCATGGAATTTACCAAAATCAAAATCCTCCGAGAGTAGAATCGCCTACTCCTTCAGATATGAGCTTCCAATTATAATGATAGATTATTCCCCAAGAAGCCCAATGAGAAACCTCATCAATGATGAGTTTCAACATGAGAGATACTATCAATTTAGACAATGGTTTTTTAAAACCTTTTCTGTAGAAGAGTTAACCCAATTTAAAATTGAGTATTATAATCAAATGGCCACTGACCAGGATTATTTTCCTTTTGTTAAATGGTTTGTTAAGTTCTTCATAAGTAAGAAACAAGACGAAATTCTTGTTTTACAAAGACCTTGGGAAAATATTATAGGAGAAAAAATGGAATCTCCTTTTCCCCCAGAACAGACAATAAGTCTGAGTCAGAATATAGAAGGTACGCCTTACCTTACCCTGCAAAGAGTTGAACAAAATCAAGTCACTATTAAAGAGTTAAACTCTATCATTAGGTCTCATAATTATAATAATGCCTACCTTGTTTGCTTAGGAGAACAATTTGTCTCCATAGACAAAAAACTCTTATCCCTAAAAGATCTTTTAGAAAAGAAAATAGCATGTCAAAATATTATCATTGACCTTATAAATACTCCAAAAAATAAAGATCAGGCATCTACATCTAGTATAGAAGATGTACCTATAGTTCAACCCCCTGTTTCTATAGACGGATTTAAAATGGAAACTGAGGGGCAAGAGTTTGTTCGTATACTAGAACAAAAGTTAAAAGATTTCCATATTACTGTGGTGTCTCAGGAAAATGAGTCCAAGGATAATAATGAAGGAAACATAGATGAATTAGCTGAGATGTTTGCTAATTTAGATATTAGTAACCTTGACCATACTAATGAGGTCAACCAGGTTTATTCCCCCAAACCTTTAGAAAAATATTACTATAAGCGTCCGTCACCGCAACATTTATGAATGGAACATTGATGGTTTAAATGATAAAAAGATCATAGATATAATACATATAATGATGATGTATTCCACAGTTTGTAAACAACATGGTAATTCAGACAGTGCTATAGCTTCTTTTATTACCACAGGTTTTGTGGGCCAACTTAGAGGCTGGTGGGATCATTACCTCACCGAAACTCAAAAAAATGAATTTCTTAATCATAAGAAAGTTGTTAAGACTGAACCAGGAGTTAGTACGGTAGCTACTACAACCACTACTAGAGAAGAATACGCGGTTTATACTTTATGTCTTTCTATCTTACAACATTTTGTAGGAACTAATGTCCCAATTGGTGAGAAGATTCAAACTCTTCTGCAAAATCTTAGATGCCCTTACCTTACCCAATTTAGATGGTATAAGGACACATTTCTATCAAGAGTTTATCAACTCAACAATCCCAATTCTTCGCATTGGAAATCAAAATTTATTGAAGGATTACCCCATTTCTTTTATGAAAAGGTTAGACAATCGTTACGACAGAAAAATGACGGGATAAATATTAATTATCCTGACCTTACTTATGGTCACATCATTAGAACTTGTTGTAACACCCCAAAATTTTCCCTCTTGTTATTGCATAGCTTATGTTTCATTGCATTGCATTTACATCTCATTTCATTTCATATCTCATACAAGTTGCAAAGGGCATGTGATCAGTTGATTTCAGAGCATTGACTATTCAAAGCAGGAGAGCTAAAGCCTAAGGTCTTCAAGCAAGCCTCAATAGTCTCTTATGTCTCATATGATCTCAATTGATCCCACAAGTCATTGGAAGAAGAGAATTCACCAAGAAGTTGGACAGTTCATCATCTCCTAGCAAAAACAGTCCAAATTAGGGTTTGTGATTCAAGCAGTCTCCTGATGAAATTTTGGTTCAAACTTGATCTCAATGTTTTCTACATGATGTCAAGTGTCTAAGGATGGAAGATTGCCCATTGGTTCATTTCAGAAGAGATTCAATTGGTCAGTTGCTTGAGAATCAAGAAATTGGGGAAAAAGTCAACTGTGCAAAGGAAAAGTCAACTCCTAACTTTTTGAGGTCAAATTCATGAAATTAAAGTCACATATGTTTATTGACCAAGATTTGATCAAGAAATGTCAAGAGATTCATCATAAATCAAGAATTGTACAGAGTTTCCATTTTTAGAAATTTAGGGTTTCTAAAAATGGCAAGTTTGGACCATTTTGCACTCTACTTCAAGGCATTTTTTCTTCAAGATTAAAGCTTCAAACTTCAGGCCTAAGTTGAGCCAATTAAAGATCACATTCCAAGCTTCAAATCCATAGCAAGAACATCTCCATTGGATCAAAATTGAAGGAGTTATGATCAGTCAAAGTTTGACAAAATCAAGGCAAGAACCAGGTTATGACAAGGTAATCTCAAGGCACCCGGCCATAATTTCATCAAACAGGTGGTGTGCCAAATGTCAAACCATTTTTCTCCATCAAGAAATCTTCAAATGAAAAAGTTTTGAACATCAAAGTTGTTCATTTCCATCTCCTCTACAACTTTCATGTTTGGAGATTTTTCATTTGATCAAAGGATGAAGAGATATGAGGGTTCAAACGCTAGGGCTTCACACTGAAATTTTCATAGGTCCATGACCAGGTCTGCAAGCAACTTGGCACGCATATGATGCAGTTCTATGTCTTTGTGTTCTAAGCATTTTTTTCATCACTTTAGAGGTTTCATTTCACTTTGATTCCAACAACAAACATGTTCTACGATGTATCTTAAATCCATAGCCATCAAAAACTCATCATTTCATGCAGTGTGCATAGAGAATTCCATCTCTAAACTTCCATGCTTTCAATGATGTGGGGCTGCCAAAATAGAATGTTTGCATTGTTGTTGTTGATTCATGTCAGTCTACACGCATACAAACACCTTCTCAGCATTTCCTCTTTTGACCCAACACTTCTTACACATGCCATACATGTTGACTTGCCATACATGAAAGAGGAAGGAATGCAAACTTATGGTACAAGCAAGTATGCTGCAGCATGCTACATAACATCCTCATCATCATTCCTTATCATTATCATCCATTAACACAACAACATAACACACGAGCCATTCCATTTCAAACACAATACCTCATTCACTTTGCAATTGCTCAACACACCCTTTCATTGCTTCAAACACCATGGTGAACTCAACTTGAGTTCCAACTATCAACTGAGTTGGTTAAATCTTAACCACACGTATAAAAGGAACTCTAACAGAATTTTGCAGGGAAGACTTTTCTCATTCTTCACATTTCACAAACCAGAGCTCTCAAAGTTCTCTCTGATTTCTCTCTCTTTTCACACGAGTGCTCCATTGTTCATCAATATCTTCATCAATTCATCATCCTCAAGCTTCTTTGATCAAGAACAAGGTTAAATTAGGATCAAGTGTAGCCTCTTCACAAGTTTGGATTTCGCTTTTCTCTTCAAGATCTAAAGCATAATAGCATTTATTTTGCTATCTGAAAGCTCAGGATCAAGATCACACCTCTAGTTTTCTCAACAATCATCAAGAAGCTTCAATCCAGGTTTGAACTTCTTCAACTTTTCTTGCACGATTTCATTGATTTTTAGCCTGTTGTTGTTGTTTATGGAGCTTAATAGAAGCTGTGGAAATTCTGGCTAGTTGATAGAGCTTGTTAGAAGCTTAGTTGAAAACCTAGGGAAAACTTCTCCCCTTCGATTCTCTTTGTACATGATTGATCTGTGAATTTCAATGCTAGATTTGTGTTCCTTGTGACTTCAGATTTAATTTGATATAAGGCACGTATATTTTTGTGGACCTGAGAATGTAGCCTCGCCGGAGACTCACCGGAGAAGACGACCGAAAGTCTTCTCCGGTCACCTGATTCTTGTTCAGGTCAAAACCCTAGCCATTACCAACTTTAAAACACAGCCGTTGGATTTGTTTGATCCAATGGCTCACAACCTGCCAGCGAATAAATGAGGCTCGTGCCTCTCACGTGTTTCTTTCTCTCCATTTGAGCTGACTTTGACTCTTTCTAATTGTGTGCGTGCATGTTTGCTGTGGTGTGCGTGCGTTGTGAACCACCTGATTTGCATACTTTCATGATCATCTTAGACTGACTTCATCATGTGGCTATCATTTGAGTCAACTTTTGACTGAATTCCACCGTAATCCTGTGTTCCACACGCGCCTTTGGATCAAGCCTCAGATTGCTATCCACACACCCCTGCTTTAAGCCCAATCTCATTTTAAACTTGTTTTTTACTAATGTGACACCCCCTGCATTATTTCTTTTTATATTTTATTTTCCTTTTTATACATGTTTCATTTCTTTTTGTTAAAAATACAAAATCATTTCTAAAAATTACAAATAAATTCATATCTCATCTTGACACATTTAAATAATTTTTTATGATTTTTAATTCTGATTTTATAAATTTTGGATCATATTTTCATAATTTCTTTTCAATTTCTTTTTAAGTGACTTTCTTCATGGATATTTGAACTTTCCTAATTTATTTCTCCCATCTCACATAATCTTTTTCATTCATTCTTTTTTCATTTGTTAAAGGACATATTAAAGAACATAAAAAAATTTTCATTTGATTTTTAAAGTCATTTTACCATTAATTCTCATGTACATCTTTGCATCTTCTTTTGATGTGTTTTATGTGATTTTGTGAGACCTTTTGAGGCATTTTTGTTTTGATTTTCTTCGAGGGACTTTGACACATGCTTTGCCTCTGACCTAAGTTGATTGTGACCTATTTTCATAATTTTCTCATGTGGTTGGTAATTGTTTGATGCCTTGTGTTTGAAGTAACATTTTGTGCTTATTTTTCTACTTCTTTCTAACATAGTTTTAGGTAGGCATTTATGCCATCCTATTAGGACTTGTTTGTGCATTCTTGTATGTCATTTCTTTGACATTTTAAATCATTTTATATAATTATTATAGGTCATTTACTTCCATCTTTCATGACTTGTACATAATTGTTTCAACTTGCATCATTACTTGAACTTGTTTGACCTAAACTTGTTTATCTTTTCTCTTGGTTGTTAGCATGAATTGTGTGTGAACATTATAGGTCTTCTATATTGACCTTAACTTCATTTAAAATGTGATATGGTACTGACTTGGATGTTCATGCATGATCTATTTCACTTACATGACTTCTTTCGGTTTATTTTAGTAGTATGTACATAGTTTGGACTTGTATGAGCTAGTTAGTTCTTGTTGCTTCAAAGTGAGGTTTGTATAGACTTTGTGCCTCTCCTATTGACTTCTAAATGACATTTCCCACATCATAAGCTACTGCCATGTACTCATTATCCATGTATATTCCCATGTCATCTTTGTCTTTGACTTACACTTCAAATATACAACTTTGTTAAATCCCAATTGTTGCTTTTTCACTTCTTATTGTGTCATTTATTTTAATACTTGTTATCATGACTTGTATGATACTTCTATGACATTCATATGCATCCTTTAATTACTCTTAATTCTGACCTTGAGCTATGTTCTTGAATTTGTACATGTTTACATTTCTTATGTACCTAGTTTACATTAGTAGCACATTACTTACATTTATGCAATTGTTTGGCACATAGTTAGCTTTTATTTGATTTCATAAGACATGTATCCATTAGTATGATCCCTTATGGTGTACATACTGACCTTGAGTGCTTCTCAACCCTTAGAATCTTTCTTCTTTAGTTATTAACTTGTTTGATCTTTACTTGTTATTCTTTCCTTATTTCTTTACTTGTAAATTGTTTTTGCTAACATTTTCAGGGGCTAATGGTAAGTCAAGTGTGTGGGTGTGCACCCACATACAACCTCTTATTTTATCTCTTTTAAGCTTTCAAAGTGTGATTGTGATAAGCATCTTATGCTTCTTTGACATTTCATTTCTTTCATCCCTTTTAAGTTCTTAACTTAACTTCAATCTTTGAAGTAAGTTAGAACTTGTTCTTCTTCTCTTTTCTTTTAGACTTAGGTTTCTAAACCACACTAAACCATTAGGGACATCCAAGTATGATAACATTAGAGTTATTCTTAGTTTCCCTTTAGACTTTTACCTTTCTTAACCTTTGAGTCCCTCATCTTCTCATCTCAAAACAAAAGCAAAAAAAAAAACATTTAATAAAGGATTAACGCATATTGCATGTGAGCCTAGAACATGGGAAATGGAAGGAGGGGAGTTTCTCTCTGCCATTCTAGAATGTTTAGCATACGTCCTGTTAGGACGACCATGCGATGCATTCGATCTTATGCAATAGACTTGAATGCAATACGTGTTACTAACACAAAAATAATCAAAACACTTCTTCTTAAAAGACAAAAACAAACAAACAATTCTCTTCTCATCTCTTCATTCCTTTCTAAAAGGATTCATCATGTCCATTCCACCGCAAACAAGTAACGCCTAAGTCTCCATACAACGAGCTGCAACACCTAACTGCTGGAACGCGCACTCTGACGTTTCCATTGAAAAACACAAGCAAAGCAACCATCCGTTGAGCCGAACTACGTTTGCTCTGATTCTTCTTTCTCGTATGATTGAAGATACGTAGGCACGAGATGCGATATCTCGACGAGCAACCTTCCCCGTAGTCCGTCGAACTACGTTGACTCTGACTTTCCCATTGCACTGAGGGAATACGTAGGCCTAGGACAACAATAATGTCCTATCGAGTCAATTATTTCCTTCCCCCATCTCTCTCCTTTCATTCTTTCATTTCCAGTTCTCTAGTAGGCAGTTGATTTCCAGTTCCTACACCCTTTGATCGAAACAGCAAGCGTGGATCACATCAAGTACGATGGACGCGTAGAGGTGCTAATACCTTCCCCTCGCGTAACCGACTCCCTTACCCGTTTCTCTTGGTCGCGAGACCATGCTCTTTACTTTCCCTCAGGTTTACGCAGTGTTTCCTTTCCCTCTCTTGGGATAAATACACATTGCTGGCGACTCTGTTTCCGCGCCACTTTCACGTTTGTACTTGGATGAAAATCCCGGGAGCGACAGCTGGCGACTCTGCTGGGGATGCTTCTCCCTAGGCGAGTCAATCCTAACGCTTGTTTGTTTTCTTTCATTGGGTGTTTACTTGGGTGTTGTATTTTGCTGTATTTACTGTTTTACTGTTTTACTGTATTGTTGTTTATCGTATTGTCGCTTTACTGTACTTTATTGCATTTACTGCATTTTTATTTTCTGTCATATTGTACTGTGCTGGACTGTACTGTTTTCCTGTTTGGTGGGATGGGTGTTCTGAGAGATGAGCCCACTACCCAGGCTCGAGTGTACACATAGGTATTAGAGTGGATAGTCGTGACGCTTGCGTGGTGTTGGCCACGTATTGTTGTTCATGAAACCCACAGTCAGACGAGGTTCTATCCGGAGCTATCTGCTACTGTATGTTGATACATGCCAGTAGATATTCCCTGGAGGAACTGTCGACTCTGGTGACCATTTCCCGAGTACTCAGCAACACCTCTCCTCCCGACATGTGATAATGGCAGACCAGAAATGGCAAACCCATTACATTTGTTGATCCGAGGACCCAATGCTGGGAACTTGCCATAGGATTACATTATTTTTGGGGAATCAGAGGACGATCTCTTTGTATGACGGTAGCATTGTATCCTTCGGGCTGAATGTGCTATTGCTTCTCATTTAGGGATCCGAATCTGAGGATCCTACTTTTTAGAACCTACATGTAAGATGGGGTTCTTTGTTTACAGGTTTACAGGTAACCTTGACCTCCTATCTACCCTATGTGTGTTTCTCCTATGATCAGTGATAGTGGTACTTTGTTCTGGTATTCTAGATTTGGTTCTATACCGGCACTCGATCTGGTATGCCTGATATGATTCTATTCAGGCACTTAGCTCATGGTTCTACACTGACAGGGCAGATTCATGTAAAGTATGACCATCAACCTACAGGGGTTCTGGTTTTCTTGTTGGACCTTTGATCCTGTATGCTTGACTGATTTTTGTTCAGTCAGATCGGTTCAGCACAGTTTTATTCAGGATATTTATGGAAACCCTGATCATATGTCTGTACATATGTAACATCATAGCATTTCAGCATATATGTTCTGTTATTTCCAAGGATCTTATATCTAAATTTTGCTATTAAGCAGTTTCCCCTTTTCTTGTGGATTATGTTGTACAAAACTTGAATCAAAGCAGATAGATTCCCTGGAAATAACCGAACATGGCATTTGCATACATTCATGTATTCATGCATTCATAACAGGTACCCGAATCTGAGGGTGTGGATTATCATTCTGACTGGGTATTCTCTGCAGAACGGCCAACATGACTTCTTCTAACTACTTGATTCACCATAATCAAGGTTCAGATATGGAACAACTCCGAGCGGAGGTGACTGAGATGAAGGCCCAACTGGGGCATTTAATAGGGGAAATTCAGGCATTGTCATGAGGTCAGGAACTGCTGAGAGAAGAAGTCAATCGGATGAAGACTTAGATGGGCCGGGTTATGGAAATTCTAAATGCAGTGTTAAGAAAGGAAAACAATCAAGTGCCCGCTTCCGCAGTAGAGGTTCTCACTCCTCCTATCTCTTTGGGGTCTCCTCTAGACCATGGATTGCCTCGTGAATCCTCTCTACCGTCAGAGCTTTTTCATCATCAACTATTTCTTGAGGGTCTTAAGCCAAAAAATACTGAGAAGAAGTTTGATCCGATCCTGATGCCATACGCTCAGTTGCTTCAGCACTTGCTCAAGCATCAACTAATTGAATTGATCGCTGCGGGACCTCCACACACCAAGTTTCGTATGGGTTCCAATGTCCATGTTAGGTGTGAATTCCATTCAGGGGTACCTGGTCATAATGTTGAAAATTATAAGATGCTCAAGTATAAGGTCCAAAGGCTCATTGATTCAGGGGCAATCAAGTTCGAGCCCATCAGCATTGTCAAGCAAAGAGATGTTCCTCCAACTGCTGCTAAAGAGATGGATTTTCCTCCATCCTCTCAGGGACCTTCCTCAATCCATAAACCTTGGGTTCCAAAACTACCGCATCAGCAAATCATAACTGGGACTCTCCCGGTTGCATCCCTTCATCATCAACAGAAGCAAGAAAGGGTTTTTGAACCTCTACCTATGTGTCATGCCGAATTACTTCAACAACTGCTTCAATTGAGAGTAATTGAGCTCTGGAAGTTGACTCCTCCTCCTGCTAAGCTTCCAAAAGGATAGGATGCCAACGCTCATTATGATTTCCACTCAGGGGCACCAGGCCATGATATTGAGGGGTGTAGAGCATTCCAACACCAAATGCAAGACTTAATTGACTCCAAAGCAATCGAGTTCGTACCAGATGGCTTGAAGGTATCAGGTGATCTTACGCCAGTAGCTGCAGAGGAAGTGAGTATTCCTTTCCCTTCTCTAGGTTCTACCCCAGGTCATGGGTATACTCCTCAGCTTCAGGTTTCAAAGTCATCACGTCAGCAACCTTTGTTTGTTCCTCGGCCAAATATGGAAAGAAAAGTAAAAGGGCAGACTAGGCACCCTAATCAACATTGGCAGCAAAACCGTCAGCAACAGAGGCAACGAGGACTTAGGAGGTCTGAGAGAGAGTCTGCTCCAGTTCCTATTTCTCAAAGCCGGTTTCTTGCTCGCCTTCTCCAAGGCTCTTTGATTCAGCTGGACAATGTCACGCCAGTGCCGTTTCCTTTTCCTCCGGACTATGACATGAATGCTAGGTGCGAGTTTCACTCGGGAACGTTTGGACATACAATTGATAATTGCAGAGTGTTCAAACATAAGGTGTAAGACTTGATTGACTCAAAGGTTATCACACCAGACGGGTGGCCCATAAATTGAACTTTCTTCATCAGATTGAGCACCTAGTTTGCGAAGACATCTTCAGAATCAATAAGTCCAGACGGAGTCAAGCCTCCTCAACAAGTACAATCATTTAGCTTCTTTATTGCATTCTCATGTGTAGCTTTTTATGTTTGTCAAAACATTTGTATGCATGCATGAAATCTGTTTTTCTTTTTATGTTAATCCTAATAAAGCGCACATGTTTTTCCTGAAGTAATCCATTCGTATTCACTCATAATTTTGTATATGTGCATTGCAATACCAACTGTCGTGGTTAAACTCTTGAGGAAGGATGATGAGTTGAAAACGCAAAAATCTCTAATTGTGTGCTCTTGGACAAAACCCTGTTGACGATGTATAAAGGTATTGTTTCAAATCCCAAACACTGAAGATATAAGGAGATAGACCCTCGCCCAAATAGGAACCCTAAAGAAGGAGTTTCTTTTAGTAAAAAAAACCCTAACATTTAACCCCGGGGCAGGGTAGGCGTCAGTTAGTTTGACCAAACGTTCAAACCTCAAAAGGAGTATGCATCTAAGGATCCATTACTTTTCACTCCACCGCATCAAGAAGTCTAAAGATCGGAAACCACAATGGTTATCCGTCATCAATTGAGAAGTGAAACAGTCACAACCCTTCAAAGAAATCAAGACAGCCGGTGTCACACGATGTGTTTAAAAAAAAAGAGAAATGAAAAAGCCCGCTAAGTTGAAACTTGAAAACAAGCAACTTAGGCAAAAGTTAGGGCATCCCGCTGGACTCCGAAATTAAAGATTCAAAAGAATCTGTCCAGGCAAAAGTTAGGGATAAGCAAAAGAATGTGAAAGCGAAATGCGAATAGGATTACCCAAGAAATATCCTCAAGCGAAAGAACAAAGCCGTGTGACACAGACACAAAGATGAAAAAGGATGACTGTTACTCCAACAACCTGATTGGTGCTTAAACCGTTAAAAGTCAATGGTTCCTCAACCATCACAAAAGCTTCTTTTGAGAGGTGAACGTTAGTGCCGAACTAACTGAACGTAGGACTGGAGGACATCACGAAGAGTGGGTGGGCATTAATAAATTTTGAGCCTTATATCCTTTGTTTCAATAACCGTACAACCAGGCCCCGTTACAAAACCAAAAGTCCTAAATTGAAACAGGGTTATTTCGAAAGTGTACTACCAAGAGATAATGTTCCTGACTCCTATGAGTAGTGCTAAAAGATCTTTGTTGGTGTTGCATGCGCATTGCATTCTTTCATTAAAAAATAATGTCGTATCCTAACCTGTGATCCGCTCACAAAGGGTTTGCGACATCTTTGTAGCGAGCGATTTTGGACGCGGTTCTTAAGCGCTGGTCGCTCTCTGTGGTTGAGCTTAAAACTACAGGTTGATTCATTTTTTATCCTATTGTGAGCTGAATAAGGAAGGGAAATAGATGTCTCCAATTAACCCTGCTTGCATACTGAGTTTAAACAGCGGTCTGTTAGGTTACGGATGCTATCAATGTGGGGGGCCTTTGTACTGGTTATTTGTATTTTCGCCAATACTATTTTCTTTCTTTTTTACCTGGGCAGAAGGTTTCTGGCGGGGAACAAGGATTAGGATGTTAGGACTGATGCTTTTGAATTACTGATTTTTGATTGATGGAGATATGGGATTTGGGTTTTTTGTTGATTGTGCTCGCTAAGATCTTTTCTTTCGATCTTATACCTACGTATTCCCGTTTACCGAAATAGGGAAATCAGAGTGTTCGTAGTTCCTCCTATTCTATGGGAGGAAATGGGTGTTTTTGGTGTTTTGGTGTCTTGTTCAAAGCCCAAGACGTGAAGCGAAAGGTGGTTTGTATCTTGTTCAAAGCCCAAGATGTGAAGCTGAAAGGTCTATTTGTGTCTTGTTCAAAGCCCAAGACGTGAAGCTGAAAGACCTCGACTTTAGAGAGAATTTGTCATCTCTAAAGAGGGGGAAGGAGAATTACTTTAACTGGGATACGCGGATCCGAGCAATGCCATAATTTCTGAAGAAAGGGTTTTAACCTGAAGAAGAAGACTTTAACTCAGTGTAGAGCAATGCCATCTTTCCTTAGGAATTTCTCATGCTAAAAGAGGGACAGTGGCATGGATATAGATGATCCAGAGGCTTGCCGCTTACAGCGATTAGATGAAAGGAAAGGAGTTGTTGATGTTTGTGTACTGTGAACGAGGCACAGCTTTGATGCTAAAAGGTTGATTGGATCAACCAGTGGTTTTCTTATACAAAAGCCTAAGAGGAGGCTAATTTGTGTCTCGTACAAAGCCCGAGAGAGAGGCTAAAAGTTTTTGACTCGACGATAGAGTCTTTGTGTCTCGTACGAAGCCCGAGATAGAGGCTATTGTTTGTTTGACTCTACGAGGGAGTCTTTGATACTCAACAAGAGAGTGTTTTTGTATCTCGTACGAAGCCCGAGATGGAGGCTAAAGGTTTGTTTCAGTTGAGTGACAGATCCAATATACTGATTTTAAAAGAGAAAATCAGTTCTTATATGAGCAACACTGTACTCAGGGATTTGATCTGAGGATCAGGGATATTTCCTTCTCTTTGAGGAAACGGGAAATCCAAAGGGTATTGAAACTATCCGAGTCTGCGGGTTTCCTTCCTATTTAACGAAGGGGTTACTTGAGAATGTCTTTGAGACTCAAGGAAGTTAGACTGTCCAAGTCTAGAGTTTTTTTTCTTTTGTACTATGCTTTGAGAAACAATAGTAGACTCTATGAAAGGACTGTTCTATGAGGATGACTAGGTTCTGTTCCTATACCTCTAGGAGGTCGTCAGGACAATTTGTACGAAGCTCAAGAGGAGGCTGGAATCTTTTAAGAAGCCTACGGGTCCTTGCACGAAGCCCAAGAGGAGGCTATCATTCCCGAAGGAAGAGATCATTATACGAAGCCTAAGAGGAGGCTGTGAATACTTCTAAGAAGCCGTAGTGTCCTTGAATAATGCCCAAGAGGAGGCCGATGCTTTTAAGAAGCCCGTGGGTCTATCATCTCCTTTCCATTAGGAGAGATAACTCTTTTAAAGATAAAAACCACTGGTAAACGTGCGAGGTTTACTATCCAGCGATTTTTAGCTTTTAGAGAGGGTTCCTTAGTTAAGGTCCAAGATTATGACCGTAGTGGGTACCCAAACCCCGAGACATTCAAGGCAAGCTATCCACAAGGAATAGATCAAGTCAGGAAAGTTCGAGAATTTGGAAGAAACTCAAAGATGCTGTTCACGGAGAATACATTCATCTTGGGGAGTAGAGCTTCTTGACGATTCCTAAGGAGGACAGCCGAAGAGAAGACTGTATCTGGTGCTCCTATTGGGGATCTAGGCGTCTATTTCTACGAATAAATAAAACGGCGTCACCTAGTTCTAGACGTAGTTGCCGGGGAAACTCGAAATATCTATACTATTATTACACAGTAGATATGAGTTTATGAAAGGAGACTTACAATGAGCAGCCCCACAATACAGTTTATAATATGAAAGCAGTAAATGAAAGCGATAACCACTTACTCGGTTGTAGTGCTTCCATGCTGTTTGGTTAGTTGTTCAACAAAGAAAGATTGAAAACAACAGTATATTCAAAATCAACGGAGAAAGTGCTTTGAAAAAGAAAGATTTGGGGCTTACAGCTCAAGGAGAGGCCCAGGGTTTTATCAGTGAGCACACTGTTTGACTTTGTACAGCGGGACTTATACAAGTGACTGGGGCCCAAAAAGGTTTTCTGTACAAAGGGATGGGTCTTACACTCTCTCAAGAGGCCCAAAAAGGTTTAAAGAAAAGAGTGGGGCTTATAACACGAGGGTAGGCCCAAATGATTTTTCGTTTAAAAATGACGATCGCGCCGAGGTTTTCTTTTAACGCAGAGGGACTTATACAATAAGTGAGGCCCAAAATGTTTTGGTTAAAAGGGGATTGGGTCTTACACTCTAATAGAGGCCCAAAGTGTTTTGAATGGGTCTTATAGCTCAAGCAGAGGCCCAGATGATTTTTTTATTTTTAAACGGGCGACGATCGCGCCGTTTACTTGTACAGAGGGACTTATACAATGAGTGAGGCCCAAAAAGTTTTTGTACAAGGGGGGATGGGTCTTACACTCTCTCAAGAGGCCCAAAAAAGTTTTGAAAATGATTTAGGAGGGTTGAATTAATCCAAAACCCTAATTTGTTTTCAAAATGTATTTAATTGAATAAAAATTCAATTAAAATGATCAAAAATTGTTTAACACATGGAAAAGAAATTGTGATCTTGGATTAATGCTTCAAAAATTAAGTATTGACCTACAAAATAATTAGAAAGCATTAAAAGTTGCAAAATCAATGTAGAAAAAATATTTAAAATGTCAAAAACAATTAAAATATTAATTCTTTGCAAAAATATCAATTATATGAAATAAATAATATTTTTGGGATTTTTTGTGAAAATAAAATATTTTAACATTTTTGTGAATTATTAAAAAAAGAATCAACTCAAAATCATTAAAACTCAGAGAGAAATTAATTTTTGAATCAATTAAACAAAATCACAAAATTCAAATATTTGAATTTCTAAAAATGGCGCCAAGAACAAGCTGAAGAACACGCGCGTGCTCTTGGTTTCTCAGATTTGCATTTTTTATCCAATCTCCATGAATACGTAATCATATCATGCAATCCACATATCATTATGCTCGCCTCAACCTCACGATCATGTCTATATACTTTAATTTCATTTAAATTAAACATACAACAAGAAATCACGAAGAGACCTCAAGAACCCTAATTTCTGCATGAAGGCTAGGATTTTTGATACACGATTCAAACAATGCAATTAATTGAGGGAAAACATTCCATGCATGATTATGAACATATGGCCAAATTATTGTGCGAGGAAATATGCATAGATTGAGAGATGACCAAGTATGTGCTTACCTCCAAGTCGTGACAGCAAGTTCAAAGTGATTTTTGATTTGGAGGTGTTACAGATGAGTGGTGATGATCTGAACAACTTCCCTACACCCTATGGATTGTGTTTGGATGGTTGGACTTGATTGAAATTGGCTGGATCATTTTGTGGCATCTCAACTGCACTTTGGTTAAAACCTTGAGCAACCAGCTGGTGATTTTGTGAAATCTGTGTTCCAGATGTTATGTGAGTGTTTGGATCACTTCTATGTGATGTATGTGAGGTGTGTGAGTGATTGGTTTGATTGGAATTGCTCTCAAACTCAAAACCCGATAGTGACTTGCCTTAGAAGGCAAAATTGGAGTGAAAGAAGAGATTTTGAGGAAAGCATCTGTTAGATGGCTTTGGTGTACTCAAACTGACCACGATTGAGCTCTATTTATAGTAGAGCAAGTTTGTTTTGCAAGGAATAGTGCATGGCAGCTGGTAAGTAGGTTTGGCCAATGTTGGCAAATGAAAATCCAAGTCTCCTCTAGCCATTGACTAGAGGTTAGGGCACAGAGCTTTGGTTCCCTTGGTCTTGGATAAGTCTTGACTGATTTCAGATGAGAATGGCTCAGTCCATGCCACCTTGATGGTTTCATTGAATGCCTCATTCCAAATTTGAAGTCTTGTCCCTATTTTGGCCATTCTAGGTTCAACATGCTATTTCTTGTTTCATGGACTTTGGAGGCTTGGCTCAGTGATTGTCCCCTTTAGATTCAATCCTCTGAGGTGTCCAAGTGGATAGGAGCAATTGAATTTGGCTAATTTTGGCAAATCGACCAAAGTTGCAAATTCTGCCTTGCCTTGACAGATTTCAGCAAGGCAACTTGGCAATGTTGTATCTCATGGTGTAGGTTGAATTTGGCAATGTTCTTGGCCATTTTGGAAAGCTCTTATATGATACAACAACTGTTTGAATAAGTTAGGTTTTGATCTCTTTTGATTCCAAGTGAAAAATCCCCCTGCATTTGGCAAAAAGTGAGGCAGAATCTGACTTAGTGAAAATTTCACTAAGTGTTGGAAAAAGTGACATTTTCACTTTTCAGCCACTTTGATCACTCCATAACTCAAAATCCTTAATGAATTGGAATGACTTGTAGTTGAAGTTTTTGTAGGTGATAATGAGGGCTACAAATCCATCTTTGGATGAGAACAAATGGCCTTGTGGTTTAGGAGTTATGGTCCTCCAAAGTTGGTACCTTTGCCACTTTATTTTTAACTTAGAAAAATTTCTAAGTTTTATGGTTACCCCTTTTACAAGTTATCTCACTTTTCTTGATTTTTATTGATGAATGATGATTCAAATCACACATTAACATCATTTTAGGGTTAAAAATCCATTTTGGTGAAAAATCTCAAAAAGTCAAAGTTGACTTTTGTGCACAGTTGACTTTTTATCAGATGAATTCCAAACTGTGCAATTCTTCAGGAAATCATGTCCTTGACCTAAATAAAACTTGATGGACATGTTCCATGGGTGTAATAGGGTATATTCAATCATGTATTAGGGTTTGGGAGTATGTCTTGGTCAAAAGTCAAAGTTACAGTTGACTTTTCTCTTAAAACCCTAATTGTGGTGCAGATGAAATTGAGACTTGTTGCTCAAACTTCTTGGATCAATCCATTGTTCCAAATGGATCAATATGGTATATTAGAGACCCTCAAATCATGTCTTGAGGTCTTGGCTCATGGTTTATCCCAAAAGTCAACTTAGGGGTGAATTAGGTCAAGAAACCCTAATTCCTGATTTTTGATGAATGCATCCCCTGAGGCAAAATTGACTTGATGCATGGGTTCATGAGGTTCCATGAAGTATATTAGGTCATGTTTTGGATCATTGCCTTGTGCCCAGATGAAAATTTTCCATCTAGAGGCCCTGGTCGACCAAAACCCTAATTTGGTGACACTGGCGATCTTGAGGCTTGATCCACCTAGAAGGGAGCATCCTTGTGCTTAATCCTTGAAGTGGGAGTCCTTTTGATCCTTTGTAGTTACTTGGGAGGTTAGACAAGTTGAAGATCATGTCATTTCTTGATTGATCCTTTGTCTAAGCACTCAGAGAGGGCTTGAAACCCTAATTTTGATTGTATTGGATGCTCACCCATCTTTGGGGAGACTGATGAAGCATGATGGTTCATCCATATTGTGATGATGATTTTCACAATGATGGGAAATCTAAGTGGTCAAAATTTGGGGTATTACAATCTTTTCAGTAAAACTTCAAGATTAACATGTGTGTTGCATTAGAATTTTCATTCTCAGAATAAAACATTTTCTGCTTGCATACATTTGTTTGACATCAAAAGAAGTTTACATATGGAAATTCAGTCCAGAAGCTTAATCTTGCCGAGTTGAGAATCCAGAAACTCCCGAAGGATAGCCACATCCAGTGGTACTTCCTCAGGAAACTTTGTTGAGCAGGAGCTTTCCCAACAAGTTGTGTTAAGACGTAGCCGATCTGGGGCAATCACGTCGAATCATCTCTTTAAGGTGTAGCCAATCTGAGCCAATCACGTCGAGAAATCTCTTTAGAGTTCAGTTAAACTGGGGCAATCACTTCGAGATTCAAATCTCTCCAAAGGCAGGTATTCTGGGTCTTCCTTCGAAGATCAGTAGTCAGGGGCAAAACCACTTCAAGGTTCATACTGGGGCAGGCCATCCTAAGAGCACGAGAAGTTAGTCCATCTAGACGACTGATCAGCCTATCCAGGGTCCAGAATACTGAGGCAGAATATCCCACGGTGATATGAGATTGTTCATAAATCTTCTCGAGGCGAATTCCTTTGTAGACCACACAGTCTGAGGCAGTTATTTCGAGATCCGACGAATCTCTCCAAGAGTTTGAAGACATTGAGGCATTTCGGATGTCAAGTCTTCTGTAAAATCCTCTTGAGACAATTTCTTCTGGTGGACCGTGTGGTCTGGGGCAAGTGGAAAATTGTAAAAACTGTTGTTCACGCATATGCAGTCAATCAGCCAAAAGGCTTGAAACAAAGGGGCATTCCAACCCAAGGCATTTGTGGTCCCCTGTCTTCAGCATACTTCATTAATCATGTTCCCAACAAGAGATGCATCAAAACCTTTTGCGGAAGTCATATCTAGCACAGGGCATACATACATATCCTTTTGCTTATAGGTAGCAGCCTCATACTAGGCTCAAAAGCAAGATTGAAGCCTTTTCAAGAGCAGGGACCATTTCTTCCAAACAAGTAATCACTCACCCCTAAGTCAGAATACCGGGGCAATCATGTTCAGGAAAGGGTTCCCGTGTCACCCTTTTGTCACAACTTTTACTGTTGGAGTCCATCAATCAGCTGACGGTCGCTCATGACGATTCGATATCGACAAATTAATTTCCACTGGGTATCGTTATATCCTATTAAGTTGATTCTCCCATTAGAGTTTCTTCGCATACCTTGTTTAAAGCTCAGTGAGTGTCCAAGAGTTTGAAGACGTCAGTTCTTCTGTAAAATCCTCTTAGGACGATTTCTTCAGATCAACCGCGTAATCTGGAGCAAAAGCGAGTTTGTGACCCTCCCAAGCATGGGGCATCGTGAAATCCCTCCGATAGGATGTGTTCCTGATCAATTATCCCCAGTAGAGTAATCTCCCAGTTAATACGACTAGCTCAAGTCTCAGTATTTGTCTAAGAGTTTGAAGATGCTTGGTCTTCTGTAAAATCCTCTTAAGAGGCATTCCCCAGCACGAGACGCTTTGAAGCGGTTCTCCCCAGCAGAGTTTGTTGTAAACTCATTATCCCCAGTGGAGTCGTCAAGCGGAAGTTTGCCTAGCATGGGGCATTGTGGCACTTATTCTAATCTCGATAGCTTTGTTCCTCAACAGATTACCGTGGATTTTCTTTGTGTTTTCCCAGCAGATCTCTAGGGATTCTTTCCCAGCATATCGCAACAGAACGTCTTCCAACCAAGATTTGCGTATCCTCGACGGAGTAGCTCCGATCCCCAGTAAGATCGTATCCCCGACAGTTTGTTCTCAGCAAGAAGAGACTGTAAATTCATTGCTTAGCAACCAGGGCTAAATACGGTTGTATCCCCCATAGAGTTCAACATTGAATCTTGTCAGTAATACTCCCCAGCTGAGTTGTTCTTTCTCCCCGCAGAGGTTTAGCAGATCAACAAAATCTCTTCCTCAGCAAAGTGTTAGTACATTCTTTCCCCAGCCAAGTCAGAAAGTTGTCATTCCTCCAGCGGAGTTGCTATGATCAGAATTCATCCCCAGGCAGATGAAATAATTCCTGGCAGAGTCATCACTCCCCTATATCTCAAAGTCCAATTTATTTTTTGGCAAGCATGGCAATTCGAAGCAGACGGATTGTTCGCATTTTCTCCAGCAGAGATATTATCCTTTCAGGAGCTTCCGAGATCAAATCAGTGATCATTGTTCCCAAGCAGAGTTTTTAATGAATTTTTTCCTCAGCAGAACGTCATTCAGAAAGTTCTCATCCCCAGCGGAGTTCTATGAACTGAATAATCTCTCTCCAAGGCAGAGTCATTCAAGTAGAAACTTCCTCAACAGGATCATCACACCCTAGTGTATCTGCTAGCCAATTTATTTTTGGTAATTTGTGGCAAGCGTTATCCCCGGCAGAAGGGTTAATCCTCACAGAGTAATTGAAGGATCGAGCAATGATCTTTTCCCTATGGAGTTGGATTCCTCATCCGGAATCTCTTTTGCATTTGCATATATCATGACATTTGCATTTTCTAAAGCGTAGCATTCCATTTATATGGAGCATTACGGCAAAACTCAAACATATGCATACGAAACATAAGCCAGGTTCAACTGTTTACCTGCAAGCCAGAGCAATTCACAGACAAAGCATTGTCATGCAACCCCAACAAAGTTTACTTCAACACCCGTCCGTGTTTGAATCCTTTATTTTTGATACTCGCCCATATTGACCTTGGACATCCGTCCGTGTCCTTTCAACGCTCGTCCGTGCTTGAACCCCTTATTCTCAATACCCGTTCGTATTGACCCTTTTAAACACCCGTTCGTGTTTGAACTTTTAAGCCAATACTCATCCGTATTGACCTTTGAGATAATCGTTTGTATTTTATTAATCATCATCTGATACTCGTTCGTATCGTCGACTTGGTCACTCGTCGTGTTCCTCTGATGATTGTCCGATGCTCGTTCGCATTGTTGACCCGAACACTTGTGTGTGTTCCCTTCTTAATCATCGTCCGATACTCGTTCGTATCGTCGACTTGGTAACTTGTCGTGTTCCTTTGATGATTATCCGATGCTCATTCGCATCGTTGACCCGAACACTTGTGTGTGTTCCCTTCTTAATCATCGTCCGATACTCGTTCGTATCGTCGACTTGGTCACTCGTCGTGTTTCTTTGATGATTGTCCGATGCTCATTTGTATCGTTGACCCGAACACTTATGTGTGCTCTTTTTCTTAATCATCGTCCGATACTCGTTCGTATCGTCGACCTGGTCACTCGTCGTGTTCCTCTGATGATAGTCCGTTGCTCGTTCACATCGTTGACCTAAACACCCGTCCGTGTTTTCTTTCCGTACTCGTCCGTATGATCATTGATAATCGTCCGTATCCCTATTTCGATACACGTCGTATCAATCTATGCAGTTATTTGCTGATACTTCCAGAAGGGTTTATATCCCTTTTCTTCTTCACTCAACGTGCAAATTTTCTGGTTGTTTTGGTATTCAATCATAATTCACCTTGATTGTCTGAATATCCGTTGCTTTCATCCTTCTCAGGTTAACAGATGATTGAATAGGGGCAGCTGTAACACCCCAAAATTTGCCCTCTTGTTATTGCATGGCTTATGTTTCATTGCATTGCATTTACATCTCATTTCATTTAATATCTCATACAAGTTGCAAAGGGCATGTGATCAGTTGATTTCAGAGCATTGACTATTCAAAGCAGGAGAGCTAAAGCCTAAGGTCTTCAAGCAAGCCTCAAGAGTCTCTTATGTCTCATATGATCTCAATTGATCCCACAAGTCATTGGAAGAAGAGAATTCACCAAGAAGTTGGACAGTTCATCATCTCCTAGCAAAAATAATCCAAATTAGGGTTTGTGATTCAAGCAGTCTCCTGATGAAATTTTGGTTCAAACTTGATCTCAATGTTTCCTACATGATGTCAAGTGTCTAAGGATGGAATATTTCCCATTGGTTCATTTCAGAAGAGATTCAATTGGTCAGTTGCTTGAGAATCAAGAAATTAGGGGAAAAGTCAACTGTGCAAAGGAAAAGTCAACTCCTGACTTTTTGAGGTCAAATTCATGAAATTAAAGTCACATATGTTTACTGACCAAGATTTGATCAAGAAATGTCAAGAGATTCATCATAAATCAAGAATTGTACAAAGTTTCCATTTTTAGAAATTTAGGGTTTCTAAAAATGGCTAGTTTGGACCATTTTGCACTCTACTTCAAGCCATTCTTTCTTCAAGATAAAAGATTCAAACTTCAGGCCTAAGTTGAGCCAATTAAAGATCACATTCCAAGCTTCAAATCCATATCAAGAACATCTCCATTGGATCAAAATTAAAGGAGTTATAATCAGTCAAAGTTTGACAAAATCAAGGCAAGAACTAGGTTATGACAAGGTAATCTCAAGGCACCCGGACATAATTTCATAAAACAGGTGGTGTGCCAAATGTCAAGCCAATTTTCTCCATAAAGAAAGCTTCAAATGAAAAAGTTTTGAACATCAAAGTTGTTCATTTTCATCTCCTCTACAACTTTCATGTTTGGAGATTTTTCATTTGATCAAAGGATGAAGAGATATGAGGGTTCAAACGCTAGGGCTTCACACTGAAATTTTCATAGGTCCTTGACCAGGTCTGCAAGCAACTTGGCAGGCATGTGATGCAATTCTATGTCTTTGTGTTCTAAGCATTTTTTCATCACTTTAGAGGTTTCATTTCACTTTGATTCCAACAACAAACATGTTCTACGATGTATCTTCAATCCATAGCCATCAAAAACTCATCATTTCATGCAATGTGCATAGAGAATTCCATCTCTAAACTTCCATGCTTTCAATGATGTGGGGCTGCCAAAATAGAATGTTTGCATTGTTGTTGTTGATTCATGTCAGTCTACACGCATACAAACACCTTCCCAGCATTTCCCCTTTTGACCCAACACTTCTTAGACATGCCATACATGTTGACTTGCCATACATGAAAGAGGAAGGAATACAAACTTATGGTACAAGCAAGCATGCTGCAGCATGCTACATAACATCCTCATCATCATTCCTTATCATTATCATCCATTAACACAACAACATAACACACAAGCCATTCCATTTCAAACACACTACCTCCTTCACTTTGCAATTGCTCAGCACACCCTTTCATTGCTTCAAACACCATGGTTAACTCAACTTGAGTTCCAACTGTCAACTGAGTTGGTTAAATCTTAACCACGCGTATAAAAGGAACTCTAACAGAATTTTGCAGGGAAGACTTTTCTCATTCTTCACATTTCACAAACCAGAGCTCTCAAAGTTCTCTCTGATTTCTCTCTCTTTTCACACGAGTGCTCCATTGTTCATCATTATCTTCATCAATTCATCGTCCTCAAGCTTCTTTGATCAAGAACAAGGTTAAATCAGGATCAAGTGTAGCCTCTTCTCAAGTTTGGATTTCGCTTTTCTCTTTAAGATCTAAATCATAATAGCATTTATTTTGCTATCTGAAAGCTCAGGATCAAGATCATACCTCTGGTTTTCTCAATAATCATCAAGAAGCTTCAATCCAGGTTTGAACTTCTTCAACTTTTCTTGCACGATTTCATTGATTTTTAGCCTGTTGTTGTTGTTTATGGAGCTTAATAGAAGCTTTGGAAATTTTGGCTAGTTAATAGAGCTTGTTAGAAGCTTAGTTGAAAACCTAGGGCAAACTTCTCCCCTTCGATTCTCTTTATACATGATTGATATGTGAATTTCAATGCTAGATTTGTGTTCCTTGTGACTTCAGCTTTAATTTGATATAAGACACGTATATTTTTGTGGACCTGAGAATGTAGCCTCGCCGGAGACTCACCGGAGAAGACGACCGGAAGTCTTTTCCGGTCACCTGATTCTTGTTTAGGTCAAAACCCTAGCCATTGCCAACTTTAAAACACAGCCGTTGGATTTGTTTGATCCAATGGCACACAACCTGCCAGCGAATAAATGAGGCTCATGCCTCTCACGTGTTTGTTTCTCTCCATTTGAGCTGACTTTGACTCTTTCTATGTGTGTGCATGCATGTTTGTTGTGCTGTGCGTGCGTTGTGAACCACCTGATTTGCATACTTTCATGATCATCTTAGACTGACTTCATCATGTGGCTATCATTTGAGTCAACTTTTGACTGAATTCCATCGTAATCCTGTGTTCCACATGCGCCTTTGGACCAAGCCTCAGATTGCTATCCACACACCCCTGCTTTAAGCCCAATCTCATTTTAAACTTTTTTTTTTACTAATGTGACACCCCCTGCATTATTATTTTTTATATTTTATTTTCCTTTTTATACATGTTTCATTTCTTTTTATTAAAAATACCAAATCATTTCTAAAAATTCTAAATAAATTCATATCTCATCTTGACACATTTAAATAATTTTGTATGATTTTTAATTCTGATTTTATTAATTTTGGATCATATTTTCATAATTTCTTTTCAATTTCTTTTTAAGTGACTTTCTTCATGGATATTTGAACTTTCCCAATTTATTTCTCCCATCTTACATAATCTTTTTCATTCATTCTTTTTTTCATTTGTTAAAGGACATATTAAAGAACATAAAAACATTTTCATTTGATTTTTAAAGTCATTTTACCATTAATTTTCATGTACATCTTTGCATCTTCTTTTGATGTGTTTTTATGTGATTTTGTGAGACCTTTTGAGGCATTTTTGTTTTGATTTTCTTCGAGGGACTTTGACACATGGTTTGCCTCTGACCTAGGTTGATTGTGACCTTTTTTCATAATTTTCTCATGTGGTTGGTAATTGTTTGATGCCTTGTGTTTGAAGTAACAGTTTGTGCTTATTTTTCTACTTCTTTCTAACATAGTTTTAGGTAGGCATTTATGCCATCCTATTAGGCCTTGTTTGTGCATTCTTGTATGTCATTTCTTTGACATTGTAAATCATTTTATATCATGATTATAGGTCATTTACTTCCATCTTTCATGACTTGTACATAATTGTTTCAACTTGCATCATTACTTGAACTTGTTTGACCTAAACTTGTTTATCTTTTCTCTTGGTTGTTAGCATGAATTGTGTGTGAACATTATAGGTCTTCTATCTTGACCTTAACTTCATTTAAAATGTGATATGGTACTGACTTGGATGTTCATGCATGATCTATTTCACTTACATGACTTCTTTCGGTTTATTTTAGTAGTATGTACATAGTTTGGACTTGTATGAGCTAGTTAGTTCTTGTTGCTTCAAAGTGAGGTTTGTATAGACTTTGTGCCTCTCCTCTTGACTTCTAAATGACATTTCCCACATCATAAGCTACTGCCATGTACTCATTATCCATGTATATTCCCATGTCATCTTTGTCTTTGACTTACACTTCAAATATACAACTTTGTTAAATCCCAATTGTTGCTTTTTCACTTCTTATTGTGTCATTTCTTTTAATACTTGTTATCATGACTTGTATGATACTTCTATGACATTCATATGCATCCTTTAATGACTCTTAATTCTGACCTTGAGCTATGTTCTTGAATTTGTACATGTTTAAATTTCTTATGTACCTAGTTTACATTAGTAGCACATTACTTACATTTATGCAATTGTTTGGCACATAGTTAGATTTTATTTGATTTTATAAGACATGTATCCATTAGTATGATCCCTTATGGTGTACATACTAACCTTGAGTACTTCTCAACCCTTAGAATCTTTCTTCTTTAGTTATTAACTTGTTTGATCTTTACTTGTTATTCTTTCCTTATTTCTTTACTTGTAAATTGTTTTTGCTAACATTTTCAGGGGCTAATGGTAAGTCAAGTGTGTGGGTGTGCACCCACATACAACCTCTTCTTTTATCTCTTTTAAGCTTTCAAAGTGTGATTGTGATAAGCATCTTATGCTTCTTTGACATTTCATTTCTTTCATCCCTTTTAAGTTCTTAACTTAACTTCAATCTTTGAAGTAAGTTAGAACTTGTTCTTCTTCTCTTTTCTTTTAGACTTAGGTTTCTAAACCACACTAAACCATTAGGGATAGCCAAGTATGATAACATTAGAGTGAGTCTTAGTTTCCCTTTAGACTTTTACCTTTCTTAACCTTTGAGTCTCTCATCTTCTCATCTCAAAACAAAAGCAAAAAAAACATTTAATAAAGGATTAACGCATATTGCATGTGAGCCTAGAACATGGGAAATGGAAGGAGGGGAGTTTCTCTCCGCCTTTCTAGAATGTTTAGCATACGTCCTGTTAGGACGACCATGCGATGCATTCAATCTTATGCAATAGACTTGAATGCAATACGTGTTGCTAACACAAAAATAATCAAAACACTTCTTCTTAAAAGACAAAAACAAACAAAAAATTTTCTTCTCATCTCTTCATTCCTTTCTAAAAGGATCCATCACGTCCGTTCCACCGCAAATAGGTAACGCCTAAGTCTCCATACAACGAGCTGCAACACCTAACTGCTGGAACGCGCACTCTGACGTTTCCATTAAAAAACACAAGCAAAGCAACTATCCGTTGAGCCGAACTACGTTTTCTCTGATTCTTCTTTCTCGTATGATTGAAGATACGTAGGCACGAGATGCGATATCTCAACAAGCAACCTTCCCCGTAGTCCGTCGAACTACGTTGACTCTGACTTTCCCATTGCACTGAGGGAATACGTAGGCCTAGGACAACGATAATGTCCTATCGAGTCAGTTCTTTCCTTCCCCCCTCTCTCTTCTTTCATCCTTTCATTCCCAGTTCTCCAGTAGGCAATTGATTTCCAGTTCCTACACCCTTTGATCGAAACAGCAAGCATGGATCCCATCGAGTACGATGGACGCGTGGAGGTGTTAATACCTTCTCCTCGCGTAACCGACTCCCTTACCCGTTTCTCTTGGTCGCGAGACCATGCTCTTTCCTTTCCCTCAGGTTTACGCAGTGTTTCCTTTTCCCTCTCTTGGGATAAATACATATTGCTGGCGACTCTATTTCCGCGCCACTTTCGCGTTTGTACTTGGATGAAAATCCCGGGAGCGACACTTGTGTTAATGAAGGATTAGCCTTATGTAATGGCATAAAGCTTAGAAATCAATTAAAGAAGCAAAAGCTTTCTAAAAAACACCAACTTGGTGAATTTTGCGAACAATTTGCTTTTGATCTTGGAAAATTTCCAAATAATAAAAAGAAAAAAGAAAAAAATTTCCGGAATAAACCTTATAAAGATTATAAGGATAAGTCGAGGAATTCTTATAAAAATATTTATAAGAAAAATAAAAGAAAGAGTCACCTTAATAAAGGCAGGTCAAAAGAGAAACCTTTCAATCCTAAAAGAAAAAGAAAAGCTAAAAGGATGGACATAACTTGTCATAAATGTGGCAAAGTTGGTCATTATGCCAACCAATGTTGGACTAAGAAAGCTCTTCATGAAATTGAAGATGAGCAATTACGCTCTCAATTAGAGAAAATGTTACTTCTTAATTCTGAATCTGAATTATATTCTTCTGATGAAGATATTAATATGATTTATAATTCCTCTTCAGATTATTCTTCTGAAAATTCTGACAACAATGATTGTCAATATAATCAATTAGATTACTAGAAGTCTATTGTTGACATGAACGGGCTTTGTGTTTTAACCTCTGAACAAAATGAAGCCTTAAAAATTTTATAATCCATTTCAGATAATAATCTGAAAAGAAAAATGATTGAAGTTTTAATAAATGAACCTTCTAAAAGAAATTCTCCGATAATTATGGAGGCACCTTATCAATTAAGTGAAGTCCTTAATAGATTGCATCAATCTAATATAAGAGAAACCCCTGTTTTTATGATGGATTTAATAGAGAAATCAATCTCTTAAAATCTGAAATTATTCAAATTAAGAAGGATAACAATAATTTAAAACAAATGGTCGTTGCTCTAGAAACTATGAACCCTAGGGATGAAGAAATAGGTTCTAATAACCCACCATCTCCCAGTAATAGGTTCCTTACTCTTATTGATAGAATAACGTCGCAAAAATGGTTTGCTAAAATAACTTTAGTTATTAATAGAACCTTTATTTTAGAAAATGAAGTTGCCCTTATTGATAGTGGCGCGGACCTTAATTGTCTGCAAGAAGGAATTATCCCTACTAAATATTTTGGATAAAACTACTCAATCTCTTACTCAAGCTGGAGGAGATAAATTGACAGTGAATTATAAACTATCTAATGCTTACATTTGTAACAAAGATATCTGTTTACCTACTCATTTTATTTTGGTGAAAAATTTAATCCATAGAGTTATTTTAGGAACCCCTTTTTTGCATAAAATTATGCCTTTAGTCAATGTTGATCAAAAGGGTATTACTACCATTATAAATGATAAAAGAATTACTTTTGAATTTATTACTGATCCTCATACTAGGATGATAAATGAAGTTAAAAATATTCTTTCGAAAAAAGAAAAACAATTATGTTTTCTTAAAGAAGAAGTATGCTTATTAAATATTAATGAGCAACTTAAAAGACATGATATTCAAAACCAGATCAAGCGGATTGAACATCAATTCACTACTGAAGTTTGCAATGATTTACCCAATGCTTTTTGGGATAGAAAGAAACATGTTATTTCTTTACCGTATCTTGATGACTTTAATGAAAGTCAGATTCCCACTAAGGCCAAGCTGGCCCAAATGAATCATGAGTATTTGGACTTATGTAAAAAAGATATAGAGTCTCTTTTAGATAAAAAATTAATTAGAAAATCCAAGTCTCCTTGGAGTTGTACTGCCTTCTATGTTAATAGTGCAGCTGAAAGGGAGCGTGGCGTCCCTAGACTTGTTATCAATTATAAACCCCTTAATAAGGTGTTAAAATGGATTAGATATCCTATTCCTACTAAAAAGGATTTATTAGATAGATTAAACCAAGCTTTAATTTTTTCTAAATTTGATATGAAATCGGGATATTGGCAGATCCAGATTAATGAATCTGATAAATACAAAATGGCCTTCACTGTGCCCTTTGGACATTACGAATGGAATGTCCTCCCTTTTGGTCTTAAAAATGTCCCTTTTGAATATCAGAATATTATGAATGATATATTTAATCCCTATACTGAATTTATAATTGTCTATATTGATGATGTTTTAGTATTTTCTAAAACTATAGATCAACATATTAAACATTTAAAAAATTTTAAAGGTTTAATCAAACATAATGGTTTAGTTATTTCTGCTCCAAAAATGAAACTTTTCCAAACAAAAATTAGATTTTTAGGTCATTAAATTGACTAGGGAACTGTTATTCCTATACAAAGAAGTATTGAATTTGCTTCTAGATTTCCTAATATAATTACCGACAAAAAACAATTACAGAGGTTTTTAGGTAGCCTTAATTATATAACAGATTACTATGAAAATCTGACTAAAGATAGAGCTATATTACATGCTAGGCTTAAAAAGAATCCTGGCCCTTGGACTGATAAAAATTCCCAAGTTGTCCAAAGGATAAAAAATAAGGTTAAATGTTTGCCTTGCTTATCCCTTGATAACCCTAAGTATTTTAAAATTGTTGAAACTGATGCTTCTGACTTAGGATATGGAGGTATTCTCAAACAGGTTATACCTGAAACATCAAAAGAAGTTTTGGTCAGATTCACTTCTGGAAAATGGAATCCTACGCAGTCGAAATATTTGACTATTAAGAAAGAAATGATTTCAATCATAAAATGCATTTCAAAATTTCAAGAGGATCTTCTTGATAAAAAATTTTTATTAAAAATTAATTGCAGCTCTGCTAAATTAATTATTGAAAAGGATGTTAAAAACCTTGTTTCCGAGCAAATCTTTGCTAGTTGGGAATCTCAATTATCTATGTTTGAATTTGATATCCAACACATTAAAGGTGAAAATAATTCACTTACTGATTATCTCACCCGTGAATTTTTGCAGGGAAAGATTGATGACCACCCCTTATAGGGGAATTGGCCGAGGCTATGGCCGAGGTGGAAGAGGGAGTAACAATATGTTACCCCGGTCAGAAATAAACATTCCTCTAATAGGGGATTCGACTACAGTCTACAAAGGTAGAACTATGCAGCAGTTACATGCATCAAAAAAGGAAGATATTCCTTCCTCATCTTCTAATAAAATTTCTTCATACAAAGAAATTGGGGTTAATAACCCACCTCAAGAACAAATGGATTATTTTGAAAATCCAGTTACTGAGAAAATCATGTATATTGATGATGACGATATAAAGATTAATCCAAATGATGGATGGTCTATTAAGACAAGATACCTCAAATCAAGAGGATATCCAGGTCTCCATGGTAAATCAAGACCTCATTTGGAGATTTTGCTGTCAGTTACCAAATCAGTAACCTTTACTCACCATTACCAAAATAATAATTCAGAAAGTTTTATAAACTTTAGTAAATGCCACATAAACAAAATATTGTTACCCAGGGAATGGGGGCTCAATCCCAATGGAGAAAAAGCAATCAGAATTGCTGAAGGGAAGTACATTTACTTCAATTATTGGGATTACATCCAAGCTTTTACACAAGCCTTTTATTATCAGAACCCTAAGAATAAACATTCTTGGTTCTTTTCAGTAAACCCAGATGTGCTTAATAAGCCCATTCCTAATTGGTTTTACAGCTGGTGGATAAAGTTTGGTCCATCTTTAGAAATACTACCCAAAGAAATTCTGGATCTTTATAATTCTTGGTGTGACAATAGTCCACTAGTTTTAAATGTTATATCTGAAACATTAATAACTGGACAATGTCCATTTCTTTTCTTTACCAAATTTCAAATTCCTTTGATATGGAGGTGGACAACCACCATATCACAAGACAAGTTCAACATTCCCATTTTAGAAAGAAATTTCTTCTATAAGTGGTGGACAAAAATGAGTTCTGAAGATATCTTGAAGATAATAAACCTCATTCAGAATTCCATTACTGAAGACAAACAAAGTAATATCAAAGAACAAAGTTCGCAGCAAATGTCCATGGCAAATTTGAAGAACTTCTTCCAAAGAAAATATCCTAGTGAATCAGTGAATGATATTATGGTTAGAGTCTTGGATCATATGAAGACCCAATTTTTCCATACTTTTCAAACCCAAGTATCAAAATAAGATACAAAATCTATGAAGACTAGCTCTTCCATGGGATCAATGGAGGATTCCAACAACTTTGATTGTTTAGCGGGAGAATCCCAAGCTGAAGACCCCGCTACAGAAGATTTCTGGGATGCCATGATTCAATCTATGGCTCAGAAGGCTAAAGAAAAGGCCAAAGCCAAGCAACTACAATAATGTTGACCAATGCAGTAATGCAAAGATAAGAAGGAATCTTTTCTTATCGGCCACCATTGGGCCCAAAAGGAGCAATAATATCTGCTTTTACTTTATTATTTTGTCTGCCTGTGAATTATTATTGTGTCGATGGGGCCCACTGTGTACTCGGCATTAATAATTCATCTTTGTTTGTATAACCAGCTATCTTATGTAGCTTTTACCGGTTTAAAAATTAAGTCTTTTCATCCCTATATAAAGGGATTTTTATTTCCTTTTTAAACACGCAACTTTTAAATAAAAGGTTTTCATATATGCTTTGTATTCTCTCTACTCTCCCTCTCACTAAATTACTTACAATTCTAATCCTGATTCCGCTGCTACATAGTATTGGTATCATCGCCTTTTTCACAAATCTCAGGTATAATTTCTAAATCTAATTGTAATGACAATTAGTGGCTAAGCTTTTGTTGGGGAAGGTTAGATAACTTAGAAGAAAACTAAGTATGTAGGTTCTTCTCATGAAGTTAGTAGTTATATATCATGGCAACATATAATGAGTTTTTTAAAACTAAAGATGTTTTTAGTGTTTTCTTTAAAGTATTCATCGTTTTTTTCCCAAGGAAGGGATTGTTAAGATGATTTTTGAAAAGAAATTTTTGCTGAAAACATTGGACATCTTTGATTTAGGAGAAATCCTTCAACCCTTAGGGTTGATAGTTAAACAACGTCGTTGTTTGCAAAGATGACTTATCAGATGTTGCCTAGATATGTTTCTACTAAGGTCATGAGTTAAATTTACCTACTAAGTTTTCTCTGGGTTAGCTAATCAGCCACAACAACTTTAGCCTGTCGTTGTTATGGATTCCGATGATGATATAACAATATGTTATAGGATCTACTATACGGTTCTTAATATGCTAAATCCCAAAGCTAAACAATTATCTTTTGCTGGAACTACAACTTTAGTTCAAACTAATCTCTTAACATCTAATGTTGCAACAAATAGGTTGATAAAATGGGATGAAATAAATTTCCCTGAAACATGGATTCTCCCTCAAGAAATGAATCCTGAACCTATCCTTAATAGGGATATAGATCAAATAATACAGAGCCATGAAGGAGATTTAGAAATAAACTTCACTCCTAAAAGAATAGTTAGAATACCTAGATCCATATCAACTAGGCATTCAGTTAGTGAATTTTACTCGGCTCCTAGCCAATTAGCTAGACCCTAACTTCTAGACCTTCGACTTCCCAAATAAGAGAAGAGCTAGAAACAGTTGAACATATTAGGATAAGTGAGAATAAGATTCCTCATGGAATTTACCAAAATCAAAATCCTCCGAGAGTAGAACCGCCTACTCCTTCAGATATGAGTTTCCAATTATAATGATAGATTATTCCCCAGGAAGCCCAATGAGAAACCTCATCAATGATGAGTTTCAGCATGAGAGATACTTTAGCCTCGGAATCAGGAATCAGGATTAGAATTATAATTTGTAAGTAATTTAGTGAGAGAGAGTAGAGAGAAGACAGAGCATATATGAAAACCTTTTATTTAAAAGTTGCGTGTTTACAAAGGAAATAAAAATACCTTTATATAGGGATGCAAAGACTTACTATTTAAGCCGGTAAAAGCTAACTAAGATAGTCAGTTATACAAACAAAGATGAGTTATCAATGCTGGGTACACAGTGGGCCCCATCGACACAATAATAATTCACAGTCAGACAAAATAATAAAGTAAAAGCAGATATTATTGCTCCTTTTTGGCCCAAAGGTGGCCGACAAGATAAGATTCCTTCTTATCTTTGTATTATTGCATTGGTCAACATTATTGTAGTTGCTTGGCTTTGGCCTTTTCTTTAGCCTTCTGAGCCATAGATTGAATCATGGCATCCCAGAAATCTTCTGCAGTGGGGTCTTCAGCTTGGGATTCTCTCGCTAAACAATTAAAGTTGTTGGAATCCTCCATTGATCCCATGGAAGAGCTAGTCTTCATAGATTTTGTATCTTCTTTTGATACTTGGGTTTGAAAAGTATGGAAAAATTGGGTCTTCATATGATCCAAGACTCTAACAATAATATCTTCCTCTGATTCACTAGGATATTTTCTTTGGAAGAAGTTCTTTAAATTTGCCATGGACATTAGCTGGGAACTTTGTTCTTTGATATTACTTTGTTTGTCTTCAGTAATGGAATTCTGAATGAGGTTTATTATCTGCTGGATGTCTTCAGAACTCATTTTTGTCCACCACTTATAGAAGAAATTTCTTTCAAAAATGGGAATGTTGAACTTGTCTTGTGATATGGTGATTGTCCACCTCCATATCCAAGGAATTTGAAATTTGGTAAAGAAAAGAAATGGACATTATCCAGTTATTAATTTTTCAGATATAACATTTAAAACTAGTGGACTATTGTCACACCAAGAATTATAAAGATCCAGAATTTCTTTGGGTAATATTTCTAAAGATGGACCAAATTTTATCCACCAGCTGTAAAACCAATTAGGAATGGGCTTATTAAGCACATCTGGGTTTACTGAAAAGAACCAAGAATGTTTATTCTTAGGGTTCTGATAATAAAAGGCTTGTGTAAATGCTTGGATATAATCCCAATAATTGAAGTAAATGTATTTCCCTTCAGCAATTCTGATTGCTTTTTCTCCATTGGGATTGAGCCCATAATCCCTAGGTAACAATATTTTGTTTATGTGGCATTTACTAAAGTTTATAAAACTTTCTGGATTATTATTTTGGTAATGGTGAGTAAAGGTTACCGATTCGGTAACTGATAGCAAAATCTCCAAATGAGGTCTTGATTTACCATGGAGACCTGGATATCCTCTTGATTCGAGATATCTTGTCTTAATAGATCATCCATCATTTGGATTAATCTTTATATCTTCATCATCAATATACATGATTTTCTTAGTAACTGGATTTTCAAAATAATCCATTTGTTCTTGAGGTGGGTTATTAACCCCAATTTCTTTGTATGAAGAAATTTTATTAGAAGATGAGGAAGGAATATCTTCCTTTTTTGATGCAGGTAACTGCTGTATAGTTCTACCTTTATATACTGTAGTCCAATCCCCTATTAGAGGAATGTTTATTTCTGACCGGGGTAACATATTGTTACTCCCTCTTCCACCTCGGCCATAGCCTCGGCCTCTTCCCCTATAAGGGGTGGTCATCAATCTTTCCCTGCAAAAATTCACGGGTGAGATAATCATCAAGTGAATTTTTTTCACATTTAATGTGTTGGATATCAAATTCAAACATAGATAATTGAGATTGCCAACTAGCAAAGATTTGCTTGGAAACAAGGTTTTTAACATCCTTTTCAATAATTGATTTAGCAGAGCTGCAATCAATTTTTAATAAAATTTTTTTATTAAGATGATCCTCTAGAAATTTTGAAATGCATTTTATGATTGAAAGCATCTCTTTCTTAATAGTCTAATATTTCGATTGCGTAGGATTCCATTTTCTAGAAGTGAATCTGACCAAAACTTCTTTTGATGTTTCAGGTATAATCTGTTTGAGAATACCTCCATATCCTAAGTCAGAAGCATCAGTTTCAACAATTTTAAAATACTTAGGGTTAGCTAGGAAAAAGCAAGGCAAACATTTAACCTTATTTTTGATCCTTTGGACAGCTTGGGAATGTTTATCAGTCCAAGGGCCAGGATTCTTTTTAAGCCTAGCATGTAATATAGCTGTATCTTTAGTCACATTTTCATAGTAATCTGCAATATAATTAAGGCTACCTAAAAACCTCTGTAATTGTTTTTTGTCGGTAACTATATTAGGAAATTTAGAAGCAAATTCAATACTTCTTTGTATAGGAATAATAGTTCCCTGGTCAATTTCATGACCTAAAAATCTAATTTTTTTTTGAAAAGTTTCATTTTTGGAGCAGATATAACTAAACCATTATGTTTGATTAAACTTTAAAAAAAATTTAAATGTTTAATATGTTGATCTATAGTTTTAGAAAATACTAAAACATCATCAATATAGACAATTATAAATTCAGTATAGGGATTAAATATATCATTCATAATATTCTGAAATTCAAAAGAGACATTTTTAAGTCCAAAAGGAAGGACATTCCATTCGTAATGTCCAAAGGGCACAGTGAAGGCCGTTTTGTATTTATCAGATTCATTAATCTGGATCTGCCAATATCCTGATTTCATATCAAATTTAGAAAAAATTAAAGCTTGGTTTAATCTATCTAATAAATCCTTTTTATTAGGAATAGGATATCTAATCAATTTTAACACCATATTAAGGGGTTTATAATTGATAACAAGTCTAGGGACGCCACGCTCCCTTTCAGTTGCATTATTAATATAGAAGGCAGTACAACTCCAAGGAGACTTGGATTTTCTAATTAATTTTTTTATCTAAAAGAGACTCTATCTCTTTTTTACATAAGTCCAAATACTCATGATTCATTTGGGTTGGCCTGGCCTTAGTGGGAATCTGACTTTCATTAAAGTCATCAAGATACAGTAAAGAAATAACATGTTTCTTTCTATCCCAAAAAGCATTGGGTAAATCATTTCAAACTTCAGTAGTGAATTGTTGTTCAATCCGATTGATCTGGTTTTGAATATCATGCCTTTTAAGTTGCTCATTAATATTTAATAAGCATACTTCTTCTTTAAGAAAACATAATTGTTTTTCTTTTTTCGAAAGAATATTTTTAACTTCATTTATCATCCTAGTATGAGGATCAGTAATAAATTCAAAAGTAATTCTTTTAAGAGTGAAGTTTATTTCTAAATCTCCTTCATGGGTCTGTATTATTTGATCTATATCTCTATTAAGAATAGGTTCATGATTCATTTCTTGAGGGAGAATCCATGATTCAGGGAAATTTATTTCATCCCATTTTAACAACCTATTTGTTGCAACATTAGATGTTAAGAGATTAGTTTGAACTAAAGTTGTAGTTCCAGCAAAAGATAATTATTTAGCTTTGGGATTAAGCGTATTAAGAACCTTATAGTAGATCCTATAGCATATTGCTATATCATCATCGAAATCCATAACAACGACAGGCTAAAGTTATTATGGCTGATTAGCTAACCCAGAGAAACCCATCATTGATGAGGTTTCTCATTGGACTTTCTGGGAAATAATCTATCATTATAGTTGTAAGTAGTTTAATATATATATATATATATATATATATATATATATATATATATATATATATATATATATATATATATATATATATATATATATATATATATATATATATTAGTAACTAATACTAATGAGAAAAGATATAGATGCCGTTGGTAACAAATTGTAATCAAAATCCTTCATTCAGTAATGCCGTTGGAAATATATATATATATATATATATATATATATATATATATATATATATATATATATATATATATATATATATATATATATATCTGTGTGTGTGTGTGTGTGTGTGTGTGTGTGTGTGTGTGTGTGTATATATATATATATATATATATATATATATATATATATATATATATGTGTGTTAATGAGCAGTGTCGTTAATAACAAATTGTAATAAAAATCCCACACACTCATGAACAGTAATGCACTCACCAGAATTTCTATGCACAGTAATGGTATATGAAAAGCTGCATATATTAGCTTTGAAGTTAGAATATTGGGTTTGGGTCAACGTAGAGTCCAAACCGAAAATGGAGAGAATCAGAGAGTCAGAGAGGTGGGGTGAAAATGCAAGAGAGTCAGAAATTTGGACTGTGGTGAGATCAAGAAAAAATAGAGCTTCTCGTCCGATAGCGGCCTTAACAACGACATGCTACATAAGCAACATACCAGAAGATGTCAACTCCAGAGAGATAGGAAGAGTTTTCGAAAAATGGGGAAGGGTAAGTGATGTATACATAGCTTGGAAAATAAATAAGGAGGGTAAAATCTTTGCGTTTGTAAGGTATGAAGGAATTCAAGATATGAACTGGCTCGAGAGTAAAATTAAAGACATATGGATTGGTACTTCTAAAGCAAAGGTAAACATATCAAAATTTGAACGACGAAAGAGAAGAAGGATTCCAAAGCGTTTATATCGTGAAGTTGGAGAAAGAAACATGAAAACCCAGGACCAAGGAAAGGGGAACAGGATAACGGCAGCAGGAGGTGAGAAGAGAAGTAGTTTAAGAGAAATGGGAAGAACATATGCAGAGGTGACAAAAACACCAGAAACTTGCCAAAGAAATGCGCATAGAGGGGGAGTCAAAATCTGGAAGGTTAAACCATCAAAAGAAATGCAGAATAAGGAGATAGGATACCAAGGTGGGCTATCAATCAAGATGAGTGAAGAAGAATCCAAATGGGCTAAGTCAAGTTACGTGGGAAAACTGAGGAACTTGGAGAAGGCTGATATTATTCAACGAAAAATGGAGGAGGAAGGGATAACAAGTGTCAATGTTATTTAAATGGGGGGAGGCATGGTTTTGTTAAAGACTGAAGAAAAGGAAGACATCAAAGTGATGATTAAAGACTTTCAAGACTTGTTTAACCAATGGTTCTCTTTGGTGAGAAAATGGGAACACATAGATGGCATAGGTGTAAGATACATATGGTGTAAAATTTATGGAGTTCCAATTCATGCATGGAGGAGGAAAGTATTTAATATTCTAACCACACCATTTGGAAGTCTAGTCAAAATGGACCCTGCGACCGAAGAACTCCACAGATTGGACGTAGCGCGAGTATTGGTCAAGACTCCATATGTTTAGTTTATCAACAGATTGATCAAAATCCAGATTGATGACGAAATGTATAACACAAGGGTGACTGAGGAAATATGTGGCTGCAAATTCTCTGAAGAGTTAAGTTGTAGGAGTGAAAACGTGATGAAATGGGTGGAGTATGAATCTGAAAGCTCAAGTTACTCCTATGTTCCTCCGTCAATGGCTTCCTTAGATGAGGTAGACGATAAGTTGAGGGCGGTTAGTAATTATGAGCAGTTATTGAAAGGCGTAGAAAATGATCATGACGCGGGGCGCGAGGCTAGCCAGGCTGAAGAAATAAACTTGGAAAATGAAAAAGAAAATAGAGGTAATGAGATTTACGAGATAATTCAATGCACGCACGAAGGTAAGAACTGTGGGACATATGTAGGAGAAACAGAAGTAGAAAGAGGCATGGGAAAAGGGGAAAATAAAGAAGAATCAGTCATTGGAAAGATAAAGATAGGGTTGGCGCGTGAAAGTCCAATCAACGCTGAATGTAGCAACTTTAATAAAGAGAGGGTGGATAATCCAAGAGATCTGTGCTAAATGAGGGCGCGTGTAATCTGAACGCAGAAGGAGAAGTGGGTCAAAACAATAATAAATTAAACCAAATAATTCAGCTGGAGAGAGAAAAAAACATGGAAACAAGTAATAAAATAATGTTGACCGGAAATCCAACCTATAATCCGGAGGGAAATGTACAAGTGGTGAAAGAGGACAATAAGATGGTGGGAAGAATAAACAAAGAAAGTTCTAATAAACTGGAAGACGAAGGGTTTGATATAAAGAAGGGGTCTTACAAGTCAAAAAGGAAGGAGAGGGCAAGAAAAACAGTAAAAGAACGGAAAGATACTGATCAAAGCAGTCATCAAGCTCAGGTATACAAAGATAGAAGGCTAAGAAGATTCAACATTCTGAAAGAAAAGAAGAAAATGTGGAAGAAACGGCGTAATGAAGAAATGAGATGCACATGTAGTCAGCGAAAGAAGAAAGGCAGGAAAGCAAGTTCCGATAATGAAACAGAGAGGATGTATAGTGATATAGATCAAAGAAGCTGGGCACTAATACATGGAAATGCAGAGGAAATTGCGAAAGACATGTGGGACTTAGGCAAAGAATTCGGGCTGATTCACAAGGGAGAAGAGGGAGAAATATTGCAGGAACTTGAGAACGAAGTGAAGGGGAAGATAGTGTCAAAGAAACAGTAGTCTGATTAGGAGTATTAAGGTGAGTTTTAATCTCAATTATTCATGAAGCAGTTATCTTATAATATTAGAGGGATGGGGGGTTTGGCAAAGAAAATGGAGATAAGAAGTCTTATCCAAAAGTATAGATCGACCATGATATGTATACAAGAAACAAAATTGGAAGTAGTTGAAAGAAATTTGTGCTCAAAGCTTTGGTATTCAGAAGAATTTGAGTTTGCATTTAAGGCAGCAAACGGGAGATCGGGAGCTTTGTTGGCTATTTGGGATAGAAATGCCTTAAATATGCAGAGAGTAGTGGAAAAGGAGTTTGCATTAATTTTAGAAGGTGAATGGGGTGAAGAAAAGATAGGTGTCAAACTAATCAACATCTACCCTCCTTGCAAAGGCAGACGAAAAGCGGAACTATGGGAAGATCTACATCGAATAATTAAATTAAGAAGTGAAGATAGATGGTGCTTAGTGGGTGATTTTAACGCTGTTAGGACTGAATCAGAAAGAAAAGGCAGCTCCGTAAGCTTGAGAAGGGACGAAATGCGAGCATTCGATGAGTTTATTATGGAGACTGAGCTTATTGACTTACCGTTAATTGGTAGAAGGTTCACGTGGGCAAGGCCAGGAGGAGTAGCAATGAGTAGATTGGACAGATTTCTAATTTCAGAAGCTTGGAATATGACTTGGCCGTCTTTGTCGCAATGGTGCTTGGATAAAGAACTATCAGATCACAATCCAATATTGTTAAAAGAATCAAGCATAAACGGGGGCCCTAAACCGTTTAGGATGTTGAGATGTTGGAAGGAGTTGGAGGGATACCAAGGATTTGTTAAAGAGAACTGGTTGAATTTCCAAGTAGAAGGGTGGGGGATGTATGTGTTAAAAGAAAAATTGAAGATGATTAAGGAAAAACTTAGAGGATGGCACAAAGGACATTCTCAAAATATAGGTGGGAAAATCTTGGCAGCAAAGGAGAATCTAAAGAAATTGGAAATCAAAGGTGAAGAGGAGGATTTAGATGAAGAGGAAATTAACATGAAAAGAGAATTGACAAAGAAGATATTCAAATTATCTAGACTAAACAACAGTATTCAATGGCAGAGATCGAGAGTTAAATGGCTAAAATTCAGTGATGCGAATTCGAAGTATTTCCACGGCTGCATCAATAAAAGAAGGAAGGAAAATGAGATCCTCTACCTGGAGGAGAATGACAGGCAACTAACTGGGGTGGAAGAGCTAAAGGAATCAATCACAAAGCATTTCCAAGACCAATTCTCTGCAGGTATTCCTAAATTATTACCTGCTAACATGAATTTCAAAAGTTTATCAGGTGAGTAGAAAGTAGAGCTTATCAACGAGTTCTCAATCGAAGAAGTTAGAGCTGCGGTTTGGGGGTGCGATGATGACAGAAGTCCTGGTCTAGACGGTGTATCTATTGGTTTTGTTAAAGAATTTTGGGAGGTATTGAAGGAAGACTTTCTCAGAATGGTATCAGAATTCCACACAAATGGTAGACTGGTTAATGGAGTTAATAATTCATTAATAGTGTTGATACCGAAAAGGAAAAATCCGGCTAAAATACAGCACTATCGGCCTATCTCATTGGTGGGGTGTATTTATAAGGTGATAACAAAAATACTGGAAAATAGGTTGAAAAAAGTGATCAAATCAATTATATCAAAATCCCAGTTGGCGTTCATAGCTGGAAGGTAAATTCTAGACGGGATCGTTGTTGCAAATGAAATTATTGATGAGGCGAAAAGGAAGAAGAAAGGAGTGATACTGTTTAAAGTGGACTTTGAAAGAGCTTACGATTCGGTAGATTGGTGTTTCTTAAAGTTTGTGATATCCAAAATGGGGTTCCAAGAAAAGTGAATTAAATGGATCTCTGAATGTCTTAAAACGTCACGGGTCTCGGTCCTCATTAATGGAAGCCCCTCAAAGGAGTTTATGATGTATCGTGGTTTAAGACAAGGTGATCCATTATCACCATTCCTATTTTTGATAGCTGCTGAAGGGTTCAATGCTTTAATGAGAAGAACTATCGAGGTGGGTCAATATCAAGGTTAAAAGTTTGATAAAGGAGATGACAGATTTACTCATCTACAATACGCGGATGATACGTTGGTAGTAGGAGAAAAAAGCTGGTTGAATATTAGGCTGATAAGGCCACTCTAATTCTGCTTGAAAAGATGTCTAGATTAAAAGTGAATTATCATAAGAGTGGGCTAGCAGAAGTTAACATTTCTCAGAGTTGGCTGGAAGAAGCAGCTAGAATTCTTCATTGTAAAATTGGTGTCGTTCCATTCAATTACCTCGAATTACCGGTTGGAGTGAATCTAAACAGCCTGTCAACTTGGCAGCCAGTAATAGAAGCGGTTAAATCTCGATTATTGAATTGGAAGAGAAAATACATATCATTGGGGGCAGAATAGTGATCATCAAATATGTTCTTCAGGCGCTGCCAGTATATTCCTATCTTTCTTTAAGGCTCCATCAGGTATCATTGCAAAACTCAAATCAATTTTTAAAAATTTTCTTTGGGGCGGCAGCGAAGGGGAGCGAAAAATCAGTTGGGTCCATTGGAATAAAATATGCAGACCGATAGAAGAGGGAGGGTTAGGCATAAGAAAACTGAAAGAATTTAATCTAGCCTTAGTGGGAAAATGGGAGTGGAAGGCAAGATTCGAGAGAACTGGGTTGTGGCTTAAAGCTCTAGCCAACAGATACGGGACTAATAGTGACGGAACGGTGAGAGGAAGTAATTGGTGTTCAAATTGGTGGAAATCCATATCTAAGCTGCAGATCTAGGAGTGGTTACAAGAATCATATTATTCGGTTAAGGAAGTATGCAAAAGACTGTCGTCTGTAGAAGGAATCTCTGTCAATCCCGAATATGCTAAAGCTTGGCACAAGGGCATACCGTCAAAAGTTTCTGTTCTAGTTTGGAGGATCCTTTAAAACAGAATAGCAATTAGAGATAATTTAGTAAGGAGATAAGTGATTGGGTTGGTTTCAATGGGATACGTATGAGGCTGCAGCAAAGAAGAATCAGTTCAACATCTATTTTTCGAGTGTCCGTGGTCATCTGGTGTGTGGTACAGTATCTGCCGATGGTTGAGTATTGCATCCGTGCTGCATTCAGACTGTAATGTTCACTTGAACCAATTTGAAGGATTGTTAAATGGAGATATGAGACTTCGCTCAAATCTAAAAGTGATTTGGATAACGTGTGTTTGGATAATTTGGAAAATGCGTAACGAAAAACTGTTTCAGAACAAACCAACAGATATCGATAGAATGGTGGAAAAGGTAAAACAAATCGCTTGGATATGGTTGAAGGTGTTAGGAAAAGATTCAAATTTGAACTCAACATTCTGGTGGTCTAATCCTAGAGCGTCCATTGGCGTGAAGGAAGATTAATTCTAAGGCTGTGTGAAGACGGTTTGCAGCAGATGTTATCAAGAGGTAGCCTTCTCTATTCAATTTTCAAGCGTGAAGTCAGCTTCTTCTAGTAGTATCAGCTCGGGCAGGTTTTTGCTATTGGAGTTAGTAATGGATCAATTTTGCTAGATGGCTTTGCTATTGGATAGTATCTGGTCAGGAGATTTTGGTGGCTGTGTTGGTCTGGTTGTTGGAACTGCTCTCAGAGGTGGTTCTCAAGAGCTGGAGGTTTAGAGGAAGGTCTTGGTCAATTGGTTCTGAGAAATTCATCCAGGTGGAGTTAAATTGGTTGTTCAGAGGATCTCTATAGTAGCAGGAGCATCGGTTTAGCCTGTGGTTTTCAATTGGTAGATCTGTGTATACCGCAATTCATGTGGTTTATCTCGAGGTGGATACAACTTGCCTCCCATCTGATCTCTAACTGTTGAGAGGACTATTATTTAAGTTCTCGTTGTTCAGTTTTTTGAGGTAGCCGGAGGTAGTGGTGTCGGTTTTTGCTGGTTCGTTGGCTCTTATTATAGAAGTTTTTCAGAGGGTCATGGTAGTTGTTCTACTGAAATCTATAATAGACTAGTTTAGTATATGTATCTGTATCTTTTGGGTTCGGGAGCAGATAGTGGTGTGGTGCTCTTTTAGATTCTCTTGTGCATTTGCTAGTGGTAGTTTGTCTGGTGCAGCTGGTTGTCTTTTGCCTAAAACGTTTTGCTGTTAGGGAGGTGCCTTCTTAGTATAATGTGTTTCAGGCTTAGTTCAGGTGCTTGCTTTATTCAGGGATGAGTATTTAATTATTTATGGGGGAGTTGTCTTGGCGCTAGTCGATTAATTCATGTAGCTATTTTTCTTTTGAACGTTTTGTATCAGCTAGCACTTCTTGTACTTTGGTTAATAAATTTGGCTTTTTCAAAAAAAAAAAGCTGCATATATTAATAATTAATCGAAGTCCTCATATGTAGAAGAATGGTAGCAACAGATTAATTGGAATATTACCGGTGGTATTACACAGCTTTTGTATTTTTCGGCTCCTTTTTCCTCCTCTTTTTCCGGTCCTCAAAACATTTAACAACCAATAATATATATTAGGGACCAAATTAGGGTTAATGCTAAATTGTCAATAATTTTCCTAATGCCCATTTTAAAGCCTAAATTAAATAATTAATTAAAACTAAATAAAATTTAAACAATTAAAACAATTTAAATAAAAAATTAATAATCCTTTTTATTTACTATAAATATTTAGACGAAAAAATATAAAAATAAATGGACTTCAAATAAATAAAAATCGGACGCCTAAATGCTCAAAAAATAAACTGAGTACACTAAAATGATCGACGCGAAATATTCGACTCAGAAAAATACTGCGTTTGGTCAGATTTTAAAATAAATTTTGACCCGTTAAGACGCTCAAACTGATAAAAATGCGACGAAAAATGATCAAAAAATTAAAACGAACACGTCACGTTAAACTACGTGAAACGTATATCAATATAATTAACGTCTGCAAGCCCGATTTTAAAATTTTCCGTCCACCGATTTTACGCACCGTTGAGATTCAGTTTTACCGGTCTGTCTGTAAATCAGAGAAATTATTTCGGGTGACATTTTAGGCACTATGCGAGATAAAAAAAATACTTTATGCTATGCAAATGATGTAAAGTGGAAATACAGTCAGATGAATGAAAATATTAAAAATGCCTGTAATAAGCTGTGAACTCTCAAAATATCCTACTGGAAAAAGAATGATCTGGTACCAAATTACCGAGCAAAATAAATGTTGGGGCACTTTGATGCTTGCTGCTTAGAATAAAAGAAGTCCTGAGCCACAAGGACACCATGATCCCATGTCTCGAGAGCTCAATGCAATGCATGATTAATTGTTATGAACAAATGGAAGTGCAGACAGATGCAAAGCAAAAGCCAGTTAATGTTAGGAAAAGAGAGCGCAAATTTTGAGGTATTACATACCTAAATGACATTAATTGCTTGAACAAGAACAACTTATTGTTTCCCGTCTTTCTTGCATACAACTCCTCAAGTTTGGTCCAAAGAGAGCGAGCATGAGTCACCGAGCTCACATGATTCAAAACATTATCATCCACCCATTGACGAATATAACCACAAACTTGTCTATGCAACAAAGTTCATTCTTCATCACTCTTTCCATCGGGGTTTTCATTAGAGAAAACTGGTAAGTGAAAACCTTTCACATAAAGGAAATCTTCCATTTTTCATTTCCTAACATTATAATTGGAACCATTCAAACTCACCATCCTATATGTGTTTGTCTCCATCCTTACACAAATCAAACCACAACTCTAGATACCACTTATTGGGAGAAAATCCACAAACGCAACGGAATAAACCAACAAGACAATCTCTCGCAAATACCAAATGCAACGAGAATCAACAAAACACATAAAACAACACAACAAAATTTTAGCGTGGAAAAACCTCCGTTAACTAGGAGTAAAAAACCACGGGACCCGTAGGCTACTTAAATCCTCTACTATTATCAATCAATGGGTACAAGCAAGGTTCTCTCTAGCACTAGTTAAAGATATACATAAACATCATCAAGATTTGCAATCAATCTTGGAATACAACAATAATCAAGAGAGACAAAAACAACCCAAAAACACCAAGAAATTCAGACCTCAAAGATGGATTCGACATACCAACTTAGAAAGCTCCAAATCCAATGAAAATCGCTCAGAATATGCTCCTATGAGGCATGAACGTTGTCTCAAAATTTCAGGACGATCCGACCATCGAATTTTGCGTATTCTCTGATTTAGTGGAACTGCTCTGTGCTGAAATAGGGCTGCGGGATTTCACTTTTCTTGTTGTTTTTTACACAATGGATAAAATTAATCTAATTCTCTTTGTTAGGTAATAACAAAAACATAGAAACAAATAGACCACTAACCCACATCAATTTGGACCTCTCCAAATAGGAGGGATAACCCAACACAACCTTATTATTTTTTAATGCAATATATCATTTTTGTAATGAAATAGTTAGTAAAATATAATTGACAAATTTTAATGGAGGACACGTTTGTTGGATAACTTTATCTAACTTTTTTAACAGTAAAGTAGTCTACGCCAAAAATAAAGTTCTTAATTAATATTATGAATATCTAAAGTTTTTAATTAACATTATGAGTAAAGTATGCATGAAACCTATCTATGATTAATTAACTAAAAAACAAGTTAGGTTTGAAAAAAGCTGTAACAGATTACCGGGGTATTTATTTTTAAAGTAAAGTGATGTGAATTAAAGTTTCTAGGCAAAATTTTAGTTTACTCTTTTGATTTTAAGTTTTAGCAATCAAACTACCATGTTAAGGGTTCTTTACACCTGTAAGCTTTATTGTCGAGCAAAATTTACCTTTTTTTAATAATGAAAACAACTATGAAGAATTATTTGGAAAGTTTGGTTGTAGGATAAGCTTTACCATATTTGATGATTTACATTTTTGAAGTCATTTATAATATATCATTATAATCCTTTAACCACTTTTGTTTTGCTTGTTTTTTTATAGGACTTATGCCATTTAAATTTTTTTATAAGTAAAATATATTAAAGGAGTATAAAGAATATTCAATCATCAATACAAATAATAGAAAGAAAAAAATGGATGCATAAATTTTTTTTACACTGTCAATCAATGACGATCAAACATTCCACTAAATTATATTGAAAATTTTAAACTAATTATATGACATGGCAGAATGATATATTTCTATTAGATGACAGTATAAAATATTTTTACATTATCAATGCATAACAATTCCACAAAACACTCATAGATCTTCATATACTCAACGACAAACCTAAAAAACCAAGAAACCTTCATCATTCATACCTAAATATCAATTCTTTCAAACTATCATCTCAAACCACCAACCTGTAAGTTTCTAGATTTTACCTTTCTCTCCATCACATCACTTCAACAAACTCGCACAATTCTAAAACTTTTTCCTTTATTAACAAATATGTTTCCTTCATATCACAAATTTTTTCCCTTCGTCATTTTTTTTTCATTTCTTTTTCTTTCACTTCATATTCCTTGTTCTCTTTCTTTTAAACCACATAATATCCTAATTTCTTTATCTATCACAATGACCACCATTGGCAATGCCATTGAAGATCCTACCATAACACCTCATTTCTCTCTCTAGCCTCAACCTCAATCCTCACCTCTCGTCTTTGACCCAAAAAAACCTCAACAAATTCAACTTTATTACTTAAAACCAAAATCTCCATCTCAACCATCAAATATATATGCTAGATCCATTCTTCATGCACACTTCTCCTTTGAACTACAATAATTATCATTAGTGGTCTCACTTTATTAAAATTGCGCTTAGGTCCAAAAATGTAATAAGTGTCATACCCCAATTTTGTCCAGGCATTCAAAATTCATCTAATACATGTTCATTTGTCAAATTTTGCATTTTTAGCCATAAGCATTTTTATCATCAAATGAAGTCACTATAATCATGCATATATGCAAAAAAATCAACATTTTATATGTTGAAGAAATTGACTAAAATTGCATTTTTTTTTCATTATGCATTTTGAAAAAAATAAATTCATGATCATTTAATTTATCATCAAAATATTCATTTGAATTTTATTAATCATTTTTATGCATCTTAAACAAAAATCAAAGGTCTTAGAAGGTAAAAAATATCTTTCATTTATTACATCATTATTCCATGCATATATTACATCATTATTTACTATTTAATTAAATAAGTTTCTAGAAGACACGCACCACTCTTTGCATAATTTCTAAACTTCCATTTTTTGAGCCTATAAATAAAGGCATTCTCATTCACAAATCTCACCGCCAATCATTCACTAAACGAAGCCAAAACTCTCTTCGTTTTTCTTTCAAGTCATTTTTTTTCTTTTTATTGAATAAGTAGGCTCTTATGCTTATTCTTTATCTAATTGCATCTAACTCATTCTTCATTTATTTAGTACCTTAATCATCACCATTTTGCATGGAAACTCAATTGATTTTGAATCAAGAGTTGAAAAGTGTTCTTGAACCTTTATAAGAAAAAGTGATTTGTTGTTGTTTAATGGTTCTTATGCTTGTTCTAAATTTAATTCTATTGAATTTTTACTCTTGCTTTATATATTTAGTACCTTAATCATCACCATTTTGCTTGGAAACTCAATTGATTTTAAATCAAGAATTGTAAAGTGTTCTTGAACCTTCATAAGCAAAATTGATTTGTTGTTACTTAATTTTTCGTATTTTTTAATTGTTTATTTTAAATTTCTGATCTATCCATGATGTTCGTGAGATCAAGTATATGATCTGAGGCGATCAGAATGGATCTTTGTTGCCTTCCGTGTAGGGCAGCGATGATGGTTGTAGGAGATGAGGGGGTGTACCTGCAAGGTACTCCGATGCTAAAGTAAGTTTTTGGACTAGAGAAAGCAATTACAAAATGTTTAGGTATGAGTAGTGGATATTGGATATTGATCAAACCTGGCCCTCTCAAATGAGAGGGTATTTATAGAGAAAACCCTCAGCGCGGGGCCAAGGTATCCCATGTGGCCGAAATATCTGGTCGACCAGTGGGAGACAGCCAGGTGGAAGGTCTAGCGTGTGACCTTCTGACCTAGTCCAACTGTCCCCGTGAACTTCAGAGGGACAGCTGGTCGCGTGAACCGTCAAGCGCGTGAGAAGGACGTCCCCAACGGCTATACTCTTCCTAACGGCTATATCGTGCCCAACGGCTAGATTAGATGAATCTCGTTATTAGGCCTTGCCAAAAGCTGGACTGGGTCGGGCCTTGCCCTACTATGGGTCATGTGCCTGCCCAGTCCAGAACAAGAGCCCCCCAAGTCTTTGCTCAGGTGAAGAGTAATGACTTGAGATAGCCTTGCAGGTCAACCGAGGGGCAAGCGTTGCAATCGCGGGGAAGCCCCTTGAGGTCGTTACTTTCGAATGAAAATGCTCGGGAACATGCTCTTCGCTTGTCCATCGTAAGCGTGGTCGACAGCTGGTCGCTTATGAGCCCGACAGTTCCTTAGTATGCAAGGGCGTGCTCGCAAAAAGGATGTTTTTGTGTTGGCCAACCTCGATGAGGAGGTGACTCGTATAAATTATTGAGGAGGGTATGCCCGCGGGGAGCTGGAGAGGATTTTCCTTGGGGAATACAACGTTTTAGCCTTGAGAATGCCAAACGAATATTCCCTTATGACATGTGTGTCATACCCCAAATTTTGACCACTAAGATTCCCATCATTGTGCAAATCATCATCACAATATGGATGTACCTTTATGCCTCATCAATCTCCTCAAGGAATTGTTGAGCATCCACTGCAATCAGAATTAGGGTTTCAGGCCCTCTCAGAGCTCTTAGACAAAGGATCAATCAAGGAATGACGTGATCTTCAACTTATCTAACTTCTAAAACATCCACAATGGATCAAGAGGACTCCCACTTCAAGGATTAAGCACAAGGATGCTCCCTTCTAGGTGGATCAAGCCTCAAGATCGCCAGTGTCACCAAATTAGGGTTTTGGTCGACCAGGGCCTCCATATGGAAATTTTCCTCTGGGAATGAGCCAAAGATTCAAAACATAACCTAATATGCTCCATGGAACCTCATGGACCCAATCATCAAGTCAATTTTGCCTCAGGGAATGCATTCATCAAAAATCAGGAATTAGGGTTTCTTGACCTAATTCACCCCTAAGTTGACTTTTGGGATAAATCATGAGCTAAGACCTCAAGAGAGGATTTGAGGGTCTCTAATATACCACTTTGATCCATTTGGAATAATGGATTGATCCAGGAAGATTGAGCAACAAGTCTCAATTTCATCAGTACCATAATTAGGGTTTCGCGAAAAAAGTCAACTGTAGCTTTGACTTTTGACCAGGACATGCTCTCAAGCCCTAGGACATGATTCAATACACCCTATAACACCTATGGAACATGTCCATCAAGTTTGATTTAGGTCAACGACATGATTTCATAAAGGATCGCACATTTTGGAATTCATCGGATAAAAAGTCAACTGTGCACAAAAGTCAACTTTGACTTTTTGAGATTTTTCACAAAAATAGTTTTTTTAACCCTAAAATGATGTTAATGTATGATTGGAATCATCATTTATCAAGAAAAATCAAAGAAAGTGGGATAATTTGTAAAAGGGGTAACCATAAAAACTTAGAAAATTTTCTAAGTTATGAAATAAAGTGGCAAGGGTACCAACTTTGGAGGGTCATAACTCCTAAACCACAAGGCCATTTTTCCTCATCCAAGGCTTGATTTGTAGATCCCATTACCCTCTACAAAAGCTAAAAACTGACCTATTTCCAAATTCCTCATGGATTTTGAGTTATGGAGCGATCAAAATTAAGAAAAGTCACTTTTTTCCAATACTTAGTGAAAATTTCACTAAGTCAGAATCTGCCTTCACCTTTTTCCAAATGTAGGGGGATTTTTCACTTGGATCCAAAAGGTATCAAAACCAAATATGATCAAACAGTTGTTGTATCATATGAGGGCTTTCCAAAATGGCCAAGAACATCACCAAATTCAATTTGAGCTAAGAGATATGGTAGTGGCAAAGTACCTTGCCGAAAACTGCCAAGGCAAGGCAGAATTTTGCATTTTTGGTCGATTTGCCAAAATCAGCCAATTCCAAGCCTTGTCATCACTTTGGAAACTTCTGAGGATCAAATCTAAAGGGGGCAAACACTGAGCCAAGCCTCCAAAGTCTTTGGAACAAGAAGTAGCATGCCAAACCTAGAATTGCCTAAAATAAGGACAAGACTCCAATTTTGGAATGGAGCATTCAATGGAAGCACCAAGGTGGCATGGACTGAGCTATTTGCAACTGAATTCAGTCAAGACTTATCCAAGACCAAGGGAACCAGCAGCCTGAGCCCTAACCTCTAGCCATTGGCTAGAGGAGACTTGGATTTTCATTTGCCAACATTGGTCAAACCCATTCTGCAGTTGCCATTCACTATTCCTTGCAAAATAAACTTGCTCTACTATAAATAGAGCTCAATTGTGATCAGTTTGAGTACACCAAAGTCATCAAACAGATGCTTTCCTCAAAATCTCTTCTTTCACTCCACTTTTGCCTTCTAAGGCAAGTCACTATCGGGTTTTGAGTTTGAGAGCTATTCCAACCAGACCAATCACACACACACACACCTCACATACATCATATAGAAGTGATCCAAACACTCACATAACATCTGGAACACAGATTTCACAAAATCACCAGCCAATTGCTCAAGTTCTTGACAGATTTGCAGTTGGGCTACCATCTCAAGTTCCAGATCATTTCAATCCACTCCAAGCATCCAGACACACTCCATGGCACCTAGGGAAGCTATCCACATCATTGGAACCTAGTTGTAACACCTCCAACACAAAACACGATCACCAGCTGCAACTGGTAAGCATGAGCTCTTCTAACTCTATGATCCATGCAATTTTTGCTGCACAATAATTTTGCCATATGTTCATAATCATGCATAGAGTGTTTTCCCTCAATCAATTGCATTGTTTGAATCGTGTATGAAATTTCTGGACCTTCATGCAGAATTTAGGGTTCTTGAGGTTTCTTTTTTATTTCTTATTCCATGTTTAAAATAAATGAAATTAAAGACCATTGACATGATCGTGAGGTTGAAATGAGTAGATTGATATGTAGATTGCATGATATAATCAAGTATTCAGTGAGATTGGATAGAAAACGCAAATCTGCAGAAACAGAGGGTGACGCGTGTTTTTGCCCTTGTTCTTGGCGCCATTTTCAAACATTTGAATATTTGAATTTTGTGATTTTTATTTAATTGATTCAAAAATTAATTTCTCTCTGAGTTTTAATGATTTTGAGTTGATTCTTTTTTTAATAATTCACAAAAATGTTAAAATATTTTATTTTCCCAAAAAATTCCAAAAATATTATTTATTTCATATAATTGATATTTTTACAAAGAATTAATATTTTAATTGTTTTTGACATTTAAAATATTTTTTCCTTCTTGATTTGGCAAAGACTAATGGCTTCTAATTATTTTGTAGGTCAAAACTTGAGTTGTGAAACATTAATCCAAGATCACAATTTGTTTTCCACATGTTAAACAATTTTTGATCATTTTAATTAAATTTTTATTCAATTAAAATGCATTTTGGAAACAAATTAGGGTTTTGATTAATTCAACCCTCATCAAACATTTTAAAACACTTTTGGGTCTCTAATAGAGTGTAAGATCCAATCCATTTGTACATAAACCTATTTGTGGGCCTCTCTCATTGTATAAGTCCCTCTGTACATTTTCAAATAAACGGCGTGATCGCCGCCTTTTTTAAAATCAACCGGGCTTCTCCTTGAGCTATAAGTCCCATCATTATTCTTTTTTTTGGGCCTCTAATAGAATGTAAGACCCAATCCTTTGTAAATACAAACCTCTTTTGGGCCTCACCTATTGTATAAGTCCCGTTGTATTTCAAAATCTCGGCGCAATCGCTATTTCAAACAAAAAGTCATCTGGGCCTACCCTCGAGTAGTAAGACCCATTTCTTTTCCTTAAAACTTTTGGGCCTCTTGAGAGAGTGTAAGACACATCCCTTTGTACAGAAAACCTTTTTTGGGCCTCAGTCACTTGTATAAGTCCCTCTGTACAGATGCGAAACAACAGTGTGATCATTGATAAAACCCTGGGCCTCTCCTTGAGCTGTAAGCCCCAATCTTTCTTTTTCAAAGCACTTTCTCCTTTGATTTTGAAATATACTGTTGTTTTCAACTTCTCTTTGTTGAACAAACTAACAATACAACATGGAAGCTCTACAACCAAGTAAGTGTTTACCCGCTTTCATTTACCGCTTTCATATGTATATAACTGTATTGTGGGGCTGCTCACTGTAAGTCTCCTTTCATAAACTCATATCAACTTTGTAATAATAGTATAGATATTTAGAGTTTCCCCGGCAAATACGTCTAGAACTAGACAGAACCTTACATCAACTCTAGATAACTAGCTCTAAGAAATCTTCCCACCTGTTTGAATAGTTCATTATACAGAAGTCCATTGTTCCATGTGAAACCCCTTCTGGAACTGTTCATCAGCCTCCTCTTGGGCTTAGTACAAGGACCCGCAGGCTTCCTAAAAGCACCCCCGCCTCCTCTTGGGTGTTGTACAAGGACCCGTCGGCTTCTTAGAAGTATTCACAGCCTCCTCTTAGGCTTCATATAAATGATTTCTTCCTCCGGGAATGATATCCTCCTCTTGGGCTTCGTACAAATTGTCCCTCGGCTTCTTAAAAGTTTCCAGACTCCTCTTGGGCTTCGTACAAATTGTCCCGACGACCTCCTAGAGGTATAGGAACAGAAATTAGTCATCTTAATAGAACATTCTTTCAAAGAGTCTAGACCCTACTACTGTTTCTCAAAACATAGTACAAAAGATAAAACTCTAGACTTGGACAGTCTAATTTCCTTGAGTCTCAAAGACATTCTCAAGCTCCTTTCAAAAATAGGAATAAAACCCGTAGACTCGGACAGTCTCAATACCCTTTGGACTCCCTGTTTCCTTAAAGAACAGGTAATAATCCCGACCCTCTGATCAAGTTCATGAGTACAACATTACTCATATAAGAACTGATTTTCTCTTTGAACCAATATACTGGTAACTCAACTGAGACAACAACTTTTAGCCTCCATCTCGGGATTTGTACGAGATACAAAAAGACTCTCTTGTTGAGTCAAACAACTTTTAGCCTCTGCCTCAGGCTTCATACGAGACACTAGAAAGACTCTTTTATTGAGTCAACCCTTTTAGCCTCTCTCTCGGGCTTCGTACGAGACACACAAAATCGCCCTCTTGTCAGGCCAATAGCCTCCTCTTAGGCTTTGTATAAGAAAATCCCGGTTGAGTCAATCAACCTTTTAGCATCAAAGTTGTGCCTCGTTCACAGTATACAAATAACTCATTTCCCTTCATCTAAACTGCTGTAAGCGGCAAGCCTCTGGATTATTTACATCCACGCCATTGTCCCTCTTTTAGCATGAGAAATTCCTAAGGAAAGATGGCATTGCTCTACACTGAGTTAAAGTCTTCTCCTCTAGGTTGGGAAGCCCCTATAAAGGAAATTATGGCATTGCCGGACTAAAGTAATTCTCCTTTGTAACCAGTCACCCAACAGTTGTGACAAACAGGCCCCTTAGAGATGACAAATTCTCTCTAAAGTCAAAACAATTCAGCTTCACATCTTGGGCTTTAAACAAGATACAAATAGACCCTTCAGCTTCACATCTTGGTGATGACACTGAATTTCACCGTATTTTTTACTCCGATTTCGCCTGCATTCTTAGTCTTTTAATGTCATTTTATTATGTTATTATTATGTTTTTCTTTGTTTTCAGGTTTTTAGTCTAATCGGAGCCCCGAGCGAGAAAAGGAGCGAAAAAGGAGCCGAAATGAGCTAAAATAGAGAAAATCAGCATTTTGCACTTATGGCATCCACTCTGGCGGCCGCCACAGGGTCTTCCATGACGTGGCCATATCTCAAACTCCTCCCAACTGTTTTCCCCCATGATCTCCAACTGTCCAAGCAATTTTACACTCATGGCGGGCGCCATGGTGTTGTGGCGGGCGCCACAAGAGCAAAACAAGTTCCCGCCCAAATTCAAATGCTAGGGGCATCCTTGTATTTTCCACATGTTTCCTTGCCTATAAATAGGACTTTAGATTTTCGTTTTTCTTCATCCAAGTTCAGTTGTTCATAAACATATATCAGTGTAATAGTGGTAATCGCTTCACATCGAGGTGTTACTATATTCGAGAGATCGAGTCTGTAAGAGCCTATGAGATTGAGTCTTGGAGCACTCTGGAAGGAAGTTAATCTTGCCGCCATTTTACTTTCAGTTCGCATTTTATTCAACCACTCCGATTGGAGCAGGTTTTTATTACTTTACCTTTTGTCAACTTTATTTCTTGTACTGTCTTTTAATTTCATTTATTTTCCGCATCGCATTACTTTCATTTACTTTCCGCACTCGCATTACTTTCATTTACTTTCCGCACTCGCACTACTTTCATTTACTTTCCGCACTCGCACTTAAATACCTTTTTTATGAAAAATCTAAAAATGAACTTTTACTTTACCATGTCTGGCTAATTTTATAAAGGTTAGAATGTGAAGATCATAACCGAACCGATAATCTGTACAATTGTTAGTGGAAACACTTAAGGGCTATTTTAACTTTCAATATAAGTTTTCCTGTTCTTAAATTCCGTTGGGTAAGATCGAAAGCCGTCCAACGCCTATCTAAACTTAATTGTTTTTAAACTATTTCAAAAACAGCGAGAGCGCTTTGTTTAGTTTATTAGGAGTTTTTAATTCAAAAGGAAAAGAGATTTTAAAACCATTTTCGGACGCGTTAAGAAGTTTAAAGTCTGGTTCGTAAGAACCTCTTTTTTTTAGAAAATCCAGGTTAAAATACTTTTCAACTTGGTCAAGGTACTATATTTCTTAAAAATAGGTTTACTACTCTAACGCAATGCGCGCCTTTTTATCCGTGACAATAAGAGGGTTTGATTAGGGGGTACAACTCGGTTCTGAGTACGCGAAAGCGACAGTTCCTGTCAAATTAGTTCTTTTCAAAGTAGAAGATATTGCCCGTAAGTAGTTCTATTAGCAAGTACTTGGATTATCAATTGGTTGTGTGAATTGCATTCGAACCTGTCTTTATCAATTAATTTTAATTACTTTATTTACTACCGTGCACTCTTCAAAACTACTATTTTCAATCACCTTAGATACACACCTTAACAATAGATAGCGATAGATTGACACTTGGTCTCTGTGGATACGATAATCTTTTATATTACTCTGACGCGTTCGTACACTTGCGAAAAAATACGCATCACTTGGGCTTTGAACAAGATACAAATAACCTTTTAGCTTCACGTCTTGGGCTTTGAACAAGACACCAAAACACCATTTCCTCCCATAGAATAGGAGGAACTAGGATCGCTCTGATTTCCCTGTTTCGGTAAACTGGAATACGTAGGCATAAGATTGAAAGAAAAATCTTAGCGAGCACACTACTCAAATAAACCTAAAATCCCGTACCTTCATACACCAATCGAAAACATCCGTCCTAACATCTTAACCGATAGCCTAAACACCCCTTTTTAACAAAATAAACTAGGAGAAACCCACACTTTGGATAGCATCTGTAAACCAACAGTCTTGACTGTTCAACCTCAGTATGCAAGTAGGGTTAATTGGAGACATCTATTTCCCTTCCTTCATTAGCTTCAATAGGATAAAAAATGAATCGAACTGTAGTACCAGAGCGATCGTGCTTCGCAACCACATCCAAAATCACTCGCTACAATGTGGTGGCGTAATTAATTTTTGTCAAGGCCTAAGGGGGTCTAGGCTATGATGGCTTGTTTTTTGCACTTCTCCATGCAAGAAAATGCTTATAAAAAGGGGGGAACGAGGATTCATTTGCACACTTTATGCAAATTTCTCTCCCCAACCTTTTTTGCTCTGCAACTTGTCTCTTCACTGGAGTTTATCTCGCCGTCGTCAGCCTTCATCTTCTACCTCCAGATCTTCATCTTCAAGCCTTAGATCTTCAAGTAAGTTCTCCATCATTTGCTTGTTAGTCTTAGGATAGTTCTTGATTTTCTGGGAATGCATGAATTTTTCGGTTGAAGTTCATGCGTTCGTTGATGAACACATGAACATTTCGGCTGAAGTTCATGCGTTCGTTGAAGAATTAATGTTGGAGCTGTAAAGCGACAAGCAAAAATATTATTTTCGAAAGAATTCCCTCCGAGATTTATGTCGTGTCCACAGAGATCGGTTCTATTAAACTGTCGTTCGACAATTTAAATGTTAATGAGTTTGAGTTTAAAGTAGTTTTAAGTTAAATGCGGGAAAGTAAATAAGAACATAAAAAGTATACATTCTTCGGAGAAAAGAAACTTATCAAGCATACATATAATCCACTCGTCACAAACATAAATTTATCGATCATTTTCACTATACTACAATACTCATCAAAATCATCCAGTATCGCTCACAACAGTGTCCATCTCTGGCACACTGAGCTGAGAGAACAACCGTATAACTCTCGTCGTCACTCTCACGCACGACGCCTCGAAACACGGAAGACATTAAGTTTCGACACCAAAAATATTATTCTCTAAATCTATCTCTAGCATCTAGACAATAGATATCCATCCCTAATCAAGATTCATGATGTTTATCTCTAACACAACACAAATCCAAACATAAATGCTAAAATATCAAGGAAGACATCGATAATGATTTGTAAAGCATGTTTCATACAACGCCATGGGCGACAAATATACATGTGTTCAGAGTAAGTACATATACACAACCCAACAAAGAAGAAAAACACAAAGAAGAAGAGAAATGAACCAAACATCTCGCGGATTTTCAAAGCCAATCGACGATCAATCCACCCCGATTCATCTGTGTGCAAGCTTCAAAGTTGTTTTCTAGCTATCTCTACCAAAGAATGAGGTTGATGAAGTTGGGAGAGCAAAAATCACCCCCAAACAACATAACATAACAAAAATGAAGTAAAATGAATTATATACAAAATTCTGTCTCAGACGCTTCTCCCGACGGAAGAATGGCTTCGCCTGGCGAAGCTCTTTATTACACTCACATCAGCTGCGTACTTAAACAGGCTGGCAACAAATATCTAATTTCGCCCGGCGGAAAAAGCTTCGGCCGACGAAGGCTCGAAAACATGGAATGCTACTGGAATTTCCTTATTTCCTCATGCCGCTGCTTCGCCCAGTGAAAGGGAGGATCGCCCGGCAGAAGGAAGCTTCGCCCGGCAGAGCATGTCAGTCAGCAAATCTTCTGGTGTAATTCGCCCGGCGAAAGGCAGTATCGCCCAGCGACACTAGCTTCGCCCAGTGAAATCTGGCTGACTGCACTTCTTTATTTTGGCTTCCAGCTTCTATACAATGGCTTTCTTTCTTTGTCTTCTTCCTTTTATTGATCCAAATGGTACATCCTGGAGCTTTTATTACTCATTGCTCCAACAATGCTTAATTGCCTACAAAATGAATGGAAAACTATTAATCGTTACACAAATGAATCAAAAACACAAGTATACACTAAATAATGTATTTATACACAAAGTTGGAGATTTATTCAATAAAATTACATTAAAACATGATAAGTGTCACAAAACTATATATACAAAACACTACAAATTGACACTTATCAAACTCTCCCCAACTTACATAATTGTTTGTCCTCAAACAAAGCCAAACAACTTAAAGAAACAAAATACGAAAATCCAAGAATCACGAATCAACACGTTTTGAAAACGGAAAATAAATGTATGGTTCAAATGAAAAACGGTACACACAAAGTAAATACTTACCACTAAACTACGACGATAACATAGTCATGAAACAAATGCAAAATACAAAAATCATGCCAAACGTCCTAAAACAACACAAGTTCAAATGTGAATCACACCTAGCAAAAACAATCATCGGTAGATGAAAAACACAAAATGGGGTACTTATCACTCACACAACAATCATGCAAACAATAGACTAAATTATGCAACCATACAAAAATTCACATTGAACATATAAAGGCATGAATCACAAGGACTTTCAAGGTTGTAGCGTGGTCGGGTAAACAAACAAGGGACAATTTCTAAAGGTAATTGAAACAAAAACTTGCCTAAACCTAAGGGAGTGATAAACTCACAAAGACTCAAACCAAAAATTCCAATCAACTTCTTCCAAAATCCCAAGTGTTACACAACACACAATACTTATTTAGCACAATTATTTGAACTCTTTTTGTTTCCTTTCTCAAGGATTTTATTTTTCTTTCTTTTTTTCTTTTCTTTTCTTTTCTCTATTTTTCTCTTTTTTTTCTTTTCTTTTTCATCCTCATAGAAACCAACCAATAAGTCAACAATCAATCTCTCCCCAACTTGAATTCTACCACATCATCATGTGAATACTCCCTACTTTCTAAGGCAAGGCAAAAATTCATACAACAACACAAAGTTGAGGGTTCATGAAAAAATAATCAATCAAAATCCATACAAAAAGTAAATTTGACACTCATAGACAAGCATCAAACTCAAACAACATGGATAATGACCAAAGGCTCAAAGGGGTTACAAATGATCACACACTCACAAGGTGAATTAACTATTTGTCTAAGGTAGTTGTGCTCAAAATGAAACAAAAATGCCTTGATCCTTTTCATGCTTTCATATAATCAACACAAATAAAAGATTAAGCATAATAAAATCCAGTTAAAACAAGAATGTTGGCACTCTGTGCATATATGAACAATAGAAGGCTTCCTCACAAAAAGGGTGGTAACTAAAGTGATTCACAAATGAACAAGTATACAAAAGAATGAATGGCATAGAAGTTGTAAAAAGCCTAAGTATCATGAATACGCTAAAGTCTAGAAAGCGATAAACACATACCTTGGACGTGTACCAAACTTTAAACACTATCATTACCATGCATTCGCAAGTTGAAACGATAAAAAATGGATAAACACCTCAAGCGACTTCAAATAGTTGGACCAAAATTGGAATCCAAACAACAACAAAAAATATTAGAAACTAAAAACAATAAAACATGCTTGTTTTACGTCGTAAGCTCGACGCCTTTACTGTGCTTAGCTAGTAACTTCCTCCCTTCATGCCATGGTGATGCCTCACCGTGCAAACCAAAAGTAAGTGTCCTAACCAACCACTTGAACAAACATTAAAACAAAACAAGTATATACATCACGGGTAAAATGTACAAGTATCGAAGTATGCTTATGCACAAGTATAGTAACAAAATTTAAAACAAGATTATATACAATATGGACATTATGTACAAAACTCAAAAATAAAGAAACTATCGCAATGCGATTCAATAAAAAGACCAATCCCCAGCAACGGCGCCATTTTGTTGGAGCGGTAAAGCGGCAAGAAAAAATATTATTTTTGGAAGAATTCCCTCCGGGATTTATGTCGTGTCCACAGAGATCAGTGTTATTGAACTGCCGTTCGACAATTTAAATGTTAATGAGTTTGGGTTTAAAATGGTTTTAAGGTAAATGCGGGAAAGTAAATAAGAACATAAAAAGTATACATTCTTCGGAGAAAAGAAACTTATCAAGCATACATATAATCCACTCGTCACAAACATAAATTTATCAATCATTTTCACTATACTACAATACTCGTCAAAATCATCCAGTATCGCTCACAACAGTGTCCATCTCTGGTACACTGAGCTGAGAGAGCAACTGTATTACTCTCGGCGTCACTCTCGCGCATGACGCCTCGAAACACGGAAGACATTAAGTTCTGACACCAAAAAGATTATTCTCTAAATCTATCTCTAGCATATAGACAATAGATATCCACCCCTAATCAATATTCATAATGTTTATCTCTAACACAACACAAATCCAAACATAAATGCAAAAAGATCAAGGAAGACATCGATAATGATTTGTAAAGTAGGTTTCATACAACGCCAAGGGCGATAAATATACATGAGTTCAGAGTAAATACATATACATAACTCAACAAAGAAGAAAAACACAAAGAAGAAGAGAAATGAACCAAACATCTCGCGGATTGTCAAAGCCAATCGACGATCAATCTACCCCGGTTCATCCGTGTGCAAGCTTTAAAGTTGTTTTCTAGCTATCTCTACCAAAGAATGAGGTTGATGAAGTTGGGAGAGCAAAAATCACCCCCAAACAACATAACATAACAAAAATGAAGTAAAATGAATTATATACAAAATTATGTCTCAAACGCTTCGCCCGGCGGAAGAACGGTTTCGCCCGGCGAAGCTCTTTATTACACTCACATCAGCTGCGTACTTAAACAGGCTGGCAACAAATATCTAATTTCGCCCGGTGGAAAAAGCTTCGCCCGGCGAAGGCTCAAAAACATGGAATGCTACTGGAATTTCCTTATTTCCTCACGCCACTGCTTCGCCCGGCGAAAGGGAGGATCGCCCGGCGGAAGAAAGCTTCGTCCGGCGGAGCATGACAGTCAGCAAATCTTCTGGTGTAATTCGCCCGGCGAAAGGCAGTATCGCCCAGCGACACTAGCTTCGCCAAGCGAAATCTGGCTGACTGCACTTCTTTATTTTGGCTTCCAGCTTCTATACAATGGCTTTCTTTCTTTGCCTTCTTTCTTTTATTGATCCAAATGGTACATCCTGGAGCTTTTATTACTCATTTCTCCAACAATGCTTAATTACCTACAAAATGAATGGAAAACTATTAATCGTTACACAAATGAATCAAAAACACAAGTATACACTAACTAATGTATTTATACACAAAGTTGGAGAATTATTCAATAAAATTACACTAAAACATGATAAGTGTCACAAAACTATATATACAAAACACTACAAATTGACACTTATCAATAAACGCATGAATTTTCTGGAAAATTCATGAAGATCTTGAAGAACATGATGAACTTAGGATGAATGTTTTGCATGTTGTGTAGAACTATGTAGATCTTTGTAGGTTTCTAGTTAGAAGTATGTCACGTTTGTAGTCGGGCATTAGGCCTCCTCGACACGAGAATTGATTTTTGCGTGCTTGATAAGTTTTATTTTGTCGAGGAAACTTGTCCTCGCGGGCGCCTTTCGTAGACTTGCAGAGACTCGTCCCCGTTCTTCGAGGGAGAGGATTTCTCCGTGTCCCAGTGTTGTCGACTAGGGCTTGAGGGCGTCCTCGCATTTACTCCTCGCCCTTTCATTTAATTTGTGGTGGAAGGGTGGATTTGATCTCTGTCGTCAAATTCACTTTTGCTTCCTCTGCTTTTCAGGTGAAATGAGCGGTAGGAATGAAGAAGCCGTTCCCGATGCTGGGGTTGCTAACGGGGAAGCTGCGCATCCCGTCGAGCACGCGAACGTCAGGGTAGCTGAAGGGTGATGACTCGATTTTGCATCGTCTATTTCGATTTAATTCGTGCATGTTTTATCGTGTTTTTATTGAGTCATTGTCATTTTGTGTATTGTTTGCTTATGTTTTCGTTTCTTTTTCATTTACAGGTCCTATATCAGCTCCAGAGAAGAAAAGACCAAGATATGAGCTCAAAGAGAAGAAAAGTGGAGAAAATTGCATGGTTCTGCCTCTTCTAGATGAAAGGCGTTCTCCATTCCCCTCAGTGCAAATGAATGGCGCTCGCCATGTCAGAAAAGAGGGAAAGTCAAACATTTAAAGAAACGGCGACCGCCGTTTGCCCTAAGGCGGCCGCCATTGTGCGCGGGAGCAGTTTTCTTTATGCAGTTATGGCAGTTTGCAAAGGAGAATTCAAAATTCGAACTTAAATGTCTTGGAGCCCATTTTTCCTATTTATAGAGTACCAGAGGCCTGCATTTGGTATCCAAGAACCCTGCGGAAGCACTGCCGAAATTCCTAGCCACTTAGATCATTAGCCAAAGTATCAATCGATCACATTGAGAGATTGATACACCCGTTGTAATTTTCATTTCCTTTGCTGCTGATGTACGCTTGGATCGATTAGTTAATACAAAGTCTATTTCCCATTTTAATTACTCGCACTTCAGGTTATTTACGATTCATTTACTTTACCGCATTTTGTTTTCTTTTGATTGATTAATTGCATAATTCTGATTTCGCATATAAACCTAATTCTGAACTTAATTAAAAACAAGCCATTATGTATGTTTTAAAATCCAGAAATGTTAATGTAATAGCGTTTAATTTAATCATGTCTGAGTAGTTTGTTTCGAGTCCGTAGATTGAGGACCGTCATTCCGACGGGACTCTGTAGAACCTCCGATGTTTAGCTTTTGTTTTTAAAATTTTGGTTTTGGTGTCTAAACTGAATTTAGACAACCTTGTCGTGAGAGCGAGGGGCTGTTTAACAGTGTTTCGTCACAAGAGTGAGAAACACACCAAGGCGTGTCCAACAGAGCGAGAGTTTGAGGTAACCGCCGGATAGTAGACATCGGATATTGAGCCTAAATGCAGCGAGAGCGCTTTAGGGACTCATTTAGTTTATATTAGTTTTCAAAAATTACCTCTTAACTACCGAGCGAGCGAGAGCAAAATCTTGGGGTCATTAGGCGTGGCTTGGTTAAGACCGCGAGAGCGTGAGGTCGAGCCTTTAAACTGGTATATCCTTCAGACCAACTTCAAGACCTTTGTTAACACCTGGACCTTACGGAGTCCCAAAGAGCACGGAAATCATTCTCTGGTCTCGTCTTTATTATTGTTTTTGAATTCCCGTTAATAACTAAATTTCTTTTACCGCCAAATCTAGCCTTAGCTTTACACCGTAATAATCGATCACTCTAGGTTGATTATTAGTCCCTGTGGGTTCGACAACCTTTTTAAGACTACACGATAAGCTGTATACTTGCAGTAGTAATCCGACCATTACACAAAGTCGCGACCAAGTTTTTGGCGCCGTTGCCGGGGATTTTCAATTTAGTCATTATTGTGATACTTTCGTTGCACAGTATAGACTAAGGCAACTTTTTATTTCTTTTCCTTTTCGATTCGTCAATTGTATGCCAAACACTCGCTCACAAGGTGAAGAGTTGGAGCAACCAGTCAACGAAATCGAACGTTACATACTTCTGAGACGCCGAATTAAAGAATTCCTTCTTAGATATAATATCCCAGATCCTCTTAGTCCCTACTCAGACTCGGAAGCCGAATCAGAACCAAAACAAAACATGGCAGATGGCCCATAAAACCGTCCTCTAAAGTACTTCGCTATTCCGTCACAGGATGAACCACATAATAGCATTGCTGCCCCAGCCATTAACCGTAATGATTTCGAGCTGAAACCTTCGCTAATATCCGCAGTTCAACAAAACCAATTTTCAGGTAATGCCGCGGATGACCCAAACCTTCATTTATCAATATTCGTGCAATATGCAGACACCGTGAAAGTTAATGGGGTTAGTCAAGAAGCAATCAGACTGAGACTTTTTCCGTCCTCATTGAGAGATAGAGCAAGGGCTTGGCTCCAGTCTCTACCATCTCACTCAGTGACGACATGGGACGAGTTGAAGAAATTCTTCTTAGCCAGATATTTCCCACCAAGCAAGACCGCTATGCTAAGAGCCCAAATTAACGGATTCAAGCAAAAGGATAACGAATCTCTATTCGATGCTTGGGAGAGATAAAAGGACATGTTGAGGTTATGCCCACACCATGGACTTGAAGAATGGATGATAATACATACCTTTTACGGCGGGCTGCTGTACAATACCAAAATGAATCTGTGTGTTGCCGCAGGCGGTGATCTAATGGATAAACCGTATGCGGAAGCCTATGAACTCATAGAGACTATGGCTCAAAACCATTTCCAATGGGGAGGTGAACGCGCTGGTATAGAGAAACCAACTCCGAAAGGAGGAATACACTAAGTTAACGGTATAGACCGAGTCAATGCTAAAGTGGACGCGCTTGCTCAAAAGATCGAAAGTTTAGCAATAGCACCTCCAGCAGCTACCGTAGCTGCACTTACACCAAATTGTGAAATATACGGAACCCATGGGCATACAAACGCGGAATGTCAAGTGTTGGCTAGTACTCCTACTGACCAAGTGAACTACGCTCAAGGGAACCCGTATTCAAACACTTACAATCCTGGCTGGAGAAATCACCCAAATTTTTCGTATAAGAATAACAATGCTTTGAATCCACCTAACCCAGCACCTGCTATTCCACCTGGATTTCAGAAAGGAGCGCAACCTACTCCACCTCTACCAAAAAAATTAAATCTGGAAATCATGATGGAAAACTTTATGAACGCTCAAGCTCAGCAAAACAGGGATTTCGCAAATCAAAATGCTCACACGAGCGAATTGATGAAACAATTGTCAAGCAAGCTTGATGCTATGGCTACCCATAACAAAATGTTAGAAACTCAAATTTCTCAGGTAGCCCAACAACAATCAACTAACAAAGCCCCCGCTGGAACATTTCCTGGCCAACCACAATCAAACCCAAAAGGTCATGCTAACGCTATAACTTTGCGAAGCGGAACAGAGTACGATGGACCTGTTGACCCGAGATTCCAAAATTCAGCCATGCACCAAAATTCACCAAAGGGAACTGAGAAAATAAAAGAACCTAACACGGAGAAGGAAGATGAAAGCAGAAGGGCCGCAGAGGGAGAAACACCGTATGTGCCTCCGCCACCATATAAACCACCAGTGCCTTATCCCCAAAGATTAGCTAAATCCAAAAACGAAGGACAGTTTAAGAAATTCCTAGAGCTTCTAAAGCAACTGAATATAACGATACCTTTCACATAAGCTATTACGCAAATGCCCTCATATGCCAAATTCCTTAAAAAGATCCTGTTAAACAAGAAAAAGTTAGAAGATAACGAAACCGTTATGCTCACTGCCGAGTGTAGTGCCATACTTCAAAATAACATGCCTCATAAACTAAAAGATCCAGGTAGCTTTTCCATACCTTGTGTAATCGGAAAAACTGTCATAGACAAAGCGTTATGCGACTTAGGAGCCAGTGTTAGCCTAATGCCCCTATCCACATGTAAGAAACTTGAATTAGGAGGCTTGAGGCCAACGAAGATGTCGCTACAACTAGCAGACTGTTCTGTGATATATCCAGTAGGTATGTTAGAAAACGTGCCAGTTCGCATAGGTCAGTTTTATATTCCAACAGATTTCGTGATAATGGACATTAAGGAAGATTCTAATATACCAATTATCTTAGGTAGACCGTTCTTAGCAACAGCTGGAGCTATAATAGATGTGAAGAAAGGAAAGTTAACTTTCGAAGTAGGGGAAGAAAAAGTCGAATTTATTTTGGCCCAATTCCTAAAAGCCCCTACTTTAGACGATTCATGATGTTTTCTAGACGTTATCAACGAATGCGTCATAGAAATGGAGAAGGAACCGACAAGGTACACGGAAGTACTAAAGATTCCAGCCCCTCCAATATTCAAAGACGATAATTGGTGTGAGCCATATGAAGATGATAGTCTAAGAGAATGCCTAGCACTCACACCCGATCCAATGCCTTGCCCAAAGAAACCATCTGTAGAACTCAAAACATTACCCAAAGATCTAAGATATGAATTCTTAGATACTGAACTTGAAAAGCCAGTAATAGTTAATGCCGATTTATGACAAATAGAAACCGAGAAATTATTGGAAGTCTTAAGGAAGTATCCCACAGCTCTCGGATATAACATCTCCGATCTAAAAGGGATAAGTCCCTCTATATATATGCATCACATCATGATGGAGGAAGATTGTAAGACATCCAGAGAGCATCAAATACGGTTGAACCCTGTCCTAAGCGACGTAGTGAAGAGAGAAGTGCAAAATCTATTGGAAGCAGGAATCATATATCCAATATCTGACAGCAAATGGGTCAGCCCAGTGCATGTCGTACCAAAAAAGGGTGGTGTTACAGTTGTAACCAACGAAAAAGGCGAGTCTGTAGCCAAACGAACTCAAACTGGATGGAGGATGTGCATAGACTATAGAAAGCTGAATAAGGCTACTAGAAAAGACCATTTTCCTTTACCCTTCATAGACTAAATGCTTGAACGGCTAGCCAAACATTCATATTTTTGTTACTTAGACGGATACTCAGGATTTTTCCAAATACCTATTCACCCTGATGACCAAGAAAAGACAACTTACACCTGCCCCTATGGTACATTTGCATATCGTCGAATGCCGTTTGGACTGTGTAATGCTCCCGCAACATTTCAGAGATGCATGATGTCGATCTTCGCAGATTTCATAGACGACGTAATGGAAGTCTTTATGGACGATTTCTCTGTATGTGGGGGAAGTTTCAAACACTGTCTGTCAAACCTTGAGTTGGTACTCGAACGATGTGTCAAAGTGAACCTTGTGCTAAATTGGGAGAAGTGCCATTTCATGGTGCGACAAGGTATAGTTCTTGGACATGTAGTATCCGACAGAGATATTGAAGTAGACAAAGCAAAAATAGAAGTAATAGAAAATCTTCAACCACCCAAAACAGTTAGAGAAGTACGAAGTTTTCTAGGTCATGTCGGCTTTTACCGACGATTCATTAAAGACTTCTCTAAGATTACAAAACCATTGACTGGACTACTAATGAAAGAAGCTGAATTTGTATTCGATGAAGAATGCTTGAAAGCATTTGAACATCTGAAGAATGCTCTTATTACTGCACCAATTATGCAACCACTTGATTAGAGTTTTCCATTTGAAATAATGTGTGACGCTAGCAACTATGCTGTAGGCGCAGTCTTAGGACAAAGAAAGGATAAAAGGCTTCATACTATTTACTACGCAAGTAGAACCTTAGACAACGCGCAGATGAACTATGCGACCACAGAAAAAGAACTCCTAGCTGTTGTGTTCGCCTTAGACAAATTTCGTTCCTATTTGGTAGGAGCAAAAATTGTTATCTATACCGATCATACCGCTATTAGGTACCTGTTAGCTAAAAAGGATGCCAAACCAAGACTCTTGAGATGGATTTTGCTCTTACAAGAATTCGATTTGGAAATAAAGGATAAGAAAGGTATAGAGAATGTGGTAGCAGATCATCTCTCTAGGATTGAGGATCTAAAGCCCGAAGGAGTGCCTATAAACGATGATTTTCCTTACGACAGACTAGTAGCCCAGTTGGAAAGGGAAAGCAAAACTGTAGAATGTTCCTTGTTATTTAACGATGTAGAGACAAAAACCACATTACCATGGTATGCTGACTTTGTCAACTACCTAGCAGCCAAAGTGCTTCCACCAGATCTAACATACCAACAGAAAAAGAAATTTTTCCATGATCTTAAACATTATTACTGGGATTAACCCGTATTATTCAAGAGAGGCGCCGATGGAATATTTCGTCGATGTGTCCCTGAATCGGAAATAGAGGATGTCATATCCCAATGCCTTGCTGCACCGTACAGAGGACATGCCAGTACATCAAAAACATGCGCAAAGATATTACAATTTGGCCTCTTTTGGCCAAACCTTTGGAAGGACGTTCACATTGCCATTATGAACTGTGACCGGTGCCAACGCACTGGAAATGTTTCTAGACGCGATGAGATGCCTCAAAGGGGAATTTTGGAAGTCGAAGTCTTTGATGTATGGGGCATTGATTTCATGGGACCTTTTCCATCTTCTTTTGGAAACAAATACATACTCGTCGCAGTAGATTACGTATCAAAATGCATTGAGGCAGTAGCTTCACCTACAAATGATGCACGAGTGGTGGTAAAGTTTTTCAAGAACATAATCTTTCCCAGGTTCGGTGTACCTAGAATTGTCATTAGTGATGGCGGATCCCATTTCATTTTGAATGTTTTCGGGAGGCTATTACTTAAATACGGAGTACGACACCGAGTAGAAACACCCTATCACCCTCAAACTAGTGGACAAGTAGAAGTGTCGAATAGGGAGATTAAGCAAATTCTAGAAAAAACCGTTGCAACCTCTAGGAAGGATTGGTCTACTAAACTTCATGAAGCTCTGTGGGCTTACAGGAAAGCCTACAAAACCCCCATAGGAACCACACCGTATAAACTAGTTTATGAAAAGTCATGCCATTTGCCTGTGGAACTTGAGCATAAAGCTTATTGGGCCATTAAAACCCTAAATATGAATTACGAGGCAGCAGGTGAGAAAAGAATTCTCGATATCCATGAATTAGAAGAACTAAGACTAGATGCCTATGAAAATGCCCGAATATACAAAGAAAGAACCAAGAAGTGGCATGATAAAAGAATAACGAATAAGGAGTTTAACGAAGGAGATATAGTTCTTCTCTTTAACTCTAGGCTTAAACTCTTTCCCGAAAAATTACGCTCTAGATGGTCTGGTCCTTTCGAAGTTACAAAAGTCCTACCAAGTGGAGCAGTTGAAATTAGAGGAAAGTCGAATGAGACGTTCTTTGTGAACGGCCAGAGACTCAAACACTACCACTTAGTAGAAAACAAGGAATTCATCAATTATTACAAGTTGGAAGAGCTTCTCACTCTTCCCGAAAAATGATGCCCTATCCAATTCTAATGTTGAGCTTCTGACATTAAACAAAGCGCTTCGTGGGAGCTAAACCACGATCTTTAGTTTTTATTTTACCCTCTATTTTACTTTGTTAGTTTTATGACATTGCATGCATGTTTAGTATAAAGTCTATGCAATATACATCACTATTTGTTGCATCTCATTATTTCTGCTATCATTATTATTATTATTACTATTTTTATCATACTAACGCGTAGCTAATAGTATTTTTCCCCTAATATTGTAATGTTTTTCAATTTTTCAGGAGACCCTTCTCTAGGAAACCTTTGACCAGCAACCATGCAGACATTTGAAACCCGTGCCGTTGTTTTCAGGAACGATGTCCAGAGGCGTCGATTTGAGGCTTTGTCTCAGAGAGATTTTGGTCTGTGCGTCTATCCTGACGACTCGGCCATGCAACCCCTTAGCATCCGAGACAGTGTTGTTTTCCTTCTGAGCCAAATAGGATGGTCTCACTTTGCTTTAGAGAAGAGATTTAGCACTTACCGTAGCTTGACCTTAGAGTTCCTAAGCTCCCTCTATTATGATGCCACCCGTGGTTTCGGATTTAGCCGTGGATTGGCCATCTTCAGGTTATTTGGAAACAAGTACAGATTCACCCACCATGAATTCGCTGAATTATTGGGTTTTCCTAATGAACCTGATGTTGTGACCAAAAACCCCTGTTGATGCCTTCACTAGCTATGATCTTGAACATTTCTGGGGTACCATAACAGGAAGCGATAATGCCGACCCTAATGCTATGTTCTCCGAAAGTATTCACAACCCTGGATGGAGATACTTCCATAAGGTCCTGGCTCACACCTTCTTTGGCAAAGAAGAGAATGTAACGTCTGTGTCAAGGGATGAGCTATACATCATATGCTCTGCGTATCTCAGGGAAAGCCGGTTAATGCAGCCCCGTACCTACTTGCTAATCTCAGTCATATTGCCCGTGATTCATTCAAACCAATTTTAATAGGTGGGCTTGTGACCATGATTGTTGATGCAATTGGGATGAGGTACCATCTGAACCGATCCTTTGCATTCGGTGGTTTCTGCCCGATGGACATTAGCTTCTGTTTCAACAGAGGAATTATTGCTAACCTTGGCCCGGTGGAATTCGAGCTACTTATCAATAATTATGTGGTTCATGCCTTCACCTTGCCTAACCATGCTAAGACCAGTGTGCACAACAAAGACAATTGGCTCTATGATTTGGAGGTCGTCAACGAGTTTCTAACTCCACCCGACTCTCCTCAGGCTTATGAAAATAGAGATACCATTATGTCCGCTGAAGCCACTCAAGGTTCCGAGGTCGATCCTGATATGCTTCCTCTGAATGTTGTCGCTGCTATTAATGCTCTCCAAGCTGAAGTAGATTCCTTCCGAGATGAGATTTCCTCTCTCCGAGTCGACTTCATCAGCCTAATGGATGTTGTTCACAAGGAGTTGGACCATATGTTCCAAATTGTCTACTCTCTTAGACAGCACCATGGATGATCCGTAGCCACACATTTCTTTTTCCTGTTTTCTTAGATTAGTTTGTTTACACGTATAGTCTTTCCCCTTATTGTATTGTTTGAATTGTAATTTCCATTCCGTTGTGTACCATCGGGATGCCGACGCGTAATTGTAGTATGTTTCAGTTTCGTTTAATGCAAGTTTCTCTTTAAATCTCTATTTTAGTGTTATGAACATTTACTTTACTTGTTGTTAATGTTTAGCAAACCTAGGCTTGTCAAGAAAAAACCAAAAACAAAAATTTTAATACCAAATCTGCATTCTGCAAACCAAAAAAAAAAAAAAAAAAAACAAAAAGCATGTTGAAAGCAAAAGGCGACCGCCATGTGCCTAACGGCGCTCGCCATGCATGCGAATTGGCAGAACGCGTGTTTTTCTTTGTAAAACGCGCCCTTGCCTCTTCCATTCACCATTCAATGCACTCTTGCATGTTCCTAGACCACCTAAGTACCTAATAACCCTTCACCATCCCACATTAACTCCATCTATCCATATTCTTCCACTAAATCCTTATTTAAGCACCCCTAACCTCACATTACCATATATCTTTCTCATACCCACTACCCATTTCTCTACCCACTTCAGAAATTTCCACAACACCCACATTGCTGAGAAACAACCATGGCTGATAACCAAGAAGTTGACTACATGGGCATTGAGTTCCCCGACGGAGTAATTGGAGCCACCATGCGTTCCAACTTCCACCGAGTATCCAAAAGGCCAGTCTACGCCACGAGGTATCCAGAGCCCGAAACTCTTTGCGCATTGGGGCTTTATGATAGTGTCTCGTGGATGCTCTGGAATTTAGGTATGACCCGCTTTTGCTCTATGTTTAATTTTTCTTCGGTTAGACTTACCTATGAGTTTCTTAGTTCGGTCTGATACGTCCATGACCTTAGCCGCACTACCGGAACCCTTCACTTCAGAATGTTTAACGTTGACTATTCGCTCACTCATGAGCAGATAGCTTAGTACTTTGGTTTTCCTACCGGTGAGGGTCTTGCGACTCAAGCACCATTAGACAGTGATTGGGAGGAAGGAGCCTTCCAATTTTGTCACCAAATAACAAACACAAGAGCCACCAGATGGGAGGGCTTGAAAGCCACAACAATCCATAACCCCGCTATTTGCTATTTTCACTGCACCCTCGCCTCCACCATCTTCGGCTGTGAGAATCCCGGAAACGTGAACTCTAAGGATTTGTTCTTTATCCACTGTGCACTTTCTCGGACCCGTGTAAATCCAACACCGTTCCTTCTTGCCCGCTTTATCAGTGTAGCAAACAGAGTCGGCGGTTCCATCTGTATAGGCGGTATCATTACTACCATTGCCATCTGTTTAGAGTTAGACGCGGATCCAGAAAACAAAGAGAGAATACCTTGTCTCTATGCCGACATTGACTTTTGCCGTAATGCGCGACTTATCAAGAGTTTGCATGGTAACAGGTATCACTTTATGGTCCGGACACACAAGTTTCGAGGTTTTTATTTGCCAAATGCTGAGCGTATTAACGTGCGTCGAAGCACCAATTGGCTGTTTGATTTAGGAGCCCGTGATGTAGAGACAGAGAACACCGAGAGCCACTACCGTGAGAGTATGGGACAGCATCATGAGCAGCCCCGTGCTCATAGCCATGCCACTAACATTCCTGGGTCTAGTACCCAAGCACACACGGCACCTTTTGCTGATTTTGTAGGTATTCGCTCATCATTGGATGAAGTTCTTTCAGAGCTCAGGCAGCAGAGAGAGAGAGATTCCGTGCGTAATGTGCAGATGCAGGAGCTAGAGAGGAGACAGTACGAGTTTATGGCCAGGGCTGAGACGGATTTGAGAGATGTTGTTTCGGAGATGGCGGGACTGCGCGGGGAGGTAAGCCGAATTGTAGATTGTGTCCAGCATGTCCCACAGGATAACCCAGCCATCAGGCAGGATAGACACCATCGTGGAGGACATGCCTCTACCATTGATGTATCCAGGTTCTATCGCTCCTTCTTTCACCTTAGATTAAGACATTGAGGACATTGTCTAATTTAAGTGTGGGGGAGGAGTCGTTTATTGCTTTTATTTATTTCTTGCTTTTTAGTTTAGTTTGTTTTTCATTATCGAGTCATATGCACGTTTGAGTCGTTTTTACTTTACGTTTTCCCTATGTCTATCAACCCCCTTATTTGACCCCAAAGTTCAAAAATTTTGTTTAGACTCAAAGGTATGACGCGTATAGTATAGGTTATTTCATTCTTTAATTTAGGCTAGGTAGGCGGACTTGGGAAAGTTTTGAAAATATCGGTACCGTTCCTAAACCTTAGATTTCCTAAATATGTGATATTGATTTAAATAGACATTATGCCATGACCTTATGCCTAGTTTCTTAGAAGTAACCTCTTGATTAGTTTATTCTAGCAATCAGCACCATCCTTATGTGCGAACTAAATGACGAGCCGATGCAAATATGTGTGATCTCAAAATGTGATTTATATGATTTTTATAGAAAAATGCGAATGAAAGACATGTTCCCGCTAAGTTAGGTGGTCCTCACCCGACCATTTAGCCTAAACGTTCGGACTCTTGAAATTCGTAAGCAAAAGAATGCACAAATGTGAAAAAGAAAAAAATTATTGTTGAATAAGAGATCATAAACACTAACAGGCTCGCTTACCATGTAAGTACAAAGGATAACGGGCTTAATGTGATTGCGCTCGAATGAAAAAGAGGTGAAATAAGATGAAGGATATAGGTCTAGGTATAATTTCGTGATTTGAATTGGTATTGCATAGGAAGGGAGTTTTCGTCCGCTTTTGTGGAGTCGTGTCATTACGGTATCCTTGTTTTCACTATTCAGTACCTATTCGTTTTCACCGTAGCCTAGCAACCTTGTGCTTAGATTGTTTTTGTCATGTCTAAGAGTCAAAACATAATGCTTACTATTCTATTGCATTGGGAGTTTGCTTGAGGACAAGCAAAAGCCTTAGTGTGGGGGAGTTTGATGACTCAATTTCGTATCATCTATTTCGTTTCAATTCGTGCATGTTTTATTGTATTCTTATCGAGTCATTGTCATTTCATGTATTGTTTGCTTATGTTTTCGTTTCTTTTTCATTTACAGGTCCTATATCAGCTCCAGAGAAGAAAAGACCAAGATATGAGCTCAAAGAGAAGAAAAGTGGAGAAAATTGCACGGTTCTGCCTCTTCTAGATGAAAGGCGTTCGCTATTCCCCTCAGTGCAAATGAATGGCGCTCGCCATGTCAAAAAGGAGGGAAATTCAAACATTTAAATAAACGGCGACCACTGTTTGCCTTAAGGCGACCGCCATTGTGCGCGGGAGCAGTTTTCTTTATGCAGTTCTGGCAGTTTGCAAAGGAGAATTCAAAATTCGAACTTAACTGTCTTGGAGCCCATTTTGCCTATTTATAGAGTACCAGAGGCCTGCATTTGGTATCCAAGAACCCTGCGGAAGCGCTGCCGAAATTCCTAGCCACTTAGATCATTAGCTAAAGTATCAATCGATCACATCGAGAGATTGATACACCCGTTGTAATTTTCATTTCCTTTGCTGCTGATGTACGCTTAGACCGATTAGTTAATACAAAGTCTATTTCCCATTTTAATTACTCGTACTTCAAGTTATTTACGATTCATTTACTTTACCGCATTTTGTTTTCTTTTGATTGATTAATTGCATAATTCTGATTTCGCATATAAACCTAATTCTGAACTTAATTAAGAACAAGCCATTATGTATGTTTTAAAATCCAAAAATGTTAATGTAATAGCATTTAATTTAATCATGTCTGAGTAGTTTGTTTCGAGTTCGTAGATTGAGGACCGTCGTTCCGACGGGACTCTGTAGAACCTTCGGTGTTTAGATTTTGTTTTTAAAATTCTGGTTTTGGTGTCTAAACTGAATTTAGACAACCTTGTCGTGAGAGCGAGGGGATGTTTAATAGTGTTTCGTCACGAGAGTGAGAAACACACCAAGGCGTGTCCAACAGAGCGAGAGTTTGAGGTAATCGCCGGATAGTAGACATCGGACATTGAGCCTAAATGCAGCGAGAACGCTTTAGGGACTCATTTAGTTTATATTAGTTTTCAAAAAGCACCTCTTAACTACCGAGCGAGCGAGAGCAAAATCTTGGGGTCATTAGGCGTGGCTTGGTTAAGACCGCGAGAGCGTGAGTTCGAGCCTTTAAACTGGTATATCCTTCAGACCAACTTCAAGACCTTTGTTAACACCTGGACCTTACGGAGTCCCAAAGAGCACGAAAATCATTCTCCGGTCTCGTCTTTATTATTGTTTTTGAATTCCGATTAATAACTAAATTTATTTTATCGCCAAATCTAGCCTTAGCTTTACACCGCAATAATCGATCACTCTAGGTTGATTATTAGTCCCTATGGGTTCGACAACCTTTTTAAGACTACGCGATAAGCTGTATACTTGCAGCAGTAATCCGACCATTACACAAAGTCGCGACCAAAGGGGATCTTTGCTGGATCGCCCAAGAGCCGTTGGTGACGAGGTCGACCTTTACCGAGGAGGAGGCCAACTTGTTCCCTTACCTCGAGGACCGGGCAGAGGGCACACCCGCGGACTGGAAAGCAATCTGCCCCACAAAGGATGACCGGATATGTTCGGTGTATCCGGGGATGAGATTTCCGATGTATGAATTCGCTTTCACGGAGGCGGGGGTATCGACTGCCCTTACTGATTTTCAAGGGGCAATTTTTTGTCACCAGGAGTTAGGTCTTGCCCAGCTTCATCCTAATGCTCTGGCGTTTATTCGGGCCTTTGAGTTGGTCTGCCGGTATGTGAAGATCGGGGCCATGGTGGAGCTTTTTTTCTGCATCTTCTAGATTCAGAGGATCACGGCTGGTCCTAAACAGAGCTGGGTATCTTTCAAACAACAGAGCAGGTTGCTCTGGCCATATTCGGAGTCTGTCCGAAACCTCAAATACAGGTTCCTGGTCGTGAAGCTTGTCTCGGAGGCGGCCAAGGAATCTCTGGATACCATGGAAACCGTGGAGGTTGATGGTCAGGAAGTAACGAGGCCGATATCAAAATTCCCACTGGAATGGGTGTTTGCTCACTTTAGATATACGACTGATCAGTTCCTCGTTAAGCATGACCAGTTCAGCACTGAGGACAAGAAGTTATATCGAGCATTGACGGCATTCGTGGAGAGTTTTATCCTTGCTTTTCTAGTGGATCAGGATAACAAAGTGTTGTTCGGGGAGGATGGGGAGCCTGCTCGGGCGGCCCGCTATATAAATACCAAGGCCCTCCTCGAATGTGAGAACGAGGACGTCACGTTCGAGCTTCTTGGTACAGATTAACCTTTTGGCGGTATTGTTAATGTCTTGTGCCATGTCCTAATCCATTTTTATTTCTGCTGGGAAAATGTCGAACATGAGGGAGCGCTTGGTCAGGTCCGCAGCGGCCAAATATCTCAAGAAGGCACCGGTGTCGAAGGTCGACGCGGCCAAGTAGCAAGCAACGCTGGAAAAGTTTGTCGGCGGTTCTACTTCTTTTCTGGGCAGCATGTCGAATCCTCCTACTTCGGACCCTCAGAAGAAAAGGAGACGGGATGGTATCGGCTTTTCCCCGATTGACGGTTCGAGCGGCTCTATCGGGGGCAAATTTGTGTTGCCCCCTATTATCTGCAAGGAAATATTTTTGACGGGGAAGGGTCAGTCGTTGTCCCGGACCTTGATGCCTCGACCATTTTGTCTGCTGATCCCAAGGTGAGGAGGAAAATCCCGTGCTAGGATGCGGCCGCTGTGATGAGAGTGCTGGAGGCGGCGCTGGCCCTTGGGGACGCGGAGTATAAGAAGGTCAAGGCAAGGGAACCGAGCCTAAGCTGGAGACCGCGAAGCTGTTCAACAAACTGATGACCTTCCAGAGCAATTACGAGGCCAAGGTCGAACTCTTGAAGGACATGAACGAGATGACGGGAGAGCTGAAAAGGGTGAAGGAGGAAAATGCAACTCTGAAGGCGAAGGTTGGTGGGCTGGAGAGTTTATCGGTGGTCGCTCAAGATGAGACCGAGGTGGAAAAGGCCTTGAAGACCCGGAGAGACTTAATTGAGAGAATCTGCATCCTCGAGCAGGATAACTTGGGAGCGGCAGAGTTCGAGTTTAATGCTGCGTTGGAGCAGATAAAGACCTTTAATTCTGACGTCCAGGTGGTCACCAAGGGAGTGGGCGTTCTGAACCAAGTTGTTGACGGCCAGGTGGTCCCTCCCGAGCTTCCCATCGATAAAGTTTAGCTTTTGTTTTTGTACCTTGTATTTTGTTGGCCTGTGTGCCATTTTGATTGTACTTGATGGTTGGGCTTGGCCCACGTTTGTAATATATTTTGAATATTTCTGGCCTTGTGGCCGCACTTATTGTTAGACGGTGTGGCTAGTGATCGAGAGGGGGGGTGAATAGATCACCTCCTTGAAACTCAAGGATTTAAAAAATTTATCAGAGTCTTTCAAGTTAGCGGAAAAATTATGATCCCGAATCGACTTCCGTCTATTCTGAACCAGCTACTAGAAAACCGGACACACGAGTTTATGCTGGATTTATTAGGATGACAAAGATATATAACACCAGATTGGAATCGACTCAAATGCACTTATCATACAAAGGCTGTTTCCAATGAACAAAAACACAGCAAACAATTTTGTCAAACACTTGGCGTGTATGCATTCAACGATTAACAATAATGGTGATTTTGACAAAGATTTTCGTACCACTATTGTATCTTGAAACTTTAATACGCAACACACCAAACGAATCACAAAATTGTTGAAAGCGTAAAGAGATAAAGATAGAATACGATACGCAGAGATTTGGTAAGGAAGTTCCCCACTTCCGTCCTCGTGTGTGGGTACGTCTCCCTCTCAATTTCAAAATGAAATTGAGACCTGTTATATCAATAATGCTGAATTCGTTCTTTACAAGGTTACAATACAAATCCAGAAATCTAAACCCCAAGATCTTCCTATTGTATGAACCTTCACTTGATCTGAGCATGATCAAGAATTTTCCTGCAAGAAATACAGACAATTCACCGGTTCCACGACCTGTTTGCGAAATCTCCAGATTTCCAAACCCTACGCTGCGGCTGAATCTGTTCTGCAATCGTGACTAACAAACCCTCAAGAACACACCCGTTCTTGAAGGACAAACCAGATGGTTTTTCCTCGAAACCCCCTTTGTATCTTCAACTCAGCTAGATCAATGATCGTACCACTGAACGTTATCTCGAAGATCCCTTAATCTGAAGAACAAAAATGATTATGTGTTGATGTTCTTGAATTAACGAGATTGAGAAGATGATGAAGACAAAGTCTCTTTCAGGTTTCTAACACTGCTCTTTAAAAATCATGCACACCAAACCTGTCTTTTGCTTTGATTGCACTTTTTCACTCTAACCAGAATTCTAGAGCGTTATAAAAATCATGCACACCAAACCTGCCTCATAGAGCGTTATAAAACAGCAGAAGGGTGAGAAAAACAACCATAATATAATTGAATAAAATTATATATAATAACACAGAATTGTACAAGTAACACATTCTCACCACAACCACATATAACATAATACCGCACAATTCTCAAGCATCAAATACCATTACACACCACACATATACCATACAATCATCAATCACAGTCACAAATTCACACACAATTAATTCATGATTTATGCAATGCACATAGACCGACGAAACGACTCTATGCACATGCCATGCGGTACCGACTTCCAATGTCTCTTGTCTCATCATCAGTTCACTCAGGAACTATTGGAACCATCGCTCGTTACTGAGAATCTCAAGTAACTCCCCGTCGGGCCTACGATGTTCACCCGTCGCTTTAAGTCCTCAGGCAACGCCTCATATTTTCGAGGCCCACGACGTTAAGGATTGCTTTAAGTCTCCAAAGGAGCCCACAATCGTCTATAACCACCGCTTTAAGTCCTCAGGCAGCGCCTCATATTTTCGAGGCACACGATGTTATAGCATATTCCCCTCAGGAATCAAACCGTCTCTCAGGACGTTTCCACAATGCACATTATGATGCTTGGCATACAATGACTCATGACACTCACATTGCATCCATGCACATATTCATAATCATGCACATTTATCAAATACCACACTTAGCATTTTCTTGCCTTCCGGCCACAATTCAACCTCACAACAGCACATAAGGCATACACATCCAATTCACCAACTTATAACATAATACACATCAAATACGCACCATTTAAAACAACAAAAGTCGAGATTCGACACTATTCACATTTCCCGACAAAATTTAATCGGCTAACAATTCTCAAAACCTCATAATCACAAAGTACAACTCGATACCTTTCTAACGACACCAAGAATTCAAAAATCGGATAATCGGAACCAAAGTTACGGACAAAACCGAAAACACATTTTGAAAAATCACATTTTTGACATTCTCCTGTCCATACGCGTATCACTCATGTCCATACGCGTACGGACAGAACCCATTTCCTTCACAAATTCCTCGTTCCAAAACCCATACGCGTATTGGCCCATGGCTCGCCCATGTTACGCGTAATGCCAAGATTCATACGCGTATTGGCCCAAAAACAAGCCAATGATACGCGTATCGCCTTGGCTCATACGCGTATGGACATGCCCCTTACGCGTATGGCCAGAGCATACCCAGAAAAATTCTGCAGAACAATTTCTGCGTTTTCCTACCCAACATCAACCAATTTCTTCACCTAAAACTCAGAAAAACAGCAATTTGAAGTGTAATAGCATACCACAAACATGTATGAACAATCAACAATGCATTCAACAAGATTTTTACCACAATCAAATTCATTTCTAATCAATTCTTACACAATCTAAGTTTTACTAATATTCTCCAAATCAATCCAAAAACAACAACAAAACACATACATAATCATATACAATCATAGAATAATCGAGTTTCGCACCCTTACCCGATTAATCGATTCCTAGAAATTGTTCTTGATGATTTTTCCACTCTTTCTCCAATTTTCTCTCTTCTCCTCTTTTCTTCTCTTTTTCCTTCTTTCTTCTTTCTTTCTCTCTATTTTTCTTTCCCTTTTCTTTTCTATTTTCTTTTCTTTCTTACTAACTTAGTAAAAATATCTATGAAATGTCCAAAATACCCCTACACTCAAATATCCCGCAAATGTTCCCAAAACGCGATAAAATATAATCACGACGAAAAATAACATATTTTCGCATAAAAGTCGAGAATAAAATAAAATAATAATAAAATAATCCAAAAAGACTCAATAATATAAAATTGGCAAAACGGGGCGTTACAATTCTCCCCCACTTAGAAATTTTCGTCCTCGAAAATCTTACCTGATTCAAACAACTCTGGATACGACTCCCGCATCCTACTTTCCAACTCCCACGTCAGATTACCATCAGCAGCGCCTCCCCACGCCACTTTCACAAGTGCAATCTCTTTACCCCTCAACCGCTTCACCTCGCGATCCAAAATACTAACTGGTAAAGTCTCGACCGTAAGGTTATCCCTTACCTCAACCTCGTCCATTGGAATAACATGTGAAGGGTCTGGGACATACTTCCGAAGCTGTGAAACATGAAAAATGTCATGCAAATTCGACAGATTCGGCGGTAACGCCACACGATACGCCACAGCACCAACTCTCGCAGATATCTGGTAAGGACCAATAAATCGAGAAGTAAGCTTCTTAGATTTCAAAGCACGACCAACACCCGTTACCGGCGTAACCCTCAGAAATACATGATCACCCTCTTGAAACTCAAGATCCTTCCGTCTCCGATCATGATAACTCTTTTGTCTATCCTGAGAAGCCTTCATTTTGTCACGAATAAACTTTACCTTTTCCGTCGTTTGTTGCACCAAATCCGGTCCAACCACCGAACTTTCACCTGTTTCGTGCCAACACAACGGCGTTCTACATCTTCGTCCATATAAAGCCTCAAAAGGTGCCATTCCGATACTAGAATGGAAACTGTTATTATACGTGAACTCAACCAAAGCAAGATAACCGTCCCACGCACCACCTTGTTCCAACACACACGCTCTCAACAAATCCTCCAAAGACTGAATCGTTCTTTCGGTCTGACCATCCGACTGCGGATGATAAGCCGAACTCAACCTCAATCTAGAACCCAAAGCCTTTTGTAAACTTTCCCAAAATCTAGATGTAAATCTAGGATCTCGATCAGAAACAATACTCAATGGAATCCCATGCAATTTCACCACCACACTGATATAGATCTCAGCTAACCGTTCCAAAGAGAAACTGATGTCAATCGGAATAAAATGCGCCGATTTAGTCAGCCTGTCAACAATCACCCAAATAGCATTATGCCCACGCTGAGTGTTCGGTAATCCCGTCACAAAATCCATCGAAATGCTATCCCACTTCCACTCAGGAATATCCAACGGTCGCAACAAACCACTAGGTCTCAAATGTTCCACTTTCGATTTCTGACAAGTCAAACATGCATACACAAACTGAGCCACGTCTCTTTTCAAACCAGACCACCAGAAAATCTTCTTCAAATCTTGGTACATCTTATTCGCACCCGGATGCATACTTAAATTACTCCGGTGTCCTTCCTCCAAAATCATTCTTTTCAACTCCGCATCATCAGGAATACAAATACGACCACGAAACCTCAAAACACCAAAATTATCCACCTTGAAATCCACATTCTCATTCCTCATCAAATCAACAAATTTCAAATCCAGCTTTTGTTTCTCACTTACCGACAACAAAAATTCATTAGTAACTTTCAACATTCCAAGCCTTATACTAACCGATGTCACTTCACATATCAAACTCAAGTCTCTAAACGACTCCAAAAGTTCCAACTCTTTCACCATCAATGCGGACATATGCAACGATTTCCGGCTCAATGCATCGGCTACCACATTAGCTTTACCAGGATGGTAATTCAAGCCAAAGTCGTAGTCTTTCAAGAATTCCAACCATCTCCGCTGTCTCATGTTCAACTCTTTCTGATCAAATAAATATTTCAAGCTTTTATGATCACTAAAGACTTCGAACCTCGCACCATAGAGATAGTGCCTCCAAATCTTCAACACAAAAACCACAGCCGCTAATTCAAGATCATGAGTAGGATAGTTTTTCTCATGAACTCTTAACTGCCTTGAAGCATAAGCTACAACTTTACCTTCCTGCATCAGAACACCACCCAAACCAATTAAAGAAGCATCACAATACACAACAAACGGTTCATTAGGATCAGGTAAAATAAGAATCGGAGCTGTCGTCAATCTTCTCTTCAGCTCACAAAAACTTTCTTCACATTGAATATCCCAAATGAATGCTTTACCCTTACAAGTCAACTGCGTCAAAGGAAGAGCTAGCTTAGAAAAACCTTCAATGAACCTCCGGTAATAACCAGCCAAACCCAAAAAGCTTCGAATTTCAGTAACGGATCTAGGAGCCTCCCATTGTAGAACTGCTTCTACTTTAGATGGATCCACAGCAATACCATTACCTGAAATTACGTGCCCAAGAAAACTCACCTCAGACAACCAGAATTCACACTTGGACAATTTGGCAAAAAGCTTCCTTTCCTTCAACACCTGCAAAACAATACGCAAATGCTCTGCATGTTCCTCACGAGACTGAGAATAGATTAAAATATCATCAATAAACACCACCACAAAACGATCCAAATGCTCGTGAAAAATCCGATTCATGTATTCCATAAACACACCAGGCGCATTAGAAACCCCGAACGGCATCACCGAATATTCATAATGACCGTACCGTGTTCTAAAGGCCGTCTTCTGAATATCCTCTTCCTTCACCCTTATCTGATGGTACCCCGATCTCAAATCAATCTTACTAAATACACAAGCACCAACCAACTGATCCATCAGATCATCAATCCTCGGAAGCGGATACTTATTCTTAATCGTCACTTTGTTCAACTGGCGATAATCAATACATAATCGCATACTCCCATCTTTCTTTTTCACTAACAAAACTGGAGCACCCCAAGGAGAAACACTGGGTCTCACGAACCTCTTCTCCAATAAGTCACTTAACTGCCTTTTCAACTCCACCAATTCAGATGCCGACATTCTATAAGGTGCCATAGAAACAGGTCTAGTACCAGGAACTAGATCTATAGAAAATTCAACTTCTCTCTCTGGCGGCACATCTGAAATATCAACAGGAAACACCTCAGGAAATTCGCACACAACAGGAAACACTTCCAATGAAACTTGACTATCCACAGTCAAAGATGCAAATAATCCAAACAACTGAGCTTCATCCGCCAAAAGTTTCTTCAACTCTTTGGTAGATAAGAAACTCGAGTCTTCGTCTTCCTCAAGAGAAGGAAACCTTACAAGCTTATGATAACAATCAATGTGTACCCGATTGAATTGCAACCAATTCATTCCCAACACCACATCTAAACCTTCCAACGGTAAACACACCAAATCCATCGCAAAGTCCCTGCCATAAATGGTCAAAGGACAACTCAAACACACTAAAGAAGTAGTTACTGACCCCATCGCTGGAGTATCAATAACCATCTCACCACCCATCGAAGACAACCCAAGATTCAAACGTTCCGCGCACTCAGACGAAATAAACGAATGAGTCGCTCCAGTATCAATAATAGCAATTAAAGGCGTATTATTAATAAAGCAAGTACCTCTTATCAGACGATCTGCACTTGAGGTCTGAGTTCCCGCCAATGAAAACACTTTCCCACTAGTCGGAGCTTTCTTCTGATTCGGACACTTCGAGCTAATGTGACCAGGTTCCCCACAGTTATAACACTTCACTACATTCTTCCTTTTACAATCAGCTAAAACATGTCCGATACCACCACAATTAGAACACTTATCCACTTTCTTCCTACATTCCATCTGGCGATGACCCAATTCACCACATTTAAAACACCTAGGAGCATTAGACATACCTCCTCCACTTGACCTTCGATCAAAATTACCCCTTTGTTTACCTTTATCAGCCGGTGACACATACGGACCACCACGGAACTGTTGTTTCCCTTTCCTGTCACTTACACTTTTATAGTGAGCAGAACGGGCCTTACTATCTTCATCATAAATCCTACAGCATTCCACCAAATCAGCAAACCTTCGGATCCTCTGATAACCAATAGCCTGTTTTATCTCAGGACGCAAGCCACTTTCATACTTCACACACTTTGAAAATTCAGCAGTCGCTTCCAAATAATGAGGATAAAACTGCACAAGTTCCACAAACTTAGCAGTATAGTCAATAACCGACATATTACCTTGTTTTAGCTCTAAAAACTCAATCTCCTTCTTTCCTCGGACATCCTCCGGAAAATACTTCCTTAGAAACTCTCGGCTAAACACTTCCCAAGTAATCTCTTCTTCCTCCTCCTCAGCTTCCAACACCTGACGAGTACTGACCCACCAGTCATCAGCCTCTTCGTGCAGCATATGAGTACCCAGCCTCACTTTATCATCATCGTCATCACAATCCATTACCCTAAAAATCCTCTCAATCTCTTTCAACCACAACTGCGCACCATCCGGATCATGTTTCCCTTTAAAGACCGGCGGCTTATTCTTTCTAAACTCATCATTACCTGCAGCATTCGGTGCACCCTGCACAGCTCGTGCCATAGCCTCCATCGCAGCAGCCAAAGCAGCATCATTACGACCAGCCATATTCTGTTCGTCCAAATACAGAAACTATGGTTAAACAACAACTCGTCCAACACAACTCGCCCAATATGCCAGACACAACAGACACAACTGACACAACCGACACGGACTGGCTCTGATACCACTTAATGTGACGCCCCCAATCTATACCCCCAATTAACAGGCAATTAAAGCACTAAAAGAAAATTCGAAATTTCGTCAGAGTACATTTGAATTCGCGGCATAGAAAGGGAGGAATCACATCAACTGTACCCAAACATAGCATAACATGCAACACCTGCCCAGATTGATATGCAACTGTGGGGTAGCAATCAAACCGAGGAAACTTTGTTCCTTACACCCACTTTTCAGAAATTAGAATTAAAGCGGAAGATCTAAAATCTGATTAACATAAATACATATACACATATAAACAGTTTGTCATACATCAGGTAGCATATGTACAACCAAAATACATCATCAAATATGCAAAATAATAGCACGCGGCCACCCTAACTACCCGGAGTCACATATCAGAGCCGACCGACCAAAAGAATGAAGACGCAACGCTTCACAAAAGAATACCTCCAGCAGCTCTAATCTGCAACGCCTCATAGAGCGTTATAAAACAGCAGAAGGGTGAGAAAAACAACCATAATATAATTGAATAAAATTATATATAATAACACAGAATTGTACAAGTAACACATTCTCACCACAACCACATATAACATAATACCGCACAATTCTCAAGCATCAAATACCATTACACACCACACATATACCATACAATCATCAATCACAGTCACAAATTCACACACAATTAATTCATGATTTATGCAATGCACATAGACCGACGAAACGACTCTATGCACATGCCATGCGGTACCGACTTCCAATGTCTCTTGTCTCATCATCAGTTCACTCAGGAACTATTGGAACCATCGCTCGTTACTGAGAATCTCAAGTAACTCCCCGTCGGGCCTACGATGTTCACCCGTCGCTTTAAGTCCTCAGGCAACGCCTCATATTTTCGAGGCCCACGACGTTAAGGATTGCTTTAAGTCTCCAAAGGAGCCCACAATCGTCTATAACCACCGCTTTAAGTCCTCAGGCAGCGCCTCATATTTTCGAGGCACACGATGTTATAGCATATTCCCCTCAGGAATCAAACCGTCTCTCAGGACGTTTCCACAATGCACATTATGATGCTTGGCATACAATGACTCATGACACTCACATTGCATCCATGCACATATTCATAATCATGCACATTTATCAAATACCACACTTAGCATTTTCTTGCCTTCCGGCCACAATTCAACCTCACAACAGCACATAAGGCATACACATCCAATTCACCAACTTATAACATAATACACATCAAATACGCACCATTTAAAACAACAAAAGTCGAGATTCGACACTATTCACATTTCCCGACAAAATTTAATCGGCTAACAATTCTCAAAACCTCATAATCACAAAGTACAACTCGATACCTTTCTAACGACACCAAGAATTCAAAAATCGGATAATCGGAACCAAAGTTACGGACAAAACCGAAAACACATTTTGAAAAATCACATTTTTGACATTCTCCTGTCCATACGCGTATCACTCATGTCCATACGCGTACGGACAGAACCCATTTCCTTCACAAATTCCTCGTTCCAAAACCCATACGCGTATTGGCCCATGGCTCGCCCATGTTACGCGTAATGCCAAGATTCATACGCGTATTGGCCCAAAAACAAGCCAATGATACGCGTATCGCCTTGGCTCATACGCGTATGGACATGCCCCTTACGCGTATGGCCAGAGCATACCCAGAAAAATTCTGCAGAACAATTTCTGCGTTTTCCTACCCAACATCAACCAATTTCTTCACCTAAAACTCAGAAAAACAGCAATTTGAAGTGTAATAGCATACCACAAACATGTATGAACAATCAACAATGCATTCAACAAGATTTTTACCACAATCAAATTCATTTCTAATCAATTCTTACACAATCTAAGTTTTACTAATATTCTCCAAATCAATCCAAAAACAACAACAAAACACATACATAATCATATACAATCATAGAATAATCGAGTTTCGCACCCTTACCCGATTAATCGATTCCTAGAAATTGTTCTTGATGATTTTTCCACTCTTTCTCCAATTTTCTCTCTTCTCCTCTTTTCTTCTCTTTTTCCTTCTTTCTTCTTTCTTTCTCTCTATTTTTCTTTCCCTTTTCTTTTCTATTTTCTTTTCTTTCTTACTAACTTAGTAAAAATATCTATGAAATGTCCAAAATACCCCTACACTCAAATATCCCGCAAATGTTCCCAAAACGCGATAAAATATAATCACGACGAAAAATAACATATTTTCGCATAAAAGTCGAGAATAAAATAAAATAATAATAAAATAATCCAAAAAGACTCAATAATATAAAATTGGCAAAACGGGGCGTTACAAGAAGGATGTTTAAGAAAAGAACAATGCTGCTCGTAAAAAAATTTCCTGATGTCCCAAGTACCGCCCGGCGGTAGAGGGGCGCAGCAGCGCCCTAGCTTCGCCCGGCGCTGCTAAGGCAGCAGACCTGTTTTGCCCAGTTTGGGTTTTCACTGTTTGTTTCATTTTTTTTCTTATGTTCTGACAGTGCTAATGTGTATACGTCTGTGTTGGGCAGTTTTTGTTTGGTTTTGTGCAGATGTCTGGCCGTTTCGCTCCACAACACGCTTCAAAGAAGAAGCAGACGAACGTTGCTACTACATCAAATGTTCCAGATGTTCCACTTAAATTTGACAGCAGCCGTTTTTTGTCCGCAGAACATGAAGCTCAAATCAAATCTCTCGAAGGCAGGTCGGTTCTCTCAGAAAAGAGGTTTGTTATCAACCGTGAGGCTGACTACTGACAGATTCAGGCAATTTTTGAGAAGAAAAAGTGGGGTGTTTTGATGAACTCGGCTGACCGCGTTTGCTATCAATTAATTAGAGAGTTTTATGCAAACGCGCTGCAACCTGAAGGTGAATTCTACCGATTTAAGACCTTAGTAAGGGGTCGAGAAATCAGCTTCAGTCGGGACGCAATTAACAGGATCTTGGGCAATCCAAGTAATTTAGGAAGTCTTCAAACTGATGACTTCGTGAAGCTTTCCAAAGCAGCCCTCGATTACAAAATGGTTGCAAAAATGATTCTCAAGTCGGGATGTAAGGTGAATCGGAATGCAAAAAGGGAGCCTATTAAGTACAGTCGTAAGAACATGACTCTGGAGGCTCAAGTCGTCCTTCTCTTGCTATGCTATAATGTGAGCCCGCGGTTTCACCGTTCTTCTGTCCCTCTTGATACAGGACTTCTCATGTACTGTATCATGGAGGACAAGGAGGTGGACATCGCCCAAATAATTGCTCAGGAGATGAAGACTTTTGTTGACAACACACGGAGGCCTGGAGTTCATGATGATGCTCCAATCATTTTTCCTTGCCTGGTTCAAGCTTTGATTTATCAAACTGACATTCTCATTCCGGGAGTGATTAATGAGAAGCTAAAATATCTGGTTGATGATAACTATTTGGATCATTTTTTCAAGTCCAAAGAGAGGAAAAAGAAGAAAGCGGTTGAAATAGGTAGTAGCTCAGGAGGTTAAGGAAGTGGGCAAGCGGACGAAAGTGACTCATCCGTTTTCGATATGAAAATGGCATTTAATTACACTTGGGATATGGGTGAGTCACTGCACAGATCTAATCAATTTAATTTTGATTGTATGCAGCAACTTTATCATTTTTAGACGCATCCGGCGGAGTTCACTCCTTTTCCTACAAGGGAGTCGTTCGATGCTTATGCTAATTGGCCTGGGACAGGCGCCTGTTCTATTCGGAGGGGGCAAGCACCTGTGGTGTTAATGCGGATGATAATGATGATGTTGAGGTTAATGTGGATGATGATGACGATGATGATGATGGTGACGAGATGGAAGATGATCTTAATGACATGGTTAATTAAGGGAGCTACAAAGTGAAGGATTTTTTTTATGTTGTTTTGCTATTTATTTCATGTAGTTTATTTTCAGTTTTTTTTTTATGATAGTAAGTACTTTTGGATCGCTTCGGCGAGAATTTTGGATCGCTTCGGCGAGAATTTCTGTTGTAGTGTTTTGTCGCTTCGGCGAGTACAATTTTGGTGTTTTTACACCATAGTTTATAGTATTTCCAGTTTGGTTAAATTCTGTTTTTATTTTATGTTGTGTTTGCACAATGAAAATGATGGTTGTCCTCAAAATTTTGAGCATTTTGGTGTTAGCACAAGAGAAAAGAGTACTTTGTTGACCTTAAACATTGATGGTGATGATAGAATTCTTGATTGTGTGCACAATCAAGGTATGGAATTGAGTTGTAGAATCATAATGTGAATGTGAAATTTTTACTTTTTGTAAAATTGGTCAATGCAATGTTTTGTAAACTCTTGTTCATTTTGAATCAATTAGGACATTACCACAAATGTGAGTTGCCTCCATTGTTCACAAATTCTTGAGGGATTCAAGTAGTTGTTGCTTACTCAAATAGTTTATGTTTAATCTTGCTTGTTGTTTTGAAATTGTGGAAACATAGAAATGATCAAGGCAATTTTTGTGCACTTTGAGTATAACCACCATTCCAATAAACACTTCAAGTCACCTTGTGAGTGTGTGCGTATTTGATACCTCTCTTGAGCCAAAAGCGAAAATTTTGTCATTTTTTAAGCATGAACCCGAACTTTTACCGTTTTGAAGAGCATTTTGATTTAAGTGTATAGTATTGTTGAAGTTGGGGAGATTGGTTCATTGTGAAAAGAGAAAAAGGAACTTTGGGTACAATGCATTCTCAAATGAAATCAAAAAGAGAATGAACAAGAAAGAAAAGGAAAAATCAAAAGAAAAAAAATTTATGGGAGTCAAAGCAAGAAAAGAGAATGCATTGTGAGAATAAGAGTTGGAAGTTTAAGCAAGAATGGTTGTGTTTAAAAAGGAAAATGCTCTTCATGAAATTTACCCTTTTTTGATTCAATGGTCGTGTACATATGTCCCTTGTTTTTAACCTCGGCCAAGTTACAACCGATAAAATACCTTTTGTGATCTTTGTTTCCATAGTTTTCTTGAGTAGTAAGATGATTGCATAAATTGTTTTGGATGTGGCACGATTACTTATGAGTGTGTTTTGTCCCGTGTAAATAATGCGTGTAAATATTTAGGTGATTCAAGTCGAGCTTGAGGGTACTTGGTGTTGCATTGTATAATTTTGTGATTAGGATTTGAATCATATTCATGTTTTGATCCTATGAGTGATTAGAAATACTTTGTGCGTGTATTTGTCGAGTTTGAACCATTGATGTTTTCGGTTGATCTGGTGTTTGGAAATCTTGCTTGTGGTTGTTGACACTTACTTTTGTTTGAGGACAAACAAAGATGCAAGTTGGGGAGAGTTTGTTAGGTGTCAAGAAGTGTTTATTTTCATAATTTATTTCGATGCCTTTAAGCTCTTTTAATTGCTTTAATCAGGAAACGACTCATTAATTAAGCGATTCTTGCATTTTTGTGAATATTAGGTATTTTGATATGTTTGTGTATTTTTTTTACAATTTAGGTGAAAAGATCGCAGCTCGAATCGCACGAAAACGCTAAATTTGGAAAAGGTGTGTGTCGTAAATTAGGCCCCTGCACCGCCCGGCCCTGCTAAGGCACAGGAAGGCCTCATCGTCCGGCGCTGCTAGGGTGCAGGATCCCCAACTTTGATCAAGTTCCAGAATTGTTCCATGCTGCACCTCTTCAGGCTTCGCCCAGCGCTTCACTCATCTCCCGGCGCTCTGATCTCATCGCCCGGCGCTCGCAGATATTTTCTGTGCTCCAGGTGACGCTATAGCTGTCACGTGAACTCATTTATGGCCATCTCCCGGTGCTATAAAGCACTGCCCAACGCTTCTTTCTGGACTGAACATGTATTTAGGCACATTTGGTAGATATTTTTAGGGGATCATCACTTTTCATCTCACTCTTTTGTAACCTAGAGCCTTGTTTGAAGAGAAAAACTCCATTGTTACTCATTTTCTTAGTTTCAAAGCTTGTATGCTTCAATCCTTGAATCTTTGAAGATTGATACTCCAAAAGCTTTGCAACATTACTTGTTGATCAAGCTACCATGACAATGGGTAGCTAAGCAACTCTAGTGTCAAGATTAGTGGAGGTAATCCATCATTTGTGTATATATTGATCTTGTATTAAGTTTGTGAACGTTGTTAAGGATAAATATAGAGAAAAACTTTGTTTATATGGTTTATCTTTTGTTTTGATTCATGATTGAGAGATATGTGTTAAAACTTGACCTAAGTTTCAATCCATCAATATTCGTGAGGCTAGAGATAGTTTTGAATATTGATGTTCATAAATATTGTTCTTAAATGTTATCATATTGATAGTTTGTGTGAGAGATCAACAAAGGATCAATATGATAAATCCCACAACAAGGGTTCGAGAGAAACTTGGTGAGAGGATATGTGAGTTTATTTATAATTAGCAAGTTCACACGCTTTTTCGAGGATATACGTACAAAACGGATTACCGACTACTAATCTTGGAATGTTTTTACAAATCTTTAAAACCAATCTTTTTACCGTTGTTTTCTAAAATTTGAATGCAAACGATCCGATTGAAAATTACCAAAACCTTTGTTACAATTAAAATTTGAAACCCTTTTAGCTATCAAATGACGGCAATATACACAATCTCTGTGGATACGATAAAACACCCCCCTAAATACTTTTCAACACCTAGCCTTCGTTTCAGGCCTCGAAGGATCACCCTGTTCGCGGCCTCTTCTTGCCCGTTAGTATGGGGATGTTCGAAGGATGTGAAGTGTTGCTTTGTGCCTAATTTGGCGACGAAGTCTTGAAACTTTTTGTCCGTGAATTGGGTCCCATTGTCGGTCACAAGGGCCTGGGGCACCCCGAATCGTGCGAGGACATTTCTTTTGTAAAAACGAAGTATGTGGAAGGCTGTGATCTTAACAAGAGCCTCGGATTCGATCCATTTTGTAAAGTAATTGACGACCACGATCAGAAATTTGTTCTGATAAGACCCCATTGTGAAGGGGCTGAGGATGTCCATCCCCCACCAGGCGAAGGGCCATGGGGAGGACAAAGTCTTCAACTCGTTAGGGGGCGCTAAGTGCATGTACCCGTGGCGTTGGCATCAGTCACATTTTTTGACATGCTCTTTAGCGTCGTGCTGCATGGTCGGCCAGTAGTAACCTGCTCGTAGGGCCTTTCGTGCCAAGGATCTTCCTCCCAGGTGTTGTGCGTTGATCCCGTCGTGAATTTCTTGGAGAACGTCGGGGACCTGGTCCTCATCAACATATTTTATGAGGGGGATGGAGAATCCTCGTCGGTAGAGCTAGTCATCGACCAGGATGTACGAGCAGGATCTTCGTTTGGTTATGCTGGCTTCTTTGCTGACTTCAGGCAGTGCCCCCGTGGTGAGGTAGTTGTATACCAGGGTCATCCATCAGTTGTCGTTGCCAATGTCGTTGACGTCGAGCAGCCCCGATGGCTTTTAGATACTTGTGCGGGGGAGTATCTCTTGTATGACGGACTTATTGCCACCTTTCTTTCTGGAACTGGCTAATTTTAATAGGACATCTGCTCGAGTGATTAATTCTTGGGGAATGTGTTGGACTTCCCACGCGTCGAATCTAGTTATCTTTTCTTTTATCAGCGTTAGGTATTCGACGAGATGGTCATTTTTGGCTTGATACTCTCCTCGTACTTAGGATGCCACGAGCTGGGAATCTGTGAAGATCTTCACTTCCTTTGCGCCCAGGTCCTCGGCCAACCGTAGGCCCGCGAGGAACACTTCGTACTCGGCTTGATTGTTCGAGGTGGGGAAGGACAAGACTAATGACACTTTGATTAGGATTCCTTCTTCATTCTCGAGGATGATGCTTGCACCACTACCTGTGGAGCTGAAAGCTCCGTCGACGAAGATGGTCCATTTGTGTGCTCCGTTTGATGGGGGTGCAGGACGCGTCATTTCTGCCACGAAATCGGCCAGGACTTATGCCTTGAAGGCCTTCCTGCTCTCGTAGTGGATGTCAAATTCAGACAGCTCCAAAGACCATTTGAGCATTCTGTCGGCCATGTCTGGCCAGCTAAATAGTTGTCTTATGGGTTGGTCTATTCGCACCACTATCGTGTGGGCCAAGAAGTAGTTCCTTAATCTCCTCGCGTCATTGATGAGGACCAGGGCAACTTTATCGATCTGGTGGTATCTGAGCTCTGACCCTTGCAAGGCCTTGCTGGTGAAGTATATTGGCTTATGCCCATCGAGGGTTTCTCAAATGAGGGCAACACTAATGGCTTCGCTAGTGACGGAGAGGTACAGGTACAGCGTCTCCCCGCTGTCTGGTTGTGACAGAACTAGCGGTTCAGACTAGGCTCGCTTGAGGTGGATCAGAGCCTACTCGCACTCCTCTTTCCATTCGAATGTGGCCTCTTTTCGTAGAAGCTTGAAGAAGGGCAGAACGTGTTGGGCAGACTTGGCCACGAAGCGAGATAGTGAGGCGAGCATCCCGTTGAGGGATTGTATAGATTTCTTCGACTTTGGCATGGGGAATTCAGCAAACACTCGACATTTGTCAGGGTTGACCTGATACCCCTCTCGGTGAGGTAGAAGCCGAGGAACTTCCCTGCCCGCACGCTGAAGGTGCATTTTTCTAGATTAAAATGCATTTTTCATTTTCTTGCTTGATCGAAGACCTTCTGTAAGTGGATCGTATGATCGGATTCCTCTTGGGATTTCACGATCATGTCGTCCATATATACTTCGAGCATGTTTCCAATTTCTGATCTGAAGACTTTGTTCATCATGCGCTGGTACGTGGCCCCGGCTTTTTTTAGACCGAAGGACATTACGTTGTAGTAATAGTTCCTCAAAGAGGTCATGAAAGCGGTATACCTCTTGTCCTTTTTGGCCATGGGAATTTGGTTGTATCCCGAGTAGACGTCCATGAAGGACAAGAGTTTGAAACCCGCAGAATTATCTACTAACTTATCAATGCTAGGCAAATGATAAGCGTCTTTCGGGAAAGCCCGGTTGAGATTAGTGTAATCAATGCACATCCTCCACTTTCCATTTTTTTTACTAGTACAATATTGGACAGCCAGGTTGTATACCTGGCCTCCGAGATAATTTTCGCCTCTAAGAGGTCTTTTACAAGTTTTTCGGCAGCTTGTGCCTTTTCGTCAGACTGTTTGCGTCTGCGCTGCGCTACTGCTCGAGCTGCTGGGTCAATGGTGAGTTGATGGCAGGCAGTCTCGGGGTCAAAGTCGGGCATGTTCGCGGCGCTCCAAGCAAATAAGTCTGCATTATCTCTAAGGCATGTCTTCAGCTGCTCTTTTACCTCTTCGAGGAGTCCTGCGCCTATCTTGACTCCTCTGTTTGGGTTGTCCCTGAAGGTGATCACTTCGAACTCCCCATCTGGTATAGGACGTATGATGGTTGATGCAGGGGAGCTTCCTGTCACTGTTGGAGTGTCTTCATTGCTGTCCTCCTTGCCTTCTTCAGAAATTTGGCTGTCGAGGTTGATTGTGTGCACTGAGAGAGCTGGCTTTTTGTCGGGCTGTCTCTCTTTGCTGGGAAGATCTTCATCCCTTGCCCGTTTAACGGCTTTTACTGCTGCTTCAATCGAGCTTTGCCCTCTGGTAGCTGCTTTGAAGCATCTCCTTGCAGTCTCTATATCTCCATGCAAAGTCGCGACGTGGCCCTTCTCCATGTAATACTTCATCTTGAGATGAATTGTTGAAGGGACGGAGATCAGCTCTGTGAGGGTTGGTCTCCCCAGGATACACTGGTACAACAATGGAAAGTCGATGACCAGGAATTGCGTTTTGATCATCTTGGAGGCCTCCTCCTCCTCGAATGTGACCGGGAGTTCCACGTACTCCTAAGGTCGGGCGGTAACACCATTGAATCATTGCAAGTCTGATCCCACGTACGGAGACAAATTTTTCTGGTTGAGCTTCAAGGCGCAGAACAAACTGGTGTACATAATGTCCACTGAACTGCCCTGGTCGAGCAGGATTCGTCGGACATCTGTGCTAGCCAGTCTAGCCCTCACGAGCAGAGGGATGTGTGAGTTCGGGGAGCCTTTAGGCAGTTCTTCACTGTAGAACGTGATGGGCTGAGAACATCCTCGGAACTTCTCGAGCATGGACAGTCGGTCAGGGCTACAATCGATCAGCTGATCGAACTTTCTTTTGACTGACCCTACAGTGAGCTCATTGTATCCGCCACAGGAGATGACCATCGCAGTGGGGAAGGTCTCCCAGGAGTTGTGGGCGGCAAGCTGGGGAGGATCCTTGAGGTAGTCAGGGACGAAGAAGTCCTCTGGCCGTGTGACAGACATAGCAACTTGCGGGGGAGGACTAGATGGTGAAGCTTCCGTTTCATTCTTAGACTCAGAGGTCTCTCGCCGGGAAGCTTCCCCTTTTTTTGTGTATTGTTTCAAGTGACCCTCCTTGATAAGGATCTCGATGGCGTCCTTCAAACGAACGCAATCTTCGGTCACGTGGTCGTGACTGCGATGGAAGCGGCAATATTTGCTCTTGTACGTGTTGCCCTTCGACGCTGATGGTTTGGGAAAACGGACACCTCCTTGCTTAAATTCCGCCTTAATGCATTCGGAGAGAATGCACTCGCAGAGAGTTGTCAGCAAGGTGTATTCTGTGAAGCGACCAGTAGGTCCCTTATGCTCACGAGGACGATCATCTCGTCGTTTCTCCTTGTCGCGTCGGAGAGCCTCTGAGTCGTCCTTTTTTGTTGCCCTGGAATTCTCCTCATCTCTTGAATCCCGGGCCTTGTAGGCGGCTTCTTTTTACTCGTATTGTATATATGCTTGGGCCTTATCGAGGAGTTAGGCCAGGGTACGAGGTGTTTCGATGCCCGCCGCTTTGTGGAACTCACTTTTCGGCCTCAACCCCTTCTCGAGGAGGTATTTCTTTATGTGGTCCGTTGTGTGGACCTCTACAGCTTCCTTGTTGAATCTCTCAATGTAGGCATGCAGGGGCTCATCCTTGCCCTGAATAATGCCTTTGAGAGTGATTTCCGACTTGGGATGACGTCTGAAAGCAATGAAGTGTCGGCCGAACTGGTTCTTCAGGTCCTTCCACGAGGTAAATGATCCCCGGGGAAGACTCTTATACAAGGTCATGGCCCCCTTTCTGAGGGTGATGGGGAACAACCTGCACTTAATGGCTCCGTTCACGTTGTGGTAATGGAGTATGGCTTCAATGTTTTCTATATGGTCGCCCGGATCTGTGGTTCCATCATAGAGAGCTAGAGGGGGAGGCTTTTCCAGCCCACGAGGGATGCGGGTGTCCATGATATCTTGGGATAGGGGTCCATAGAAGTTGTCCTCATCGCTCGTGCTCGATGACCTGCAGGAAGAGTGACTGTGCCCACGGCTTCTACTGCGTCGAGGAGAGTGTCGGCGTTGACGATGATGTTCACAATACTTTTCTGAGGGCTTGGTCCTCTTGGGGGCAGGAGAACTTCTGGATCTCCGAGGAGAGGTGTGGTGTCGTCTCCTAGTGACCTCTTGCCCATGTTCCTCCGATTTCAATCGTCCCCTGACGGGAAAAATGCTTTGGGATTTGTTTCGACGACGTTTCTGAGGGGGAGACTGAGGGCGTGGAGATGGACTGTGAGGCCTTTGCGAAGGAAGTGGCTCCTGAAAGGCATGTTCTAGCATGTGGATCTTTTCGCCCTGCTGGAAGATCAGGTAGTTGGACTTGTTGTGAGAGGCAATGAAGGTTACAGTGCTGGGATCAACGTCTTGAGGGACATGTATGGGCTCAAAGACGTGACCAAAAGTCTGCATGCGTGGCTTCACGTCGTCGGAGGAAGGGGATGCAGTCTTTCCGTCCCTGTGGTCGGTCTCGTGGACCGCAACTCCAGGGTTGTGGTGGTCGACGTTATCCAATGTGACGGCGACAGTAGAATCTTGATGGACATCATCGTTTTGGTTTGAGGACATGATGATCGAGGAGATTTTAGAGAGTAAGCTTTGGTCTTTAGGTTGAAAAGATGAGGGATCTTGGTTCAAAAAGATGGGGAAGCGATGTTTCCCACAGACGGCGCCACTGATCTGAGGCGATCAGAATGGATCTTCGTGGCCTTCCATGTAGGGCAACCATGATGGTTGTAGGAGAGGGGGGTGTACTTGCAAGGTACTTCGATGCCAAAGTAAATTTTTGGGCTAGAGAAAGCAAGTACAAAACATTTAGGTATGAGTAATGAATATTGAATATTGATCAAACCTGACCCTCTCAAATGAGAGGGTATTTATAGAGAAAACCCCCAGCGCGGGGCCAAGGTTTCCCATGTGGCCGAAATATCTGGTCGACTAGTGGGAGACTGCCAGGTGGAAGATCTAGCGCGTGACCTTCTGACCTGGTCCAACTGTCCCCGTGAACTTCTGAGGGGTAGTTGGTCGCGTGAACCGTCAAGCGCGTGAGGAGGACGTCCCCAACGGCTATACTCTTCCTAACGGCTATATCGTGCCCAACGACTATATTATACCCAACGGTTAGATTGGTTGAATCTCGTTATTAGGCCTTGCCAAAAGCTGGACTGGGTCGGGCTTTGCCCTACTGTGGGTCATGTGCCTGCCCAGTCCAGAACAATATATATATATATAGGGTCATGCTATTGGGCCTTGCCAAAAGCTGGACTGGGTCGGGCCTTGCCCTACTGTGGGTCATGTGCCTGCCCAGTCCAGGACAATATATATATATATATATATATATATATGGTCATGCTAATATACACCCATGTAGGTGTGCATTAGCAACATACACCTTAGTGTAATTTTGTGTGGGGCCCATCATTTTTTAGTGGGACCCACATTAGAAAGATGAAGAAAAAAATAGAAAGAAAATATATGTATGGTGTGTTTGGTTTAGCTTTTGAAATCTCAAAAGCACGTCCCATTGTCCTTTCACCGTGAAAAATCAAAAGCTACAAAGTGTAGCTTCTATGCTACCGTGGTTTTTTTGCCGTGCTTTTTCATTTCTGCCGCCAAACCAAACATGCTAGTAGTGTATTTTTGTGTGGAACCCACTAATTTTGGGTGTGTGTTAGTATTATATATATATATATATATATATATATATATATATATATATATATATATATATATATTCAATGACTTGATTTCAAAAGGCAAGCTGGAATCTATTTACATCATATAAATATACTATGTTAGTGAAGACTAATTGTTGACTAATCTCTTTTTAACTGAATGACTTAATTGGAATAGTTTAGAGATTTGCTTACAATTATTTTAAGTTTAAGATTTATTTCACAATTCTCAAATAATACATAAATCTACAAATTAATTAATTTTTATTTTTGTAATATTAAAAATAATATGATAATCAAAAAGAAAATTCTATTTTGGTGCATTTTGGACCTCAAATAATAAGAAAGATGGTGCTTATAAAATCATCCTCATTGTGAGACATAGACTTGCTACCAAATAGATCCCCATTTTACAAAGAAAATTAATGTAGTAAGATGTGATCTATTAAACGAGACCAACATATTCCCATATTAAAAATATAACGATATTTTAAAATAAATATATAAAGTTATTAGTGTGTGATGCATCATGCATATACGTGAGACTTAAGAAACCAAAAATAAAATTATCCATGTATACTTTAAAATTTATTTTAATCTTTATAAATACTTTTTTTTTATGATGCTATCTGTTTGACGAGGTGTTTATTAGAGGAATGACTCTAATTATATGTGTGCTCTTAGTAGTGGTTATCGAATATAATTATCTGTTCAAAGACGTTTATTAATCGATAACAACCTTACTTAATAAGGCCATCTTTGAATTATGAATAACAACCTTACTTAATAAGGCCATTTCGGATTTATACGCTATCTTCACCTCATAATTGCTTGATGTTTCACCTTTCATTTTTCTTGCAATACTTACATCCTTAATATTTTTTCTACTCAAACAGGAAAAGTTATATACAGACGCGCATTACTGAATTGAGAGGTATGAGTGTTATATACTAACTATCTTAAATTTCGATTCTCAAATAATGTAAACCTATTTTGACCAATTCAAAACACATTTATTATTAAAGTTTGCATATTTATAGAGATTCAAATATACATAACATGAATTGAGTTTGCAAAAGTGTACTAAAACTGAAATTGTTAAAGTTTAAGTGAATTGCGTTTGCATATGCTTAAAAGAATTGAGTGTATGTTCATCTTGATATAATTATCTTAATAATTATCCAAAAAGATGTTTAAATAAAAAGATTATAACAAATAATTGTTTTAGTGCATAATCCATATATATATATATATATATATATATATATATATATATATATATATATATATATATATATATATATATATATATATATATATATATATAATGTAGCATATGAGAATGTTATTTTCATGTGAGAACATGAGAATGAATATGAACCATTAGATTTGAAAATAAATGATGGAGATTATGTGTGCTCTTTTTTTTCTTTCTCCATCATTTATTTTAATAATGGAGGAGAGAGAAAAAAAATCACACATAATCTCCATCATTTATTTTAAAATCTAATAATTCAGATTCATTCTCATGTTCTCACATAAAAATAACATTCTCATATGATATGTTATATATATATATATATATATATATATATATATATATATATGAACGTGCATATTAGTTTAGGCACTACAACATGTTGATCTACCAACGATTGAAAGAAGGGAATTAAGGAATACTTTGATCCATAGTGTTCGGTGGTGGAATCAGAAATAAAGAGGAATGTAAAAGTTGCGGTGGAGGAGAGCTTCTGATGTGGTAGAGTGGGGGTTTACCTGCAAGGTTAGCACTCTGAAGCTCAATTCAGTATGTGAAAGAGTATAAAGTATTCAAATTATGTTTGAAACTTGTTACATAAAATGGCGTGATTCCCTTTATATAGGATAGAGGGATAACGGTCTTGGTATCTTTTAGCTGTGGAATGCAGAGGATCTTTGGATGTGCTCGAGGTGTAAATCTTCTACAACAAGGTATAGCATAACCCTACGGTAAGGAGAGAATTTCCAAGGGTATAACCACATATTCGGTTGACAAGTATTGGTTGGAGTAGCTTATCTCATGGTGGTCGGTCTAAGAGGAATAGGGTCAGCCCAGAACAGTTCCCCCTCAAGCCCTCGTACTTGAATATTAATATGCGGGTTTGGAGAATTTTGTTCTCGGCTTCCGATCACCCTTCTTCGTACTTCTGTTGTTTGGAATGTCAAACGTCTATTTGGAGGCGTCATTATTAACATTCTTTGGTACTGAAACACTTGAGTGTTACTTACGAGAGAGGCACTCATTGATAGGACACATTTCCTTCCATATTCCTAGAACATAAGTATAGAAATAACTAGATTCATTCCCCTTTAGACCTTTCTTTTCTCCTATTTCTTGAGCAGTTACCTATTTTCCCCTTTAAAACATTGTCTCCCTATATTCAATAATGTTAGCGCAATATGCCTAAAAAATCGCGGAAGAATATGGAAAGGAACCAGACGAACCCAACGTCTCTATGGGAAGGTTCCATATACTCTTCTATTGTGTCTATTTTCGCCAAATAGGGTATACTGGATAAGGCTTTTCTTGAAGTGGGGGAACCAACGCATTGAGGTTCCACCATTCCTGCTGAAGATAATAAAATATGCAGCGAGTGTGGTGGATACGCCATTCCTCTTTTCGAGTGTATCTTCTCAATCTTGGGCGTTCACTTACCCTTTACTTCTTTATAGATAGGTGTTCTTAACTACTTGATGGTGGCTCCTTCTCAACTTCACCCATCTAGTTGGGTGTTCATAAGGGTTTACCAAAAATTTTGTGAATGCCTGAAGGAGAACCCCTCTGTCACATTATTCTTTCGTATGTTTCTTTGTCACTGTGGTACCCTAGTCTGGGTGAGAAGGCGGTAGTGGGTTTTCTTAGTACCGGTGATACGGGTCTTTGAATACTTTCTTGAGTTGTCTCCTTTTGCGGATCGGTTCTTCTTGGTCACTCCCCTACATCCCCTGGCTCATGTGACCATTTACGAACTCGAGCCGGAGGTAGAGGGTAATTATAAACCTTTGTTTCCTCATTATTGGTCGGCGAAGCATTTCCATATGGAAAATGGAACCTGTGTTTATAGAGAGGAAGGTTTTTCTAATGAGGACTCTTATCATAAGAAGAGACAGGTAGACTTTATTAACCCCCTAGGTTATCTTGGAGGTGGGGCTCCCTCAACTAAGGCCGATAAGAAACGTTTAAAGCGTCTGATAGATGTTTCATTGCTGATAGGGGTTCACTCTCGTGAGGATCGTCAAATTGTCTTTGGTATGTTCGAAACTTTCATTATTCCTTTGTTGTTGTCTTGCCCCCTTTTTGGATGCATATCTAGATAATAACCATGTTTCTGTATATATGCAATGAAGGATGAAGTGATAGTCCTAGTTCTGAAGCGGGGTAAACAGCCACTCGGCGCTGCAGTAGGCATTTTCTCTTTCTTCAAAATCCCCTCGAAATGTTGCTCTTTTGCCTAACCCTCCGGGTTTGTGAACGAATCCCAGGACTTGTCTTGGTCCTTCTCGTGGGCTCTAGGACTCAGTCTTTGATAATGACTGACCATTTTTCTCCAATCTTTCTGGGAAGGCTCTAGGAGAGGAGTTGGACAGCTTGGCACGGTCTACTAGGCGGGATTTAGTTTCTCTAACTCTAGGCAGGTTTGACTGCTGGGAAGCTCTTTGGACGGACTATGCGCGTTCTAAGAAGCATCGGTTGGAGATGAGTGTTAACATCTTGACTCTTCAACGTGATGTGTTCTTAATGGAGCTACAAAAGGCTTCCACCTCTACGAGAGAGGTAAATAAAGTTATGGCTCCGTTTGAATTCCCTGGCACGATAGGCGGTCAGGTGTTCCACCTGGCGAGAATGATGGAGATGAAGATCGAGGCTCTTAATTCTGTCCAGAAGAAGTTAGAGTTCTTGCGCATTCAAAATGCTTCTCTGACTCAAAAACTAAAAGAATGTACTTTATGAGCCTTGGGGCAGTTACATAGTCTTTTAAGAATGTGTTGCAGCTGGTGGAGTATTTTCACCGCCCACTGGCTATTTCGAGGGAGCAAGTCTGATCGGGTTTGATACTCCAATATGAGAGGGCTGTCTTTATCCTTTAATAGGACCCATGTATCCCACAACCATTTTTTGTACTCCTCATTAAGTGTATGTAACTGTTATATTTTTTGTTTTAACAATGCTCGTAATATTATTTGCATCAGGTGCGGAAATTTAATTATATTTTAGATGTCGTATTAGTTTCAGCTATCTCCATTGTTGTGTTTTTGAGCCAGAAGAGCATCAGGATTTGATTTTATCCCTGCAATTGGTAGAGTTTGTTTGCTACAAAGAGTAGTAAGAAATATTTGCTTAAAGTGTAAATAACCTTAAGTTCTTCGTGAAGCCATGTTTGGATTTTTTATTCACAAGCATGTCGCGTTAAGATGTACACATTTTTTAATAAGATGTTAGTCTGGCTAGATGCGAAATTCGTTCAATTCGCAATTGTGAGGAATGGGACCAGCTAGAAGTGGTCATGCCTTGATCCTGCGTTTATAATAAAAGAAAAGGGCATGAAACCGGTTATACGGTCATGATTTGAACTGTGCTCTGTGTCACAGAGGATACTTCCCCGACCAAGGGTAGAATATCCATGTCCCTCTACCCAAGATAAAGCTCGGATCAAGGTGGATATCTTCAGGCTCCACCACTCACGTCCCTTAGATTGGTAGATCCAAAAGGGAGTGTGTCAGCTATGCAAAAATTTGTGTAGCTCTTTGACAATGGGTATTTGATTGCATTAGTTAGGCGTGAAAAGTGTCTCCAGCAACACCCCTGGGGGAATTTGTTGATGTAGTCAAACATGCAAAGTGTCTCCAGTAACTCCCCTGAAATCTTTAGGTATGGTCGACGTTGTAGGATATTGATTGTTGTAGTCAGGCGTGCAAAGCATCTCCGAAAGTACCCCTGAAATCTTTAGGCACGGTCAACATTGTGGGATATTAATTGCTATAGGCGAACGTGTTAAGCGTCTCTAACAACACCCACTAGGAATTGATTATTGTAGTCGGGCGTGTAAAGCGTCTCTGACAACTCCCCTAAAATCTTTATCACGAGCCTCAATTGCGCTTGTTGTACCCTGGTTCTGTATTACTAAAATATAATCATAAAGGAACAAATGTTTCAAACTTTGTGTAGTTTCATTCATAGTGGACAATTATTTGTATATGTTATATCATAGTTTATGTGTGTGTGTGTGTGTGTGTGTATGTGTGTGTGTGTGTATTCGTGTGTGTGTGTGTGTGTGTGTGTGTTTGTGTGTGTGTGTGAGTATGTGCGTGTGTGTGTGCAAAAAATGAAACATAATCTAGTGATTTTTCTACCTCTTATTTTCACAGTTGGCTCCCATTTCCTTAGCCACGTTTGGGTGTGCGAAAGCTCCTGCTTGGAGCTGACAAGTGCGGGAGACCAGGTTGATTTCCATAGTCGTTCCTTCTCCTTGATCCCTCTGTAGTGCATGGTGTAAATTTTTGGCCCCCTCAAGGTTGGCACGCAGAACAGCTAGCTATCCATGAAGGTTTTGGTATTTGAGCTTTAAGTGCACGGGTGAGGCAATGGCGTCTAGTGTTGTTGTGAAGGACCTGCCCAGAATGCAGTCGTAGAGGCTTCTGCATAGGATGACCAGAAATTAATTGTTAATCGATCGGGGCTCTCTTTCCTCTCTTACGGATACCATTCACTCGACGTATCCCTAGAGATGAGTGGTTTCCCCATTGAAGGCTTGTAGATATGAGTCACCATACGGTATTAGACTTCCTCTATTTAGGCACATTTTTCAAACAAAGACGAGTTGAGGATATCACATGAGCTTCCTCCATCAATCAAAATCCGTGAGATGTCAAATTGTCTTATTGTAGACATGATTACCAATGAAAATAATTTATTAGAAAACCGTATACCTTCTCAAAGTCTCTAAACTTTAGCTAGGTCAATCGAGGATCTTGGATGATGAACTACCTTCGTTTTGTTGTAGACGACCATCATTTTGGTGATTTTCCTTTTAACTGTCCCCTTGGAGGGAGGTTCGCCTAGGGTGTACCTCTAGTGATATCAGCGATATACAAGCATTTTCCTTTGCTGGTTTCTCTTTTGTCTCTTTTAACATGTTCAGACAGTCGTCCTTTCTTGATCAGTGCTTTAGTTGTGTCTTTAAGTTGGATGTAATCATTTGTGTTATGGGCGTGTCCCGTGTAGAAGCGACAATATCTAGATTTATCCATCCGAGAAAATTCTCGAACAGGGTAACGAGGTCGAATTCCTGTTTTCTGGAACTTATAGTGTTAGCACATTCTTGGTAAATCTTATCCGGGGAAGTATTCAAAGGTGTGTACTTATTATACCATTCGTACGTTCCCCTGTGAGTGTCCTCTTTTCTCCGACGAGATTCTTTCCCAATCGTGCGGCCGGAACTTGCATCAGCGGCCGAGGTTGGGTTTTCGAAGCTAGTATTCATCTTCTCTTCCAAAGTCATCTATGGTTGGCCCAGGTTCAACATCTCCTGAGTCGTCTTTACCTTCTTCTTTCCCAACTTGGTGCGGAAAAGATGGTCGTAGAGGAGGTTATTCTCAAATATGCATCATTAGAGGGCTTCTCTGACTCCCTCTAACTCTAATGCAACATGAGTAAATTTAGTGATGTACAAACGTAGGCTCTCCTTTGATCCTTGCATTGCAACTATAGTAATTGGTTGCCTCTTTCGAGTAGTGACACGATCGCAAAATTTCGCCCACGATTAGATGCAACTATCAAGAAAACCATTGAACCAGAACCTCTCCAGTATGACCAATATTAATGCTAGTAGCTTGCACTTAGGAGCATCGTTAGTGTTGTAGAAGTCGAGTCAATCATTGATGAGTATGATGTGTTCGTCGGGGCCTCCTTTCCCATCGTATCCCGTCAACTTGGGAGGACTTTGTATTAACTCAGGAATCATGCTTTCTAAGATATATGCATATAAAGGATGCTTAGGCTACACCGTGGTCAGTTGGATTTCGCTGCAATCCTTGAACAGAGCATGAGGGCCTCAGTCTCCGCCCGGGCTCAGGGAAGGGAAACTGCATTTCTCGCCTTTCAAACGGTCTTTCAACTTTTGAACTTTGCTTCCCTTTGCTATAGAGAGCTCTGACCATATGGAACGCTCTCTCCTAGACATGTCCTCCTAAACTGAGTTTGCATGGGATTAAGCATGGTGGAGGATTTCTTCTAAGCAAAGGAATCTTTCCTCTATCGCCTTAAAGTTCTATTGCAGAATGTTATTGTAGATACCGTTGAAAAAATTGTTTGCTCCTTAAGCACCTAGGTTCACTTCAAGGATGCCGATACTGTGTGATATCTCTAATTTCTCAACACGAAAAGGAGTTGGAACTCCCAGCAATAGAGCTCAAGTGCTCCTCGTTCTTGGAAGAGGAATGATCATATCTGACTGCGGAGGAACCTCAATACTGAAATTCATTTCACCAAGGTGAGGAGTGGTGTTTGGTTGATTGAAAGTTTTCGGTGCTACGCCAGAAGCAACTAGAGCGGCTTCGCGCGCGGTGGCTGAATGAGTAGCTCTAGATCCATTCATTTCCATAAATTGAAGAAATCATAGATACAGAGAACTACAGATCTGTAAAATTGATGAACTACAATCGGTGTAGAGTTTGAATTGGTCGATCACAACTGAGTTTTATGCTCGATTTTATGGATCTCCGTTTAGGCGTCGAAGAGAAATCCACACCTAAAAACTAAATGCAGACGAATAGAGTCATAAAATTCCGAGAATTGAAAATTTTTTCCCATAGACGACACCATTGTTCCGTTGTGGAACCAAAAAAAGAGAAATATGTGAAAGCTGCAGCGATGGATGAGGGTGTACCTGTAATGTTAGCACTCCTACGCTCAAGTCATTATGTGAAAGAGTAGAAAGTATTCAAATTGTATTTGAAACTTGTCACATGAAATGACGTCATTGCCTATATATAGAAAAGTGGGTAACAGTCGCGCTATCTTTCTGACATGGAATGCAGAGGACCATTAGATGTGCTCGAGGTGTAAATCTCTTGCAGTACGGTAAGGAGAGAATTTCCAGGGGCATAACCGCGTAGTCGGGTGACAAGTATTAGTCCGGAGCGGCCTATCTCATGGTGGTCGGTCTGAGAGAAATATGGTCGGCCCAAAACACATAGCAAAAAGTCTCAAGCACTAATTCTGAAATAAATAGAGAGACGAAGACGAGAAACAAATACTCGTTGGTTTGTGACTCTTCATCAACTATTACTCTTGATACTTCATTACTCTTAAGAGGAATAAATTGAATTGTTTATCGTATCGATCTATTGAAGACCATAGTTCTTACTTAGGTGATGTCTCATTAGAGTTTTCATTATTCTGAAATAAGTCATTGGACATCCACCCATATTTGACCCTCGTCAATTAACTAAAAAATAGTAATTATTTATTCAAATAACATAATTAAATTTATTACACAATTCTGATAACTAAATTAATTAAGACTCGTTTTTAATAAATAGATAATATAATTAATTTAAATATTTATGTCTATATAATATTATTGAACCATTTATTAAATAAAATATTTTAATAAAATATTTCAACTATTTCTCACTTTGATAATATATTTTAATAATCATATCATTATTATTTAGGCATGTATCCAAATGTTATTCATATTTGAATTTTTCCTTTAGAGTCTAGTTTGCCTCGTACATCAATAGTTGGACCATCGCATCTATCTTTCTTAACGTATAATGTGATAGAACTTCGACGATCACCTCATAATGCATTTGATGACATGTATTAATATGAATGAGTGACATGAAAATTTTATACAATTTAATCTTCATATCATATCTATTTCTAATTGGTCCAACTAAATTTTTTAATGAGATCAAAATTGAAGTTCCTTAAATAAAACTTAAAACAAAATATTTAGACATAACAAAAAAAAAACATAATGTTATTACAATAAATAATCTTAAACTTCATTTATGCGGAAATTCAAATATGATAAAGCTTATTTTGAAACCTAAGATCAAAGTGTAACACATAAAATAAACAAAAAAGAGTTAAGACTCCCATTAATCTAAATAAATCTTAAAACCAAGACCAATGTAAGTAACATGTGCATAAAAAAGTCTTAGGCATTAAACCTTTGGTTAATGGTTCAATTAGCATTAAATAGGTTTCCTGAACTCTTTCTTTTACAATTAGATATTTGATATCAATAAATTTTGATTTTGTAACACTCGTGTTGTTGTTTGAGTAAAGTACAATTGAATTATTGTCTCAAAAATATTCAAAGGCATATTAATACTCCCAATGATGTGTAGGCTCGTGACAGTGTTCAACAACAATGTTACATGTTTAATGTCTCAAAGCAAGCCATAACTCCATATCATGGTGGAAGGACCACTTCCAAGAGATGACTCTTCCAGCCAAGACGAACAAATAACTAGATGTGAGCCATTTGTTGTCTGAGAATCCTAAAAAAAATCATCCTCAAAATGTCCAATGATCTTCAAGCTATCTGACTTCTAATAAGTGAGCATGAAGTATCTAGATCTCTTCAAGTAGCGTAAAACACACTGTAGTATTGTCTTATGGTGCTTACTAGGTGTTCTGGACTGGGTCGGGGTCTGCCCCTCAATCGAGCAGGCCCAACCCACACGTCTTGGGATGGCCCGACAAAGGTCTCTTGGCACGACCAATGTCGAGCACGTGTCTCACCTCAATAGTGTCGGGCACATGCCACACCTCGGCGGTGTTTGGGCATGCACAGCATAGAGCATCGGGCATGGGCGTTAAGCCTCCCCGGGCTCGCTCCTCCTCGACACTCAGGTGCTCCTCCCTGCGAGGAGCCATCTCTTTCTGCACATAAGAGTCCTCCCCACGAGGACACGTCTCTCCCCGACAGGCAAGACTCCTCCCCGCGTGGACACGTTCTCATGTAACCACCCACTCTCGATGGAATCGGTCTGCCCTAATTCTGGAGATCTAGGAACGGTTACCCCAGGGCGAAGACCACGTGCTGGTATTCATTACGCCACGTAAGCCCTGGCTGTTGCTTAGATTAGGCCTGGCAATCCAGTCCAATGCAAGTAACCGTTGACCCCGCGTTGGGGGCTCTCTATAAATACCCTCTCACTTGAGAGGGTCAGGTTACGCAATCTCATACACTCTAACCTTTTTTGTACTTGCTTTTACTTGTGACCTTTACCTTACTTGAGCGTCGGAGTACCTTGCAGGTACACCCCCCCCCCCCCCCGTCTTTCAACCTCACCGGAGTTGAAGTTCATACGACGTTGCTTGCCACTGAATAACTCTGATCCAGGTATGATCAATGGCGCCGTCTGTGGGAACTCTTGCTTCCCCGTTTTTCCTTCGATAAATCAAAGCAATCCTCTCATTCATCACCAGCATGGCCAACAACCCGTCTGCAAACAAAGCTCTGGACACCTTCCTGGCGCAACTCGAGAACGGAAACCATCGCGAGGACGCGGCTGCCCTCAACGTCGAGCAAGGCGACGTGAGAGACGGGCAATCCGCCTCCCCAGACTCCCAAGACACGGCTTACGATGCCGCCCAGCAAGACGACCAGCAAGCTGCCTTTCAGCCAATTGCTCCTCCGCCCAATGCAAATTCGAGAACTGTGGCCCTATTTGCCTTGGTCAACCAGACCAACCAGCTGATCGCACACCAGAATCTCAGAATTGAAGCACTGGAGCAAGGGCGGACACGGCGGTCTTCCCCGCGAAGACATCATCGTCCACCTTCACCTCTCCGTTCTCCTTCCCCGCGAAGGACCCTGTTAGAAGGATCTCGAACCCCCTCGCCGGTGCGCGAGGGACGTCGACCATGCCTCGAGCTCCCCCAGCCGGCGATCTCCCAGAAGCGTCATCAGTCCCCGCCTCAGAAGGAACCCAGGCCTTCCTCAACCACCAAGAAGAGCAAGACCGCCGAGGAAAGGCCGAGGAACCGCTCAAGGAACTCCCCTCCGCGACAAGGACCTGGTCGACATCACCGAACCCCTTCAAGGTCCCCAACCGGAAGCGACGACAACGACCACATGACCCCTTTATCCTGGGAGATCATGGACGCCCCAATTCTTGCGGGCATGGAGAAACCCCAACCACTGGGGACCTACGATGGCTTGGCCGACCCAGACGATCACGTCGAAAGTTTTGAAGCCATGCTCGACTTCAGAAACGTCAGAGGGACCATTAAGTGCAGGCTTTTCCCGAAGACATTACGAAAGGGCGCCATGACTTGGTACAAGGGTCTGGCACCCGGGTCGATCACATCCTGGAAGCAACTAAGGCAACGCTTTACCAAGCACTTCATTGCGTCTCGTCGACACCCAGAGACGAAGGCTGCCCTAGAGAGCATCTTCCAGGGGAAGAACGAATCTCTCTAGAATTACATTGAGAGATTCAACAGAGAAGTTGTCGAGGTTCATACGACCGACGACATAAAGAAGTATTTAATCATCCATGGACTACGTTTTGGATCTGATTTTTCCAAGTCTGTGGGCCTCCGCAGACCACGCTGTCTGGAGGACCTCCTCCAACGAGTTTAGTCGTACATCGAGCTCGAGGAGTCGGAGGCAGCGCAGATCGCCCTTGTGTCGAGGCACAAGGAAGGCCCCCGCGGCCACAAAGAAGACTCTCCTCCCTGACGCAGGGGAGAAAGGAAGAAAGAAGGCCGCCCCCGGGACTCCCGCGAACAGAAAGGACCAGCTGGCCTGTTCACGGAGTACACGCCGCTTAACGTTCCCCGCGCGCGAATCTTCTCCGAGTGCTCCAACTCGGAATTTCTGAAAGAAGGCATCCGCTTTCCGAAGCCGACTTCCCCCAAACCAAACGCGGACAAGTCCAAGTACTGCAGGTTCCACCAGAGCCACGGACATGTCACAGAAGACTGCATCCATCTCAAAGATGCAATTAAGATCCTAATCAAGGAAGGGCACTTAAAGAAATACGCCTAGAAGAATTATACGCCTCGTCCCAGTTCCCGGGAAGCCCAAAATGTCTAGGAGACGACACCTTCTCCCGACGAGAGTTGGCTTCAGGTCGCCCTCAGCGTCACTCGACCCGAAGACTTTTTCGTCCCCAGAAACATTGAGGGCCAGGAAGCAGTTCGCAACATGTGGGCGAACTTCCCCCACGAGGACCCCGTTGTCATACCCCAAATTTTGACCACTAAGATTTCCCATCATTGTGCAAATCATCATCACAATATGGATGAACCATCATGCCTCATCAAATGCCTCAAGGGTTGTTGAGCACTTACTACAGTCAGATTTAGGGTTTCAAGCCCTCTCAGAGCCTTAGACAAAGGATCAATCAAGGAATGACTTGATCTTCAACTTGTCTAGCCTCTAAAATATCCACAATGGATCAAAAGGACTCCCACTTCAAGGATTAAGCACAAGGCTGCTCCCTTCTAGGTGGGTCAAGTCTCAAGATCGACAGTGTCACCAAATTAGGGTTTTGGTCGACCGGGGCCTCCAGATGAAAAAATTCCATCTGGGCACAAGCCAATGATCCAAAACATAACCTAATATACTCCATGGAGCCTCATGGACCCAATCATCAAGTCAATTTTGCCTCAGGGGATGCATTCACTAAAAATCAGGAATTAGGGTTTCTTAACCTAATTCACCCCTAAGTTGACTTTTGGGACAAATCATGAACCAAGACCTCAAGGAATGATTTGAGGGTCTCTAATATACTATATTGATCCATTTGGAACAATGGATTAATCCAAGAAGATTGAGCAACAAGTCTCAATTTCATCTGCACCACAATTAGGGTTTCGCGGGAAAAGTCAACTGTAACTTTTACTTTTGACCAGGACATGCTCCCAAACCCTATGACATGATTCAATATACCCTATGACACCCATGGAACATGTCCATCAAGTTTGATTTAGGTCAAGGACATGATTTCCTGAAGAATTGCACAGTTTGGAATTCATCTGATAAAAAGTCAACTGTGCACAAAAGTCAACTTTGACTTTTTGAGATTTTTCACCAAAATGGATTTTTAACCCTAAAATGATGTTAATGTATGATTTGAATCATCATTCATCAAGAAAAATTAAGAAAGGTTGGATAACTTGTAAAAGGGGTAACCATAAAACTTAGAAAAATTTCTAAGTTATGGAAAAAGTACCACTAATGTGCCAACTTTAGAGGACCATAACTCCTAAACCACAAGGCCATTGGTCCCCATTCAAAGCTTGATTTGTATATCACATTGCCCTCTACAAAAGCTTCATACTAAGTTATTTCCAAATTCCTCATGGATTTTGAGTTATGGAGTGATCAAAATCAAGAAAAGTCACTTTGTTCCAACACTTAGTGAAAATTTCACTAAGTCAGATTTTGCCTTACTTTTTGCCAAATGTAGGGGGATTTTTCACTTGGATTCAAAAGGGATCAAAACCAAACATGTTCAAACAGTTGTTGTATCATGTAAGGGCTTTCCAAAATGGCCAAGAACATTACCAAATTCAATTTGAGCCATGAGATATGACATTGGCAAGTTGCCTTGCTGAAATCTGCCAAGGCAAGGCAGATCTTGCACTTTTGGTCGATTTGCCAAAATCAGCCAAAACCAAATGCTCCTATCCACTTGGACACCTCAGAGGATTGAATCTAAAGGGGACAATCACTGAGCCAAGCCTCCAAAGTCTTTGGAACAAGAAATAGCATGTTGAACCTAGAATTGCCAAAATAGGGACAAGACTCCAATTTTGGAATAGAGCATTCAATGGAAGCATCAAGGTGGAATGGACTGAGCCATTCTCAACTGAATTCAGTCAAGACTTATCCAAGACCAAGGGAACCACAGCTCTGTGCCCTAGCCTCTAGTCAATGGCTAGAGGAGACTTGGATTTCCATTGGACAACATTGGCCAAACCTCTGTTGCAGTTGCCATTCACTGTGGAGCCCAAAACAAACTTGCTCTACTATAAATAGAGCTCAATTGTGATCAGTTTGAGTACACCAAAGCCATCTAACAGATGCTTTCCTCAAAATCTCTTCTTTCACTCCAATTTTGCCTTCTAAGGCAAGTCACTATCGGGTTTTGAGCTTGAGAGCTTTTCCAATCAAACCAATCACACACACACCTCACATATATCATATAGAAGTGATCCAAACACTCACATAACATCTGGAACACAGATTTCACAAAATCACCAGCCAATTGCTCAAGTTCTTGACAGATTTGCAGTTGAGGTGCCATCTTCAACTCCAAACCATGTTAATCCATTCCAAGCATTCATACACACTCCATGGCACCTAGGGAAGCTATCCAGATCATTGGAACCTAGCTGTAACACCTCCAACACAAATCACGATCACCAACTGCAAGTGGTAAGCATGAGTTCTTCTAACTCTATGATCCATGCAATTTTTGCTGCACAATAATTTGGCCATATGTTCATAATCATGTATGGAATGTTTCCCCTCAATTAATTACATTGTTTGAATCGTGTATCAAAAATCCTAGCCTTCATGCAGAAATTAGGGTTCTTGAGGATTTTTCGTGATTTCTTGTTTTATGTTTAATTTAAATGAAATTAAATACCATAGACATGATCGTGAGGTTGAAACGAGTTGATTGGTATGTGGATTACATGATATGATCAAGTATTCAGTGAGATTGGATAGAAAATGCAAATTTGGGCAAGGCAGAACACGCGCGTGTTCTTGGTCCATGTTCTTGGCGCCATTTTCATAAATTCAAATATTTGAATTTTGTGATTTTGTTTAATTGATTCAAAAATTAATTTCTCTCTGAGTTTTAAGGATTTTGAGTTGATTCTTTTTTTAATAATTCACAAATATGTTAAAATATTTTATTTTCCCAAAAATATTATTTATTTTATATAATTGATATTTTTGCAAAGAATTAATGTTTTAATTGTTTTTAACATTTAAAATATTTTTTCCACCTTGATTTTGCAACTTTTAATGCTTTCTAATTATTTTGTAGGTCAATACTTAATTTTTGAAGCATTAATCCAAGATCACAATTTGTTTTTCATATGTTAAATAATTTTGATCATTTTAATTGAATTTTTATTCAATTAAACACACTTTGAAAACAAATTAGGGTTTTTGGATTAATTCAACCCTCATAAATCATTTTCAAAACATTTGGGCCTCTAATAGAGTGTAAGACCCAATCCTTTTTTGACCAAATCATTTTTGGGCCTCAGTGTATTGTATAAGTTCCGATACCGTCAAAAATAAACGGCGCGATCGTCGCCTTTTCCAAACAAAACATTGGGCCTACCCTCGAGTAGTAAGACCCATTTCTTTTCTTTAAAACTCTTTGGGTCTCTATTAGAGTGTAAGACCCAACCCACTTGTACAGAAACAATTTTGGGCCTCATTCGTTGTATAAGTCCCTCTGTACATTTTCAAATAAACGGTGCGATCGTCGCCTTTTCAAAAAATCAACTAGGCCTCTCCTTGAGCTATAAGCCCCATTCAAAACTTTTGGGCCTCTATTAGAGTATAAGACCCAATCCCCTTTTAACCAAAACATTTTGGGCCTCAGATATTGTATAAGCCCATTCGCGTTAAAAGAAAATCTCGGCGCAATCGCCATTTTAAATGAAAAATCAATTGGGCCTACCCTCGTGTTATAAGCCACACTCTTTCTCTAAAACTTTTGGGCCTCTTGAGAGAGTGTAAGACCCATCCCTTTGTACAGAAAACCTTTTTGGGCCTCAGTCACTTGTATAAGTCTCTCTGTACAAATTCAACAATGCGCTCACTGATAAAACCCTAGGCCTCTCCTTGAGCTGTAAGCCCCAAACCTTTCTTTTTCAAAGCACTTTCTCCTTTGATTTTGAATATACTGTTGTTTTCAATCTTTCTTTGTTGAACAACTAACCAAACATCATGGAAGCTCTACAACCGAGTAAGTGGTTATCGCTTTCATTTACTGCTTTCATATACATATAATTATATTGTGGGGCTGTTTCACTGTAAGTCTTCTTTCATAAACTCATATCAACTGTGTAATAATAGTATAGATATTTAGAGTTTCCCCGGCAACTACGTCTAGAACTAGGTGACGCCGTTTCATTTATTCATAGAAATAGACAACTAGATCCCCAATAGGATCACCAGATACAGTCTTCTCTTCGGCTGTCCTCATTAAGAATTGTCAAGGAACTCTACTCCCCAAGATGAATGTATTCTCCGTGAATGGCATCTTTGAGTTTCTTCCAAATTCACGAACTTTTCTGACTTTGATCGATTCTCGGTGAATAGCATTGCCTTGAATTTCTCGGGGTTTGGGGACCCGCGGGCTTCTTAAAAGCATCGGTCTCCTCTTAGGCATCGTACAAGGACCCACAGGCTTCCTAAAAGCAACCTCGCCTCCTCTTGGGCTTAGTACAAGGACCCGCCGGCTTCTTAGAAGTATTCACAGCCTCCTCTTAGGCTTCATATAATGATCTCTTCCTCCGGGAATGATAGCCTCCTCTTGGGCTTAGTACAAGGACCCGTCGGCTTCTTAAAAGTTTCCAGCCTCCTCTTGGGCTAATTACAAATTGTCCCGACGACCTCCTAGAGGTATAGGAACAGAACTTAGTCATCTTAATAGAACAGTCATTTCAAAGAGTCTACTACTGTTTCTCAAAGCATAGTACAAAAGATGAAACTCTAGACACAGACAGTCTAATATCCTTGAGTCTCAAAGACATTCTTAAGTGACCCCTTCGTTAAATAGGAAGGAAACCCGTAGACTCGGACAGTCTCAATACCCTTCGGATTTCCCACTTCCTTAAAGAAAAGGAAATATCCCTAATCCTCGAATCAAAATCCTTGAGTACAGCATTGCTCATATAAGAACTGGTTTTCTCTTTAAATCAGTATACTGGACCTGTCACTCAACTAAAACAGTTATAATAGCCTCCGCTTGGGCTTTGTACAAAAATTCTCCCCAGCGGAGTCAAACAACGTTTAGCCTCTCTCTCGGGCTTTGTACGAGACACATAAAGAGACTCCCTCATTGAGTCAATCACCCCTTTAGCCTTTATCTCGGACTTTATACGAGATACAAAAAGGTTCTTATTGAGCCAAACAAATGATAACCTCCATCTCAGGCTTCGTACGAGATACAAAAGCTCTCTTGTTGAGTCAAATAGACTCCATCTCGGGCTTTATACGAGATACCAAAGGATTCCCTCGTTGAGTCAAAACCTTTTTAGCTTCTCTCTCGGGCTTTGTACGAGACACATATTAGCCTCCTCTTAGGCTTTATATAAGAAAACCACTGGTTGATCCAATCAACCTTTTAGCATCAAAGTTGTGCCTCGTTCACAGTACACAAACATCAACAACTCCTTCTCCTTCATCTAATTGCTGTAAGCGGCAAGCCTCTGGATCATCTACATCCATGCCACTGTCCCTCTTTTAGCATGAGAAATTCCTAAGGAAAGATAGCATTGCTCTACACTGAGTTAAAGTCTTCTCCTTCAGGTTAAAATCCCCTGTAAAGGAAATTTTGGCATTGCCGGATTCACAAATCCCGGTTAAAGTAATTCTCCTTTATAAACAGTTGTGACATACAACCCCTTCTTTAGAGATGACAAATTCTCTCTAAAGTCTACACCCTTTCAGCTTCATATCTTGGGCTTTAAACAAGATACAAACCACCTTTAGCTTCACGTCTTGGGCTTTGAACAAGACACCAAAACAACCATTTCCTCCCATAGAATAGGAGGAACTACGAACGCTCTGATTTCCCTGTTTCGGTAAACGGGAATACGTAGGCATAAGATTGAAAGAAAAATCTTAGCTAGCGCAATCAATAAAAAACCTAAATCCCATACTCTCACATATCTATCAAAAAGCATCAGTCCTAACATCCTAATCCTTGTTCCCCGCCAGAAACATTCTGTCAAAATAAAAAGAAAGAAATCAGTATTGGTAAAAATACAAATAACCAGTACAAAGGTCCCCCACATTGATAGCATCCGTAACCTAACAGACCGCTGTTTAAACTCAGCATGCAAAATAGGGTTAATTGGAGACATCTATTTCCCTTCCTTCATCAGCTTTAATAGGATAAAAAATGAGTCGACTTGTAGTAAGCTCAAACCGCATAGAGCGACCGCGCTTAAGAACCGCGTCCAAAATCGCTCGCTGCAGAAAAATGGCGCCCACCGTGGGGCCTGTTTGTTTCTTTTCTCTTCACTTGTGTGAATACCACAGGATGGTGCCTCCGTCGGGGAACCATTTTCTGTCAGGAACTTAGGATCCTTAGCTGTAAAGGTCTAGGATGTTTAGGACAAATATATATACTGCTTTTCCTAATTGTTATACGTGTTCATTTTTCTGCTAATGGGAATGCGTGTGATGCCGCATGTGGAAAGATTGAGTATACACTTAGGATAAGTGATGGCGACGAGGTCGACCATCAACCTCAGTGGAGGCTGACCAATGCAACCCATTCTCTCACCTAGACAATGGGCTGATTGTTAAGTCTGAGAAGCTGAGGAGCCAAACCCTTTCGTAGTGCGGAAACTATCGGGAATAGTTGTTACGCGATACTACCCTCATTTGAGGATGGTGATCTATTCTCGGTGAATGGTACTTACTCTAAGATTGCTCTATAACTCGCTGGCGATCCGCTTGTTGTTTTTATTTCCTGGGAAGAGCTGATGATAATGAGTACAGGTACAAAAATCACCCTAGTATATACCTTTGGGGATGGGTAGAGCCTTGACTTCATGACAACGACCCTTTGACCCCATGTTTTTTCTATGTTTTTGTGTGCTGCATTCATGCATTCATTTAAAAAACATTAAAACATTCAAAAGATTTTCTCTTCTAGTCTCTCTGTTTTTCAAAATTAAACTAAGACTGTGATTGCAAATATCAGAGAAGAGGATTACGCTAATGGATTTCGATAGAAGGAGAACTCATACGTACACCTTCAAGGTTCCAAAACTAGAGGATTTGAGAAGGTTAGCAAGGATGATCACTAACCCTGAGGCTTTCAGAGCCAAGCACGGAGGTTTGCTACCACTGTTAAGAGTCCATGTGATTGAGGGAATCATGGATGCGCTCATTCAGTTTTACGATCCAGTTTATCACTGTTTCACATTCCCGGATTACCAGCTAGCACCAACGCTGGAGGAGTATTCTCATTTGATTGATCTACATATCACTGATTGAGCTCCATTTTCTGGACTGGAAGAAATTCCAAAGAATCAGACCATTGTGAGAGCCATTCATTTGGACGAGTCTGAGGTTAGGACTCACATGACCGCTAAGGGTAGCATCCAAGGTTTGCCATCCCAGTTCTTGACGAAGAAAGCCCTGTATTTTGCCAGTATAGGGAATGTGACCGCTTTTGAAAGCATCTTTGTCTTTCTCACCTACGGGTTATTTTTGTTCCCCAACATCAATAACTTCGTCGATATTAACTCCATTAAGGTTTTTCTCATTGGAAACCCTGTGCCGACTTTGCTCGCAGATGCGTATCATTCTGTACACTTGGGAAATTTGTACAGCGGAGGGGAGATCACATGCTGTGTACCTTTGCTTTATAACTAGTTCATCTCCCACTTGCCCAAGTCTACTGCTTTCTGGGATTGCAAGAGTGCCTTACGTTGGTCGCAGAAGATCATGTCTCTTACCAACTCTGATATAGATTGGTGTAATAGGATTTATGATGGAATCAGAATCATTGATCGTTGTGGAAACTTCCTCAACGTACCCCTTATAGGAACTAAGGGAGGAATCAACTACCATCCGGTATTGGTTCTTCGTCAATTTGGATACCCGATGAGGCACATCCCATGGGGTGTGCATCTGGAAGGCCTTTTCTTCAAGGAAGGAGAAAGTGACAGGGCACTAAAGATGGAAATAGTGCACGCTTGGAAGCATGTTCATAAGAAAGGACGGGAGTCTCTGGGAAAACCAGACTGTGTCTCGGTGGAGCCTTATCTCCACTAGGTACAAACTAGAGCTCTCAAGCTAAAAATGCCTTATCCTCATTACGGAATTCTTCCGACGAGGGAATATGTCATGTATTTCATGACGGAAACTGAAAAGCTTCAGGTTACTCTCAACAAAGTTTAACGGGAGAGAAGGTCTTAGAAGAACAAGTACCGCACCCTCGACGTAGAGTGCATCAAAATACAGCAACTGCTGAAAGATAAGGATGCTCTGATCGAAATTTTAGAGCAACATGTTGTGGATAATCAGGATGACCAAAGGAATTTGCTCGCTCTTTTCACTTGGCAAAGGAATGACAACCCGACAACGGCTCAAGAACCCCGGTCAAAGAAAAGGAAGATACCATAATCAGCACCCGATTTCTCTTCAGAGAGGACTCGAGACCCATTAGCTTAGGTTTCTGTTTCTGCACCTTGTAATCTACTGTATTTCCATTTCTATAATCCTTTGAATTTCAATAAAAAGGGGTTTCCCCACTGTTTGATATTTGCAATATAATTGTCGAGGTTTATTTTGATTAAACCAAAAAGGAAACAATTAATATAATCATTACATTCATCATTCTCACATTGTGTATTCTTCTTACCTACGAATCTCACGTTTGTGTCTCGGTTCTAGAGTCAAACTGTCTCATTCGTACAATACTCGGGTCAATCGTCAGAAAAGGATGGATGATCTTGAGGAAGAGAACAGAGAGTTGAAAGAAGAGATCGACGCTCTGAGAGAGGACATGAGAAAGCTTCGTAACGACATGCATGCCATGGTAGAAGCTCAGCTACAAAGGACTGTGATCTCAGAGATCACCTCAACACCTATAGTGGAGAAGTTTGATCCTAGGTATCAAATGCCGAAAGATCGTCCCTGGGGCATGCCTGTTAACTATATCCCGGAAGGATATGTTCCGTCGATCACTGAAGATCAGGAAATCACAACAGAAGCCGCTGGGCCTGAAGGTTACAAACTTCAGGAAAGCGAAGATGCCAGAGGCATACTGAAGACTCCTGAAGGTTACAAACTTTGGAAAATGCCAAGATTCACTGTCGTAGTCACGGTACTACCCCCTGTGGTGCACACTGTCCCGAAAGGACAGATTCCACAGATACCTTCTGGAAAAAAGGAAACTATGTTTGACCGAATGGATGAATTCCAGGAACAGTTCCTGGAAATGCAGAAGGAGCTGCAGGCCATTTGCGGTCAGGATATATTTGGAAAGGACGCCGCAGACCTCTGCTTGGTCCCTAATGTGAAGGTTCCGTACAAATTCCAAGTGCCTGACTTTGAAAAATACAAGGGTAACTCTTGCCCTCAAAGCCATCTGGTGATGTACGCTCGGCGAATGTCATCTCAGACGGAGAATCAGGACCTACTGATTCACTACTTCCAGGATAGTTTAACCGGTGCCGCACTCAAATGGTACATGGGTTTAAACCGTGCTACGATTAGCACGTTCAGAGATCTTGGTACTGCCTTCGTCCAATAATACAAATACAATTTGGACATGGCGCCCGACAGAGATCAACTCAAATCAATGTCGCAAAAGGATAAGGAAACCTTTAAGGAGTATGCTCAAAGGTGGCGTGAAATTGCCGCTCAAATTTGTCCACCACTTGAGGAAAAAGAGATGACAAAGATCTTCTTAAAGACCTTAAGCTCATTTTACTATGACCGAATGGTTGCCAGTGCACCCAGTGATTTCACCGAGATGGTCGGCATGGGCGTACGTCTTGAGGAAGCCGTCCGAGAAGGACGTTTGGTAAAAGACACTAGATCGACGGGCGGTACTAAAAAATACGGTAGTCTTCTCCCTAAGAAAAAAGAGCAAGATATTGGGAATATCTCTCTCAGAAAGCAAAGGCGACGTTATCAGCCGGTAGCAGTTGTAATTCCTGCTATAAGCCCTGCGCCTATTCCTACGTATCAACCTCAGGTTGCGCAGAGCCAACCTGATCAGCCAAGGACACAACAGCCTCTTCAGCAGGCTCGTCCTCCATATAACAGCAACCGTACAACACGACCATCAGGGTTTGATCCTATACCCATGTTGTACGCAGAATTATTTCCGTTACTACTGGCTAAGGGGCACATTCAGACTAAGTCTCCTCTTACAGTACCGGAAAATTCGACTTTTTGGTTTAAGGTGGATCATGCATGCCCTTATCATCAAGGAGGATCAGGGCATAACATAGAGAATTGTCTCAATTTCAAGTCTGACGTGCAAAAACTTGTTAGGAGCAGGGTCTTATCCTTCAAGGATACAAATCCTAATGTTCTCACGAACCCGCTGCCTCAACATGACAAGGCTGCAGTCAATTTGATAGAAGGAGAGACTAACGATGTCTATCAAATTCATGATGTACTCTTGTTGAAAACCAATCTGGTCAAGATGCATTGTAGACAGAGTGGATATGGCCATGTGCCACCTCATAACTATCATCAGTGTGATGTCTGCTCTAAAGACAACCAAGGATGTTCTGTAGTGCAAGCAGCCCTACAGGAACAGATGGATCTCGGATGGATCCAAGAACACCGAGTTCGTGGAGTTAACATGGTCTATACGAACTCCAACGTCATTTAGAACCACGACATCCGTTCGATGAATGCCAACTTGGTGGCGATGTACTCAAGGCAAAGCCAGTATCATAATCTGCCACGGCACGATTACAGTTCCTGTCTGACTTGCTCGGTAAACAAACAGGGATGGTCTTCCATACAAGAGGCCCTCCATCGTCAGATGGATCTTGGATGGATCCAGGACTACCATGATAGGAACCCTTATCAGATCAACATGGTTCAGATCTTCGATATTCGCGTGATGAATACCAACCTGGTGGAGTTACATACTGAGCAGGTCCGACTCAGATTCTTAATATCACATGACTATCAAAGCAATAAAGCAGGTTGCGAGAACGATCGAGGTTGTACCCTTGTCGAGGAGGCACTTCAGCACTTGTTAAATCACTGGTGGATGCCAATTTATATGGATGAAGATACTCAGCAGATTAGTATCAATAACAGGAATCCCACTCGGCGTCAAAGTCAGGATGTCCGATCTGTGGACGCAAACCTAGTGAGGTTACATTGTATTCAAAGCGGGTGTGGCCAGGTGCCACCACACAACTATGACCGTTGTAGTGTCTGTTCAGAAAGTAACCAGGGGTGTTACTTTGTGAGAGCAGCTCTTCAGGGTCAGGTGGATCGTGGAGAGATTCGTCCATATCTGGGTTCTGGACCCATCAACAGGACGCCGAGCTACCTTGTCGATCAAGTCGAGGACGTTGTCACAATCTCTGGTCGTCACCAGACCAGGGATGTTTTTGCCATTATCCCTCTACTTGATGAATCTAAAGTTCCCAACTGGGAACGAATCAAGATTACTTATGATGGTCAGAAAAATCAGAAGGTTCCCATAGTCATCTATCTACCGGGACCACTACCGTATGAATCAACTAAGGCTATCCCTTACAAATACGGTGCAACGATAGTTGAAAATGGAAAGGAAATTCCATTACCCTCCGTCATGAATATTGCAGACATCATTCGTGTAACACGGAGCGGACGAATCTTCAACCGAGGAGTTGGAGAACCTAACAAGGAAAAGGAACTTCAGACAGAAGCTCCCGATCCATCAGTCGGTCAATCCAGTAATCCCGACCTTTCGGAAAATAACGATGAGATGCTAAAGCTCATCCAAAGGAGTGAATATAACATTGTTGATCAGCTGTTACAGACTCCTTCAAAGATCTCGGTATTATCACTGTTACTCAGTTCAGAAGCGCACAGGGAGGCTCTACAGAAAGTCTTGGAGCAAGCCTTTGTGGAACAGGATGTAACAATCAGACAGTTCGATAGCATTGTCTCTAACATCACTTCCTGCAATAATTTGGGATTTAGTGATGAGGAATTACCCGAAGAGGGTCGCCGTCATAACATGGCGCTCAACATTACAGTTAACTGCCAGGACGATGCTTTAGCCAGCGTACTGGTAGACACAGGGTCAGCCCTGAATGTTATGCTGAAGTCCACTTTGATGCAATTATCATTCAAAGGCCCTCCGATGAGAATCAGCGAGGTCGTCGTCAAAGCATTCGACGGATCCAGAAAAACGGTTATCGGCGAAGTTGATCTTCCCATAACTATCGATCCTCACACTTTCCAAGTCACTTTCCAGGTCATGGACATCCGGGAAACATATAGTTGTTTATTAGGAAGACCTTGGATACATCAGGCTGGAGCGGTCACTTCGACCCTCCACCAAAAGCTAAAGTTCGTTCAGAACGATCAACTTGTCACAGTCTGTGGAGAACAGGCCTTGCTCGTGAGTAACTTATCGTCATCTGCTTGTGTAGAACCTAAGGAGGTTATTGGAACTCAGTTCCAAGCACTGTCGGTGAGCAAGGGCGATCAATACCAAGGAGGAACCTCGATTTCCTTATACAAAGATGCTATTAAAGCAGTCGAGAGTACCGATACAACCGGATGGGGACAGCTTGTCATTCCTATTGACAATAAAACAAAGAAGGGTCTTGGTTTTTCTGCAACCTGTACCCAGACAGCTGCCAGCGATGAAAGTATTTATCCCATTCAAAACTTCTTCCACAGTGGAGGTTTTCTTCACCCAGTCCCTCAAGCAGTCCATGCTATCAATGAGGAAGATCCCTCCGACACAGAGGAAGAGTGGAAGTCCTATCTTAACAAGGACGGTTATATGTCTCAGGACGAAACGCAAACTCCTTTTTGCTTTCCTACAGAGAGTCTGAGATTCATACCCAGGTCAGACGTCGAAATGATATACGGGGATTGTGATCCGGAAGGATGTCGTGCTCCGCCAAATTTATTAGAGGAAGACACTCCGATGAAAGACAATTTTGACTACACCTACTATGGCCCAATGGATGGTCTGCCAATGTGGCAACCTTATCCAGGAGACTTGGGGCAAGAGAATCAGCCGAACAATGAAAATCAGCTGACCGTTATTGAACAGAATACCTGTGTCCCCACCATGTCATGGGATCAACACTCAGGTCATTCAGAAACTACTCAGCACGACGATGAATTTGCAACGTTTGCAGGACTTGAATTCATCAACTATACTTTTCCCGATGTCAACGTCATCGAGAGGGATGACTCCTCCAGTTCCAAAGAAGTGTGGGACACCTTGGGACAACCGAGTGGAAAATACGACTATATGGTCAAGTACACCGCTCCTGAAAGCTCTCGTATCAGGCTCGAAGATATCCAGCTAACTGGATGGGAAGACACAGCTAAGGGCACAAATGCTATGCAAAATACAACAGAGGAACTCCCCTACGACAACTCTGCCTGGGAGACAGATTCCAATGATCCTACTCCACCAGAAATCAGCGTCATTTCTGAAGACAAATCGAGGAAGGTGCTAGACTTTGTGATTCACTGAGGAGTTCTCCGCCAATGGGTTGTCTTCGAGGTTCTGAAGGTCGATCATCAGTCAAAGTAATTGCCCTCTTTAACCTTTCACCCTGCCCAGGTGAAACGGATGTATTGATAGGGCTCGCTTTCTGTAAAATTTCCCTCTTCGCTCCACCCAAAGCGACAGAGTTTTGTTTTATAGGGCTGTAGTTTCAAGGGTCGACTTGTTCATTAATAAAATAACGTCGTTCTGTAATTTCCGCATTAATTGTTGTTTTCTCTTTTTGCTTTTCTCAGAAAATGGTAATCCTAAAAAACAATTAAAAATAAAACACTGCACCCACTCGCATTTTCTCTATCTCTTCTAAACACGAATCATCACGTCATGCAGATTGCTTGTTTTAAACCCTGTTGAAACATACGATCCGATGCCTTCTCCCGACTTTGAATTCCCGGTATTTGGGGCTGAAGAAGAAGTTGACAACGAAATTCCATAAGAGATCTCTCGACTACTCAGACAAGAGGAAAGGTCCATTGAACCTCACAAAGAGCCGTTGGAAACGGTAAACTTGGGTTCGGAAAAAGAGAGAAAAGAAATCAGGATTGGGGCACTGCTCAGTCCAACTGCCAGAGAGGGTTTGATAAAGCTTCTCAGAAAATTTCCTGATGTATTCGCTTGGTCCTATCAGGATATGCCAGGGTTGGATACCAGCATCGTGGAACATTACTTACCGTTAAGATCGGAATGTCCGCCAGTAAAGCAAAGGTTGAGACAGACTCACCCGGACATGGCCATCAAAATCAAAGAGGAGGTACAGAAACAGATTGACGCGGGTTTCCTCGCTACAGCTGAATATCCTCAATGGTTAGCCAACATCGTACCCGTTCCCAAAAAGGATGGAAAGGTCAGAATGTGTGTTGATTACAGGGATCTGAACAAGGCAAGTCCAAAGGATGACTTTCCTTTACCACACATTGACATGCTGGTTGACAGCACAGTAAAGTTCAAAATTTTCTCCTTCATGGATGGATTCTCGGGCTATAACCAGATCAAAATGGCGCCGAAAGACATGGAGAAAACTTCGTTCATTACCCCATGGGGTACCTTTTGTTACAAGGTGATGTCGTTCGGTTTGAAGAACGTCGGGGCAACCTATCAAAGGGCCATGACTACTCTGTTTCATGATATGATACACAAAGAAATCGAGGTATATGTCGATGATATGATTGCAAAATCAAAAACAGAGAGTGAGCATGTTGAACATCTGTCAAAATTGTTCGAACGTCTAAGGAAATTCAAGCTCTGCTTGAATCCTAACAAGTGCACCTTCGGTGTCCATTCAGGGAAACTACTAGGGTTCATCGTCAGCCAGAAAGGAATTGAAGTTGATCCTGACAGGGTCAAGGCCATTCAAGAAATGCCTTCTCCGAAAACTGAAAAACAAGTCAGAGGATTCCTGGGACGTTTGAACTACATCTCCAGATTCATATTCCTTATGACCGCCACGTGTGTGCCGATTTTCAAATTACTTAAAAAAAACCAGGATTGCGTTTGGTCAGAAGATTACCAAACCGCCTTCGAGAGTATTAAGGAATACCTATTGAATTCGCCGATTCTATCACCTCCAGTGGAAGGAAGACCACTGATCATCTACTTAACAGTCCTAGAGGACTCAATGGGATGTGTACTTGGCCAACAAGACGAAACTAAAAGGAATGAGTCTGCCATCTACTATTTGAGCAAGAAATTCACCGACTGCGAAACTCGGTACACGATGCTTGAGAAAACTTGTTGTGCTTTGGCTTGGGCAGCCAAACGTCTTCGCCAATACATGATTCGTCACACTACTTGGTTGGTTTCCGAGATGGATCCAATCAAGTATGTTTTCGAAAAACCTGCTCTCACGGGAAGAATTGCCCGTTGGCAGATGTTGGTATCCGAATATGACATAGAGTACCACGCTCAGAAAGTCGTTAAGGGAAGTATTTTAGCCGATCATTTGGTTCATCAACCGATTGACAATCAAGAATCAACCAGGTTTGACTTCCCAGACGAAGATGTCATGTATCTAAAAATGAATGATTGCGATGAACCGTTACCCAGTGAAGGCCCAGAATCAGGTTCCCAATGGGAACTTATCTTTGACGGAGCAGTTAATTATTATGGAAACGGAATTGGGGCAATCATTGTTACCCCTCAGGGTACCCACATTCCTTTCACCGCTCGACTTACGTTCAAATGTACGAACAACGAGGCCGAATACGAAGCTTGTATTATGGGTCTCGAAGAAGCGATTGATTTAAGGATCAAAAACTTGGACGTATACGGCGACTCCGCCTTGGTTATCAATCAGATAAAAGGAGATTGGAACATATACCAATCAGGACTGATTCCTTACAAAGACTATGCAAGAAGATTGTTACCCTTCTTTAACAGAGTCGAATTTCATCACATCCCTCGTGATGAGAATCACATGGCTGATGCATTAGCCACTCTCTCTTCCATGATTAGTGTAGGTCAATGGAATGACCTACCTAAGATCGACATAATGCGCCTTGAACGGCCCGCTTACATCTTCACGATTGAAGCAGTCATAGATGACAAACCTTGGTATCACGATATCAAATGCTTCCTTCAGAAACAAGAGTACCCACCTGGGGCATCCAGGAAAGACAGAAAAACCCTCAGAAGGTTGGCTGGAAACTTCTTCCTGAGCGGTGACACTCTTTATAAGAGAAATTTTGACATGGTCTTGCTCCGATGCGTAGACAGACCAGAAGCAAACATGCTTATGAAAGAAATTCATGAAGGATCCTTTGGCACTCATGCCAACGGACGCACAATGGCGATAAAAATTCTGAGAGCAGGGTATTAGTGGTTGACCATGGAATCCGACTGCTACAAGTACATGATGAGGTGTCACAAGTGTCAGATATACTCCGACAAAATTCATGTACCGCCATCACATCTCAAAGTTCTCTCTTCCCCATGGCCATTTTCCATATGGGGAATTGACATGATTGGCATGATCGAACCTAAGGCTTCAAACGGACATCGGTTCATCCTGGTAGCCATTGACTATTTCACCAAGTGGGTCGAAGCAGCGTCATTCACCAATGTAACCCGACAAGTGGTGGTCCGATTTATCAAAAATAATATCATCTGCCGTTACGGTGTTCCGAGCCAGATCATTACTGATAATGGATCTAATTTGAACAATAAGATGATGAAAGAGTTGTACGCAGAGTTCAAGATCGAACACCATAACTCATCTCCCTACCGACCCAAGATGAACGGAGCGGTAGAAACGGCTAACAAGAACATCAAGAGGATCGTTCAAAAAATGGTTGTAACCTACAAAGATTGGCACGAAATGCTACCCTTTGCTCTTCATGGTTATCGCACATCTGTTCGCACTTCAACAGGGGCAACCCCTTTCTCTCTAGTATATGGCATGGAGGCAGTTCTCCCCATAGAAGTAGAGATCCCATCAATCCGGGTATTAATGGAAGCTAAGCTCACCGAAGCTGAATGGTGTCGAAGTCGACACGGTGAACTGAACTTGATCGAAGAAAAGAGAATAACGGCACTATACCACGGTCATTTGTATCAACAAAGAATGAAGAGGGCGTTCAACAAAAAGGTCCGACCTCGTGTCTTCAGAAAAGGAGACCTTGTGCTCAAGAAGATACAATCTTTTCTCACTGATTCCCGGGGCAAGTGGACCCCAAATTATGATGGCCCCTATGTGGTCACGAAAGCTTTCTCAGGCGGCGCCTTGAGATTTGCAACCATGGACGGAGAGGAATTTGCCTACCCCACGAATGTTGATGTAGTTAAGAAATACTTCGCCTAAACTAAATTAAATAAAAAATAAATAAAAAAACATCTCGGTGGACTGAAAACCCGAAAGGGCGGTCCAGGAAAAAGTTAGAGACATGAAAAAAATCATCCCGGTGGATTGGAAACATCAAAGTACAATCCAGGCAAAAATTAGGGATAATGGCAAGTAACTATGTTCAACAGAGGCAAGTCCCTCAGCAGGAGTTACATCATCCATCGGAGGAAAACTCCAGTCAAGGTCATCTTCGACAGAAGCTCAGGATGTCCCGAATTCAAAGTTGGTAGAAGGATAGTGGTCGTTATGTTTCAACGTAGCCCTTTTCCCTGTAAATTACCATTTTCTAACTTTGTATATACTCTATGGAATCACGCGTTTGACTGATCTCCATCTTATCAATAAAATTTGAGCCCTTGTGCTTTTGTTTGTAATTCTTATTTGTTTTAGCTTTACAGAACGACATTTTAACATAATCAACGATTCTTGAAATGAAACAAAAATGAATTTACTCGTTAAAACTTTTTCTGCTTTTAAACTAAAGATGGCAATTTCTTTTGACTGTTGAACATCAAAAGAACGTCGATTACGTCTCCAAAGGCATTTGAATTTCAAAGTGCAGAATCAAAGTACTCCTTCTAGGCTAGTACGTCTGAACGAAGGATCAACTGTATGAGATGCGGCTTTCCCATCTGGTACCCTTGACCGAGTTCTTATCTCCTAAGCCCGATCAACGGTATTCCCCGCAGGGACTATCTCTCCTAAGCAAGGTAGAATTGCTACTTTTTGGACCAACGGTACTTCTTCGCCCCGCGATGGCCGAGTATCCAGTCGTGTTCACTCGTCAGTATGTATGTCGCGTCAGTTTTGTCAGCATAAACATACATACATCATCCATTTTACTTGCATTCGCATTCATATTGCATCGCTATCACTCTAGTCGGTCTTGTCCCCTAGTGATAACAGTCTTCTCAATCGAGTTGTCAGTTCTTGCCTCGTCAGGAAATGTTGCGTTCAAACAATCTCGCCTCCAGTGTATCTCTGGATTAGAGTCGGCACTCGACCACTTTGATAACTTGAACCTCTGAAAAGCCAGAGAAGCTTTCTACAAATGTCACTCTTCGCCATTGAAGATGATATCCTTGCTTTCCCGGATTAAAAATTAATCCCCAGAGAAAGCCTCCTAAGTAGAGATTTAGCAGTACAGCTGCCTTTCTCCGAAGGACCGCTGATGAAAAGGTCATCAGCACCTCAAATTGGATCCCATCATATGTCATTTCTCCGGGAAGATCCCGAGAAAAGTATGGTGTAAGACCCCAAGCGGAAGCAGTCTCTCAAGAGACTCATTTTCCTCAGATAGAGTCGACAAATGGTGTCTCCAACAGAGAAGTTTGTGCACCTCTACAACTCAGACGAATGGGTTCCCCAGCAAGTCTGACATCAAAACTTTTTCCACTCAAATGGCATCTCCCCAGGAAAATCCGGCGAGAAGTTTGAGGAAAACCGCTATGAATAGCGTCCCTTGTCAAGAAAAATTATTGACAAAAGAAACCGAGACCAGTTCCTTGGTAGGAAACCAGGATCGAGGGGAAGTTTACTTCAGAAACTAAGACTAGTTCCTTGGTAGGAAACCAGGATCGAGGGGAAGTTTAAATCAGAAACTAAGACCAGTTCCTTGGTAGGAAACCAGGATCGAGGGGAAGTTGACAAAAGAAAACTGAGACCAGTTCCTTGGTAGGAAACCAGCATCGATGGGAAGTTTACCTTTTCTAAGCATCATTGCTTAGCAAAAGAAGATGAATGTGCAAGCTGCCATTCATAGCCATCAAAATTTCGGGTATTCTGATATTTAATCCTCTTGCACCCCGAATGCCCGAATACCTTCGTCATTCACACCTTCGGGTCCAAGGAGATTAAATAGGGGCATCTGTCATACCCCAAATTTTGACCACTAAGATTTCCCATCATTGTGCAAATCATCATCAGAAAATGGATGAACCATCATGCCTCATCAAATGCCTCAAGGGTTGTTGAGCACTTACTATAATCAGATTTAGGGTTTTAAGCCCTCTCAGAGCCTTAGACAAAGGATCAATCAAGGAATGACTTGATCTTCAACTTGTCTAGCCTCTAAAATATCCACAATGGATCAAAAGGACTCCCACTTCAAGGATTAAGCACAAGGTTGCTCCCTTCTAGGTGGGTTAAGTCTCAAGATCGACAGTGTCACCAAATTAGGGTTTTGGTCGACCGGGGCCTCCAGATGGAAAAATTCCATCTGGGCACAAGCCAATGATCCAAAACATAACCTAATATACTCCATGGAGCCTCATGGACCCAATCATCAAGTCAATTTTGCCTCATGGGATGCATTCACTAAAAATCAGGAATTAGGGTTTCTTGACCTAATTCACCCCTAAGTTGACTTTTGGGACAAATCATGAACCAAGACCTCAAGGAATGATTTGAGGGACTCTAATATACTATATTGATCCATTTGGAACAATGGATTAATCCAAGAAGATTGAGCAACAAGTCTCAATTTCATCTGCACCACAATTAGGGTTTCGCAGGAAAAGTCAACTGTAACTTTAACTTTTGACCAGGACATGCTCCCAAACCCTAAGACATGATTCAATATACCCTATGACACCCATGGAACATGTCCATCAAGTTTGATTTAGGTCAAGGACATGATTTCCTGAAGAATTGCACAGTTTAGAATTCATCTGACAAAAAGTCAACTGTGCACAAAAGTCAACTTTGACTTTTTGAGATTTTTCACCAAAATGGATTTTTAACCCTAAAATGATGTTAATGTATAATTTGAATCATCATTCATCAAGAAAAATCAAGAAAAGTTGGATAACATGTAAAAGGGGTAACCATAAAACTTAGAAAAATTTCTAAGTTATGGAAAAAGTACCACTAATGTGCCAACTTTAGAGGACCATAACTCCTAAACCACAAGGCCATTGGTCCCCATTCAAAGCTTGATTTGTATATCATATTGCCCTCTACAAAAGCTTCATACTAAGTTATTTCCAAATTCCTCATGGATTTTGAGTTATGGAGTGATCAAAATCCAGAAAAGTCACTTTGTTCCAACACTCAGTGAAAATTTCACTAAGTCAGATTTTGCCTTACTTTTTGCCAAATGTAGGGGGATTTTTCACTTGGATTCAAAAGGGATCAAAACCAAACATGTTTAAACAGTTGTTGTATCATTTAAGGGCTTTCCAAAATGGCCAAGAACATTACCAAATTCAATTTGAGCCATGAGATATGACATTGGCAAGTTGCCTTGCTGAAATCTGCCAAGGCAAGGCAGATTTTGCACTTTTGGTCGATTTGCCAAAATCAGCCAAAACCAAATGCTCCTATCCACTTGGACACCTTAGAGGATTGAATCTAAAGGGGACAATCACTGAGCCAGACCTCCAAAGTCTTTGGAACAAGAAATAACATGTTGAACCTAGAATTGCCAAAATAGGGACAAGACTCCAATTTTGGAATGGAGCATTCAATGGAAGCATCAAGGTGGCATGGATTGAGCCATTCTCAATTGAATTCAGTCAAGACTTATCCAAGACCAAGGGAACCACACCTCTGTGCCCTAACCTCTAGTCAATGGCTAGAGGAGACTTGGATTTCCATTGGACAACATTGGTCAAACCTCTGCTGCAGTTGCCATTCACTGTGGATCCCAAAACAAACTTGCTCTACTATAAATAGAGCTCAATTTTGATCAGTTTGAGTACACCAAAGCCATCTAACAGATGCTTTCCTCAAAATCTCTTCTTTCACTCCAATTTTGCCTTCTAAGGCAAGTCACTATCGGGTTTTGAGTTTGAGAGCTTTTCCAATCAAACCAATCACACACATACCTCACATACATCATATAGAAGTGATCCAAACACTCACATAACATCTGGAACACAGATTTCACAAAATCACCAGCCAATTGCTCAAGTTCTTGACAGATTTGCAGTTGAGGTGTCATCTTCAACTCCAAACCATGTCAATCCATTCCAAGCCTTCATACACACTCCATGGCACCTAGGGAAGCTATCCAGATCATTGAAACCTAGCTGTAACACCTCCAACACAAATCACGATCACCAGCTGCAAGTGGTAAGCATGATTTCTTCTAACTCTATGATCCATGCAATTTTTGCTGCACAATAATTTGGCCATATGTTCATAATCATGCATGGAATGTTTCCCCTCAATTAATTACATTGTTTGAATCGTGTATCAAAAATCCTAGCCTTCATGCAGAAATTAGGGTTCTTGAGGATTTTTCGTGATTTCTTGTTTTATGTTTAATTTAAATGAAATTAAATACCATAGACATGATCGTGAGGTTGACACGAGTTGATTGGTATGTGGATTATATGATATGATCAAGTATTCAGTGAGATTGGATAGAAAATGCAAATCTGGGCAAGGCAGAACACGCACGTGTTCTTGGTCCATGTTCTTGGCGCCATTTTCATAAATTCAAATATTTGAATTTTGTGATTTTGTTTAATTGATTCAAAAATTAATTTCTCTCTGAGTTTTAATGATTTTGAGTTGATTCTTTTTTTAATAATTCACAAATATGTTAAAATATTTTATTTTCCCAAAAAAATCCCAAAAATATTATTTATTATATATAATTGATATTTTTGCAAAGAATTAATGTTTTAATTATTTTTAACATTTAAAATATTTTTTCCACCTTGATTTTCCAACTTTTAATGCTTTCTAATTATTTTGTAGGTCAATAATTAATTTTTGAAGCATTAATCCAAGATCACAATTTGTTTTTCATATGTTAAATAATTTTTATCATTTTAATTGAATTTTTATTCAATTAAACACACTTTGAAAACAAATTATGGTTTTTGGATTAATTCAACCCTCGTAAATCATTTTCAAAACATTTGGGCCTCTAATAGAGTGTAAGACCCAATCCTTTTTTGACCAAATCATTTTTGGGTCTCAGTGTATTGTATAAGTCCCGATATCGTCAAAAACAAACGGCGCGATCGTCACCTTTTCCAAACAAAACATTGGGCCTACCCTCGAGTAGTAAGACCCATTTCTTTTCTTTAAAACTCTTTGAGCCTCTATTAGAGTGTAAGACCCAACCCAATTGTAGAGAAACAATTTTGGGCCTCATTCGTTGTATAAGTCCCTCTGTACATTTTCAAATAAACGGCGCGATCGTCGCCTTTTCAAAAAATCAACTGGGCCTCTCCTTGAGCTATAAGCCCCATTCAAAACTTTTGGGCCTCTATTAGAGTGTAAGACCCAATCCCCTTTTAACCAAAACATTTTGGGCCTCAGATATTGTATAAGCCCCTTCGCGTTAAAAGAAAATCTCGGCGCAGTCGCCATTTTAAACGAAAAATCAATTGGGCCTACCCTCGTGTTATAAGCCCCACTCTTTCTTTAAAACTTTTAGGCCTCTTGAGAGAGTGGAAGACCCATCCCTTTGTACAGAAAACCTTTTTGGGCCTCAGTCACTTGTATAAGTCCCTCTGTACAAATTCAACAGTGCGCTCACTGATAAAACCCTGGGCCTCTCCTTGAGCTGTAAGCCCCAAACCTTTCTTTTTCTGAGCACGTTCTCCTTTGATTTTGAATATACTGTTGTTTTCAATCTTTCTTTATTGAACAACTAACCAAACAGCATGGAAGCTCTACAACCGAGTAAGTGGTTATCGCTTTCATTTACTGCTTTCATATACATATAAATGTATTGTGGGGCTGTTTCACTGTAAGTCTTCTTTCATAAACTCATATCAACTGTGTAATAATAGTATAGATATTTAGAGTTTCCCGGCAACTACGTCTAGAACTAGGTGACGCCGTTTCGTTTATTCATAGAAATAGACAACTAGATCCCCAATAGGATCACCAGATACAGTCTTCTCTTCGGCTGTCCTCATTAAGAATTGTCAAGGAACTCTACTCCCCAAGATGAATGTATTCTCCGTGAATGGCATCTTTGAGTTTCTTCCAAATTCTCGAACTTTCCTGACTTTGATCTATTCTCGGTGAATAGCATTGCCTTGAATTTCTCGGGGTTTGGGGACCCGCGAGCTTCTTAAAAGCATCGGCCTCCTCTTGGGCATCGTACAAGGACCCTTAGGCTTCCTAAAAGCAACCTCGCCTGCTCTTGGGCTTAGTACAAGGACCCGCCGGCTTCTTAGAAGTATTCACAGCCTCCTCTTAGGCTTCGTATAATGATCTCTTCCTCCGGGAATGATAGCCTCCTCTTGGGCTTAGTACAAGGACCCATCGGCTTCTTAAAAGTTTCCAGCCTCCTCTTGGGCTTCGTACAAATTGTCCCGACGACCTCCTAGAGGTATAGGAACAGAACTTAGTCATCTTAATAGAACAGTCCTTTCAAAGAGTCTACTACTGTTTCTCAAAGCATAGTACAAAAGATGAAACTCTAGACACGGACAGTCTAATATCCTTGAGTCTCAAAGACATTCTCAAGTGACCCCTTCGTTAAATTGGAAGGAAACCCGTAGACTCGGACAGTCTCAATACCCTTCGGATTTCCCACTTCCTTAAAGAAAAGGAAATATCCCTAATCCTCGAATCAAAATCCTTGAGTACAGCATTGCTCATATAAGAACTGATTTTCTCTTTAAATCAGTATACTGGACCTGTCACTCAACTGAAACAGTTACAATAGCCTCCGCTTGGGCTTTGTACAAAAATTCTCCCCAGCGGAGTCAAACAACGTTTAGCCTCTCTCTCGGGCTTTGTACGAGACACATAAATAGACTCCCTCGTTGAGTCAATCACCCCTTTAGCTTTGATCTCGAGCTTTATACGAGATACAAAAAGGTTCTTATTGAGCCAAACAAATGATAGCCTCCATCTCGGGCTTCGTACGAGATACAAAAACTCTCTTGTTGAGTCAAATAGCCTCCATCTCGGGCTTTATACGAGATACCAAAGGATTCCCTCGTTGAGTCAAAACCCTCTGGATCATCTACATCCATGCCACTGTCCCTCTTTTAACATGAGAAATTCCTAAGGAAAGATAGCATTGCTCTACACTGAGTTAAAGTCTTCTCCTTCAGGTTAAAATCCCCTGTAAAGGAAATTATGGCATTGTCGGATTCACAAATCCCGGTTAAAGTAATTCTCCTTTATAAAGAATTGTGACAGCTTCATATCTTGGGCTTTGAACAAGATACAAACCACCTTTAGCTTCACGTCTTGGGCTTTGAACAAGACACCAAAACAACCATTTCCTCCCATAGAATAGGAGGAACTACAAACACTCTGATTTCCCTGTTTCAGTAAACGGGAATACGTAGGCATAAGATTGAAAGAAAAATCTTAGCGAGCGCAATCAACAAAAAACCTAAATAACATACTCTCACATATCTATCAAAAAGCATCAGTCCTAGCATCCTAATCCTTGTTCCCCGCCAGAAACATTCTGTCAAAATAAAAAGAAAGAAATTAGTATTGGCGAAAATACAAATAACCAGTACAAAGGCCCCCCCACATTGATAGCATCCGTAACCTAACAGACCGCTGTTTAAACTCAGCATGCAAAGCATGGTTAATTGGAGACATCTATTTCCCTTCCTTCATCAGCTTTAATAGGATAAAAAATGAATCGACCTGTAGTAAGCTCAAACCGCAGAGAGCGGCCGCGCTTAAGAACCGCTTCCAAAATCGCTCGCTACACCCGTCGCTGCCCGTAGCACCTGGGAAGGCTTCCCCAAGGCAATGGTCATCTCCGGGGGTGGTTACGAGAAGTTGTCTGTCGGGTCGATCAAGAGGAAATTTGACGAACTGGAATCTGCAACGTCGGCGAAGACAACTACTCTCGAGAAAGTGCAAGGGAAATCAAACCCTATCACCTTCTACCTCGAAGAACTCCTCGGTGGAGCGCCCAACGCCACTATCCCCCTCCTGGTCAGGGCACAGATGGCGAATTTTAACGTTTGAAGGATCCTTGTCGACCAGGGCAGCTCGATCGATATCATGTACGCTCATCTGTTCGGGACTCTCCAACTCGACGAGAGACATCTGACCTCGTACGTCGGTTCAGATATGCAGGGGTTCAACGGCACCACCACCAGACCATGGGGCTACGTTGAGCTGATGGTCACATTCAGGGTTGAAGACACTGCCTGACAGGTGAAGACCCATTTCCTGGTAGTCAAATGTCCATCCCTCTACAACTGCATCCTCGGGAGGACCACCCTGGCCGAACTTACAACGGTGCCATCAACGGTCCACCTCAAAATGAAGTACTACACATCCAGGGGACGGGTAGTTACGATGCACGGGGACATAGACGCGGCCAGGAGGTGCTTCGACGCTTCCGTCAAAGGCATGAGTTCCATCGACACCAAGCCCAAGACCGGAGCCAAGCCATCCCCGGACACCGAACAAAGGCCTCTCCCGGACGTCAACGCGGTCGACCTCGACAGCAGGTTCCCGGGCGAACCCGATGAAGATGAGGCAGAAGACCTCGACCTCCAGGCGGAAAACAATGGGCGGCCTCTCCACCCAACGCGCCCCATCCCAGACGGAGACTTTGAGCTCATAGCTCTCGGGGACGATCCAGGCCGTAACGTGAGGATTGGCGTCGGGATCCCCGACCTGGCGAAGGAGCAGCTGAAGGCATGTCTCCGAGAGAACGTTGATCTGTTCACATGGAGCGCCTCCGAGATGAATGGCCTTGACCCCGAGGTGGCTTGCCATCAGCTCGCAGTAGATCCGGCTACTAGGGCCATATCTCAAAGTAGGCGTAAGCAGTCTCCCAAAAATGCGGAGGCTGCTAAAAAAGCTGTAAACGACCTCCTAGAGGCGAATTTTATTTCGGAGGCCAGGTACACAACCTGGCTGTCCAACGTTGTACTCTTCAAAAAGAATAATGGAAAATGGAGAATGTGTGTTGACTATACTGATCTTAACCGGGCATGCGCGAAAGACTGCTATGTTTTGCCTAACATCGAACAGCTGGTCGACAATTCTGCAGGTTACAAACTATTATCCTTCATGGACGCCTACTCAGGATACAACCAAATTTCCATGGATAAGGTCGAAAAATAACACACGGCTTTCATGACTGAATCGGGCAATTACTACTACAACGTAATGCCCTTCGGCCTGAAGAACGCCGGTGCGACCTACCAACGGATAATGAACAAGGTTTTTCGGGCTGAAATCGGCGACATGCTCGAGGTCTATATGGACGACATGATCGTCAAATCCGCGAAAGAAGTCGACCATGTTGCGCACCTCAAGAAGGTGTTCGACACAGCGAGGAGATGCCGTATGAGGTTCAACCCCGACAAATGCGCCTTCGGCGTTCGGGCAGGTAAGTTCCTCAGCTTCTACCTCACAGAGCGAGGAATCGAAGCCAACCTCGACAAGTGTAGGGCTTTCTCCAAGATCCCTACTCCGGACTCGAAGAAGTCAATACAATCATTGAACGGGATGCTCACCGCCCTCTCCCGCTTCTTCCCTAAGTCTGCGCTATACGCACTCCAATTTTTCAAACTTCTTCGACAAAAAGCGACGTTTAAATGGAGCGAAGAATGCGAGCAGGCGCTCCTCCACCTAAAACAAGTCCTATCGCAACCCTCGGTCCTCTCACGGCCTAAGAGCGGGGAGACACTTTTCTTGTATCTCGCAATCACGAGTGAAGCAGTCAGCGCCGTCCTCATTCGGGAAACCCCGGATGGGCAAAAACCGATTTACTTCACGGGTAAAGCCCTCCAAGTCCTCGAGCTCAGGTATAAGCAGATAGAGAAAGTCGCTCTGGCCCTAGTCACCGCGGCCAGGAGGCTACACCACTACTTCCTAGCCCACACTGTCGTCGTATGGACCGAACAGCCCATAAGGCAACTCCTTGGACGACCGGATATGGCAGGGAGGATGCTCAGGTGGTCGCTCGAACTAGCCGAGTTTGACATCCAATACGAGGGAAGGAAAGCCCTGAAGGCTCAGGTATTGGCCGACTTTGTGGCGGAGATGACCGTCCCAAAACCTTCGACCAACGGATCCCAAAAATGGACGATCTATGTCGACGGAGCATCCAGCCCGAAAGGAAGCGGGGCAGGCATTATCCTCGAAAATGAGGAAGTCATCCTGATCGAGGTATCCCTCGAACTATCCTTCCCGACATCGAACAACCAAGCAGAGTACGAGGCTTTCCTCGCCAGGCTTCGGCTGGCCGAGGACCTCGGCGTCAAGGAGGTCAAAATCTTCACCGACTCCCAGCTCGTGGCCTCGCAAGTCCGAGGAGAGTACCAGGCCAAGAACGACAGCCTCATAGAATGCTTGACCTTGGTGAAAGAAAAGATGAAAAAATTCACCTCAGCGGAACGCACATCCCTCGCGAGCACAACACCCGAGCAAATGTCTTGTCCAAATTGGCGAGCACAAAGAAGAAAGACGGGAACAAATCTGTCATACAGGAAGTGCTTTCCTGCCCGAGCATAGACAAACTCGTTCCAACGACGGACGTGAACGCCTTTGGGGACAGCAATTGCTGGATGACCTCAGTATACGAGTACCTCATGACGGGCAGACTTCCCAAAGATCCCAAGGAAGCGGGGATGGTGAAGCGGCGGGCATGCTCATATATGATAGTCGAGGACAAGCTATATCGGCGAGGGTTTTCTATTCCCCTCCTCAGATGGGTCGAGGAGACCAAGGTCCCCGGTATACTCCAGGAAATCCATGAGGGAATCAATGCACAGCACCTCGGTGGACGATCGTTAGCCCGTAAAGCACTTCGGGCAGGGTATTACTGGCCCACCATGCAACAAGACGCCAAGGAGCACGTCAAGAAGTACGATAGATGCCAGCGACACGGGGACATGCACCTCGCTCCTCCTAACGAGCTCAAAACACTGTCCTCCCCGTGGCCATTTGCGTGGTGGGGGGTGGATATCCTCGGACCTTTCGTCGTGGGATCGTATCAAAACAAATACCTCGTCATCGGGGTAGATTATTTTACGAAGTGGATCGAGGCGAAAGCGTTGGCCAAAATCACGGCCTTCAACATACTATGTTTCTAATAAGAGGAACATCCTCGCCAGATTCGGCGTGCCTCAAGCTATTGTCACCGACAACGGAACACAGTTCACCGACAGGAACTTCCAAGACTTCGTCACCAAACTAGGCACGAAGCAACACTTCACGTCGGTCGAGCACCCGCAAACGAACAGGCAGGCTGAAGCGGCGAACAGAGTAATCCTCCGAGGATTAAAACGTCGATTAGGCGATGCCAAACAACGGTGGGTCGAGGAGCTTCACATCGTCTTCTGGGCCTACCGAACAACCCCATATTCCACGACCGGGGATACCCCCTTTCGTCTGACCTACGGAACGGAAGCGGTGATCCCCGTGGAAATTAGGGAACCCTCGAGGAGGACAAAAGCCCCCCTAGACGGGGACGTGAACAACGAAGCCCTGAGGGAAGAGCTCAACTTCGTCGAGGAGACACGTTCGGGCGCTTCTCTCCGAGAAGCTTCACTTAAACAGAAAATAACTTTACGTTATAACGACAAAGTTATCAAGCGTGATTTTCAGGTAGGCACCCTCGTCCTACGAAGGAACCAAAAAGATTCGCGAGAAGGCAAGCTCGCTTCGAACTGGGAGGGTCGGTACCGCGTCCGCGCGAAAACAGGGACAGGAGCCTACTTCCTCGAAAATCTGCACGGGGAAGAACTTGCTCGACCATGGAACACTGAAAAGCTTAAACAGTACTACAGTTAAACACTATCCGCAACACACTAGCACCGCGGTTACGGGGATGCACTAGGGTACAAGCGCGACACCCCTATATAAAACACGATGATCAAGGGCGGCATTATATGTGCGCAAGCGCTTTGATCCGACGAGGACACCTCGACCGAGCTCCTCTGTCGTCGTACCTAATAGGCAGAACACCCAGCTCACGATGGGAAGTTCACGCCACGAAGCTAAGACCCCGAACGAGCTCTTAGCCTTGTTAAAGGTCGGAATACGCTCCTGGCCACTCGACCAGCTCTCCACGCGGTCGAGGAGTATCGAAGTCGAGCAAGTCCCAAAATCTGCTACTTAGCCAAAACCAAATAAATAGCAAATACAACAGCATCACACACAAACGAAAACATACAAACATCACACGCACAGATAAACAAAAATGCATTAATCGGGCAGAAGCCCAGTGTACAAATATTACAAAGTATCAAAAAGCCTCTGGCACGCAGGCCGGGCACAAGTCATAACAAAAAAATAAATGACGCGCAGGCCAGATAAACTGAGGGAGTGGCACGCAGGCCGAACAAGCAAAACTAAACAGCGATCTCGTCCTCGACCCGGCGTCCATCCCCCTCGTCCTCTTCCTCTGGCTGGTCCAACTTGCCATTGACCAGCGAAGGAACGGGCTAATTCTGTCGAGCGCAAGTTGAACATCCGGATTCTCGACACCAACTTGCTCCACTGCATTCTTAAAGCATATCTCAAGGGTCTCCAGACTATCTTGCTGAAGTTCTCGAATCTTAGCGATCAGGGTCGCACGGTAGGCGAAACTTTTCTCCTCGGCGGGTTCGTTCTCTGCGGGACGGACAGCGGCTTCCAATTCTCCAATCCTGGTCTGAAAGCGATCACGCTCCTCTTGAGTCGCCTTCAGTGCAGCCCTGGCCTCATTCAGCTCGTGGAGGGCGTTGGCATAGTCCTCGCATTTGGCCTGGGCCTTTTGCAGATCAGCCGCGACCTTGTCCTTCTCCTTCTCGAGGGCAGTGTATTCATCTTTCAGCTTCTGTAACTCAGAGGCAGAGGCGGTCCCCTCGTTCAATATCAAGGCAGTCTCGAAGACTCGCATCATGGCCGCAAGGTCCTCGACAAGCGCCTCTCTCCTGGCCGCACCGTCCATTCCCAGAACTGCCTTCACCTCAGCATCAGCAATGACAGGGGGGCTTCCCCCGAAGAAATTCCGCTGAAGGTGACAGGCGGGCATCAGAAACTTCTCCGGTAAGACAGGGTCCACGAGATCCACGAGGACAGGTCCCTCGGTCCTCGCTTTCTTGGCAGGGGTGCCCTCCAGAGGAGGAGACTGGCTACACTGTGCAGAGGCGGAGCCACTCGTCGTCCCAACCGACGCCGCAACTTGAATAACATCTCGAACGCGGCTTTTGGTTCGCTTAGGTGCCCGTTCAGTGGTCAACTTCAGGATGCGCTCGGTGGCGTTCGACATTTGAGCTGCAAGGAAAAACATGAAAAAAGTTAGCACAAGGAAACTAAACTAGATGGACGCCCGAACAGGACGAGGAGCTCCTACCTAAGAACCTCTTGGCCTCGTCGGGAGACTTGCACTCAAGGAGACCCCGGGTGTTTATGTATTGGGCAGTGGTCATAACCCTTCCTCGAGAGTCGAGGAAGTAATTTCCATCCCTACCAACACACTCTGCCCGGTTAAAACTGGTAACATATGCGACCAGCGTGGCGTACGCTCCTTTGTCCTCCTCCGACAGCTCGCCAGGCTTCACAAGGTACTCATCTATACCAAGCGCGAAGTGTGCATCCTCCCACTCCAGGGGACACTTGGACACGAACCTCTCCTCCCCGGAACTGTCGGTCACAATATCATAAAGCATACCCACAGCCTCGTGCGTCGCGGGCATGTCATAGTAGGACCTATCTTTGAAATTCCTAATCGAATCCGAGTACGCCTTGAACAACTTCCTCGGCTGTTTGAAGGAGACCCAACTATGTCACCCCTGGTTCGTTGAACGTTGGAGGTGGAAGACGCGGAAAAAGAGAGTAAGGGTGGTCCCGATCTTGAGATAGTCGCACACGATCTCAAATGCCCGCGTGAAGGCAAGCGCATTAGGATGGAGCTGAGACGGCGCCAGGTGCAGCCGGTTGAAAACCCCCAATTGAAAGCTGTTGAAGGGGAGACGAATACCGGCCTCTTTAAAGGCAAACTCATACATGGGGAACCTTAACCCACGGTAATTCGAGCAGATGCGGTGGTGTGCCCGAGGCTGAAACACCGTCCACTTAGCCTGCTCGCCGTCAGGGACATCCTCGACGAAGGCGAAAGCGTCCGTGTCGTCGGCAGCGAAACGTGATTTTATGCGTAGTGGCTCCTCGCCGACCCATTCGACGGTCGGACGCACGAGCTCCTTCCCAGGGATTTGCGCGGGTCCGTCCACGTCGGGTTCAGTGTCTATCTGGAGAATCCCCGGAAACCTCACGACCATTTTTTACCTGAAAAGCAGAGGAAATAGGTGAATTTGTTGGCCGCGACCAAATCCACCCTTCCACCGCCGATCAAATGAAAGGGCAGCGAGAGCAAAGAAAATGTTCGGGGACACGGCGAGCTGCCCGAGGCCGTTACCCCCCGTCCCTTCTCCGGGTCTCCAATCCTCTCTCCTCACTTCCCCGTGACATTCATCGCATGTCCTTGTAGTATTCATCAGGTCCTCGGGATATTCATCCCAAGCCTCCGCCAAACCTACCGGAACCCTAGGAACGTCCCCTCGTTTTCGGCCGGAACCCTCAAGGGATTACCGGGAACTTCATCAGTTCACCGGAAAACCACCAACGGAAAGTAAAACGGAAAAGAGAGGATCAGAAGCTTACTTGGAACGGTGGTAGAAGCCGGACAGGAGCGGTAGATGCGGCGACGTACGGCGGCGAACGACGGTGGAGCAGTGACACGAACTCGAGCCCTTTTATAGGCTCCTCACGAGACTCGAGGATTTCTTAGGCAATCAATTACGCTACCCTAGCGTAGCCGCCCTAGGCAATGATGAGGCGACATGTGGCACACGCTTCCCCAGGCACATCTTTTCATTCCCCAACACGTCTTTTCATTCACCTCGTTTTAGACTTCTCGTATCCCGCGACGTCACCCATCCGCGGTCAGTCTAGCGCGAGCAGATCGATTTGTTTATGCCCGGTTACCAACTGTTCCTCGTTTAGAATCCCTTCCCATACTGGACACGTCCTTGACATAGTACTGACCCTAAAGTCATTACCCTGACACCTCATGGCAACGACTTGGGGGGCTCCTGTTCTGGACTGGGTCGGGGTCTGCCCCTCAATCGAGCAGGCCCAACCCACACGTCCTGGGATGGCCCGACAAAGACCTCTTGGCACGACCAATGTCGAGCACGTGCCCCACCTCAACAGTGTCGGGCAAATTCCACACCTAAGCGGTGTTTGGGCACGCACAACATAGAGCATCGGGCAGAGGCGCTAAGCCTCCCCGGGCTCGCTCCTCCTCGACACTCAGGTGCTCCTCCCCGCGAGGAGCCATCTCCTTTTGCACATAAGAGTCCTCCCCTCGAGGACACATCTCTCCCCGACACGCAAGACTCCTCCCCGCGTGGACACGTTCTCATGTAACCACCCACTCCCGATGCAATCGGTCTGCCCTAATTCCGGAGATCTAGGAACGGTTACCCCAGGGCGAAGACCACGTGCTGGTCTTCATTACGCCACGTAAGCCCTGGCAATTGCTTGGATTGGGCCTGGCAATCCAGCCCAATGCAAGTAGCCGTTGGCCCCGCACTGGGGGCTCTCTATAAATACCCTCTCACTTGAGAGGGTCAGGTTACGCAATCTCATACACTCTAACCTTTTTTGTACTTGCTTTTACTTGTGACCTTTGCCTTACTTGGACGTCGGAGTACCTTGCAGGTACACCCCTCCCCTCCTCCCCCCCCCCCCCCCCGCGCCGTCTTTCAACCTCACCGGAGCTAAAGTCCATACGACGTTGCTGGCCACTGAATAACTCTGATCCAGGTACGATCACTAGGGTTACTTAGATATCTGCCAAGAACTTTTATAATGAAAGATAAGTTAGGACGAGTGCAAACTTTGAGCAAACATGAGACTCTCTGCAACTTAAGCTTAAAGAATCTTATGCATTTCTTTATTTTTAAGATTTTTAATGGGACACAGTTTGAGACTAAATTTGTCTTCTCTAGTAACGAGCGTGTTTATTTATTTATTATGTTTCGTGGAGAGTATATCCAGAATTGGATCAATATAGATCCTTTGTAATAATACTAATGTACCTCGAGAGTGATCTATAAGTATTTGGATGTCTAAGACAAAGGAGACATCCCTAAAATCTTTCATCTCAAAACTCTTTATGATAAATCTCTACATTTCAAACAATAAGCATATATTGTTGCTTTTCGAAAAGATAACATCTACATATAATACCAAGAAAATAAATTTACTTCAACTAAACTTATGGTATACACAATCATCAACTGGATTAGTCTCAAAACTACAAGAAGATATGACTTGATGGAATTTGAAATACCATTGACAAAAAGCATGTTTAAGGTCATAGATGGATTTCTTAAACTTTTAAATAATAGACTTTGTATCTCCCAACCAAGGACAGCGCTTATTCAACTATGGACCCAAAGAAGGTTCTAAGGCCTCGTGAATAAGTATCAACCTAATCTAGAAAAACATATAATCGAGATAAATTGTAAGTTCTGTGGTGTTAGATTGATACATATTTTGTGTTTTCAGCAAGATGTTAAGACAGATGTCATGACAAGTTAGTCAGACAACATGATCAGCATGATGTTGGGACATGTGGCCAGGACATGTTAAACCAGAAGTTTAGGACTGGGATGATTTGGTATTTAAAGTGTGAGATTTGATAGGTTTTGATTCACACAGTGTCGCAATCCAAGGAGGGATATTTTAGGAACTTCTGTCTTGACAAATTTACTTGTATTTCATAAAAAGGACCTTGGAGCCTTTTTAGGAAACTTTCTATTCAGTTCCTATTTATGTGTAGAAGATCTTACAGAAGATTTAAAACTGATGTTTTATGATTTGCGTTTTATTTACTTGAAGAGCCCAAGCCCATGCTAATCTGAAGGCTATTTAAAGAGGAGTTCTAAACCTAATGCACTAGAGAATCCGTGTATTGAAGGAAACGGTATTAGGGTTTAGTGTGTCTTTGTTATTTGTGATCCTCTCTTATGTCTTTTGACATCTGAGTTAGACTGTGTTGTTTGTGCATTTGTGAGACATTCATGTACTCTTTAGGTATTTGAATTGGACTGAGATTTGAGTTGTAATCACTTCTAAGCTTTTAAGCAAAGAGTGGATTTTGTGTCTTTGAAAAGTGACTTCATTTTATTCTCTATTGTTGAGTTTGTCACTATTGTGTGACTTGTGGGAAGTGAGAGGAGTCTCATATCTAGGAGTTCCTAGGTAGAAGTTAGCACAGGTAGTGATTAGGTGAAAACCTTGTAAAATTTTGGGTGTCTGTTGTGGCTTTGAACTAATACTATTATAGTGGATTTCCTTCATGGCTTGGATACTCCCTGATGTAGGTGATATTGCACTAAACTGGGTTAACAACTGACTGTGTTATTGTTTGCATTCAAGCTCATATTTTTTCTGCATAAGTGTTGGTTGTTATCTTAATCCTAGTGTCCTGACATCTAGTATCTGTGTGCTAGAATTACAATTGGCATCAGAGCAAGTCACCCTGTTCTATTTTGGGTGAGCTCCAGGGAGATATCCTTTATGGCATAATGGACAAGGAAGTAGGAGGGAATGTGAACAGACCTCTCATCTTGGATGGAACCAACTATGACCATTGGAAGGCACGCATGGTAGCCTTCTTAAAATCCATAGATAGCAAAGCTTAGAAAGCTATCATCAAGGGTTGGAAACACCCTGTGGTTGAAGATGAAGATGGGAAGGAAAATCTGAAACCTGAAGAGGACTGGACCACGGAAGAAGATGAGACTGCTCTTGGAAACTCCAAAGCCTTGAAAGCCCTATTCAATGGAGTTGACAAAAACATGTTTAGGTTAATCAACACATGCACTGTAGCCAAGGATGCTTGGAAAATTCTCAAGACAGCTCATGAAGGTACATCTAAGGTGAAGATGTCTAGGCTTCAGTTGCTCACTACCAAATTTGAAAATCTAAATATGATGGGGGATGAGAGTATCCATGTCTTTCACATGAATATTCTTGAAATAGCTAATGCCTTTGGTGCTCTAGGAGAGAAAATATCAGAAGAAAAGCTGGTTAAAAAGATTCTCAGGTCTCTTCCCAAGAGGTTTGATATGAAGGTAACAACCATAGAAGAAGCCCAAAACATTAGCAGCATGAGAGTTAATGAACTTGTGGGGTCACTTCAAACTTTTGAATTGACCATTAATGACAGAACTGAAAAGAAGAATAAAAGCATGACTTTTGTCTCCAACACTAAATATGGAGTGGGAGAATGTGATCTAGACACTGATGAAGGTATTTCAAATGCCATTGTTCTACTTGGAAGACAATTCAACTAAGTGCTAAAGAGAACGGAGAGAAAGTCAAGACCCAATGTCCAGAACATCAGTCCTGACATTGGCAAAAACTATGACTCTCAAAGAAAAGCAAGAACAAAATAAAAGTCCAATCAGAAAGAGGGGTTCAATGTCATGAATGTGACAGATTTAGACACATTAGAGCAGAATGCCCTACATATCTCAAGAAATAACATTAAGGGTTGACTATTTCTTGGTCTGATGATGAAAGTGAAATTGAGGATGAATCTGCCAAACATGTTACTGTTCTAACTGGAAGATGGGCATCTGATTTAGATTCCTCTGATGAAGAAAACTCTTACACTGAACTGGCTACTTCTTACAAAGATCTGTGTATCAGAAGTGACAAGCAACAGGAAATCATCTCTCAGCTTCAGAGTGAGAAGGAAGAATATTTGTCCAACATCCATAGTCTGCATGATGAGAAAACCTTGTTGACCTCTTAACTTGAAAATATGACCAAGTATGTGAGAATGTTGAATAATGGTTCTAACATGTTAGACGAAATTCTTCAAGGTGGAAAAAGGGTTGGTGATTTAAAAGGCATAAGGTTTGATGACCAAACTCCGAAAGGGGATCCTAAGGTTACAAAATGTATCCCTACTAGAAAGAAGCAAGAGCCAATGATGTCAAAACAAATGTTTCAACATCGTGCCAGACATCAGAATTCTCAAGCAGGAAGCAAGGCTTGGCATTGGCGATGTCATCAGTGCAGTAGATTTGGGCATATCAAGCCCTTCTGTTTCAGACTGTATGGATATTCAAGGCCTTCTATACAACCCAAGGTTAACCATTAAGTGATTAAGATTACAAAGAAATGGGTTCCCAAAGAAGTTATCACTTCACTTATTGCTCATACTTCTTTTAGAGCTTCAGCTAGAGAAGACTGGTATTTTAATTGTGGGTGTTCTAGACACGTGACTGGTGTTGAAGACTTCCTGGTCAACACTAGGTCACACTTTACTAGTTGTGTTACCTTTGGGGATGGTGCCAAGGGAGAGATTCAAGGAGTTGAAAGACTATCACGTTCAAGATTCCCTATGCTTGAGAATGTGCTACTTGTAAAAGGATTGATTGCCAACTTGATAAGCATAGTCAGTTGTGTGATCAAGGGTTGAAAGTCAATTTCACTAAGTTTGAATGTGTGGTTACTAATGAGAAGGATGAAGTTTTAATGAGGGGAGTCAGATCTAAGGATAACTATTACTTATGGATACCTCAATCAACAAAATGCTCTCCTACATGTTTGATGTCTAAAGAAAATGAAGTTCAACTGTGGCACCAAAAGCTTGGTCATTTACATCTGAAAGGTATGAAGAAGATTGTGTCTACAGAAGATAACAGAGGAATTCCCAAGCTCAGGATAGAGGAAGGAAGAATTTGTGGTGAGTGTCAAATTGGAAAGCAAACCAATATGTTCCATCCAAAGGTCCAACATCTGACTACTTCAAAAATGTCAGAACTTCTTCGCATGGATTTGATGGGTCCTATTCAAGTTGAAAGCCTTAGGGGTAAGAGGTTTGCCTATGTAGTGGTTTATGATTTCTCAAGATTCACCTGGGTGCACTTTATCAAGGAAAAATCATATGTGTTTGATGTTTTTGAGGAATTATGTCAAAGGCTTCAAAGAGAAAAGGAAAGCAAAATTGTAAGGATTATGAGTGATCATGGAAAAGAGTTTGAGAATAGCAAGTTTGATGATTTCTATTCCTCAGAAGGTATTAGTCATGAATTTTCTTCTCCCATCACTCCTCAGCAAAATGGAGTGGTTAAACAAAAAAAATAGAACTCTTCAAGAGTCTGCTAGAGTCATGCTTCATGCTAAACATCTGCATTATCATTTTTGGGATGAAGCAATGAATACTGTATGCTATATTTATAATAGGGTTACCTTGAGAACTGGTACCTCAACTACTCTTTATGAATTTTGGAAAGGAAGAAAGCTTATTGTCGAGTACTTCCATGTTTTTGGAAGCAAGTGTTATATTCTGAATAATCGTGAACAAAGAAGAAAGATAGATCCCAAAAGTGATGAAGGGATATTCTTAGGCTACTCCACAAACAACAGAGCCTATAGAGTGTTCAACACTAGAACCAAGGTAATGATGGATTCTATTAATGTTGTGATAAATGACTTAACTATAGAGAAGCAGGCAGATGTCGAAGATGATGTTGAAACATCACCACATGTGACTGCCACTGCAGATAATGGTGTTGATAATAACAACAACAATGAGCCTGTTGTTGTGAAGGATGATGGAAATTAGGCAAATAAAGGGCCCTTTATCAGAATTCAGAGGGATCATCCCAAGGAACTCATAATAGAAAATCCTAATGAAGGGATTATTACTAGATCAATGGAGGTGGTATCCAATGCTTGTTTTGTCTCTAAGATTGAACCAAAAATTGTGAAAGAGACTCTAACTGATGAATTTTGGATTAATGTCATGCAAGAAGAATTGGAGCAGTTCAAGAGGAATGAAGTTTGTGATTTGGTTCCTAGACCTGATGGAACAAATATCATTGGCACAAAGTGGGTTTATAAGAATAAATCTGATGAAAATGGAGTGGTTACTAGAAACAATGCCAAACTTGTGGCTCAAGGGTACACTCAAATTTAGGGTATTAATTTTGATGAGACCTTTGCTCCAGTTGCTCGTCTTAAATCCATAAAACTATTACTAGGAGTGGCATGTGTGCTGAGATTCAAGTTGTTTCAGATGGATGTGAAAAATGCCTTCTTGAATGGGTTCTTACAAGAAGAGGTGTCTGTTGAACAGACAAAAGGGTTTTTTGATCTCACTTTTCCAAATCATGTGTACAAACTGAAGAAGACTCTTTATGGTCTAAAGCAAGCCCCTAGGGTTTGGTATGAAAGGCTGACAGATTTCCTGGTCAGTATTGGCTACAAAAAAGGAGGAATAGAGAAGACCTTGTTTGTTAAAGAAATGGATGGCAAGCTCCTGATTGCTCAGATATATGTGGATGATATTATTTTTGTGGGATGTCAGACCAGATGGTCTAACTTTTTGTCAAACAGATGCAATATGAATTTGAGATGAGACTAGTAGGAGAATCGACTTATTTTCTTGGACTTCAAGTAAGACAGATGGAAGATTCTATCTTCATATCTCAAAGTAAGTATGTCAAGAACATAGTGAAGAAGTTTGGTATGGAGAAGGCCAGTCACAAAAGGACTCCTGCACCTACTCATTTGAAGTTATCCAAAGATGAAAATGGGGTGAGTGTGGATCAAAGTCTTTACAGAAGCAAGATAGGCATTCTATTGCATCTGACAGCTAGCAGACCTAATATCACATTTGTTGTTGGGGTTTGTGCTAGGTATCAAGCTGAACCCAAAATTAGTCACACCAATCAAGTCAAAGGATTCTGAAGTATGTCAATGATACAAGTGACTATGGTATGTTGTATTCACATGGCTCTAATGTCATGCTTGTTGGATATTGTGATGCTGATTGGACAGGGAGTGCTGATGATAGAAAAAGCACTTCTGGTGGATGTTTTTTCTTGGGAAACAACCTTATCTCTTGGTTCAATAAGGAGCAGGATTGTGTGTCCCTATCCATTGTTGAAACTGAGTATATTGCAGCATGAAGCAATTATTCTCAGCTACTGTGGATGAAGCAGATCCTAAAAGAGTACAATATAAAGCAGGATGTCATGACATTATACTATGACAACTTGAGTGCTATCAACATCTCCAAAAATCTTATTCAACATAGCATGGAAAAACATATTGACATTCGTCATCATTTTATCATGGATTTTGTTGAAGACAAAGTAGTCATTCTGGAACATGTAGCCACTGAGAAGCAACTGGCTAATATCTTTACTAAGGCTTTGGATGCAAAACAGTTTGAGAAGCTAAAGGGTGAATTGGGAATTTGCATTTCTAGAAGAATTATAGCAATTAGTCTTGATTATGGAGGATACTAGGTATATGAGAATGCTGGTGTCAAATTTATGCCTAAAAAAGGGGAGTAGTGGTTATGGTAGTGATGGCAGGGTTAACAGTGTTGTTAAAGGGAATAATGATTCTCATGTATCTCAGGGTGTGGAGCATGGGAATAACGATGATCCCTACTTTTCTATGTTTTCTTTTGTGTTGCTGGGAGGTCTTTGCTGGTGGTGTTGAGATGTTATTCTATATGTTCTGACATCATTTCATCATGTGTCTGGGAGTTGTGTGGTTGTGTTCTTAAGGGGGGAGCTTTGTGACATGGGGAATTTTGTTGATTGTGTGATGTCAGACAAGATGTCTTGACATTGTATTTAGTTTTGTTTGTTGAATTGATGGTTATGCAATTCAGGGGGGGTTCTTATTGTTTTGTGATGAAGTTTTTTGGATCTTGTTGTGAGGTTTTTTTTCCGCTGTGTGTGCCTCTGATTTGTTCTAGTGTGCTTATGGTTATCCTGTGTTTATTTTTTATTTTTTTGTGGTTCTTTTGGGTTGTTGTTGTTGTGTTTGTTTCTGTTTCTCCAATACTTCATGCAAAGGTTGTTTTATCCAAAAAAAAATTAAAAGGGGGGGATTGTAAGTTCTATGGTTTTGGATTGGCAGAAATTTTGTTAAAACAGTTCTCAGCAAGATGTTGAGACAGATGCCGTGACAAGTTAGTCAGACAGCATGATCAGCATGATGTTGGGACATGTGGCCAGGACATATTATACTAGAAGTTTAGGACTGGGATAATTTGATATTTAAAGTGTGAGATTTGATAGTGTTTTAATTCACACAGTGTCGCAATCCAAAGATGAATATTTAGGAACTTCTGTCTTGACATATTACTTGTATTTCATAAAAAGGACCTTGGAGCCTTTTTAGGAAACTTTCTATTCAATTCCTATTTATGTGCAAAAGATCTTGCAGAAGATTTAAAACTGATGTTTTATGGTTTGCGTTTTATTTAATTGAATAGCACAAGCCTATGCTGATCTGAAGGTTATTTAAAGAGGAGTTTTAAACCTAATGCACTAGAGAAATCGTGTATTGAAAGAAAGGGTATTAGGGTTTGTGATCCTCTTTTATGTCTTTTGACATCTGAGTTAGACTGTGTTGTTTGTGCATTTATGAACCATTCATGTACTCCTTAGGTACTAGAATTGGACTGAGATTTGAGTTGTAATCACTCCTAAGCTTTTAAGCAAAGAGTGGATTTTGTGTTTTTGAAAAGTGACTTATTTTTATTCTCTATTGTTGAGTTTGTCACTATTATGTGACTTGTGGGAAGTGAGAGGGGTCTCATATCTAGAAGTTCCTAGGTAGAAGTTAGCACGGGTAGTGATTAGGTGAAAACCTTGTAAAATTGTGGGTGTTTGTTGTGGCTTTAAACTAATACTATTATAGTGGATTTCCTTCATGGCTTGGATACCCCCGGATGTAGTGATATTGCACTAAACTGGGTTAACAATTGATTGTGTTATTGTTTACATTCAAGCTCTTACTTTTTCTGCATAAGTGTTGGTTGTTGTCTTGATCCCAGTGTCTTGACATTTGTCTTAACATTTGGTATTTGTGTGCCAGAATTACATAAATGATTGAAGGGGAATCGTGAAATAATAGAACAAATAATAGTTAGATAATTGTCCTCTTTTGGACATTTATTATGCACATAATATTCTAGGGCCCCAAAAACCTAGGACCTTACTATAAAAATAGGAGAAAGACGTTAAATCAACATACATACATTTTTACCCTAAATACCTCTCACTATCGACAATCACTAACTTGAGCATCAAAATGCTACATTTACCATCATACTTCAACGTTATACCAAACTTAGAACATGCCAACCAACCTCTCACCCGTGTAAGCAACTCTGATCCACGCGAGCTCAATATTTAATATTGATTTTTAATATCTTAGTACAAATTAATAATATTAATATGAAACATTTTTATAAAAAAAAAAAAAAAAAATAGGCCCTCACTTTTTTTATAAGTCACTTTGGAGAAAAAAATTTGTACCAAAATATAAGACGTTTTTCAATATCAAAGAATCATTAATTGTATTTTTTCTATTATACTATTAAGTATTTATTATCATCTCTTCTTTCAATTATTTAAATTTATTTTTCTCATACAATTAATGAAAAACAATATTATAAAAAATTTTATAATTTTTTTTTTCGTACAACATATGAAAAGTTCAAAACAATCTGTAAAAAAAAAGGGGAGTACTATATTTAGTTCTTTGTAGATGGTTTGACACAAAAATATTTTAAATTTGTCTTGCTATAATTAGGGAGTGTATTATTTGGGGACTAGTAAATAAATGTCTACCTATGTTTATCTTATTGTTTGTCTAATAGTGTAAGAGTGAGGCTTCACCATAACTTTTAGATTGAAGCACGTAAAACTAACTTCTATATAAGCTCTTCACTTTATTCAAAACAATAAATATACAAGTTCTTCATTTCAAATATAATACCCCTTCTACACTCTTTTTGTTTTCATAACCCAAAACTTACATGCAATAGCATTATAGTGAATGTTGAACACGTTATCTTCCATGAAAATGTTGTTTTACAAAGAATTGTTCCTCCAAATTCTGTTTATTTTTTCCTTCATTACTCTTAGTTCTCAAACTAAGAGTCACTATAACTTTGTTGTGAGTCTGTCTTCATTACCATATAATTAACATATTTTTATTGATACGTCACATTTATGGTATCCTAATTGAGTAATGTTGCAGGTGAAAGAAGCACGCTACACAAGATTGTGTTCCACAAAAAGCATATTGACTGTGAATGGAAAATTTCCAGGACCAACTATCAAAGTCCATAAGGGTGATACAATCTTTGTTGATGTTTACAACAAAGGAAAATACAACATAACTTTACATTGGTATATTAATATTTCAATTTTTGAAGATAAATATACAGAACAATAATTTATGGATGGTATATTAAATAAATTGTTAATTACTATAATTGATTAAATGGGCAGGCATGGAGTGAAGCAACCTAGGAATCCATGGTCAGATGGTCCTGAGTACATAACTCAGTGTCCAATTCAACCAGGAAGGAGATTCAGACAAAAAGTGATTTTTTCAGTAGAGGAAGGGACTTTATGGTGGCATGCTCATAGTGATTGGTCAAGAGCTACTGTCCATGGAGCTATACATATCTATCCTAGGAAAAATTATACCTACCCTTTTCCTGAACCATATGGACAGATACCTATCATATTTGGTATGAGAATTTTTTAATGTTTGTGATTGATTATGTATTAGTGTACAAGAAGAATTTTTTATTTGAATTGTTTAACTCCTAGGTGAATGGTGGAAGAGTGATGTGAATGATGTTTATAGAGAATTTGTTGAGAGTAGAGGAACCCCAAACGTATCTGATGCTATAACTATAAATGGGCAACCTGGAGATTTGTATCCATGCTCCAAATCGGGTAAGTTCATCAACATTTCTTTTTATTTTCATATTGGCTAAATGGCTAGGGACTAAATTCATATAAGAAATGGGAATTTTGGGTTAAAACTCAGACTCTTAATAATAGTAGGTTTGATTTTGCTGCAATTTTTTCATGTCAACTCAAAAATCAGATTAAATTTACATGTCTACGTAGAAGTTTGTTTTGTTGCTTCTGGAAAACTAACCCCAAACCAAACACTCACTGTGTCTTTAAAACTATATGACATGTTTCAAGATTTCTCTTTATTATATCTATATCCATATTATGATCTAGTTTTAATAGAGTAGTATAAAATCACTTTACTTTCATAATTGATCTTATGAACATTAATAACTTTTAATCATGAACATTTTATGTTTATAGGGTAGAAATTAGTTATTTTAACATATACATTAAGAACACTTAACATAGGTGCCCTTAACAAGGCATGTTTTCTTTTTCTGGTACCTAGAGGTCAAATTTTTACCCATTAAAGATGGTAAATGAAATGTGACAGATTTGAACAGACTCTACAAACAGAAGTATTTTTACACAATTACTAAATAAATTGACTTTACAAAAATAACATTCATCATTTTCACTCTACATATATTGTTAGTAATAGTTGTCTTCACTATTCGATCTTTTTCATCTGAAAGCATGATAAATTAAATCCCTATCAAATTTTCTTAGAAACTGAAGAAGTCAGAATCCTCAATTGTGAAGAGTAGTTAAGAATTATCATATGTTTGGTTTATTCCGTGAATAGTAGAGTAAGAGGGAGAGAAAATGTAGAGTAAAGAATGACATTTATGAGGCGGGTGGAGAGTATCACACTATTGATATTTAGGAATATGTTAGTAAATGATATTATAATTGACCTTAAACTCTAATTGACCACAAGAAAATGATTGGAGGTCAGTGTAACTTTTTTTCTATAAAATAATCATTAACTCTTATAATTTTCTTTTAATTTCCAGAAACATTCAGGCTAAGAGTAGAGCAGGGAAAGACATATCTTCTCCGCGTTGTTAATGCCGCAATGAATCTTATACTCTTTTTCTCTATTTCTAAACACAATCTCACTGTTGTTGGTGCTGATGCTACGTACACAAGGCCAATGACAAAAGATTACATTTGCATATCACCGGGGCAATCAATGGATGTATTGTTGCATGCCAACCAAGAACCTAATCACTACTATTTGGCTGCAAGAGCCTATTCAACTGGAGGAGTAGAGTTTGATAACACCACAACCACTGCTAGAGTAGAATACAGAGGGAGTTATACTCCACCTTTAACTCCTCCATTACCTTATCTTCCCAACTTTACAGACACAGAAGCAGCTTTTGACTTCTTCAGAAGCGTGAGAGGCTTACCTGAGAAATACCCCCATCCAGTCCCAAAACACATCAGCAGACATATATTAACCACAGTTTCTATCAAAACATTTCCATGTCCCAATGGCCAATCCTGTGAAGGTCCAAATGGAACCAATTTAGCTGCTAGCATGAGCAACATAAGCTTTCAAACTCCTACCTCTAACATACTAGAAGCTTATTACTATCATATCAAGGGGGTATTCCAAAAGGGATTTCCAAATTTTCCGCCTTTTATATTTAATTTCACTGGAGATAATTTGCCTCTGACCTTGAATACACCAAAGCTAGCAACTAAAGTTAAAGTTCTTGAACATAACACAACAGTAGAACTTGTTTTCCAAAACACAAATTTGGTTGCAGGGTTAGATCATCCCATGCATCTCCATGGATTTAATTTCCATGTCGTTGGATTCGGGTTTGGCAATTTCAACAGAAGTAAGGATCCAATGAATTACAATCTGTATAATCCTCCACTTAGGAATACTGTGATGGTGCCTGTAAATGGATGGACTGCAATTAGGTTCTGGGCCACCAACCCAGGTATGTATCCTAGAGAACATGTTTTTTTAAGGTAGTGTGATCTTTAAAGCACCTCAAATTTATTGATAAAAGGAAAAAAGGAAAAATGGGACACAAACCAAAACCCCTGTAAAATAAACAAGAATCATAACTAATCCTTCTATTTCCAACGCAGGTACGTAGTGTATATATATATTTCCATTTTCAATTTTTCTTAGTTATAACTCATTGTTGCACGAAATGTTCATTCAATTACAGGAGTATGGTTCTTGCACTGTCATCTAGAACGCCACCTCACTTGGGGCATGGAGACAGTGTTTATTGTGAAGAACGGCAAATCCTTAGATGCAAAGTTACTGCCTCCACCGCAAGACATGCCCCCGTGTTAATGAATCTTTTAGACATTTATGTAGAAGCTTTTTTGGGCTTTTTATATATGCACTATGATAAATGTTTTAATCACGTGTGTGTTTGTTTTTCCCTATGGTTCATGGAGGCAAGTGTTTAAATTTGAAGGAAACTGAATGTCTTTAAATTGATTTTATCTTTTAATTAAAAATAACTAAGCAAAAAGTGAACTACTAAGACTAGGAATATTATTTACTACAATTATGTTTAATAACTTTTGAAATTTCAATATTATTATGAGAACTTTAAGTAGTCCCTAAACTAAATTTCTAATTGAATCTCTAAACTTGTCATTTATTTGTAACTAGGTCTCCTAACTTACAACTTCTAATTGGTTCTCTAAATTTATTAATAAGTTGTAATTATGTCCCTAAATTTTTAAATAATGAATAACTAAGCCCCTAAATTCAAGGACTTGAATATGAGTTATTAATAAGTTTAAAAATTCAATTGAAATTATTAGTTTAATGCCATATTTAAAAGTCTCCAAATAGTTAAAAACCTGCAGCATTATTAAACTTAATTTCCAAACCCATATCCAAAAACCTCCCTTAACTCACGGAATGGCAGAATTTAAGCAATAGAGTTACAGCTGTAGTCAAAATGAAAACAAAAAAAAAAAAAAAAAAAAACTGTACATGGTATTTGGAAAAATCCCTTACATTTAGGATTTAACATACTCAACAATGGTGAATCCATGGGACCTTTACCTTAAATGGATGATGGCAGATATGCCTATGCTCTCTCGCCTATAGACATACCTTATAACGATAGAGAATCCTTAAAGCAGAATCTGCATGAGAAGAAATTGATGTTGAGAAGAAAAGAAAACAAACTATTGGAAGGCAGAGGTCCTGACATCTCACCGGCTGACTAACTAGAATTTGACAGTAATACATCCAATTTGCTCAAGAAAACCACAAAAAACCATGGTAAGCTCTTGGCGCCCAGGTAATTAAGCGAAAACTTCTTGTATATGTTGAGAGTGCTTTTTTCCTGGGGGAATAAAAACCAAATCCTCCCACCCTGAACTCTTTTCACTCAACTGCAATGTGGGAGAGAAAGAGAGAATTATCAAAATCCAAATTACTTTCCAGTTTATAGACTACAACTAATATGCAGACTTTACTACCTCCATTTTTTTCAGTACATCTTCAAAGCTACCAACCTGCTTGGTTATCGAAAGAAAGCAAATAAATAAGAAACATTCAAATGAATGATAAATTATAAAACAATACACTCTAGCATTTAATTTCTTTTACCATTTGAAAAACCAGATATCTAGCAGAGTATCCAGATTGAAATCAATGAGGATCATGTGATTACTCAATTCCACACAAGTACATATTTACTTTTCATTTATGTAAGAAAATACATGTTTCTCCCTTTTCTTGAAACCTTTTCCATGAAAGAAAGATCACAAAAATTTACTCTATGAACTATAATCCCATACAGAGGGCTTCAAATTGCTATTTTCACATTGAAATGACCTTCCCAAAAGATGCTTTTGTTAGCCATAAAATTTAAGAAACGTCAACATAAATCAAATCATTTGCAGAACTAAAAAAAAAACAAGTTATTTATATCAGCATAATTGTTTTCAAGGCCATACAGTTTGGTTTGGAGCAATTTTATAAATAACATAAACACTTTTTGCCTAAATTATTGACTTATAAGGAACTGATGCCGTGGCTATACGAAAAATACACTGCAAATTACAAATATATTACACAACACTATAATTCAACCAATTGTTCAGCGGGTTTTCAAGTGGATCATACTGGCAGTTAGATGTTAAGTTATTCAAGATGAGTCTTGAGCATAACAGCTCTATGAGTATTAAATAAAATATGATATCTTTGTCCAAAAAAATATATGTTGTCATTTACTATGTTTAAAAAAACATTAGGGAAACTAGTAATAAGCTCTGACAAATTCATTGGAATGTCAAAATAATAATAATTGATTTGATATAAAGAATGACTTAGAAACTTGAGAGCAACAAGCTTCTGGCAGGCACTAAAAAACAAGAGCAAGAGATGAAAGATTCTATACCATTATATGCTGAGAAACTCCAACACCTTTAGATGACCGGGAAACCTTAGATAGATCCTGTTCAATATCTTCCTGTCCATTTAACAAACAAATGATAACTATCATATAATTTTGCTCCATCAAGCTACATGCCTAATCAAGATTTAATAGTGTAAGTGAAACATTGAAGAGATCAATCGGTTAGACAAACCTTAGAAAAATACACAGGGCAATAACGCTTGTTCTTCTTTTTCACAACCAAAAGGTCTGACTGTAAGCACATATAATTACTAATCAATGGGTAAAAAGGAAGAATAACATGATCAAGTACCGCCAATATATCACATATTTAAATTAGACGCCAGATGTGGAAAAATACTAAAATAGTTAGATGGTTTGTAAGCTGTCAGTCTCTAATACTTATATATTACATACCATGTATTGGCTGCAGTTAGTTCAGTGAAAATAAATATAATGAGTTCCAAACAGATAGCTACTGATATGCACATTAACCAAAATACAAACTTATATACAATATGGTAACTCCTACCCACCCACCCCCTCATTGCCCAAACAGTCCTTTAAAGGACCGAAGGCTGCAAAAAAAACATACCTGGAAAACAGGAACTCCGTCAAAACTTCTCTTGCTGGTTGCTCTGAGCTGATAAACACAAGGAACATGAAATCAAATACAATTAGCTAATTGTTTGATAGTTGAAGATATAGGCTCACTTAGACAGCTACAATATATGAAGCAAGGACGCTCTAAAAACGACCTTGACCCTGACATGGCAACACCAATAATAATTTGAAAAAAGAAATAAATTAAACGTAATCACAAGTGTCGGTGCAGGTATCTGACACGGACACGGATACGTCTATTTCCAGAGGTGTCGGTGCTCCATAGGCTACAATGCATATTACCAAAGCTTCTTTCTCCCATGATTTACATTTCAAACGGATAACACTTAACTTATTCAATATTGCCAGTTTATCACTGATATCAGACTCAGATGATAAACATACTAGTATGGCTATGGCTCTAAACAATATGTTGTGGAACAATTATAAATGATACCAACCTCAAGTGCATTCTTTATTTGAACTGGATCAGGTAAAAATCGGAATGCAATACCTTCAACCTTCAACAAGTATACCTATAACACAAGAAGAATAGTTGTATGTAAAAGAACTCCAGTATTAGCCAGGAAAATTATGAACTGGAAAAAAACCTACCTGGTCAAGTGTTATAGGAACGACCTTAGCGTTGCCACGAAACTCCTTTTTCCGCAATCGAACCTAAAACAACGAACAAAAGAATCAACAGCGTGAAATTAAGAGAATAAGAAAAGAAGATAAAAAATTACAGAGAGAGGAACCTGAGCAAGGAATGCTTCAGCGTCTTCTTGGCGAAAGCAAAGCAATCCAATGGACTTAGCACCTTCGGCGTCAGACATAAGAACAAACTCATTGTCGGAATTGCTGACGGTGTAAACGGAAGTGCCGGCGAGGGACTTGGCGACGTGGTTGGAAGTCAAAGTAGCGGCGAAGGCGGGTTTGGTGCGAGTGTGAGATTGAATTAGGGTTCCGGCGAGACGTTTGGTGTCTTCGAAACGAGTTGCAAGGTGGTTACGGTGGTGATTGATAAACCTTGAAAATGATAGAAGAGGATTCCACTGTCCCTGAGACTCCATGTTTGATTCTAGTAGTCGGTTCTAATCCTATACAAGATCATGAATAACTATAAACATGGATTCTGTTATAATTATGGGCTAACCATCCATTACTTAGTTTCGGCCCATTAGTTAATAAAAGTCCACGCGGGCACTCACAAGTAGAGCTGTCAAAATGGGGCGAAGCCCATGGGCCGGCCCGCCGAGCCCGAAAAAAGTTAGGGCTTGGGCCTTATTTTTGGAGCTCATATTATTCCGGGCCTTTTTGAGCCCGGCCCGAAAAAGCCCGAAAAAAAATGGGCCGGCCCGTATGGGCTATGGGTAGCCCGCCAGTCCGACAACTTTTTTTAAAAGAATTAATTTAACTATTTGGCCCATATATAAATTAATAAATATATATAATTGGACCTAAAAAATAAATTTGGCCCAAGAAACATTTGGATACAATGTGTTAGTGCTTCTTTGGTTCGGTCCACACACACTTCAGTGACTACCAGAACATTAATTTCTATTACATTATATTACATTACAGTATTCTAAAATGAATATATTACATTAAGATCATTAAAATGAGTATTAATTTCTATAACATTATATATTAAAATGAGTATTAATTTCTATTACATTATATATTACTTAAAAAATGAATTTTTTAATTTTTTTTTTTAAAATGGGCCCGTTTAGGGCCGGGCCCGTTTAGGGCTGGGTAGCCCGCAGCCCAGACAGGGCTGGGCCTGGGTAGTAAAAAAAGAGCCCGTATTCAAAATGGGCTTTTTGAGCCCGGCCCGGAAAAGCCCGAGGCCCGCCAGGGCCGGCCCGTTTAGGGTCGGGCTACCCGTTTTGACAGCTCTACTCACAAGTACGTCTATCCATTTTGTTTTAGCGTAAACAAGCGTGAAAATATAAATAATATTTTTTTATTTAATTTTAAAGAGCAATGACATAAACAAAAAAGAAGAGAAAGTCACCGGGACGGAGTTAGCAAAGGGAGGAGGAAGGATGAAGTCAACTATCTACCCATTACTAGGAGGTTGCCCAATCTTACCAAATTGCCCTTTTCCCAAAATAAAATTACACTAACACAAGGTTATTTCAGTAACTTCCAAAATCACCCAAAATTAATAGTTGCTTTTCACAAATGGATGCCAAGTGTCGTTCATGCTTTGGCTATCCTAAAAAAAAATAGCTTTTCTCTCTTTTCATTTCTCTCTCTCTCAATTCAAACTTTTTCCTACACTTCTCTCTCAAACCCTAACCGCCGCCCCATTTCTTCTTCCTCTCAGTTTCTTTCTTCTTCCTCTCAGTTTCTTACATGAAAAACAAACATCAGCCAAAAATACCAAGGTTACGACAAACCTAAATGGAAGTTCAACCTTCAACCTTTTCTCGCTTCTCACCCTTACAGTCTTGCCCCCTTTCTTCTTCACCCAATCGCGGATGCTTTCTCCTTTCCCCCTTTTTGCAAATCGCTCTTCTTCTCTGCCGCGATCTCATTTCTCACTCGCGGTTTCTCACATTCCAACGTCCGGTGGCAATCACACGGTGGTTTGGCGGATGTTAGGGTGAAGGCAAAGGTTTGTGTTTTCTGGAGCCTTTGGTTTGCATCAAGGTTTGAAGAAGGCGCGGTGTAATTTTGTTAGAAGGGTAGTATTGTGGTGTGAAGAGTGTTGGAGGAAGAACAGAGGGTCGACTCAGTGAGGTAAGTGAAAGTGAGTTTTTTTGTTTGATGATTTTTCTCACTGCATAAATTTCGATCTGTGAATGCTGGTGCGTGTATTGTTTTTTCCTGTGATTCTCTGCCTCCTTCCAAACAAACGGTGTATGATTCTATTTTTATTGAGTTCTTAGGTTTGTTTTTGAATCGTGGAATGGAGGTTTCGGCACATCTACAGAGGTTTCTGGCATGCAATTGGATCCTGGCTCTCTCATGGATGTGTCGTTCAAGAATTACTGTTATGGCTATTCAATTCAATCTCATTTTCACACCGATTGTTGTGTATATTTTAGCTATTTGTTTCCTAAACATTCTAACTGGCTTTACAGGCAAAGGAGCGAGTGCACTCATTAGTTCAATCTGGAGTCGAGAGTGGTGCCAAACTGCTGCTTGATGGAAGAAATATAGTGGTAACTTTTATACCCTTAACTGCCATTTTCAACTATCTTATTATATTCTTTTCAAAGAAAAAAGAAAAAAGAAAAACATGATAAGAGATAACTAAGCTTTTTATTGTGTATAATTTGATTCACTAGCTAAAGAAGCTCCACCTATCAACTGTAATATACCACCAACATGGAGTGCTACAAGGTATTTTCTTTCAATCTTTGATCTCAAGGTTTCTACTCAAAGAATTCTTTCAAAATAGAGAGTTGATGTTTAGATGTATATTAAACTTAGCTGTTTAACATGTCACACGCAGGAGGAGATTTTTGGTCCGGTTCTTCTTTTTATGGAGGTCTGTCTCTTTATTTTTTCCTTAGAATCTTATTGTTTAATACGGAAATACCGAAGATAGAATTCATGGTAAAATATTTCCTGATAACATTGTTTTTCTGTTTTGTTTTAATCTTCAGGCTGATAGCTTGGAAGAGGCCATAAACATCATCAACAAAAACAAGTACTTATTCAACATGCGATTATTGTCTTTGCCTTTTGTTGAACTGCTGTATATTTACTTCTTATTACTCTAACCTTTCTAACAGGTATGGAAATGGTGCTTCTATATTTACCACTTCTGGTGTTGCTGCAAGGAAATTTCAGACCGAGATTGAGGTCGGGCAGGTAAAATTTACTACTTCTTGGAAGCATGTCAATAAATAATAATACTTGTAAATTTCAACCAGAATATGCATTAGGAGGTGCTATTTATCAACCAATCACATTGCATTTTAACATGAATCTTGGAGCAGGTTGGTGTCAACGTTCCTATTCCAGTTCCTTTGCCATTTTTCTCATTTACTGGCAACAAGGCGTCATTTGCTGGCGATCTCAATTTCTATGGTAGAGTGATTCTTCATAATTTGGCTCTTATGCAATCATGTATGACTTAAATTGTTTAAGAGTTACATTTTTCTTATGATATAGGCTATAGTGTAAAAGTCTTTGATTTGAACTTGATGTTATGCATTAATGGATTTCAGGCAAGGCAGGGGTGAACTTTTTTACATAGATCAAAACAATAACTCAGCAGTGGAAGGATTCAGCAGGCGGTAGCAAGATTAACTTGGCAATGCCAACCTTCTATAACATATTATGTAACCAGGGCTGAGTAATGTTTTAGGAAATTTGAGTTGGAATGTTCTTTTGAATATATATTTATATCTTTGATTCTTTTTCAGCTAGAGAAAGGTGTAGATGGGTTGTTTGAAAGCTTTGCGAGGTTGGATTCACGTATTTCAAGTGTTGGTCAGACAGCTGCAAAGATAGGAGATCATCTCCAGCGGTGAGTTGTAAGTTGAATTGGGCTAAATTTTGATTTGAAGTAGTTGTTATAATATATATACAAATTCTGGGCTAAATTTTAATTAATATTTACAAATTCTGGTCACTACTGATAAATTGTTTATTTTTTAACTTGACCTCCAGTTATCCGAGGGACTTGAAAGGCTTTTTGGGGTTAAACATGAAACTGAAGCTGGGTTTTCTTGGTCTTTTATTTGGCCATCAGATGTTGGCGTTGATGCTTCTCTGGCAAAACCTCATCTGGTAGAGTGTAATTCTAAGCTGGCTGTTGCATTATCAATAATGAATGAGTGCTTCGTGCCATTTATTGATCATAGAAGCGGGACCAATCTGATCCGCAGTATTGTATGTAATTGTGGGTAAGTTCAAGTGGCTTTTTTTTATACATCAAACTAGCATTGTCCAGATCATGCATTTGCCGTTGCAGATAAATCTTAGGGCTGTGCAATCAGATAAATCAAATTCTGGGACTATGTCTGATATATTGGCGTATTTTGATCACTGTATGTAATTGGTTGATGCTAAGTTAGTTGTATAGTTGTAAGTTGAACTGGGCTAAATTTTGATTTGAAGTAGTTGTTATAATATATATACAAATTTTGGGCTAAATTTTAATTAATATTTACAAATTCTGGTCACTACTGATAAATTGTTTATTTTTTAACTTGACCTCCAGTTATCCGAGGGACTTGAAAGACTTTTTGGGGTTAAACATGAAACTGAAGCTGTGTTTTCTTGGTCTTTTATTTGGCCATCAGATGTTGGCGTTGATGCTTCTCTGGCAAAACCTCATCTGGTAGAGTGTAATTCTAAGCTGGCTGTTGCATTATCAATAATGAATGAGTGATTCATGCCATTTATTGATCATAGAAGCGGGACCAATCTGATCTGCGGTATTGTATGTAATTGTGGGTAAGTTCAAGTGGCTTTTTTTTTATACATCAAACTAGCATTGTCCAGATCATGCATTTGCCATTGCAGATAAATCTTAGGGCTGTGCAATCAGTTTCTGCCATTGAAATGTGGGATAGTTTCCTTTTTTTAAGACTTTCACATTTGATAGTAATATGACTTGAGTAATTGTTATAAGTGGGAGATAACCCTCCCACCATGTGCTCACTTTTGGGGTTGAGTTAGGCCTAAATTCAATTCCTAAATTATGTATCCAGCACTTTTTACTACCATAATTTTCTGTTAAAGTGATATGAATGTCGGGTTAATGGCCATGTTTTACGCCTTCAATTCTTCCTTTCATTATGCTTTCATGACCATGTTTTTGTGCTTTTTTCCAGTTTTATGTTTATATTGCTCTTTATTTCATTTCGGTTATGCTTTCATGTGTCACTTTTAATAGTTACTGTCATATAATTAATAGCTACTGTAATATTGCTTTTCTATTTAATAGCAAATCTTATATAAGATATTTGTTCCTATGCCACCCTTTTTTCGAACAATTTTGTCGTCGACCACTCTTTTGTAAATGGAAAGTTTCGGGTAACAAAAAAATTAAAAGATTTTGTTTTTCTATTTCAACTCATAGATCTGTGTTGATTAGATTTTTTTTTTGCAGGTTCACAATCTAGAAAAGAATAATGAGTGAGAGAGAGAAGCGTTCAAGAGCTTTTATTTCTTCAAATCTGCAGATTTTGATTGAGAGACAATATACCATATTTAATTTTCTTAGTAATAACATGTATTATTAATGTATTTTGTTAAGTTTTAATTATGGACAGGAATGAGATCTCAGACGAAATGCGACAGATCGAGCATGAACGTGGACAACAGATTGACCATGAAGAAGAGGTCAGAGTATTTAAGAGGTATGATCATAGTTTATAGTTCATATTACCTGATTTACAATGTTCTTTAGGTTTTTAGGAACTGTATAAAGGAAAGGCTGCAAGAAAAAACCAGGGTTCTTGTAATGAACTAGCTTCATTTTCTCCCTCAGGTCGATTTTGACATGTTTGGATATTATCGAGTATAGTTGATTTTGCCTAAGATAAATCACTTTACTTTCAACTCACTTTTATCCAGAATCATTTTAACTAAATCTATTTTTGTCACAGCATAACCAAATAGACACATGAATGGAAATTTATTCAATTTCATAAAGCTCTTTAGTTTATGCGCTACAGACTCACACATATGTTGATCATGTGCTTTTCATCAGGATGGATTGGGCGATACAATATGAGTTTCACTCACAGAAACACCGGAGGAGGAGATAGTTCCTTGCACAAGGTTGGCAAACCTTGGAAGGAGAGCATCTGAACTCCAGAAGGGAGTGGTATGGTTCAAAACAATGATTCAGTCTGACATGCCTAAACTTTCTAAAGTCTAACATCCAAAAATTTTATAAACTTACTTTCGTTCACACTGCTTTCACCAGGCACCTTTTGAAGAAAAGCACAGAGGTTGTTTGGACTTCTGGCGCCGCAAGCAGTGGTTAGCAAATATCGTGAATATAGACGACAAAGAAGAAGATTACTTATGGTGGTTAGATCTTCCATATGTACTGGTATGTATATGTTGGTTTTCTTTTTTTTCTTATGGTTTTGATTTATACTTCTTTTATAATCACTATGTTGAATCAATTTGTTTATTTTCTGCCAGTGCATTGAGTTATACACGGTTGAAGATGAAGAACAAAGAATCGGACTTTATTAATTGGAGATGGCTCCCGATCTCAAATTTGAGCCTAAACCATGTCATGTGATTGCTTTCCAAGATCCCGGTGACTGCAAAAACCTTTGTTACATAATTCAAACACACATGGAAATGCTTGGAGGTGGCAGTGCCTTTGTTGTTGCGCGACCTCCTAAGGTAGTTAATCGTACCCTACCTCTGTCCCCAAATATACGACTTTTTTGAAAAACTTTGAATGTCCATTTTTATAGGACCCTTTTCAAATTTTCAACTACGTTTATTATTTTTTCACCAAGATACCCCTAATTTTGTTGCATATGACAGGAAGCTTTTCGAGATGCTAAAGAAAGTGGTTTTGGTGTTACTGTCATCAAGAAAGGTGAAATTCAGCTTAATATAGACCAACCACTTGAAGAAGTGGAAGAACAAATAACCGAGATTGGAAGCAAAATGTATCATGATAGGATGATGAAAGATCGAGCTGTGGATATAAACTCGATAATGAAGGGTGTGTTTGTTGTTAATGTCTCCGACAAGAGGTAATTGACCATTTACTCAATATTTCATTGTTTTGTTTTGTACAATGTTATTTAATGATTTCATTTTTTTCCTTGATAAAAAGGTTAAAGCGGAAGTTGAAGTAATGTGGAAGGGTTGGTTCAAACTATTTTCACAGATGAAAATGGTTGAAGAAAATTAAGGCGTGCTTGCATTGTAGAATAAGTTAATTTCTTTTGTAGTTTTTTCTTTACACAGGTTGATTACAGTTGGTTGTATATGATTGAGAAAAAGATAGTGAATATTATAATAGTTTATGACAATAAATGTGTCTAAAATATTTTTGATTTTACACCAAAATGTTCAAAACCAGTATGATAATGCTATAAAACATGCTACCTCATAAAGTAAAAAACTGAAATTGGATTCAATCTTTTTTATTTTACACTCAAGTTATCTAAATTGTCCTTTTTTATTACATCAACCTACACTAATAAAAGATTAAAAAAAATAATTAGCTAATGGTTACATCAACCTACACTATGTTATTATGAAGAGGATGTTTTGGCATTGCTTCAAGATGATAAAACAGCTGAGGACAAAATGATACAGAAAAATATTAGTGATGAAGACTTAGAGAATCTGTTGGATCGCACTGAAAACACCAAACTATCAACTCCTATGAATTTTATCACTGAAATTCACTATTTTCACGGGGCACTATCACAACAATACCTTTTTTATTTTAATCAATGTTTGTAAATATTTATAGTTATTAATGATATTTGTAAATATTTTTAGTTACTAAACATATTGGATTTATCATGTTGGTAATTTGTTACATCTTTATTTTTAAATATTTGCAGTTATTAGTAATTTTATAATAACAGTTTTATATCAGCAACAACCAATCCTTATCAAAAGATCACAATACATATTTTATTTTAATCAATATCTTAATTTGTATGACATGAATTTTGAAATAGTTGAGAGTAACTTCAGAGGTGTTAATGTTTTTGCTGCTGTGTTTAATTGTTTCACGGGACACTATCACCGCAATACCTTTTTTCTATTGGGCTATCGTTTCAGATTTTATCATTATTATTATACTAATTAAAAACTCAGTTTGCATTCCCTTCATTATAATTGATTTATATTATTATTCTTATTATATTTTTGGCCCATTTCTTATATTACATAACCTTTATTTTTTATTTATCCACCATTTCTTATATTAGATAAACTTTTGGCCCATTTCTTATTATATTATTATTCTTATTAAAAACTCACCATCTTTTTATTTATCCTTTATTTTTTATTAATGATATTGTATCTCATATTGATCAATAAAAAATCAAGTTTATAATTATTTAATATCTCAATTTATATTTTTTCGTTTTAAACTTAACTACAAACACCCGTGCGAACGCACAGGTCTCTTACTAGTTTTAAATTGGAAAGAAGGATGAGAAACACATTTCTTCCGATCACTGATATATTAAAAAAAAATGATTTTAAATGTTGGTGATTATTATAAGTAAAAATTAATTTTTAAAATAATTAATGTTTGTATTACTATTATATCTTTAATTTAATTCAAAATTATTTAATATTGTTAGTTGAATCATCAAATATAATTAAAAAAATTATAATAAATTTTATCTTGATTGTACATAAATCAAGAAAATTAATTACACTTAACAAACTTTCATCATTAATGTGAAAGTAGTTATTTTTGCTTATAATAATAATCGGATGGAGTATTGGCTTCGGTATGAATAATACTTATTTGGATATTTTTCAAAATAAACACACAATAGAATTTGAAGGGAGGACTACAATTTCCGCAATAGTAATTAAGAGGGTGCTAAAATTCAACTCAGACGAATAACACAAAATAAGTCATATGGTTCAACAAATAAATATTAGGTTCCTCTCATAAGACCTAATCAAGAGTAAATTAGCTACTTATAGTTACAAAGATCAAACCAATGAGTTTGGAAGAAAAATACATGAAACTCAAGGATCAATTTGGTCTCCAATGGTCACCGCATGCAGTGGTATAATTAAGAGAAACCTTATGGTGTGGCGAGTGACATTCACTTAGTCATTCCTAAGTCGCCATTTTATTAGTTCGATCGACTTATGTTTGGTTCGATCTTCTCTTGTTTAAATGTATCGCTCATATTTCTCTTTTTTCGTCCATAACACGCGATTGCGTGCAGAGCGTATACTGGGTCAACAGTCATTACATGGAAAGTCGTGAGACTTAACCACACCGCCTGAATTTTAGGAAATCAACCACTCATTTCTGTGGAGGTTACTACGGTATATTCTAGGGAGACTCGGTTCACTCGAATCAGACCCCTGGGGGCTATAAATACGACAATGCCACAATATTGAAGAAGAAAACGAATAATGCAAATAAATACATATATACAACAGTTTCTCACCTCGCGTGAGCTAGCTCTCAATACCCCAAATAGCTTTAAAGTCTGATAACCCTTATCCAATAGAGGTTGTCAAACATTTGTATTTTTAGCAAGTATAATTATCGTCCATCGTGGGGCCTAGTAAAACTAACTTTGACCACACATATTACATACTCAAAGTTTCTTTCACCATATTCGCACGAGGATGTTTGAGTAAGGTACAAAGAAGACCGCAAACACCATCGTTGAAGGCTTTGTCAAGGAGAAGAATCTAGCACCTCTCAGAGAAGATATGCTTGACAGGTGTTAACAACATAAATCACACCTACGGAAGCTTCCAGCGTCCCTATCAAGGTTAGGGAGACTAGAATCACCTTTTATATGAATGACACGGTTGTCGTACTCCCCCATAATGACGATCCCACAATCATCACGATTCAACATGTCAACTGGGATGTGAAACGAACGTTTATCGTGCGAGTGCCAACTACAAATTCAACCGGGTTTTGAATGATGTCTAACAAGGAAGGTAGTATATTGTAGCGCTTTTGTATATTGGACGGTATCAACCTACATTTAGATGCTCATTTGTCCCCTTAGCCTTAGGATGCATAAAAAGAGTCTTTGAACAAGTTTGATAGGTCTTAGAAATGTCATACACGTAAAAAAAAATCATGTTTGTGTGTCAAAACAAGTGCATAGGTCGACCTATACGTGATCAGGTCGACCTATGGAAGCCTCAACTTCAATATAGGCCGGCACATCCATATTTCAGGTCAGCTCCCACGCTCCAAGAGCGAAACCTGTAGGCTCTATCCACAGGTCACCTCACAGGCCAGCCTGAACACCTTCATAGGCCGACCTATGACTTTCATTGGCCGACTTATGAAATTTAAAACTTGAAAAATTCTTTTTGCATCTTATTTTTCTTGCATCCTTTTCCCCATTTTCTTCACATACATATGTGTACTCATACATGCATCTTCCTCTAGGTAAGGTTTCTTAGTGAATAAAACCTAAATGAAACCAAATTACAAAGTTGCCCATCATCTTCATCCCTTCTTCTATGCATACACATAATTGAACTACACATAATCATTTTTCAATTGGGTGACCATCTAGATTAGGGTTGATAACGTCCAATTAGGTTTGGTGTAACTGAGAATATTGGATTGAGAACTTTGTGTGTTTCAAATAAGAAAACCAAGGTGGGGTTTTATTTCAAAATTGGGTTGATTTGAATGTTTTGGACAAGATCACTTCAACACAAATTCGAATGAGTGAAAGCCTTTGGACAAGGTGGTTTCCTTGCAAAGGAGTAACGCGAGACAGTGAATTGTGTTTGGTTTAACAAGTTGCGTACTCGGGATAATCAGAGGATTATAGTCGTATTATTGGTCACTTAATCAAGCTTTGATCAAGGGGTGGAGGTGGAAGAATCAACACAAAACAATAGGGTTTTTAGGGTTTTCATTCTTCATTTATTGTATAAACGATTTTGCAAAGAAAAGGTTAATAGCAATATCTCAATTTGATTTTGAATTCAGGGCAGACGTACCCATAGTGAGGCCGATTGGGAAACTGCCTAAACAAATCTTGGTATCTCTCTCTTTATCTCTTTATCACTTTTATTGCTGATTTCGCAATTTATCGAGTTCATCGTTGTTTGATCAATTCGATTGGAAATTGTTTTCTATTATCTTTTAAAAGTGTTGTTGTTGATATAATCACAATCACTTTGATTGTGATAGGCTTTTAACATCAACAAAACAAATTATATTTCCAATTGTTATCGATTGCACACCAAGTGTTCGATATATTGTTTGTGCGTATTTTGATTGTGTTTTGGTTCATTGGATATACGAGTTACGATTAACATTGCATTTAATTGATTCATAGCTTGATTATTGTTAAACATTTATGTTCATTATCATTCTGTTTGGTTTGCGATACGTATATTACTTTTCGATAGTAGGTTCGGTTAGACGATTCGATCCGGGTCATTTTTCCGCTGCACCATATTTTGAAAACAGATTTTGCCAAAACATTTTGGTTGTAAAATTTGTGATCTATTCACCCCCTCTAGATCGAAGTCTATCATGTAGCAAGTGGCATCAAAAGCTCTGGTTCATTTCGTGCTTAAGATACATCTCTTAGAAGAATGGCTACCGAGCCTAAGGGTACGTACAATAGAACACCAATTTTCACCCGCGAAAATTATGGCTATTAGAAAGCTCTTATGCGTATTCATGTCAACTCCGTTGACAAACGTATGTGGGACACTATCTAAAATGGTCTGAATGATACAACTATGACCAATGCGGAGGGTGTTACATTACCTAAACCAAAAGCATAATGGGATGCTAATGATTGGAAATTGTGATCACATGATTGGAAAGCGAAAAACATCCTCACACGCTTTGGGTGTTGATGAGTTTTATCGCATTTCTCATTGTGAGACCGCCAAAACTATGTGGGATGCTTTAGAGATTGCCCGTGAGGGAACTAATGACGTCAAACAAGCTAGGATCAACACATTAAACCAAGAGTTTGAGATGTTCCATATTGAGCATGGTAAAACCATTGCGGATATGCGAAAACGGTTCACACATCTTATAAATCGGTTAAATGCGCTAGGTAATCATGTTTCCAATAACGTGTTACTAACAAAGTTTTGAGGTGTTTAAGTAGGGAATTGCCGCCTAAGGTCACCGCCATTAAGGAGGCAAATGATCTTAAGTCGCTTGATCTCACGATTTTTTTTGGTAAGTTGGAAGAGCATGAGCAAGAGCTCATTTGCTTAGCAAAATACGAAAAAAGAATATGAAAAGAAAATGAAGAATGAGAAAGGGAAAGGGAAAGACAAAGAGGAAGGCAAGAAATCCATAACTCTAAAGACTTCTACCTCAAGGCCTTCACATTGTGAGCATAGTGATAGTGAAAGCGATGATAACAACAGCTTATATGAGAAAGATATAAGGTTGTTCATAAAGAGATACAAAAGGTATATAAGGAAGAATGATGTTAAACATTTCTACAAGAACATATACAAGTTTAGAAGGTTGGCAAACTCCTCAAAGGATGATGAAAGAAGGAAGAGAAAACTTAGAAGATCTTGTTATAATTGAGGAGAAGTGGGTCACTATAGACCAGAATGCTCTATGAGAAAGAGCCATCACAAGACTTCTAGCAAGACTGGGAGAGAATATGCTACTTGGGAGAGTGCAAGTGAGTCCTCTAGTGATGAAAACACAACTTCAAGTGTCAAATCGGCTCGAAATTATCTTATGGTAAAAGGGGAGAAAAGGAAAAATTTAAGTTTCTCTAAGCTTGAGTATATAAATAATTCATCCTATTTTGAATTACAAAGGGCCTTTGAAGATATTCATAGAGAAGCTTCAAGATTTTTTAGCAAGTTGGCTTCACATGAAAAAATGATTTTAAATTTGGAAGCTAAAGTGTTGGAATCCGAAAGGAATTTCGAAGCTATTAAGAAATTTATGATAAACATTCAAAGTGACAAGAGTGAGGATATAAAACCTCCTAGGTTTGGTTGTGAACATTGTCATAATAGACAAGAGGAAGTAAAATCTCTCCAAGTCAAATTAAATTATGCATTGCAACCTAAGATGGTGTTTGCTATTGATTGTTCTAAGGTTGAAAAGCTTTTGAAGCATTCTAAAAAGAAGCATAACTATGTGTATAAGAATTCAAATAGCAAGGGCATGTCTCATAAAAACCTATCTTGTCATTATTGTTGCAAAAAGGAATATACCATTGAAAGATGCAAATTTAGGCAATTCTTTGTTCCTAAAGGAGTTGTTCAATGGTTGCCTAAATGCAACCTTGTTTTCACTCACCCCCAAGGATCCAATGAAGATTGGATACCTAGCACTATTTGATAATCATGAAGGAAAAATGTCTGACTCTATGAAAGAGAGTATTGGATCTCGTTTGTGGAGCATCAAGGCACAACACGGTGACAAGTCCTTTTTTTAATCTATGTGACTAACAAGGCGGATTGTGTTACCAGTCGGGTTAATGTTTAGTTTTTCTTTAATTGGTAAAAGCGTGTTGATTACCACTAATGTTTTATCTGAGAAATTTCGGGATATGGGCTTCTTTTCATAATATAGGTATATCTTTACAATACATTCTCAAAGAAACCGAAAAAGGAATTGATCAACCTAAAGCGGTGGAATATGAGAAAGAAGAAGATAACATTGTGAAAAGAGGAAGGTTGAAAGTCCAGTTGCAGTGGACTATCTTCTTTTGACTTGGAAAATCTCCAATGATCATCAAATCAATAATCTACTTGGATACATTGCTAATCTCACTTTCAAATATTTGTGCAAGAAGGAAAGTAGTAAGAATGTTTTGGTCTTATTTGTGTTTCGTGGCACGTGTTGAATTCATTTTAACTTTCATTTTAAAGTTCTTCATGGAATTCTTATGCATCCTCCGCCTTGTGTACGGTGAGGTAATGTCGTTTCAACCCTATTTCTTGTTATGTATGTAAATGTTTCTTATACCTGTTTATTTCATAAGGATATATGATGAACTATGTGTGATACTTGTGATATGTGTTTACTTCCAAAAATATCAAATGTGATTGTTGTATGTTGCATTTTACATGTTTATAGTAACCATACATAAATGCCATTATGATTTATTTGTATCTTGGACCAAGCCATGCTTGCATGATTATATGTTACAAGATTAAAGCAAACAAATCATCAAACCTTATCATATGCATGTGTCTTCAATCAAGGTAGTATGCATGAGTCTAACTCGAGTCATTGGTGGTGTTTAGAAGTTCATTTGATTCCAATTTTTCAAATGAAAAGTCTATAGGTCGACACATAATTGAACAGGTCAACCTATGTCATGTGAATTAAAATCTCTCTACTGACTGGTTCAGTATTGTCGCTACGCGAAAAACAACCGACGAAGACACAAAGTCGTCATCAAACTTTATTTATCCCAACGGGGAAAATAAAACATCGAGAAAATCTCATAAGGGAAATAATATGGTCATCGCAACCAAGTTCAGGGTTCGGGAGTCGATTATGCAAGAGGAAGGTGTTATCACCCATTGCGCCCGTTGTACTCAACGGTATCCACTCTTGTTGTTCTAATAAATGGTTGTGTATATCTAAAACTTACTTGCTAAGGGAATTCATGAATGAAAAGGGAAAAACAAAAGGGAGAAAAACAAAAGGGGGCTCGCCAGGATCTCGCAATCCTGTGCCTACGTATTCCCTTGTGCAATGGGAAAGTCAGAGCAATCGTAGTTTGGAGGACTGCAGTAAAAATGGGAAGGTTGAAAAAAATAAAAGGTTGCTCGCCAAGGATTGGGGCCCTTGTGCCTACGTATTATCAACGGAAATGGGAAATCAGAGCGTCTGTAGTTTGTGGGACTACAGTTTGTTGGTGTTTTTTTATGAATGATGCCAACGTTCGTGTTCTAGCAGTTAGGTGTATTTCCGATCGCTCGTGGAGTCTTATGCGTTACCTGTATTGCGGTAGAATGGAAATAACACGTCCTTTCTGAAAAGGTTTTGAATAGAAAATTCCGAAGCACAAAATTATTTGCATTTGTTGAAGTGTTTTTGTTAGGGTTTTGAAAAGAGTTTGAGATGCGTATTATACTAAAGTTTATGACAGTATGAGCGAATATTTTGTACAAACGATCTAAGCATCTCGTATACAAAACACTCTAAGAAGAGGTAAGGAAAAATTCTCGCTCATCTTTTCCCATGTACTCAAGGCTCGTGATGTACTACACGCATCGTGTTTATTAAGTATTTTTGGATTTTTGATGCAAAAAAAGATTTGGATGCAAAAGGAAATAAAATCCAAGGGATTTAGATCCTAAATTTTATCATACAAAATGGTCCTAAGGTTGAGCTAAAAGGGAAAATCTATCATAATGTGATCTTGCAAGATAGACCTAAGGTTGAGGATGAATGGAGATTCTACCCTAATATTTTCATGCTCAGATTAAAAACCTAAAGTCTATCCTATCCCCAATCTTAATAAAAAAATTAAGTTGGACTAGGAGATCCTAAGGGAACATATGAATTCACAAGCAAACAAATAAACGAGATATAACTCAAACATGGAAGCAACCAATCACAAAATAAAATCTAATGAAAAGAGAAAAAATTATGACATAACAAAAGATGCATGAATTAGATGAATAATGAGCACAAGATATGAGAAAGAGAATAGTCAGAACAAGAATCAAAATCATAAACTCAAACAGGAGGAATCTAAGTTACAAACTCACAAAGTTAGAAGTCAAAGAAATTTATAGAAATAAAAAATCAAAATGATACAAAAATAAATCCTAAATAATTAAAATCTAAACATGAATTTGAAATGATTAATGAAATAAAAAATATTTTTGAGTTTTAACATTTAATTCAAAACAAGCAAACTAATTAATCTAAAACAAAAATCATTAATCCTAATCAAAATATTAAAGTTCAGATAAAACATAATTAGAAAATACTCAAATATTCAAACCAACTAATTAAGAAAATAAATCTAAACTAATATTGAAAATCACTAAATCTAAATATAAAATTAATAATATAATAAAAATTAAAAACAAGATAAATTTAACAAAATAGTGAAAATTAAAATAATAAAAAAACAAGACTACTAAAAAAAAGGAAGAGAAAATAAGAGGTGGGGGGTCAAAAGTGATTAATGGTGTAGAAAATAATCAGATGGGCCTAATGGGAGGTGGTCTGACCCAGGTTCTACCCGGGCTGGGTTCCACCCGACCCAGACCCGATTTGTCCTTTGATGAGTTTAAACCTAAAGAAAACAATAAGAAAAAAACATGGAACGACTGATTGTTTTCAAAGAGAAGACGCGATCATCATCAAAGCACAATCACGAACAGTAACAAGGTGAACCGCTCCATCCAAATATCTCTCGCAAATCGTCTCGTTCATCCTCCCTCATCCCTCTATCACGCTTCACGAACCATTTCTCTTATCTCTCTCGTGTCTCTCTCACTCGACCGATGTTCTCTCTCTGTCTCTTGTTTTCTTCTTTCATGGCTCAAATAAACAAAACTTTCACAATGAACAAAAAAAGAAACATTTTGAGGAACAACGGCACGGTTGCGAGGTTGTTTGTGGCACTCGTGTTGTTGTTAAAGCTATATTCGTTGTTATTCAGATTGGAGCGAACAAAAGGTGTTGTTGGTACGGTTTTGAAGGTCGGCGCTGAAAGTGCAGATCGTGAGTGGGGGAGAGTGAAGTTTTGAGTTTGTAGTGAGGTGGATGGAGAATAGAAGGATGAGAAGCAAAGGAATTGTATTGTTTCTGGTATGTTTTTATTTTGGCTGTGTAAGTTTGAATGTTGGAAGGTGGTATTGATGTTGGTTCACCGACAAAGGTGATGCGTGTTAGGGGCTCTGTATGAGTGTTATGTGATGAGGAGAGGGTGGTCGTGGTTTGTATATTGAAATGCGGAGGGTGAAGTTTTGTTGCAAAGTTGAAGAAAGTTGTGAGCAATTGATGATGAACAAGGGCGATGGATACTAATGAGGTGAGTAAATGAGAGTTTTTGCTTTTCTTCCCCCCTTTCTCTTGTCTTTTGTCTCTTTTTAAATCTATCCAAGCTTGTTGATTAAGTCTTCAAGTACATGGCATTTGTCTTGTATTGTTGATGGGTTGTAGCTTTCAAGTATTAATCTTGTGACCTGTTCAAAATTGCTTTCATGGATGCAAGTTTTGGCTTGTAAAAGTGGAGCAAAGTGTGTGTAGAGTTTTGTTTTTGTGTATGGCTTTAGGCTTGGTTGGTTCACTTGTGTAGCATACTATTTGTAGCAGGCTATTGTTTGTTATGGAGTGTTGGCTCTTTGTGTACAGGCTGTGGAGCAGGTTTTTGTCTTGAAATAGCCATTGTCTTGTAGCAGAATTTTGTTATGTGCAAGTTTTGGTACGGTTGGTGCAGGATCTGTACTTTTTCATTTTCTTTTGTGTTTTGTAATATTGGTGTAACCTTGATGTGGGCCTTTGGTGTAATAATGGACTTTGTAATCTTGTACACCTCATATATTAAACTTGGAATAATCATGCTTGGAAATTGAAGTGGTATTGCAATTTTATTGTAAATGGAATAATGGGCTTATGGTTGAAAAATGGTAAGAAATATGGAATGGATTTAATTGGATAAATGAAAAATGGATTTTTAAAAGGATAATTTGGAAAATTGAATGAGTTTAATGGATATTGAAAAAATGGTTAAAATAAAAATGGAGAAAAATGAATGAATCTAAAAAATTGGTTTAATGGTTTGGGTAAGAAATGGATAGGAAATTGAATGAATTGAAAGTGGAATTAGGATTTAAGGGTAAATGAATGAAATTGAAATTGGTTATGGGAATGGGTATGGGTTTTGTAACGCGCCTCCATACTTGAACAACACATGAAACCTTGATAATTGAGCCTGACAAATCCTTAGATCAATGACGAGAACCTGAATCACATAATCATGACTTGCAAATAACTTGAAATGTACCAATTGTCTTGACCTTTAATGGCTCTGCAACTTGACTTCAACAGACAACTTGAATTGACACGAAATCCAAATTTAATGATCTTTAGATATAAAGCACTAATCTATGCTCAATCCCACTTGAGAATAAAACAGTCTCCTCTTTCTTAACCAAGATCAAGTCACATCCAATTGAATTGAAAAATATTGCACACACATTTAACCTGCTAGCCTCAAGTGAACTTGAATTGCACGACACATGCTCATCTCGAACATAAGGGAGCAAGAAACCTTAATCTTCGTGCTTTGGGTGCATACTGATGAAGAAATAACTTAAGAAGTTGACGAAAACCAAAACCCTAATTCAAAGCCTTCTCAGTTAAACCACTGATGAAATTCTAAACATCTGATACCTTTGAGAAAATTCAGAGAAGATGACACCGTGCTTTGATAAACCTCTGATAAAAGATGCTCATGATGATTAAAAATCCAACACCTTGTTTCAAACTCTAGTATAATAACCAAATGAGAACACCTAAGAATATGGGACATCCAAATCAAAATAAAACCTCTGATCCCATGTTCTAAGAGCCCAATGAAATGCATGTTATACTATACAGATGATGCAAAGTGAAAATAAAGTCAGATGAAAGCAAGTTCAAAAATGTCTGGTCAAAATTTGGGGTATGACAAGTATAAGTCGACCTGACCACGTATATGTCGGCCTATACGAATTAAAATTGCATATTTTCACAAAAACTAACAGTATAGGTCGACACATGTTATCGTATAGGTCGACCTATGACAGTAAGTGGATGAATTATGGCTCATTTGACTAGAATTTTTCATATTCCTGCATTCATGGTTGGTTCATGAATTTAAGTCCTTTGCTATTCAAATCCCAGTCAACCAATGTAACTCCTCTTTATGTTCTTAATTCATCACTAATGGCATTCATTTCATGACATTAAATCATTCAACTCTCCAAATTCTTGTAACAATAAACCTTCTAAATTATTTTTCTTTCTTTCACTTCCTATAAATTAGAATCAGTTTCCATCTTGTTTCAAAAATCTCAATTCTGTCAATAACTCCTATTAATCCAAATGGCTCCCAAAATTGCGAGAAGCAAGAGTGATAAGGCTAACACATCATCATCATCAGCCATTCTAGACACTGTGTTATCTCTGGTTTTTGACAACCGCGTAGCAGAATTTGAAGAGAAATTTTTGCATCGCCTTTTCATGAAACAACATGTATGGAAGGCATCTATTGTTGGAAGTTTGGAAATTTTGGATGTGGCTCTACTCGTAGAACATCAGCAAATCAACTATTTTCTACAGTTGTCACAAGATTACAACGAGGATCTAGTTTATGTAATCTATTCTAGACTGCATGAGCAAAATGAATCTTCTTTCAAATTCACTTTTAGGAGCAAGATTTATGAAGTCACCGATGATGTTTGGAAGCGGCTATTTGACATTACCATAAGCGATCCAGATGTAGAGGAGGAAGTCGATCCTTTAGTAACAGATGCTCATGTTCATAAGGATTTTGAGTGGAACGTTCATCTCAACGAAATACTCAAGCCCCCGAGGCCAGAAGACTGTAATGAGGCTATTGTAGCGAGAAAGTTTATGAGTGTAAGCTATTGATTAACTTAACTCAAAAATGCAAGAGTCGCCACCCGCCTTTTATTTTATCCTAAAGGAAAGGAAAAAGGGCAAACAAAACCTAAACAAGTTCTAAAACAAGGACAGACAGAGAATGGGTAAGGGGGTTGGTTACGCTATGGGAAGGTGTTAGCACCTAAAACGTCTATAGTACTCTATAGAAACCCTTTGAAATATCTATGCTTTTTGGTTTGAAAAGGTTTGTTTGAAATGAGATTGGGGAGATGAGAAGACAAATAATTTTTAAGATTTTTATGTTTGGAAAGACTTGTCGCCTCATTCCTACGTACCCATACAGTGCAATATAGGATCAAAACCTCGTAGTTCGTGGTACAAATAACAAAATTTGTTGGTTATGATTCATTTTATCTTGAAAAGACAGCCTGTCATTCTCAAGAGAGATTACTCAACTAATTACCCAAAGTATGTGAAAAAGGTATTTGCATCACATTAAGATGGAGGATTTGCTTGGATAAAAATCAACAAGACTAATCAGATCAACATCATAGTGGAAAATGACCATACTTTACACAAAATACCATGGTTAGGAGCTTTACATCTTATCAAAGAAGATGGCTCATGTCTAATATTTTTGAAAAAATTTAAAAGAAAAAGGTGCACAAAAGCACGAAAAGTTTGAATGAGTTTTTGTATTTTTTTTATGTCTTTTTGAAATGGTCAAAGTATGATTAACATTGATTGACATTTATTTAAGAAAAAAAAGTTTGAAAATTACTTGACCGAAATCAAGGTTTTATTATGAAAGCGGTTTAAGTTTCAAAAACAAGAAGGTTTTGAAAAAAGAGGAGATTTTGAAAATTAAAGAAGGGGTGGAGAAGAAGTGACTATCCTAAAAAAAAAAGATAAAAGCTAAGGATAAGAACGGTCTAACCACACAAGCAAGCTCCATAGCACAAAGCATTATTTCCTTTGGATTAGGTCTTGATCAAAATAAGTCTTCCAATGAGAACTCCAAGTACCAAAAATCCGAGGTTTACCATCACAAACTTTCAAGCATAGGTTAAGATCCTAATTCTAAGTCCAAAGTTCCATGTCCAATGCAAAAGATAGTAACCATAGTCCACCATTAAGAGAACAAGTTTTTTAGGGGTTTTAACCTTTATTAGTGTTTTTTGGTCCAAATGGACGAAAGAAAAATAGTGGAAACATAGACAAATGGTCCAAGTGGACAAAGGAAAAATAGCGGAAACATAAACAAATGGTATGATATGATATGATATGATAACATAAAGCATAAAAATAAAGAGAGATAGGGAGCGAGAAGTGAGCATAAACATAGCATAATTAACATAACAATAGAGAGCAATTGTGATCCAAAATGAGAGAACAAAGTTTTGTTATGTTTTCGAAAATGCTCGACTAGATATCCATGAGAATGAAAACATGGTCTCATACATTACCATGGGGAGGGCTCCAACTCAGATAAAATCAACGAGTATGCCAACTAACCCCACGGATAACAAGAGAAAGCCAATCTATTTCAAACTACGCCATGGACGAATAACAGACTGATAATTCGCTTACAAATCACACGGTTTTCCGATTTTGGGACAATTTAGCGTAATGTTAAGCAATCGTAATCGGACTTATATAGAAGCCACGACTATTTGAGGCCGGTCAATAACAATGTTAGAGCTAATGAATGCTAGAGAAGTGATATATATATATCAATCTCCGAAAGCAATGCCGCACGAAAAGAAAAATGGTAACGAACTCGTCTTCATCAAGAACTTAAAATAAGTTCCAATGATATCGAAGATTTTCATCGATCAAAAGAAAAAAAGAAGAAGGAAGGGAAAATCCAAATTGAATTACAATTTCAAGATCATTCCATCTTTAAGTTCATCCACTCTTCTTGGTGGAATAAAACACTAAACATATCTTTAACTCAAAGCACCTAAAATGAATTGAACAATTCACTTTAAAGATAGAATTGAATTAGTGAATGTTTATCCAATTTTATCTACACCCTAATTCCAATGAATTTAAAGAGGAATAGGACCTTTAAAAGTGCAAACGAAGGCAAAAATCAAAAGGAATGGAAGAAGAAGGAGAAGAAACCAAAACAGTCCCAAAACAGAACCAAAAACACAATTTTGCTTCTGGTTAACCGATTAACCATTTGTATGTGCAAATGTGTTAATCGATTAACACTGCAGTGACAGCAAAAAAATTTATAAAAAAAATCAGCATTCATGATCCAATCATTTCTTCAAACACCTCATGATCATGAATTCAAATTAGCACGAAAATTAAAGTGAAACAACAGCAAATAACACCAATAAAACACAATTTGCAAGATCCAAGGATCAAGCAACAAGAATCAACAATAGATCATATTGTGAAGGATGTATCAAGAACAACAGTGGTGGATCAAGAGTTTACCACTTCAAATCTGAAAATTATTCAAATCAACTCCAAGAACCACACTTCAAAGCCTTGATCTACAAAAATTGATGATGAAAAAGTGTTTGGATGGAGGTTTAGATCAAAGATTAGTAAGTTCTAATGATGAACATACTAACTTTCAATGGAAGAAAGAGCTTTGGTGAATTTGAGTAGATGAAGGATTGAGAGAAATTTTTGCAAGGTAAATTTGGCTATCAAAAGCTTGTGAAATGAATGAAATGAGACCTCTATTTGTAGGATTTAGGCTTGGAAATTTTGGTTGATTGGAACCAAAATTAGGCTTGGAATTTGAATTTGGAGGTAAAATCAAGATCAAGTGGTGATTAATGAGGGTGTATGGTGGGAATTAATTATGATAAGGTAGGGAATTAAAATGAGGTGATCTAGAATATTCTCATGATGAAACAAAGTGAATTTGGTGCCAAAATGCTGCAAAATTTGAACTTGGCTCATTTTCTCAAAAAACGCATTGGTTAATTGATTAACCATTTGCATGTACAAATGTGTTAATCAATTAACACAGTGAAAAAGTGAGAAAATTTGCTTTTTGATGTGCTGTCATGGCTCTGGCTCGATTCTTTTGACTTGTCAAAGAAGGCATGAAAATACACACATGAACCGTGTAATCTTTTGAATAATAATCAATTAAATCTTGGGAAACTCTTGATCAGATGATTTTGAATTGTTTACAAATCAACTTTGACTTTGATCAGATGAAATTCATTCGAGCTGAGGAATCGAGCTTGATATCTTTAATCCAAATTCTTTCTGAAAAAGTTAGTAAAGGAAAAACAAACATATTTTTGGATTTTAATTAAGGGTTAGTAAACATAAACATAAACAAATATCAAACAAACAAGAAAACAGGGGTGCTCGGGGATCTCTCTCAAGAGCAAACCTTCAAAGGAAGGCAAGAGAACCAAAGTTTGTGATCTTGCTTGTGGTATGAGATGAGAATGATATGTGGGATCTTAGGGATAAAAATTAGGGTATTACAGCTGCCCCAAATTTAAGTTTCTTCTATCCAGAGATACGAAGATATGCATCTTTGTCTCGACGAGATAGAAGAGACTTAAATATAACAATAAACCCAATTTTTGGCCCAAAGAGACTACAAAAATGATATGATTATGCAGATGGTATGCAGACACAAGACCTCTATGGGGAGAAAACCCCACAGGGGACAATCAAAAGCTGGGGAGCAAAGAGAAAAGACTCTGCAGGGGAAAACTAAAGAGTAAGATTCCACTGAGGGAAAATTACCAACACCAAAAATAAAAGAGGGATAACATGTCCCAGTAAGGAGGGAAAAATCTCCGTTGGGGAAAAGATCATCTACTACCAGATATCTGGTAATATCATTATCAAAAGGAAAGATTGCCAACTACCAACAAAGTGGCAGCTACGACAAGGCAATCAGCTAAAAGGATATGAGAAATATTACCTACTACCAACAAAGGGCAGGACAAAAAAGGTAATAATCTTAAAAGATCCGAGAAATATCACCTACTACCAACTAAATGGGCAGGACGACAAAGGTGATAAACTCGAACAGGGAGAGATTACCAACTATCAACCAAGTGATAACTACAACAAGGTAACCAAACCCGACTATATTACCTACTACCAACTAAATGGGCAGGACGACAAAGGTAATAAGCCAACTATATCACCTACTACCAACTAAATGGGCAGGACGACAAAGGTGATAAGCTCAAAAAGGAGGGATTACTAACTATCAACTGAGTGATAGTTACGACAAGGTAATCAACCAAAAGGATATAAGAAATATTACCTACTACCAACAAAGGGCAGGACGACAAAGGTAATAATCTCAAAAGATCCAAGAAATATCACCTACTACCAACAAAGGGCAGAAAGACAAAGGTGATAAACTCGAACAGGGAGAGATTACCAACTATCAACCAAGTGATAGCTACAACAAGGTAACCAAACCCGACTATATTACCTACTACCAACTAAATGGGCAGGACGACAAAGGTAATAAGCCAGCTATATCACCTACTACCAACTAAATGGGCAGGACGACAAAGGTGATAAGCTCAAAAAGGAGGGATTACCAACTATCAACCAAGTGATAGTTACGACAAGGTAATCAACCAAAAGGTAACAAACCTCTGTTGTCAGAGAAAATGACCAAAGTTTAATCCAGGAATAAACCAGAAAGAAACGGTCAAACAAGACTCATCCCGAGGAGGAAATATCTCAATTGGGGATTAGTTCCATCCAAATAATGCACTAGGGAGGAAACTGAAATAAATATCTTCCACGAGGCATAAAATCAGTGGGGATCAACAAAGATAGGCATTTTCTGCTTTAATGGAGAGATAACACACACGCTCTACTTTAATGGTCGACACTCTAATGGAGAGATAACACACACGCTCTGCGGGGATAACAATACTAGAGAGCAAAGAAGCACCACCACATATGCAAAATGCACAATGCAACAACAATATGCTATGCACAACAAATGAATGTGCATGCAGTGCACATGAGTATGAATATGCTGACAAAACAGGCATAAGGATAGATAGAGGGTGAATAACATCACAACACCACTGAATACTCGGTTGATCCCAACAAGATGGAGATATCATAAAAACTCTGCTAGGGATTCAGCTGAAGAAATCATGCAAAAGATAAATAAAAGCCATCAAAGGAAGATAAATCCTACTACAAGGCTCAGATATTGCTGGAGAAAGGAAGATAATCCTTGGGGAGAAACCCAAATATCAATCTTCTAATATCAATGATCCACAAAGAGGATAAAAACATGAACCCTATTTTGAGGATAGAAGGAAAGCTGTTGGGGAATCATACAACCCAAATCTTTCTGAAACTTCCTGGGGATCATAAAAAAATTCACATGAACTTCCACTTCAATAAGATGAGGAGATCTTCTGCGGAAAAATAATTTATCCGCTGGGGATTGTGAACATATAAACATTTACACAAAATCCACTGGGAAAACAAGGCAGATCTGCTGGAGATACCAGAGAAAAGCTCTTTGAGGATTAACCAATTTTGAGCAAAGCATCCTGGACTTGCCGGGGAAAACAACAAATGGTCAAACTGTGGGGGATTTTAGATTAATACTCATCATAAATGAGAGAAAACCCAATAGGTGACTAATATATTGAAACGTCGTCATTGCCTTTGTTGGATAATAGCCGCAATAGTGATGCACAATCTTTACTGGATAAATCTTTGGATAAAATAATCTAGAGAGAAATACATCCTGGACTTGCCAGGGAAAATAAGAAGTTAATATCACTGTTTTATGCTTAGGAAGCATTCGAAACAATAATTCATCGCTTCCGCTAGAGAATTAGCAAGGATAAATCTCTGGGTAGAGCAACCTAGAGAGAAAAACATCCACAAGAGAAAATAAAACATGACAAACAACTATTATATCAATATTCCTTAGAGGGGAATAACATTGCTCTTCACTTGGGGCATCCAAAACAAAACAACACATCCAGAGGATAAAACTCCGAATAGGGATTCTTCATATAAATTCAGCTGGGAATAGTAAAAGATGAACCTCTGTGTGGGGATTGACACCAAGGAGAGATGGTCCTCAAAACTGCTCCAATGCCTGACCATAACATAATCAACTGGAGAAAATTCGGATCAAGACCTAGATGGGGAACAACCGAACAACATTCGTCTGGAGAAAAATAATTCAAATCGGTACTCCACTAAGAAAAACTGGGTCTTATGAGTCCAACACAATATAACAAATCTGCTGAAGGAACCCATCATCTTGTCAACAACTGGTTATATCCATAGGAACAAACTCTACTGAGGAATTATCAACAAATTCTACTGGAGAAGTATCAACAGACTCTATTGGGGATCTGTCAATAAGTTCTGCCAGAGGGGTAAGAATGAACCCTGCTGAGGAAAACACTAAACTTTGTGCTCCACGGTCTTACCGTTCTTGGAATAACCGTTGACATTCCTTTTTGTATTCATAAATAAAAAGAAAATGCTTTTATAATTTTCAAATTTTAAATCAATTATTCACATTTTGTTTCAAAAATCATCATCAACAGTAAATGAAATTTTGCAAACATAGACAAGGTAAGAATTGCAAATAAAAGGCACAAGGCTCAAATTTCATTAATAGAATGGTAGTTCGCAAATTTCGTAACTCCATGGATCATTACAAAGTTTGAAAAATGGTAAATACATGGAAAAGGTTACATTGAAATACAATGACCACTATTCTCCCTAACAACTTTGAATTCCACTATGCTCAAAACTTCAGCTGAGGATGATTGAAACAAAATCCTTGATAGACAAAACTGCTTCCAATGATCAAGACTGGCCATAATGCAGTTACTTGCCATGATCTCTAACTTTTGCCTAGATTGCCCTTTCGGGTTTTCAGCCCACCGAGACGTTCATTTTTGCTTAATTCGCCCTTTCGGGGTTTCAACTTAGCGAGTTGTTCTTTTTATTTTTAGGCGATTCACAGGACAAGCGAACTCTTCCCCATCCATAGTTGTAAGAATTAATGCACCGCTAGAGAATGTTCTCTTAACAACATATGGGCCTTCATAATTAGGAGTCCACTTCCCCCTAGAATCATTGGTAAAAGTCCAGATCTTTTTAAGCACGAGGTCGCCTTTTCTGAACACACGAGGTCGAACCTTCTTATCAAAAGCTTTCTTCATTCTCTATTGATACAAATGGCCATGACACAAGGTCGTCATTCTTTTCTCTTCAATCAAATTTAATTCATCATATATACTCTGACACCATTCAGCCTCAGACAATTCAGCTTCCATCAAAACTCTCATAGAAAGGATTTCAACTTTTATTGGGAGCACTGCTTCCATACCATAAACAAGAGAGAAAGGGGTTGCCCCTATTGAAGTGCGGACGGATATACGATACCCATGCAAAGAAAATGGGAGCATCTCATGCCAATCCTTGTATATAACAACCATCTTCTGAATGATCTTCTTAATATTCTTATTAGCAGCTTCAACAACCCCATTCATCTTATGCCTGTAAGAAGAAGAATTATAATGCTCAATCTTAAACTCATCACATAATTCCTTCATCATTTTATTATTCAGATTCAACCCATTATCAGTGATAATCTTGCTCGGAACACCATATCGACATATGATTTGGTCCTTGATAAATCGGACCACTACTTGCTTGGTCACATTAGCATATGACACTACTTCAACCCACCTGGTAAAATAATCAATAGACACCAAAATGACTCATCATCATTTTTTTCTTCTACTCTTTTTTCATTCATTTTTTTCATTTTTCATTTTTTTTCATTTTTCCAGACATTCTGGATTTAATGGCAAACTATGCTCCACAATATCAGCATCAAGACTTGGCATATCTTGATAAGATCAAGCAAACACATCAACATATTCTCTAAGAAGCTCTATCATCCTCTTCTTAACATCTCACTGAAGCAATGCCCCAATCTTGACTTCTTTTCTATTTTCCTCTGAACCCAAATTAACCAATTCTACCGGCTCTTCATAAGGCTGAATGGCTTTTTCCTCGTGCTCAAGCAACCGAGAAATTTCATCAGGAATCTCTTTAATATCCTCTTCTTCAGCTCCAAACACAGGGAACTCAAAGTTGGGAGAGGGCATATGGACATTGTATTCAATGGGTTTAACAATCAATCTGCACAATGATTTATGTTTGATTTTTGAAAAAATGAGCAAAAGTGCAAGTATCATGCAGATAAAAGTGATTATCAAATTATTATTTTTTGGTTTTTTATGTTACCATTTTTCAGAAATAAAGCAAAACGGAAAACATAATGCGGATAAACAAAATAACATTTTATTGATGATGATAACATTTGAAACAAAGCCCTCACAAATTCACTTTCACCTTGGGCAGAGTGAAAGGATTTTTTGAAAGAAACAAAAACAAATTACTTTGAAGAATGAATAATAGTGGGAACATCAACAGCTATCCAATTTTGGCAGATCTGTCCATTTGTCACGAAATTAGGAAGTTCTCCCTCTTCACCATCTTCAATGATGGCACTGACTTCATATTCAGCTTCTTTGCACCTCGGTCGAGGGGAATAAAAGGGTACATATGCATCTTCGGTCTCAGAACCGTATCCATTATCTTCCAAATAAGGCTCTCAATCTTGATCAAGAATGAAATCATCTTCAGAGCCATCTGAGATGTAATCTTCAGAGTCATCTTCAAGAATTGCAGCTGTAGAATAATCTTTATTGATGAATCCGGCACTGTGAAAGGCCTCATTAATACACTTCAAATATCTTCTAACTTTACTGAGTGCAAAGCCTAAATCAGGCCTGTCTTTATTTTCAACCACATCAATAACTCAGCTCCAATTGTCAGACCGACCAGCCTCTAATACATGCAGAGCATCTTTCAAAAAAGACATGGGCAGCCCATTCTTCTTTACAGCTTTATCATCGACGAAAAGAGCTTGGAATGGAGTCCCAACAGTTTCGTCAGCATCAACATACGAAAAGGATGAAAGATGGCTCACCAGCATCGCTTGTTCGCCTCCAACAATTACCAACTTGTTATTCTGAACAAATTTCAATTTCTGATGAAGAGTTGAGGTCACTGTACCAACTTCATGAATCCATGGTCGGTCAAGCAGACAACTATTAGCAGGACGAATATCCATTACTTGAAAAATAATTTGGAAGAAGCATGGTCCTATTTTGATTGGAAGATCAACCTCTCCAATCACAGTTTTTCTAGATCCATCAAAAGCTTTAACCACAACCCCACTATACCTCATGGGAGCACCTTGGTACAAAAGCTTCGACAAAGTAGACTTTGGCAACACATTCAAGGAATAACTTGTATCAACCAGCACATTAAAAAGTGCATCTTCTTGACAATTCATAGAAATATGTAAAGCCAAATTGTGATTTCTCCCCTCCTCGGGTAACTTTTTATCACATAAACTCGGATTATTGCATGTTGTGAGGTTAGGAACAATGCCATCAAACTGATTAACAGTCACATCATGCTCAACGTATGCTTGTTACAACACCTTCTGCAAAGATTCCCTAAGAGCCTCAAAACTCATCAATAGGGGCAACACTGAAATCTTAGACAGGGGTGCAACAATTGATCTGCCACACTGTACTCACTCTTCTTGATCAATTTCAATACCTCATCTTCATAAGTATTCTTATTCAAACCACTTTAGTGCTCGGAAATATCAACAACATTCTCACTTTCAGGTTGTTTCCCAACATCAGCATTCTCTACCTTATTTGGAGGCTCAGAAGCATAGACACGACCACTCCGGGTTACTATACTAACATTAGCGATGCTTACCACAGAAGACAAAGAAGGAATGAGAACTTCCTTACCATCTTCTACCATGGTAGCATTGTACTTATACGGAATAGCCTCGTCAGATTCATAGGGTACTGGACCGGGTAATCGAATAACCAAAGGTGTCACAACGCACTTCCGACAGTCATAAGAGATAACAACTCGTTCAGGAATATTAAAGTGTGGCACAATGGCATTCACCTCATTCTCATATTCATCTCTCTTTGTAGTGACCTCAATCAAATTCTAATCCATCATCTCTTGAATGTCCCTTTTCACTATCACACAACCACGTGGATTCATAGAACAGATGCAACAAGCTGCATAATCATGATCAATATCATGGTATTTACTCAAAAGTGCATGTATTTCCACAAGCGATCTTCGAATCCAACGGATATCATAAATCTTGAATGTACCGGGAAAACTTTGAACCATATTGACAGCGCTTTACCATGATTGGGCAACGGGTTTGATTGTACATTAGGGTTGGTGTCTTCGAAAGACAAAATACCATTTCTAACCAATCTTTGCACTTCCATCTTCAATGGATAACAGTTCTCAGTATCATGCCCAACTCCTCCCTGATGAAAAGCACAATGAGCTTCAGGATTATACCACCACGGTGAATCTTTCAGAACAAGAGGTGGTGCACGGGTCTGAACAAGATTTTTATGAATTAAACCAGGAAGCAATTCTGTGTAGGTCATGGGAATTGGATCAAAGTCCTTCTAATTACTGCCTCGTTGATTGCTTTATTGATGAGAGCATTGTTGATGAGCAGCGGGAGTTGCTTGAACAAAAAGAGTTGAATTAATAACAGGCATAACAGATGCAACATGTTGCTGGCATTGATTATTCTTACCATAACTCTTTCTTCGTCCTCCACGAGAAATAACATTGGTCTCACCTTATTTCTTCTTGGCCAATCCTCCACCATATTTCTTAGAACTCCCAGCAGAATTACCATCTTTTGACAAACGTCCTTCACAAACACCTTCTTCCAATATCATCCCCATATTCACAATCTCAGTGATGTCACTCGGGGCACTAGCAATCATACGCTCGTAATAAAAAGGACTCAGGGTTTTCAAAAAGATCTTAGTCATCTCTTTTTCTTCCAAAGGAGGATTAATCTGAGCAGCAATCTCGCGCCACCTCTGCGCATATTCTTTGAATGTCTCCTTATCTTTATGAGCCATTTCTCGAAGCTGATCTTGATCAGGAGCCATATCCACATTATACTTATACTGCTTCACAAAAGCTTCACCCAAATCTTCAAAAGTGCGAATTTGAGTGCTGTCAAGTTCTATGTACCATTTCAAAGCTGCACCAAACAAAATGTCTTGAAAGTAGTGAATAAGAAGTTGATGATTATCGTCTGAGTCGACATCTTGCGAGCGTACATAGTCAAGTGGCTCAACGGACAAGAGTTACACTTACATTTTTCAAAGTCAGGGACTTTGAACTTATGTGGGATCTTCACATTAGGAACCAGGCACAACTCATGGGCATTCTTCCCAAATAATTCTTTACCCTTCAAAGCTTTGGTTTCTTTCTGCATATCAGCAAATTGATCTTGAATCTCTTCCATTTTCTCATAAGCACTGACATTTTCACTCGGAGCAGTGTGGAAAATTGGCTCTTCAAAAGGAACATTATGAGCCACAGGATGCGGTACAGACATCACAGCCTGGGCGGTAAGAACAGTTGGAACTTCAGGAGGCGGTGGTGGTTGATAACCTTCAGGAACAAAGTTATAAGGCATGCCCCAGGGGAAGCCAGAAGGCATGGATTGTTGAGGAACACTAGCAGGTACCACAGAGATGGGCGTAGATACAATCTCAGAAATGACTTTTCTTTGCATAGAAGTTGAAGACGGAGGAGGAGGGGTGGCTGATTCTGAGCGGCCACCAATGCTTCCACCATAGCAGTGAGTCTTTTCAAACTATCCTTCAGAGTTGTTACCTCCTCACGAAGCTCACGGTTCTCTTGTTGCAGTTGATCCATATTTTTCTTTAGATTAGTCAAGTGTTATACTGGTGTGATAGCTTGGTTGAATGAAGACCAAGAGAAACATAAGACACTTGGAAAGGGCAAGAAACAATGCAAGATATGATGCTTGATGTGCAATATGCAAATGCAAAGCCTTCAAGGAACTTCAAAGATACAAAGTAAATTGCAAACATTATATTGAAATAACACATTTGAAGTACTGAAAATCTCATTTTATTGATAATGGAAAAGGATTACAACTTTTGGAGTACAATTTCAAGAATTCTAATTGAAGCAAAAGAAACTAGAAAGCTAGAACTAGAAATCCTAAGGAATCCCATGAGAAGGAAATCCTCCTTGTAGCTTCTTATTGAGCTCTTTGATCTGGTCCTCCATCTGAGTTTTCTTAACTATAAGCTTGTCGACAACCAACTTCTAAGCAACTGAGGTAGATGGAGCGTCTGAACTCTGAATGCTAGAGGAAAATAAATCTTCTTGCACTTTTCTCTTCTTGTTAGCCATTTATTTTTCATTCCTTTGCTTCAACTGCTTTTGAAGTTCTACATTCTCCATGTCAACAATCTGGTACTTGTTCCTCCAAGCATCCCTCTCTTGTCGCATCTCATTCAAAGCAATCTGAAGTTTCTCCGCATCATTCATGAAAATAAGAACGGGTGTTCTAGCGGCTAGAGGTAAAGGCTCTTGACGTGGATAAGGAATTTTCAATGTGATAGCTCTAGCTTGTACCCATTGGAGATAAGGCTCCAAAGAAACACAATTCGGCTTTCCCAAAGCTTCCCTTCCTTTTCTATGGATGTGACGCCATGCTTGCGCAATCTTATCCTTGAATGCTTTGTTGTCTTCACCCTCCTTGAAGAAGAAACCCTCCAAATGGATATTTCTTGGTTTGTCTTTCATAGGATACCCCAACTGACGACAGGCTAAAATCAGGTTATAACTAACACCTCATTTTATACCAAGAAGAGGTACATTAGGAAATCCTCCACAACTATCAATGATGTTCACTTCATCATAACCACGACTATACTAAACAATGTTTGAATGAGTGAGCGACATGATTTTATGCGACCATAATAGACCATCCTTGAGGTCCCAAAATGCAATAGACCGAGGCAAGTGAGAAATAAACCACTTGTATAACAACGGTACATAACAAGTAATCATCCCTCCACCATAAGAATTTCTGAGATGAACGGAATGACAGGCATCAGTGAGTAGGGTGGGAACTGGATTTCCAATCAAGAAGATATTAATATCATTAATGTCGACAAAGTTGTCAACATTAAGAAAGAGGAATAATCCATAAACAAGCAAGGTGAAGGTAGCCTCAAAGGCGTCCACACTCATCATGCTAGCGAAGTAGTGAGCCTTATCCATCAGGAACTTAGCAGGTAACCCAAGAATACATCCCTTGGTAGCCATGTGAGCTTTGATCTCAGATACATTCAAATGAGTAGCTTCAGCAATATCTTGATACTTAGGAGTCTCTTCCAAACCAGAAAATGGGACTCGGTCATAGATAGGCAACCCAAGTAGACCAGAATACTCCTTAAGTGTGGGCATGAGTTGGTAATCAGGGAACGTAAAACAATGGTACACCGGATCATAGAATTGAATCAAAGTAGCCAGAACCCCATTTACCATATCGATCTTCAAAAGAGACAGCAAACTCCCATATCTATCTTTAAAACCCTCAGGATCAGCAACCAAAGACCCTAGCTCTCGTAGACCTTCTAACTTAGGACTATTGAAAGTGTACTTTTTGAGTTTTCCTTCTTCCAAAATCCATGGTGAAAAATCCCTACAATGTTTGCAATAAACATCTTTAAGTTCTTTGAAGACTTTGTCAAAATGATGCTTATGAATGCATGAATGCATGGATGCAACACCCACAAGCAAGATCACACAAAGCACACGGGTTCAAAGGTTCGGCGTGAGCATGGAGTCAAGGGACAAGAACCAACCCCTAATGGTATGTACTAAGGTTTATATCCACCTGTAGAACAAGGTTCTAAAAAATTTCCCAGAGTCCTCAATCCTTTTTCGGATATTACTAGCACACCGATTACTCAGGAATCAGTAATATTCTCAAGAGAACATCGTCTGAGTGTAGTATCGCGTATCAACTATTTTAGGTTTACACCTTCATAGCTACTGTACTACGTCCTAATTGGCCAAGATGAGTTAAAGGGTTCTAAAGTCCTCAGTGTCATGGGCCTGTGGTCGGAAAAATTAATGTTTTTCGCAATTACTCGCTAGACATCAGTGATTTCGAGGAAGCCTCGACTGAGCGGATGGATTCTCAATTCAGCTTGTTCAGTATTACTCCCTAGAAGCATCCTTGACTATACCACCCTCCTATCATAAGAGCTCTCAGATCCGGGTATATGATATATCTCACCTCTTAAGATCACCCAAGCATGACAACCAATAACAGTCAAATCAAACAGATAAAGCATAAATAAATTAAAGTAGGTCGAACCCACTAAGAACCAGGGTCTCTGGTTTGCCTTCCCCAGTAGAGTCGCCACTTTTCTGTAGCGGGGAAATTTGTGACTGTAAGCTATTGATTAACTTAACTAAAAAAATGCAAGAGTCGACACCGCACTTTTATTTTATCCAAAAGGAAAGGAAAAAGGGCGAACAAAACCTAAACAAGTTATAAAACAAGAACAAACAGAGAATGGGTAAAGGGTTTGGTTACGCTATGGGAAGGTGTTAGCACCCAAAACGTCTATAGTACTCTATAGGAACCCTTTGAAATATCTACGCTTTTTGGTTTAAAAAGGTTTGTTTGAAATGAGATTGGGGAGATGAGAAGAGAAATATTTTTTAAGATTTTTGTGTTTGGAGAGACTTATCGCCTCATGCCTACGTACCCACAAAGTGAAATATAAGATCAAAACCTCGTAGTTCGTGGTACAAATAACAAAATTTGTTGGTTATGATTCATTTTATCTTGAAAAGACAACCTGCCATTCTCAAGAGAGATTACTCAACTAATAACCCAAAGTATGTGAAAGAGGTATTTGCATCACATTAAGATGGAGGATTTGCTTGGATAAAAATCAACAAGACTAATCACATCAACATCATAGTGGAAAATGACCACACTTTACACAAAATACCATGGTTAGGAGCTTTACATCTCATCAAAGAAGATGACTAATGTTTAATCTTTTTGAAAAGTTTTAAAAGAAAAAGGTGCACAAAAGCACGAAAAGTTTGAATGAGTTTTTGTATTTTTTATGTCTTTTTGAAATGGTAAAAGTATGATTAACATTGATTGACATTTATTTAAGAAAACAAAGTTTGAAAATCACTTGACTGAAATCAAGGTTTTATTATGAAAACGGTTTAAGTTTCAAAAACAAGAAGGTTTTGAAAAAGATAGGAGATTTTGAAAATTAAAGAAGGGGTGGATAAGAAGTGACTATCCTAAAGCAAAAAGATAAAAGTTAAGGATAATAATGGTATAACCACAAAATCAAGCTCCATAGCACAAAGCATTCTTTCCTTTGGATTAGGTCTTGATCAAAATAAGTCTTCCAAGGAGAACTCCAAGTACCAAAAATCTGAGGTTTCCCATCACAAACTTCCAAGCATAGGTTAAGATCCTAATTCTAAGTCCAAAGTTCCATGTCCAATGCAAAGGATAGTAACCATAGTCCACCATTAATAGAACAAGTTTTTTAGGCATTTTAACCTTTATTAGTGTTTTTTGGTCCAAATGGACGAAATAAAAATAGCGGAAACATAGACAAATGGTCAAAGTGGACAAAGGAAAAATAGCGGAAATATAAACAAATGGTATGATATGATATGGTAACATAAAGTATAAAAATAAAGAGAGATAGGGAGCGAGAAGGAAGCATAAACATAGCACAGTTAATATAACAATAGAGAGCAATTGTGATCCAAAATGAGATAACAAAGTTTTGTTGTGTTTTCGGAAATGCTCGACTAGACATCCATGAGAATGAAAACATGGTCTCATACATTACCATGGGGAGGGCTCCAACTCAGATAAAATCAATGATTATGCCAACTAACCCCCACGGGTAAGAAAGCCAATCTATTTCAAACTACGCCATGGACGAATAGCAGACTGATAATTCGCTTACAAATCACAATAGTTTTCCGATTTTGGGACAATTTAGCACTATGTTAAGCAATTGTAACCAGACTCATATAGAAGCCACGACTATCTGAGGTCGGTCAATAACAATGTTAGTGCTAATGCATGCTAGATAAGTGATATGTAGATCACTCTCCGAAAGCAATGCCGCACGAAAAGAAAAGTGGTAACGATCTCATCTTCATCAAGAACTTAAAATAAGTTCCAATGATATTGAAGATTTTCATCGATCAAAAGAAAAAAAAGAAGAAGGAAGGGAAAAGCCAAATTGAATTAAAATTTCAAGATCATTCCATCTTTAAGTTCATCCACTCATCTTGATGGATTAAAGCACTAAACATATCATTAACTCAAAGCACCTAAAATGAATTGAACAATTCACTTTAAAGATAGATTTGAATTAGCGAATGTTTATCCAACTTCATATTGACCCTAAGCCCAATGAATTTAAAGAGGAATAGGACCTTTAAAAGTGCAAACCAAGGCAAAAATCAAAAGGAAATGGAAGAAGAAGGAGAAGAAACCAAAACAGTCCTAAAACAGAACCAAAAACACAATCCTGCTTCTGGTTAATCGATTAACCATTTGCATGTGCAAATGGGTTAATCGATTGACACTGCAGTGACAGCAAATTTTTTTTTTTTAAATTCAGCATTCATGATCCTATCATTTCTTCAAACACCTCATGATCATGAATGCAAATTAGCACGATAATTCAAGTGAAACAACAAAAAATAACACCAATAAAACACAATTTGCAATATCCAAAGATCAAGCAACAAGAACCAACAATAAATCACATTTTGAAGGATGTATCAGGAACAACAATGGTGGATTAAGAGTTTACCACTTCAAATCTGAAAATTCTTCAAATAAACTCCAAGAACCACACTTCAAAGCCTTGATCTGTAGAAATTGATGATGAAAAAGTGTTTGGATAGAGGTTTAGCTCAAAGATTAGTAAGTTTTAATGATGAACTTACTAACTTTCAATGGAAGAAAGAGCTTTGGTGAATTTGGGTAGATGAAGAATTGAGAGAAATTTTTGCAATGTGAATTTGGCTATCAAAAGCTTGTGAAATGAATGAAATGAGGCCTATATTTATAGGATTTAGGCTTGGAAATTTTGGTGGATTGGAGTTTGGTTTGAAACCAAAATTCGGCTTGGAATTTGAATTTGGAGGCAAAATCAAGATCAAGTGGTGATTAATGAGGGTGTATGGTGGAAATTAATTATGATGAGGTAGAGGAATCTAGAATATTCGCATGATGAAACAAAGTGAATTTGGTGCCAAAATGCTGCAGAATTTGAATTTGACTCATTTTCTCAAAAAACGCACTGGTTAATCGATTAACCATTTGCATGTACAAATGTGTTAATCGATTAACACAGTGAAAAAGTGAGAAAATTTTCTTTTTGATGCGTTGTTCTGGCTCTGGCTCGATTCTTTTGACTTGTCAAAGAAGGCATGAAAATAAACACATGAACCTTGGAGTCTCTTGAATATAATCAATTAAATCTTGGGAAACTCTTGATTAGATGATTTTGAATTGTTTGCAGATCAACTTTAACTTTGTTCAGATGAAATTCATTCGAGCTGAGGAACTGAGCTTGATATCCTTGATCCAAATTCTTCTTGAAAAAGTTAGTAAAGGAATAATAAACATATTTTTGGATTTTAATTAAGGGTTAGTAAACATAAACATAAACAAATATCAAACAAACAAGAAAACAAGGGTGCTCGGTGATCTCTCTCAAGAGAAAACCTTCAAAGGAAGGCAAGAGAACCAAAGTTTGTGATCTTTCTTGTGGTATGAGATGCAAATGATATGTGGGATCTTAGGGGAAATTTTTTGGGTATTATAGCTGTAGCAGTCAATCAATTCAAAATGACTCCGAGAATCCTATTGTGGCTCGTTTCTCATATTTTGCGTCCTAAGAAAGGCAGATACTCTCGAGTGGACAGCGCAAAGATTCATATCGTGTACATCTTGATGCACCAAATTCGCATCAATTGGCCACACTATTTTGTCTCCAGAATGTTCACCATCAAGGATGGAAACTAGGGGACATCCTTCTGTTATTCATCCATGTTCTCAAAGATTCTGAATTTCTTTGACATCAGCGTGCCAAATCTACCACTTATCTCGCCTGATCCAATTCAAGAATTCTCCCAATGGACTTTAACTAACATGGAATACTTTTGGGATGAAGAGCGTCAAGCATACTATCTAAGGCTGGGAAAATATGGTCAAAAAATATACAACTTCAACGATCCTACTGCATTTACTGATCCCTCTGCTGAGCAACATATTGAAGACTATGTGCATATGCATGATATGGAACATGTTGTTGTTTAGGAAGACGGCAATGTTGCTGGCAACAATTCATCCATCACCCCACTTCTTCAAAACATGCTCCACAAAAAAATGCCTAGATGGCATAACTCTGGAGTATGCAGGAACATATGAGAACTCAAGATGCAAACTTTGAGGACTTTGTCTCATTTGTCACATAGAAGCTAGTCACCTTGAAGGAGAAAATGTATGCTAATACCGCCTATACCATCGCAAGGGTCAGTTACATGATTGCTGCCTAAAATAAAGATCATCATCACTACACATAATTGTATCAAGAAATGTGTGATTTCTTGGACCGTCAGTTTGGAAATGATGGTCATGGCTGGTTTCGTGGAGCAAGACCTGAAGGTCGTGGAAGGGAGTGATGAGCAGAGTTTTGAGTGTCTCCTTAGTGTGTCTTAAGATTTTCCTTACATTTAGTGTGTTTTGTTTGGTTGTTTCTATGTCTTTGCATTTGGTTTGATGTTTATCGCTTTGAATTATGTAATGTTACAATGCTTGTACCTTAATTAATCAAAATTAACATGAGTATTGTGGTTTGTTTATTAAGCATGTGTTCTTTGCTTTGTGTGAGTGCACAACCTTTTCATTCCAATTGCATATGTATAGTATTTGTTATTTGTGTAATGTGCATCTGCGTGATGCTTCTAATGGATAATTTTCTTTTTTTGATGTTATCGAAAGGGGAGAAGATAATGAAGATGATGATATTATATATGCATACACTTAGGGGGAGCTATCAAAAGAGCTATCAAGAAAAATGCATAAAGTCAAGGGGAGTTGTTTCGTGTAACCAAGATAAGCGCAACAGGCTACGACAACATCATATATGTTTGCCATCATAAAAAAGGGGGAGTATGTGAGAGCTATCTACAAATTCAACTGGGATTTTGAATGATGTCAAACAAGGAAGGTAGTATATCGTAGCGCTTTTGTATATTGGACGGTATTAACCTACATTTAGATGCTCATTGTGTAACGCCCCAAATTTTGTAGAATACTTAATTAATTTATTTAAATATTATATTCGTGAATTTCAGTGATTTGTGTGGATGTCGGTGATTTTATGAAGTTTTGGGTTATTTAATTAAATAATAGCATATGTTATGGAATATGATGTATTATTATTAAATAATATTAGAGGAATTAAGGGCGAAGTGGACATTTGAGGAGAATTAGTGGGGGTAAGATGGGAAGAGCACATTTAGGGGTATTTTAAGAGAGAATAGTGAAAGGAACTCATTATTCATATTTTTTCTTGAGGAAGAGGAAAAGGTGCTCTGAAGAACAAGTGAGAGGGAGGCTAGGGCATAAAAGATTTCCGGCAAAACATCGAGAGGAGATCGAAAGAAGCAAAACTCTAAGGTATGGGGAGTATCTCTTTACAATATTAGTGATATAAAGATTAGGTGTTGTGGGTAATTGGAGTTTTGTGGGAAAACCTAGGAATTGAGGTTAGGGATGATGAATTGTGATGATTTACTATGTGATGATTGTTGTTATTGATGTATATATGATAGTTATAGGTTATAATAACATAATCTGTGATGATTTGAGGAAAAATCTGGGTTTTGGAGTGTGGAATCGCAGATGGGGAAGTGCTGTTATCGCAGGGTTTTTCTGCAGAAATCGCAGAGCGCGCCTAGCGCGGTCTGAAGAAATTTCGCCTCTTCGAGGCAGTGAGTAGTGCGCTTAGCGCGGGTGGGGCGCGCTTAGCGCGACCTGGAACTGAAAATATTATTTTTTATTAAATTAAAATTCATGAAAAATATCTGTCTTGTGTTATATTGATGCTGTGATGTTGTGGTGAATTTCTGCTATGTGTTGACGTGTTATATGTGATGAAAATGATGTTTTGATGATTATATGATGATATGACGTTATTGATGCTTATTAGATGTTTGTATGTGATGCTTGATGATAAAATAATGATGTGAAGTACCATGAGTATATTGACGATTATGAGATGACGATTCATGATGTTTTGATGATTAAATGACGATGTGGATTAACATGATATTTGATGAATGATGATGCACTTAATAACTTTTGTTGATGATGATGATTATGACGTTGTGCATCATGCATTCATAGCATTTAGACTTCGGTCTATTGATGATGTTAGGACTTCGGTCCAGTGACGATTTAGGACTTCGGTCCAGTGGTGGCTTCAATCCCATTGTGCGGATTGGAGTATTTTGTGACGTGCTCCCTTGTGGAGGGTTGATGGCCTAGTGTCCATTATTATGACGATTTGGTACCACATGCATTCTATGATGTTGCATTTCATCCTTGGTCGCATTGCATAATTGCATATGAGTGATATTGGTGATGTGATGTTTTATATGATGTTTAGGGCGAGAAGCTGTAGTATGTGATGAAAACAACTGTTGCCTGTTGATGTCTTTTCTTTATATGATTTATATTGAATTGTGATTACTCACCCTGCCTGTTTGAATGTTGCCTCTACGTGGGTAACGTGCAGGTGATCAGGTTTAGCCGTGGACATTTTTGAGGACTTGAAGTTTATTTGCTTTGGTCGATTTAGAGGATCTTGCTCTGATAGTGTAACATCGGGTTGGGGTCCTTTGAGTTGAACTATGTTGTTTCTTTATTTTGGTGTTATTTGATGATGTGGTTTTATTTGAATTATTATGACGTTGGTTGAAAACCGTTTTAATTGGAAGTTTTGAATTCCGCTGCCATGTGAAGGCTTTTGATTTAATATTGATGAAAGTCCCTTGGCGTATAGGGCAATTGTGTTATTTTGAGTTTATTGAGAAATGTGCACCCTTTGAGGTGATTATTACTCTGATATTTTGTGTATTTTGCCGTGTTTATTCGTGGGGTAGAAAAGGGTGTTACATTAGTGGTATCAGAGCAGGTCGGTCCGTCCAGCCAGATTTTTACTTGATGTTTGTCCCTGTCAATCGACGAGTGTGTGTACACTGTCGATGTTTTAGTTCTTCTAATCTTGTTGGTGGTGTACAGGATGGCTAGAAGAAATGATCGTGCAATTGCTGATGCGTTGGAATCGGTTGCTAATGTGGTGGCGCAGCTGAATCCAAATGGTGGAGCTCATGATGAGTTTCGAGCCTTGGGTAAGTTTCAGAGAAATAATCCATCGACTTTTGTGGGTACGCATGAAGGCAATCGAGAAGATTTTCCGAGTGATGGGGTGTTCTGATGAGCAACAAGTTCAGTTCGGAACGCATATGCTGGAAGAAGAGGCTGAGGACTGGTGGAATAATACCCGTTAGAGACTCACAGATGTTGGTACTGTGATAACTTGGGCGTGTTTAAGCAGGAGTTTCTGGGCAAGTATTTCCCAGAGGATGTTCGTGGCAAGAGAGAAGTGGAATTCCTTGAGCTGAAGCAAGGAGATATGATTGTGGCGGAGTATGCCGCGAAGTTCGAGAAGCTAGTGAAGTTTTATCCACACTACAATCATGCTGATGCAGAGATGTCTAAGTGTCTCAAGTTCGAGAATGGGCTGAGACCAGAGATTAAGCATGGTATTGGGTATCAGTAGATCCGCAGGTATGCTGAGTTAGTTGACAAGAGCAGAATCTATGATGAGGACAGCCGAGCTCGATCTGCTCACTACAAGCAGTTGAGTGTGAAGAAGGGGCAGTATAGGGGTAAGCCTTATACGACTTCAGGTGACAAAGAGAAGCAGAAGGCTTCAGATGGGAAGAAGACAAGTGGGGGAGCGGCTCCCGCTTCTGGAAAGTGTCATAAGTGTGGCGGACAAGGTCACCGTGCTGATGCATGCACCAATAATGTGGTGAGGTGCTATCGATGTGGTAAGAAAGGGCATAGGGCTACTAACTGCAAGGATGAAGGTCCGACCTGTTTCAATTGTGGTGAGAAAGGTCATATCAATACTCAATGCCAGAAGCCGAAGAAGACTGCGACCAATGCCCAGACCAGTGGCAGGGTGTTTGCTTTGAGTGGTGTCGAAGTTCCAGAGAAGGACAACCTAATTCGAGGTACTTGCTTTATTAATAATATCGAGTTGGTTGCTATTATTGATACTGGTGCTACTCATTCTTTTATCTCGCTTGAATGTGCTAATAGATTGGGTTTGAAGTTATCTGATACGAATGGTAATATGGTAATAGAAACTCCAGCTAATGGTTCTGTTACTACTACCCTTGTGTGTTTAAGATGTCTTGTGATGATTTTTGAGAAGAGCTTTGTGATGGATTTGGTGTGCTTACCCTTGCACCAAATTGGTGTGATCTTTGGAATAAACTGGTTGGAGTTCAACCGTGTTCATATCAATTATTATACCAAGATTGTAGAGTTTCCTGAGTTTGATGATAGTGGGGAGTTGATGTTCTTGTCTGCTAAGCAAGTAGACGAGCTGATGGAAGACGAAACGTTGGTGTTTACAATGTTTGCATCGTTGCACATTGATCGTGAAGCTGCAAGTGTGGAGTTGCCGGTTGTCTGTGAATTCCCAGATGTATTTCCAGATAACATCAGTGATTTGCCTCCTGAGCGTGAAGTAGAGTTTGCAGTGGACTTAATACCAGGTATGAGTCCAGTGTTGATGGCTCCTTATCGGATGTCAGCCTCTGAGCTAAGTGAATTAAAGAAACAACTGGAAGAATTGCTTGAGAAGAAGTTTGTTCAACCAAGTGTTTCTCCGTGGGGTGCTCCGGTGTTGTTAGTGAAGAAGAAAGATAAAGGTATGAGGTTGTGCGTTGATTATCGGCAGCTGAATAAAGTGACTATAAAAAATAAGTATCCGCTACCGAGAATCGACGATTTGATGGATCAGCTAGTAGGTGCTTGTGTGTTCAGCAAGATAGATTTGAGGTCGGGTTATCATCAGATCCGAGTTAAGCCTGATGATATTCCGAAGACGGCTTCAGAATGAGATATGGACACTATGAATACACTGTGATGTCGTTTGGTGTATCTAATGCACCTGGTGTGTTCATGGAGTACATGAATAGGATTTTCCATGAGTATTTGGATAAGTTTGTGGTGGTGTTTATCGATGATATCTTGATATATTCTAGATCCGAAGAAGGGCATGCTAAGCATTTGAGGACTGTGTTGCAAGTGTCGAAAGAGAAGAAGTTGTATGCAAAGCTGTCGAAGTGTGAATTCTGGTTGAAGAAAGTGAGTTTTTGGCCATGTGATTTCAAGTGGTGGTGTTGCTGTTGACCCTTCTAAGATTGATGTCGTGTTACAGTGGGAGACTCTGAAGTCTGCTACTGAGATACGAAGTTTTCTGGGATTAACGGGTTATTACCGCAAGTTTATTGAAGGCTTTTCTAAGTTGGCATTAACTTTGACTCAGTTGACTCGAAAAGGTCAAGCGTTTGTGTGGGATGTAGCTTGTGAAGAGAGTTTTGTGGAATTGAAGAAGAGATTGACTACTACTCCAGTGTCGATTTTCCCTAATCCGAGCAAATCTTTTGTGGTGTATTGTGATGCGTCGAGGATGGGCCTTGGTGGAGTATTGATGCAGAATGAACAAGTTATTTCCTATGCTTAGAGACAATTGCGAGTTCATGAGAGGAATTATCCTACCCATGACTTGGAATTGGCTGCTGTGGTGTTTGTGTTGAAGATTTGGAGACATTATTTGTTTGGCTCTAAATTTGAAGTGTTTAGTGATCATAAGAGTCTAAAGTACTTGTTTGATCAGAAGGAATTGAATATGAGGCAGAGAAGGTGGTTAGAGCTGTTGAAGGATTTCGATTTTGATTTGAGTTATCACCCGGGCAAAGCAAATGTAGTGGCTGATGCATTGAGCAGAAATTCATTGCATATGTCGATGCTTATGGTGAAAGAGTTGGAATTGATTGAGCAATTCAGAGATTTGAGTTTGGTGTGTGAAGCGACTCCTGATAGTGTGAAGTTGGGAATGTTGAAGTTGACTAGTAGTATTCTGGAAGAAATTAGAGTGGGACAATAATCTGATTTAAAGTTAGTTGACCAATTGACTTTAATCAACCAAGGTAACGGAGGAGATTTCCGAATTGACGAGAAAGGTGTAATGATGTTCAGAGACAGGGTGTGTGTCCCAGATGTCCCAGATATTAAGAAGAGCATTCTTGAAGAAGGACATCGAAGTGGGTTGAGCATTCATCCCGGTGCTACGAAGATGTACCAGGATCTGAAGAAGTTGTTTTGGTGGCCAAGTATGAAGAAGGATGTTGCAGAGTTTGTTTATGCGTGTTTGACTTGCCAGAAGTCAAAAGTTGAGCATCAAAAGCCTTTAGGTATGATGCAGCCGTTGAGGATTCCAGAATGGAAATGGGATAGTATTTTCATGGATTTTGTGGTGGGATTGCCAAAGACTGCTAAGGGAAATGATTCAATTTGGGTGATCGTGGATAGATTAACTAAGTCGGCTCATTTCTTACCGATGAAGATTAATCATTCCATGCAGAAGTTAGCTGAGATGTACATTGAGGAGATTGTGAAGTTACATGGAGTACCTTCGAGTATTGTGTCGGATAGAGATTCGAGGTTTACATCGAGATTTTGGAAGAGGTTGCAAGATGCTTTGGGTACTAAGTTGAGGATGAGTTATGCCTACCATCCGCAGACGGACGGTCAGACAGAAAGGGCTATCCAATCTTTAGAAGATTTACTGAGGGCTTATTTGTTGGATCATGGAGGATCATGGGATAGCCATTTGCCATTGATTGAGTTCACGTACAATAATAGTTTTCATGCTAGTATTGGAATGACGCCTTATGAAGCTTTGTATGGGAGAAGGTGTAGGACTCCGTTGTGTTGGTATGAGTCGGGCGAGCGTGTTGTACTCGGACCTGAAATTGTGCAAGAGACGACCGAGAAGATTAAGAAGATCCAAGAAAGAATGAAAGCTTCGCAGAGTCGTCAGAAGAGTTACCATGATAAGAGGAGGAAAGCACTTGAATTCCAAGAGGGAGATCACGTGTTTTTGGGGGTGACGCCAGTGACTGGTGTGGGTCGAGCTTTGAAGTCTAGGAAGCTCACTCCATGTTTTGTTGGTCCGTATCAGATATCGCAGAGGATAGGTGAGGCAGCCTACCGAATTGTGTTACCGCCATCACTTGCGAATTTGCATGACGTGTTCCATGTGTCTCAATTGAGGAAGTACATTCCAGATCCGTCGCATGTGATTCAGATGGATGATGTACAAGTGAAGGATAATCTGACTGTGGAAGCATTGTCGGTGCGTGTCGATGGTCGAGAGACGAAGCAATTGCGGGGTAAAGACATAACTTTGGTGAAGGTGTTGTGGGGTGGACCAGCTGGTGAAAGTTGGACTTGGGAACGTGAAGATCAGATGAGGGAGTCGTATCCGACTCTATTCCCTTGAGGTAATTTTCGAGGGCAAAAATTCTTTAAGCGGGGGAGAGTTGTAACGCCCTAAATTTCGTAGAATATTTAATTAATTAATTTAAATATTATATTCGTGAATTTCGGTGATTTGTGTGGATGTCGGTGATTTTATGAAGTTTTGGGTTATTTAATTAAATAATAGCATATGTTATGGAATATGATGTATTATTATTAAATAATATTAGAGGAATTAAGGGCGAAGTGGACATTTGAGGAGAATTAGTGGGGGTAAGATGGGAAGAGCATATTTAGGGGTATTTTAAAAGATAATAGTGAAAGGAACTCATTATTCGTATTTTTTCTTGAGGAAGAGGAAAAGGTGCTCTAAAGAACAAGTGAGAAGGAGGCTAGGGCATATAAGATTTCCGGCAAAACTTTGAGAGGAGATTGAAAGAAGCAAAACTCTAAGGTATGGGGAGTATCGTTTTACAATATTAGTGATATAAAGATTAGGTGTGGTGGGTAATTGGGATTTTGTGGGAAAACCTAGGAATTGAGGTTAGGGATGATGAATTGTGATGATTTACTATGTGATGATTATTGTTATTAATGTATATATGATAGTTATAGGTTATAATAACATAATCTGTGATGATTTGAGGAAAAATATGGGTTTTGGAGTGTGGAATCGCAGATGAGGAAGTGCTGTTATCGCAGGGTTTTTCTGCAAAAATCGCAGAGCCCGCTTAGCGCGGTCTAGCGCGGTCTGAAGAAATTTCGCCTCTTCGAGGTAGTGAGTAGCGCGCTTAGCGCGACTTGGAATTGAAAATATTATTTTTTTATTGAATTAAAATTCATGAAAAATATCTGTCTTGTGTTATATTGATGCTGTGATGTTGTGGTGAATTTCTGCTATGTGTTGCGTGTTATATGTGATGAAAATGATGTTTTGATGATTATATGATGATATGACGTTACTGATGCTTATTAGATGTTTGTATGTGATGTTTGATGATAAAATAATGATGTGAAGTACCATGAGTATATTGACGATTATGAGATGACGATTCATGATGTTTTGATGATTAAATGACGATGTGGATTAACATGATATTTGATGAATGATGATGCACTTAATAACTTTTGTTGATGATGATGATTATGACGTTGTGCATCATGCATTCATAGCATTTAGAATTCGGTCTATTGATGATGTTAGGACTTCGGTCCAGTGACGATTTAGGACTTCGGTCCAGTGGTGGCTTCAATCCCATTGTGCGGATTGGAGTATTTTGTGACGTGCTCCCTTGTGGAGGGTTGATGGCCTAGTGTCCATTATTATGACAATTTGGTACCACATGCATTCTATGACGTTGCATTTCATCCTTGGTGGCATTGCATAATTGCATATGAGTGATATTGGTGATGTGATGTTTTATGTGATGTTTTATATGATGTTTAGGGCGAGAAGCTGTAGTATGTGATGAAAACAACTGTTGCATGTTGATGTCTTTTCTTTATATGATTTATATTGAATTGTGATTACTCACCCTGCCTGTTTGAATGTTGCCTCCACGTGGGTAACGTGCAGGTGATCAGGTTTAGCCGTGGACGTTTTCGAGGACTTGAAGTTTATTTGCTTTGGTCGATTTAGAGGATCTTGCTCTGATAGTGTAACATCGGGTTGGGGTCCTTTGAGTTGAACTATGTTGTTTCTTTATTTTGGTGTTATTTGATGATGTGGTTTTATTTGAATTATTATGACGTTGGTTGAAAACCGTTTTAATTGGAAGTTTTGAATTCCGCTGCCATGTGAAGGCTTTTGATTTAATTTTGATGGAATTCCCTTGGCGTATAGGGCAATTGTGTTATTTTGAGTTTATTGAGAAATGTGCACCCTTTGAGGTGATTATTACTCTGATATTTTGTGTATTTTGCCGTGTTTATTCGTGGGGTAGAAAAGGGTGTTACACATTGTCCCTTTAGCCTTAGAATGCATAAAAATAGTGAACAAGTTTGATAGGTCTTAGGCATGTCATACACATAAAAAAATCATGTTTGTGTGTCAAAACAGCTACATAGGCCGACCTATATGTGATCAGGCCGACCTATGGAAGCCTTAGCTTCAGTATAGGCCTGCACATCCATATTTCAAGTTGGCTCCCACGCTCCAGGAACAAAACCTGTAGGCTATGCCCATAGGCCACCTCACAGGCCGGCCTGAACACCTTCATAGGCCGACCTATGACTTTCATAGGCCAACCTATGCAATTTAAAACTTAAAAAATTCTTTTTTCATATTATTTTTCTTGCATCCTTTTGCCCATTTTCTTCACATACCTATATATACTCATACATGCATCTTCCTCTAGGTAAGGTTTTCTAGTGAATAAAACCTAAATGAAACCAGATTACAAAGTTTCCCATCATATTCATCCCTTCTTCTATGCATACACATAATTGAACTACACATAATCATTTTTCGATTGGGAGACCATCTAGATTAAGGTTGATAACGTCCAATTAGGTTTGGTATAACCGAGAATATTGGGTTGAGAACTTTGTGTGTTTCAAATAAGAAAACCAATGTGGGATTTTCCTTCAAGATCAGGTTGATTTGAAGGTTTAGGACAAGATCACGTCAACAGAGATTCGACCGAGTGAAAGCCTTGGGACAAGGTGGTTTCCTTGCAAAGGAGTAGCACGAGACGGTGAATTGTGTTCGGGAATCTTGGGGTTCAACAAGTTGCGTGCTTGAGATAATCGGTGGATTGTAGCCGCATTGTTGGTCACTTGATCAAGCTTTCATCAAGGGTTGGAGGTGGAAGAATCAACACAAAACAATAAGGTTTTTGGGGTTTGTATTCTTCATCTCTTGTATAAACGATTTTGCAAAGAAAGGTTAATAGTAATATCTCAATTCGATTTTGAATTAAGGGCGGACGTACCTAAAGAGAGGCCGATTGGGGAACTGCCTAAACACATCTTGGTCTCTCTCTCTCTCTCTCTCTCTCTCTTTCTCTCTCTCTCTCTCTCTCTCTCTCTCTCTCTCTCTCTCTCTTTCTCTCTATCTATCTATCTATCTCTTTATCACTTTTATTGTTGATTTTGCAATTTATCGAGTTCATCATTGTTTGATCAATTCGATTGGAAATTATTTTCTATTATCTTTTAAAAGTGTTGTTGTTGATATAATCACAATCACTTTGATTGTGATATGCTTTAAGCATCAACAAAACAAATTATATTTCCAATTGTTATCTATTGCACACTAAATGTTCGATAAATTATTTGTGCATATTTTAATTGTGTTTTGGTTCATTGGATATACGAGTTACGATTAACATTGCATTTAATTGATTCGTAGCTTGATTGTTTTTGAATATTTACGTTCATTATCATTGTATTTGGTTTGCGATATGTATATTGCTTTTCGATAGTAGGTTCGGTTAGACGATTCGATCTGGGTCGTTTTTCCACTACACCATATTTTGAAAACATATTTTTGCCAAAACTTTTTGGTTGTAAAATTTGTGATCTATTCACCCCCTCTACATCGAAGCCTATCGTATAACATATTGACCCGTGAAGCTCTACATACATCTTGTTCTATACCAACTTCTAGGCACTTCAAATGGATTCCCACAATATCGGATCTTTCCAAGGGTCCCTGATTAGTCTGTCGGGTGAACAGGCGCAGGTCAGGGGCTCTATCGCCCTTGAAACAACACTGTTAGAACCATAGAAGTAAATATCTCATAGTAGATACGACACCCTCTACAATATCATCCTAGGGAATCCCGCTCTCAACCTACTTAAAATGGTCATTTCCAACATCCATTTAAACTTTAAATATCCACTATGTAACAAGTGTGTAGGTACGGTCAGAGGAGATCAGGCGATCTCCTAAGGATGTTACTAAGCAACTTGGAAGTAATGAGGGAACCCCTCATCCTGGATATCATCCATCGCCTTGAAATGGATGATGCTGAGACCTCATATTGAGGGTAGAAAGTGAAATAATTACCCGATCGAGGATTTAAAAGAGGTATAGATTGGTCTCTTGCATCACCAAGTCATTAAGTGTGGCACCTCGTTGTCCGAATCTGATGAGGAATAATTGATCACCCTACTAAGGAAGAACAATGACTTGTTTTCCTGGGTGTCCTAAGAGAATGATTAACTCGGAGAAATCACCACTACAAAAAACGCTTTTTACCTCAGACACAAAATGCATAATACCTCAGCTAAAGAAGTGAGGTAATAAAGGGCGACATAAAAACTTGCCACTTATCACCTCGGTGGAATTAAAACTGAGAGGTAAAGTTATATGGACATAGGTTCGAGCCCCAGCAACTGCACTTTTATTATTTTTAAAATTAGCTTATCTTACCTTTCGGTTTACAAATAAAATCGAGGGGTAAGATTATTTCTTCTTTTTTTAAAAGAAAATCGTTATATGGTTTACCCAGAATATCACATTGTTTACCGAGAATATTACATTGTTTATCCAGGATATTACATTGTTTACCCAGAATATTATATTGTTTACACAAAATATTAAAATAAAAATCAAATTCCCTAGGAGGGTGAAAATCAAATATTGGTGCAAATATATTCTCCAAGGCTTTGCATGCATTTGATTCTGAAGCAAAACAAAATAAGGGTTAGATAAATAAAATCAATATTCAAATATATGATTTTGTGCTCAAATAAATATTTAAGAAAATAAATCTTAAACTCAAGTAATTTTTTGCTCTTCCAATCCATCTTCAAGAACTTTTTCAAGCGTCTTTATGTTTCAAGCGCTTCATTTTTCATTTAGGTTAGATTTTCAATATTCAGTATGCTTCTATAATGGATGTCCCTTAGGTTTCACGCGGATCACTAATGGCAAATTCTTGAGCATTCGTAAACATTAAATGGACGACAAAAATTTGTTTAAGGGCGTTGAATATAGTAAAAAAACGATTAACTATCCCTTCGATCACGAAGAAAACTGAGGTGAATAAGCTGTTTTTTTAATTACATTGTTTACACAAAATATTAAAAATACATTGTAAAATCTATTTCCCAATGAGAATTTTTATTTTCCATTTCCAGGTCCCATGCAAGATCCTAGAGATTTGTTTCCCAATGAGAATTTTTATTTTCTGCACTTGCAATCCATCCCAAAGATCTCTAGTAGAAACTCATGATCAAATGGACAGTGGTGAATATTTCCTCTCTTTGGGCGGCCATGTTTAAGTTAATCTTAGGGTAAAATCTGTTTAACGAATGTTTTTATAGTAAAATATGATATGATTATTAAACACCTCGGTTTTATTATAAAACCGAGATTTTTTATCTTCTCCTTTTAACTATCACCTCAGTGATGAAGAAAATCGAGGTGAATAATTATTTTTTTCTTTCGAAATTACATTGTTTACATAGAATATTAAAATAAATTATTTACAACAAATCTTTGCTCTTATTACTGAATATTTTCGCTGATGTCCAGATTTAGTTGCATTCTCTTCTTTATTCAAAGGTTAAGCTCCCTTCCTTGTTGGTTAAGCTCGCTTCTTTGTTCAACACCATTATGCAGGGTCGTCTCAAACAAATTAGAGGCCCTGTTCTAACATTTAAAATGATCCCTAATGAAAAATGGAAAAAATTTAAAACAAGCATCCCTATTTAAATTATAGGGTTAAATATACAATACCCCCTACAATGTAAATGAGTTTCGCTTTACTCCTATAAATATGGGTGTTCAAATCCAAACCGATCCAAATAAAAATCGTAAACCGGTCTAAAAAAACAAAAAACCGCAAAAAAATGATTTTCTTTGGATGTATTTGAATGTCTTTTATAAAAATCGTTCGGTTCGGATCAGATTTCAGATTGATTTTTCAAAATCAATCTAAATCAAACCACATATATATATTTTGTATACTTATTTTTTTATTAGTATATATGATGTGTTAATTTAATATTAGATGATATTTATTTTTTAAAATATTATTTATTAGTTTGATTTAATCTACTTATTTTTATTATTTTCATCTTAAAAAATAATTGTATTCTAATAATAACATTAAAATTAAAAAATAATAAACATTTAGCAAATATTCTAATTAATAATATTAAAATTAAAAAAATAATTAACAAATAACAAATAAAATCACAAATTAAAAAAATAACAATGACTAAAAAGAAATTAACGATTAGAAAATAGATTTATAGAAGCAAAATAATAAGACACTTTTGTCTAGTAGTAGCTAAAAAAATTACCTAATAATTATGATATTGATAGTAATGTACTATGTGCTTTATTTGAATTTGGTTTAGAGGTGTACGACTTATTATATTAGTATATGCTAATGAAGGTATTTGGGGTATCTAATTTATTTCCTCTTAATTTGAGTGTGAAAAAGATATGTTGTTTAAATTTTACTTTAGCTAAAATGAAGTCATTTTGAAATTATGGACTTGTGGTATATTATATCTGACATTTTTTATATTAAAATGTTTTAATTATATTTATATTAAACGAGATTGCAAAGAGAACTAAATGAATTAAGATGTGTACCATAAAAAGGAATTGACACATGTATATTAGTCATTAAGTTACGTTGGATTCAATTAATTTTTAACTTGAGAACAAAAGTTGTCAAATTTTGGAGGCCCCTCTAATATAGAGGCCATGTGTAAGAAGCACAGGATGCACTGCCTCATAACCGGCCATGCCGTTATGTGAGATAGATTGCAATGACATAAAAAATATTTTGTTCAAAATAGAAGAACATTGGAGATTTTTTTGCCTTGCAAGTCATTCCAAAGAATGATGCTTGCGAGTTTTAGGTGACTTCATATTAATAAGGATTAGGGTAAAATCTGTTTAACGAGTGATTTTATAGTAAAACTTTATTATTTTATGCCTCAGTTAAATAGAAAATCGAAGGGTTAAAACATTTTGTTTACACTTGTAAACAAATAAAATCATAAATTGCGATAGTTGGGAATCGAAGCTTGTTCTGAGTTGTTTTTTCACCTCGGTGTCATGAAAAATCGAGGGAAAGTATGACTTTTTATAAATAATATAAAATAGCGCGCATTGGATTTATACCTCAGTTTTCTATTGTTCGAGGTGAACGTTTTATCATGAAAACCATTATTTTTTGTAGTGAATATAGATGCACATCAACTTCTCACATCACATGAGCTAGCTCTCAATACTCCAAGAACCTTAAAGTCTCTAACAACCCTTATCCATTGAGGGGTTGTTAAGCATTTGTACTTTTAAATAGCCCACCGCAAAAACAAGCATGTCAAACAAAATGATACTTTTCATTCAAATTAATAATGTACATAAATAAAGAACAATATAAATTGGACTAAAAACAAAAAATATAAAATTGTGAACTAATTCACAATATCAATACAAATAGCATACAATAATAAATTACATACATACATGACAAGACCTACAAATATAATAAAACTGAAGTGTTTGAAATATTTATATCTCTATATCTAATCTCGATGATGATAAAATCATTGATTAAATATAAACTTATTTTGAACTAAATAAATAGTGTAATGAGATAGAAAATAAAATTCTCAATCCGAAAACAAAACCATACGAAAAAGAAGACAAAAGAAATTGATCAAAATTACCATGGATATTTTTAAATTAAAATTGACAATAAACCACATTTTTTAATAAGGGTGTGATTGGTTCGAGGTAGATGGAGAGAAGGGAAGAAAATGTTTCTAATGAAATATGTTTGATTCAATTTTTAGGAAGGAAGAGGAGGGGAGAAAATGTTTCTAATGAAATATGTTTGATTCAATTTTTAGGAAGGAAGAGGAGGGGATGTGAGGGAAGCAAAATTCCTCAAAATCACACTTTTTACGTCCATCCAAATCGGCAGGATTTGGAGGGGAGGAGAGGAAATATAAGTTTTTATATTTAATAAATTATTACATATACTAAAATATCCTCAGTTTTATTTTAGTATATCAAAATTATTATTTTCTTTTGTGTTCTTGCTTCTCTTATATGTGATTTTTCTTTATTGCTCCCATCAACGTATTATAATTATTATTCACTTTCAAATTATTTTATTTTTATTTTTTTTATTTAATATAAATTATAAACATTGCAATTTTTTGTTTTTTCTTATATTTTTTTAGTTTATTTATATTATTATTATTTTCTAATTTTGTTATGTATTTTATTATTTTATCTTTTATAACAAATTTTGAACCTTATATATATATATATATATATATATAGTTCTGGACTGGACCAATGGCTAGAATTGGCCCAATCAGTTTCTGCTCCAGAGCGGCCCAAATTGCCTAAGTCCAATCCACAGAGGGGCAAAAGTTACCTTTCTGCCCCTCCAACCGGGCAAGGAATGCAACGTTCTTCCCCGGAATTACTGCCCGTTACGCACGGCCTCATTGCTCCCCGAACAGCTAAGGGCAGGTGCCTGAAACCACGCTTATGCCCGACATAACGGCTAATTTTGGACACCCTGCCCGACATAACGGCTAGTTTGGGTAGTTACCTATTCTTTGGGGAAAACGGTTATTTCGCCCCGAAAATAGGATCGTTGCCCACGCGCTGGGGGCTCTATATAAACCCTCTCGCTTGAGAGGGTCAAATATCCAATATTCACCCTAAGAATTCATACTTTGTACTTGCTCCTTTTCTCTGACCCTTTCTTACTTGAGCGTCGGAGTACCTTGCAGGTACACCCCCTCCTCTCCATACGACCAGCATCCCTGACGCACTTGGCGGTCTGATTCTACAGGATCTGATCCAGCCTTCACGATCAGTGACGCCGTCTGTGGGAACCTTTGTTCTCCCCATCTTCCTTTCCTCAGAAATCGAAGATCAAAGCAATTCTCAAACATCATCACGATCATGGCCTCCCAAGATCGCACCAAGGATGCTCTACAATCCACCATCCTCCCCGTCAACAAATCTGACATTGACGACCAGTCATCTCTCCTCTGAGATGCCCGTTTCCTCAGGGATGGAGCCACTGCTTCTCCTTCCCCTACCCCGCTGATCGCAACAACGATTAACCATCACTTGACGTCCAGCCCGTTCCTGTTCCACCCAATGTCGACCCGACCGTGGCAGCCCTCCTAGAGGCGATCAACAAAACCAACACCCTGATCCTGCAGCAGAACAAGAGGATCGGGGCACTAGAAGAGTCCCACCGTCCGAGATCCCCTCCTACGCGGAGGAACCAGCGATGATCAAGAAGCCCGCAGCCCCGGAGAGAAATTGACCGAAGGCTGCGCCAAGAACCTGATCCTCGCGTAGCCCGGAAGCGCGACCAGATCTCCCCGCGTAACCAACACGCTCATGACCACAAGAGGACTCAGAGGAACGAGCAATCTCCCCCGATCAAGTCTAAAGGACGGGACCGCTCACCTTCCCCGCGAAGGAACCGCTCACCTTCCCCGCGAAGGAACCGCTCACATTCTCCTCAAAGGAACCACTCACCTTCTCCACGAAGGAACCGGCGTCGCGAGCATCCCGTTTGGTCCCCATCATACACCAGTTCTAGTGACGACGACGAGCCTCGCGGCCCGTTGTCCCAGGAGATCTTGGCTACCCGTCTCCCAAAAGGCTTGGAGAAACCCCTGTCACTTGCCACGTACGACGGGACCACCGACCCCAACGAGCACATCGAGAACATCGATGCGCTGTTAGACTACTGCGGTGTACGGGGCGCCATCAAATGCAGACTGTTCCCGACCACCCTTCAGAAGAGAGCAATGACATGGTATAAGCAACTGCCCGAGGAGTCCATTACCTCGTGGAGGCAGCTGGGCAGGATGTTCTCGCGGCACTTTACAGCATCTCGTCGCCACCCCAAAACTGAGGCCTCTCTTGGAGCCATAATCCAGGGTAAAGACGAACCTCTCCGCGCATATATCGAGAGGTTCAACAAAGAAGCAATGCAGGTCCCGACGACGGACGAAATGAAGAAGTTTCTGCTCGAGCAGGGGCTCCGCCCAGGCTCCGAGTTTTCTAAAGCCATCGGCCTCGCGCCACCGAGGAACTTAGACGCCTCCTCCTCAAAGCCCAATCACACATTCAGTATGAAGAGAAGGTTGCGGCCAGCAACGTCCGAGCATCAAGCCATCAGGAGAACGCTCGGGCATCCAGAGGAGAAGAAGCTTCGACATCTCGTCGAGGTGAAAGGAGGCGCGAGGACCACCCTCGTGATTCCTGTGACAGTAAGGGCCCCTCCGGGCGGTTCCATGACTACACTCCCCTGACCATTTCCAGGGAAAAGATCTTGTCCAAATGTACCAATTCAGAGTTCAAACAGGCTGGGGTCTGCTTCCCCAAACAACTTTCGAACAGACTAAACGTGGACAAATCAAAATACTGCCGTTTCCACAAAAGTCACGGCCATACTACGGAGGACTGCATCCATCTGAAGGATGCCATTGAAATACTGATCAGGGACGGCCACCTGAAGCAGTTCGCGAAGAAGAAGGACACACCTCGGCAGGACGCCCAGGAGTCCAAGAAGGTCGAGGAGGAGGTACCCTCCTCGGAAGACGCCAATGTACAGGTCGTTATGTCCATATCGCGACCCGAGGACTTCAACGTCCCGGGCGGGCTCAGCGCCCCTGCATATTTCGCGGCCCACAGCCCGTGGGAGACATTTCCCTCCGCCATGGTCATCTCTGGCGGGGGGTTTCAACAAAGTCACTGTGGGCTCCGTGAAACGGAAGTTCGAACACCTGATCAACATAAGCTCCAGCAAAGTGACCACGCTTGATCGGGCACAGAAGGACTCCGTCCTCATCTCCTTCTACCGGGAGGAACTCCTCGGCGGCTCCCCGAACTCAAGCATACCATTACTCGTCAGAGCCCGGATGGCGAACTTTGACGTTCGCAGGATACTCGTCGACCAGGGCAGCTCGGTCGACATCATGTACTCCCAGCTATTTTCAACACTTCAGCTAGATGAATCGCACCTTACCCCCTACGTAGGGTCCGATTTACAGGGATTCAACGGGTCTGTAACCAAGCCATGGGGATACGTCGAGCTGATTGTGACCTTCGGATCAGCTGAGACTGCCAGATCCATCAATGTGCAATTTCTAGTAATCGACTGCCCGTCGCTTTACCAATGCATTTTCGGAAGGCCAACTCTAGCCGAGTTGGTAGCAGTGCCCTCAACCGTCCACCTGAAGGTGAAGTATTACGCTTCGAAAGGGATGGTCGCCATCCTCTATGGAGATATAGAAGCTGCCCGAAGGTGTTTCGAAGCAGCTACAAAGGGACTCAACACCATTGCGCCCAAGCCAAAAGTGTCGAGCAAGCCAGCACTGCCAAGCAACTCTGAGGAGGCCAAGCTCCTGCCCCAGGTCGACTCTATCGACCTCGAAAGTCGCTTCCCCGAGGACCAACAGGAGGAACGAGCAGCTTCAGCCAGTCCGTCCACGTTGTCCAGTAGCAGCTCCCATCCGATGCGCCCAATCCCAGATTACAACTTCGAGATAGTTCTGTTTGGCGAAGACCCCCAACGGGGAGTGAAGATCGGAGCAGACCTGCCTGACATCGCGAGGAAGCAGCTCAAAGCATGCCTCCGAGAGAATGCTGACCTCTTCGCATGGAGCACCGCGAAAATGCCCGGCTTGGATCCATCCGTCGCTTGTCACCAGCTGACCATCGACCCGACCGTCAAGCCCGTAGCACAACGTAGGAGGAAGCAGTCTCCAGAGAAAATGGAGGCTGCTGAAAAAGCTGTAAAGGACCTCCTCGAGGCTAAATTTATTTCGAAAGCCAAGTACACAACTTGGCTGTCCAACGTTGTATTAGTTAAAAAATCTAATGGAAAATAGCGCATGTGCATTGATTATACCGATCTCAATAAGGCATGCCCGAAGGATGCCTACCCCTCCCCAATATTGATAAACTTGTTGATAATTCTGCTGGTTTTAAACTTTTATCGTTCATGGACACCTACTCGGGCTACAATCAAATCCCAATGGCAATGTCCGACAAAAAATATACGGCCTTCATGACCGAATCGGGCAACTATTACTACAACATAATGCCCTTCGGCCTGAAGAACGCCAGAGAAACGTACCAACGAATGATGAACAAAGTGTTTCGGGGAGAAATAGGCGACATGCTCGAAGTCTACATGGACGACATGATCGTAAAATCCCACGAGGAAACTGATCATACTGCCCACTTGAGAAAGGTCTTCGAACAGGCCAGGAAATACAAAATGCGTTTTAATCCGGAAAAGTGCACGTTTGGTGTCCGGGCAGGCAAATTCCTCGACTTCTACTTAACGGAACGAGGAATCGAGGCCAATCCCGACAAATACTGGGCATTCTCCGAGTTTCCTACGTCCAAGTCCAAAAAATGCATCCATTCCCTCAACGGGATGCTCGCGTCAGTATCTCGTTTCGTGGCCAAGTCCGCCCAGCACGCCCTACCGTTCTTCAAACTCCTCCACAAAGAGGCAGCATTCGAATGGAACGAGGAGTGCGACAAGGCCCTTCTCCATCTGAAACAGGCACTCTCAGAGCCGTCGGTCCTCTCTCGCTCGGACAACGGTGAAACATTGTACCTATACCTGGCCGTAGCAACCGAAGCAGTGAGTGCCGCTCTCATCCGCGAGACACCTGACGGGCAGAAGCCCATTTATTTTATGAGCAAAACACTGTAAGGACCAGAGTTAAGATACCAACAGATAGAGAAGGTGGTGCTGGCCCTCATCAACGCAGTCAGGAGATTAAGACACTACTTCCTGGCTCACACGATCGTGGTTCGAACAGATCAGCCTATAAAGCAGATGCTCGGACGACCAGATATGGCCGGCCGAATGCTCAAATGGTCGTTGGAACTGTCCGAATTCGATATCCAATACGAAGGCAGAAAAGCCCTCAAGGCCCAAGCTCTGGCCGACTTCGTCGCGGAGATGACGTTCGCAGACTCCCCCGCGAGCGAAGCACGCAAATGGACCATCTCCGTCGACGGTGCCTCAAGCTCTGCAGGAAGTGGCGCGGGCATCATACTGGAGAGCGACGAAGGAATTATCGTCGAGGTATCACTCACACTGTCTTTCCCAACCTCCAATAGCAAGGCTGAATACGAACCCTTCCTCGTTGGGCTACGCCTTGCCGAGGACCTAGGCGCAGAGGAAGTCGTCATTTGCACAGATTCACAACTCATGGCCCTCCAGGTCCGGGGAGAATACCAAGCCAAAAACGACAACCTGACCGAATACTTGGCCCTGGTAAAGAAGGAAATGGCGAAGTTCACAACAGTGGAAGTGAAACACGTTCCCCGCGAACATAACGTATGAGCAGACGTGCTATCCAAACTAGCCAGCACGAAGAAGAAAGGCGGAAACAAATATTTCATATAGGAAGTACTTCCTCAACCCAGCATCGAGAAGGCCTCTGCGACACTCGACGTGCAGGTGATCGGCGACAACAACTGTTGGATGACCCCAGTCTACAACTATCTCGCCAAAGACGAACTCCCGTCCGACCCAAAGGAGGCCAGCGTAGTCAGGCGAAGAGCCTGCTCTTATGTCTTGGTCGAAGATAAACTCTACAGACGGGGATTCTCCATTCCGCTGCTCAAATGTGTCGAGTAGGAAATGGTTGCCCACATCCTGCGCGAAATCCACGAAGGAATCAACGCCCAACATCTAGGCGGAATGTCCCTTGCTCGAAAGGCTCTCCGTGCAGGATACTACTGGTCGACCATGCAAAACTACGCGAAAGAACACGTGAAGAAATGCGACAAATGCCAATGGCACAGGGACATGCACCTGGCTCCGCCTAACGAGCTCAAGGCTATGTCCTCCCTGTCGCGACCGGCAAAAATATTCGAGTCGCCACCATATTTTTTAAAGGAAAATAATGATAAACCTAAATATCCTATCCTAAGGTAGAGATTCCTACGGTTCGGGAGTCGGTTAAGTAAAGGGAAGGTGTTAGGCACCCCTTACTTCCATTGTACTCAATGGGATCCACCTTTGAGTTTAGGGCATGTTTGTTTATCTAAATGAAAAGAAAACCTAAGTTTTTTCCTAATTATACTCGCTAGGGTTGGTTTGCAACCCTATGCCTACGTACCCTCAAAATGAAGGATCAGAGTAACCGTAGTTCACCTCCCCTATTCCTACCCCCTAATCCTATTCCTAAATCCCAAATCCTATCCCTAAATCCCATCCACTATTTATACTCTTGGATAAAGAGTGTTATCCCTTAAATCTATTGTTTATACTCCTAGATAAGGAGTTTTATCCCTTGTCCATTGTTTATGCTCTCGGACGGAGAGCTCTATCCCTTAATCCATTTATTTATACTCTCGGATATCAAGAGTTATATCCCTTAATCCATTTATTTATGCTCTCGGATATCAAGAGCTCTATCCCTTATCCCATACCTTATTTAGGCTCTCGGACCAAGAGCACTATCCCTTAAATCCTATCCATTATTTATACTCTCGGATGAAGAGTTTTATCCCTTAAATCCTAATCCATAGAATTATCTCCAAATTATCCCTTTATAAACCCATATATTTTATCCCTTAATATTCCAATTTTTATCCATGAGAATTAACCCCTAATTTTAATATGCCAAATTGTTCAAAAATTAATCCCTAACACTTAATTTAAATTGCTAGTTATTTTTGTATTTTTATTTATAAAATAGCCTAATTAATCAAATTAAAATAATTACAAGACTAAATTAATTAACTAATTAAAGCTAAAATAATGTCATGACCTAATGGCTAAGTTAATCTACTTGGAAGAATAAAACGAAGCATATTTTTAATATTTTTTAATAATCAAACAAAGTTGATTACCCTAAGTTTGAAAAAATTTAGCTAAAGCCCAAGTTAAGAATTATGTTAAAAGGAATAAGCTAAATTAACTAAATAACCATCTTGAATATAAAATTAAAAAACTAAACAATTAATTCATTAAAAAGATGAATTTACCAAGAAAGTTGAATATCTTGGAAATATTTATTTAAGGAAATGGGATGTAATTAGAACAAGGGCCTAGAGACCAAAGGAGTTAGTCCATAAATCAATTTGTTTTCTAAATTTAATTAAATTGAAAATGCAATTTATAATAATGAACAAGCCACCTTCACATCGTTGTTAATTTGAAAATGCAGTACCCCAAATATTGCAGTCAATAATTTTGGCAAAACCCAAATTTCGAAAAAGGAAAAAACTTTATTGATAGATGATTTATTGTAAAACCTTATTTATTATAGATGACCACTTATTGTAAAGTTATTGTAAATAAATAGTTTTACCCAAAATTTGCAAGTAATTTATGGTGAAATGACTACAGTTCAGTCCGTAACAGTTTAATATGATTGTTATTCTTGTTTTAATTTTTATTCAATTTAAAAGCCATAGAGCACTATCTCGCTTTATAATTTTTTTGGTATAATTTTCAATTTTAAATTGATCTAGAGAATAAGACTACTACCACAGCAAACAAATAAACTCCAGTATCAATACAACAATTCAAGGCAAACAATTAAAGATAAATACGAAATAATTAAAGATAAATACGAATAGAACACCAACCCACAGAGAGGAGATTTTCTCTGGTGAACAAAATTATCCCCTTCGAGCTTTTCGTTTGATTCGACCTTCTCCCTTTTGCCTTCCTTTATTTTCTTTTCGTCCCTTGCGTTCTCCTTTTCCTCTCACTATTTTTCTTCTTTTCCCTTAGCGCAAGATTCCGACCTCTCTTTCCCTTTTAGTGTTGTTGTTCTTTAATGTGAAGAACAACAACTTTTTTATACTGATTATTGTGAATTTGTGGGTGAATTCAAATGTGGAAAACAAAGTCTATTTATAGATGAAAAATTAGATCAGACATTGAATAAAATTTTTCAATTTAGGAAGGTTTTAATCTGACCTGATTTTCTTCTGTTTCTTGGAGCCCAAGCAAATGAATCTGGATGGATTCATGGCTTGGTGAATTTAAATAAAAAATTAATATTTTAAATAAAAGAAATATCCTAATAATGTTAAAGGAAAAAAAAGATTTGATTGATTTTTATTTTTATTTTTATGATTTTTTGAGATTTTTTCAATAAAATATTGATTTTAATGAAAAAAATCATATTTTTAAAATTGTATTAAATACAAATACGAAAATTAAAAAATAAATATTAAAAATGATATTTTTGTGTTTTTTTATTAAAAATAAAATAGAAAAAAAATTAGTAATAAAGGAAAAACAAATAAAACATTTGAACTCACAACCTCTCACACTTATATCCCTTACACCCCTCTTCCTACCAATTGTGCTATTTTATTTATTCGAAATAAAGTGCACTAGAAATCATATAAAGCGGGTCAAAATTTGGGGTACGACAGCTGCCCCTATTTAATCGGCTTCAAAGCAAGATGATGATGTCGGCGAGCCTGTCTCTTTTTGATGAGGAGACGATTAAATATAAGAGGATCCCTTTTGACCGCGGAACCACGACAAATACATCGTTGACCTGACTTCGTCATTGATACTTCGTTAATATCCTATTATCCCTTATGTAATATCCCTGAGTACAGAAGTTAAGTAAGATTATGACAATCTTTCAATTCCGTAGTAATAAACCCTTATAGAACCCCTAATGAAATCCTGATCAAAACCCCTTGATAAATCCCTTAGAAAAAAATCTGATAGAACCCCTTGATAAATACCTTTGGATAAAAATCCGATAGAACCCCTTGTTAAATCCCTTGGATAAAGATCCGATAGAACCCCTTGATAAATCCTTTGGATAATGATCCGATAGAACCCCTTGATAAATCCTGGTAGACCCTTTTTGAGAGAAAATTCTGGTAAAAACCTTTTGATAAATTCCTCGATAAAACCCCTTTTGATAGAAAAATCCTGGTGAAATCCGTTTGATAAATCCTTGATGATAGAACCCTTTCGATAAATCCCCCGAGGAACCCTTGGGTAGGAGATTCCAGTGAAACCTTTTTTATAAATCCCTGATGAAACCCATTTTATGAATCCTATGTCTGTTAGATGGAATCTGGTAAAACCCCTTTTTAATAAACCCTCTTGAGACAATCCTTTAGTACGACTCCTAATAATAACCCTGATATGTTTGATGGCACACCCGCCGTGGGTGAGATAAGTTGCTTAAGTGAAAGGTGAAGACCTACTCATTAATAGATAATAATCCTGAAAACCCTTTACTAAAGTGTTGTTCTCGCGATAAAGTCGAGAATTAAATCCTTAATGATGATTATGAACCCTATGCATGTGTGCATGTTTGCGTATATGAGTGCATGTATGCATGTTTGCGTATATGAGTGCATGTTAGATGCTAGAGCGTAGCGACATGACTGATGCATGATTTGGGCTAACGCCTCTTTTATGATATGCAATGCATGTGTTTGTTTGAAATAATACTTTCCATAACGTATTGACTCCCTGACCCTTGAAACTTTGATAATTGTAGTAAGCCATGATATCCTTTCAACATGCCGTTAAAGAACCTCCCATGTTGGTTAAATTATAACGTATATTCCGGTCAGTGCATAGACCCTATATCCTGCTTTGGAAGAATATGATCCCTTTGATGATTCCAAAAATCGAAGTAAAATCCATTTTCCCTTTTCAAAGCTTTTATTTATACCCGATATTTCAATGCATTATTTCACAATTAATCGACACCTTGTAATCAAGCGGAATAATTTAGGAGGCAAAGAAATGTATTTGGAAAGCAAATTAATTGAGAATTGGCCCGAAAATGGGCAATGATAAGTAAGGAGGGCAATTCGCATAAGGAGATATTACTGTAAATCCATAAAAATGTAAAATGGCAATAAGAAAACAAATTTATTTATATTCCTACTAAATTTAACACCAGCTAATATCCCTAAGACTCCAAGATCACGACACTTCGCTTCTGAAGATGATAGATAGAATGATCGCTCCCTTCTGAATTCCTGTTACGGGGTGACTTGAGTGTTTTCGGTCATATGCCTTTTGGATATCCCTAACTTTTGCCTGAACCGCTCTTTTTAGAGTCTTAGCCCACCGGGATGATATACCATTTTTTTGACAAGGCCGCTCTTTAGGGTTTTCGACCTGCCGGGCACCATTTTTATCCAAGTCCCTAATTTTTGCATGGATCGCTCTTTCGAGTTTTCAATCCACCGGGACGCCCTAATTTTTTCCTAAGTCGCCCTTTAGGGTTTTAGACTTAGCGGGCTTTTATCCTCTTTTTCTAGGCATAGCATTTTTGACCGAATCGGAGTTCACCGGTCGTGGTAAATCCGCTCCATCCAGGGTTGTTAATATTAGTGCTCCGCCAGAGGAGGCACTCTTCACGACATATGGCCCTTCATAGGGTGGGGTCCATCTGACATGGTGGTCTTTATGGATGGGTAATATTTTCCTTAACCCCAAGTCTCCCTCTTCGCGTAGGCGAGGATGAATTTCTTTGTCAAACGCTCTCTTAATTCCCTGTGGATATAACTGCCCACAGCCACACGTTTCCCTTATACGAGGTTAGCTGATCGAGCCTAGTTTGCACCCATTCTGCCTTATCCAGATTAGCTTCCTTCATGATCCTAAATTCCTATTGATTGCCCCTGTCCTTATGCAAATATAAGTTTTCACTCGAGATCCAGGTCTAGGTCCTTCATAGGAGTCCAAAGTTTCACAATCCATGGGATTCTCAAATTTTTTTAAGTACATTATGAGTGGTCTCCTTGGGACTGGTGGCACCAATATAGGTGGCTTTCATTTTGTCCTTTCTCCCTTTTGACGGACCGTGGACCCTGATATTTTCCAGATCTGATTCCACGAGTACACCTTGTGGGCTTTAGTTGTAACTTGAATTTCCTTAACTGATCTAACAACTTTTACAAGTTAGTTATGTGATCTTCGTCCTTTTGTGACTTGGTAATCGTATCATCCATATGAACCTCTCTCTCCTTATGCCCCATATTACCATAGTCCTTTGGTAAGTTACTCCTACGTTCTTTAACCCAACAGGCGTTACCTTGTGAGAAAAAGTCGAATTACTTCTTGCCTTCTTCCCTGATCTGGAGGATCATATCTGATCTAGTCCTCTTCAGCTTTTGCTTGATTGGCGTACATTCTAGTTTGAGTAGTGGTTAGTGCTCGACGATGCTCGTATCACGTCCTGGTGTATCTTGGTATGACCATGCAAACACGTCAGAGTATCCTTGCAATAACTCGATCAGTCTTTCCTTTATATCCTTATCCAGAGAAGCACGACTTTGACCTTTTTCCTATCTTCCTCAGTTCCCAGATTAGTCATATCCACTGGTTCCTGGTGAGGTTGTATTTCCTTGTCCTCTTGCCTCAACAGTCTGACTAACTCTTCGGGAAGCTCACACTCGTCCTCATCACCCTCTTCCGTTTGGTTAATCGGTAATTCGAAGTCATTTGAGATTATAGCGGTGTCAATTTTAATAGGTTCATTTTTAAATTTGCATGGGGAGGGAATTTTTTTTATTATTATTATTATTATTGTATATATCCCCTTTGGAACGAAGTGCTAAAAATGAAAATATTGAAAGAAAGTATATTGCCATTTTGAATAAACAGAAAATGAAAGAAAAAGATCTTGATTGAAAACAAAATGCAAATTGATTGATAGAAATAATCCAATGGAATAAAAGGTGGCCCTACAAAGCTTTGTCCACTTGCCTTGGGCATAGCAAGGGGCTTATTATTATTTTAAGAAAAAGTAAATTACTTCGGAACAAAAATCATCACAGAAATCCCGATAGTTCTTCAATTGTCAGAATTAGGCATTCTTTTCTTCCTCTTCCATTAAGGCCATATGATCCCAAATTCCAAATCCCGCACCATGGAAATCGTCTTCTAATCCTTCATTAGCCGATTTGTAACCCAGCCCAAACAAATCCTTCTCCTCAGGTACCTCCCACTGTTTGCCCCAGTATGCTGTGTCTCCCTTATTAATAAGGAATTCATCTTCCATCCCTTCCATGGCGCCGACTGTTGCCCCAACGTGCCCAAGTAATGCATTATCTCCCAGATATGGATCTTCAGGGTCTATAACACTGACATCATTGTCCTTTGAGTTGTTTTCGGGGTACCCCTTATTGTTATGTTGGTCGAAGGATGACTGCCCAATCTTCCCTGTCTTTAAACCGTTCTCAATCCTCTCTCCAGTGATAACCAAGTCAATGAATCCCGTTGAGACTGCTCCAATCATCCTTTCATAGTATAGTCCTTGTAGAGTTCCCATGAATGTATCCACTAGCTCGCTTTCCCGCAATGGAGGTTGAACACGAGAGGATAGCTCCCTCCATCTCTGGGCATACTCCTTGAAAGATTCGTTCCCTTTTTGAGACATGTTTTGTAATTGTATGCGATCAGGGGCCATGTCTACATTATACTGGTATTGCCTTATGAAGGCACTTGCTAGATCCTCCCAATTCTTGATGTGAGTCCTCTCCAGTTGTACGTACCAATCCAAAGATGCCCCACTAAGGCTGTCTTGGAAAACATGCATCATCAGCTTTTCATTTTTAGCATGAGCCCCCATCTTTCGGGAAAACATCCGGATGTGATTTTTGGGACAACTAACCCCTTTATACATATCGAAGTTAGGTGCCTTAAACTTAGGAGGTATGACCACATCAGGCACCAGACACATTTCCAAGGCATCCACTCCAAGAACATTGAGTCCCTCCACGACCTTTAGCCTTTCCTCAAGTGCTTTGTACTTATCATCAATCTTTCTCCTTTCCTTTACAGTGGTTCCTTGATTTTCGAGGGACACTTGTCTCGAATTTTCACCCTCGTATGCGTAGTTCTCGCGTGGAGTAGGTCTGCAAGTAGTACGGGGTGCCCCATTAGAAATAGGTGGAGAGACGGTTCCCTCGAGAGGTTGGTCAACAGTTTTGTGCTTAGTAGTTTCAGTCTCCTCATGTTCTAGATCATGGACAAACCCTAGTAGGGTGTTATTGTCTTCAACATGGGAGGTAGGAGTAGGAACCTTCCTTTGCTGGCTTGACTTGGTTCTTCTGACTATCAAATTCTGGACGGCAAGTGCCAGTTGATTAATCCGGCTTTTCATTTCTTCCACGTTCTCCTTGACAGTATCCATTTCTCCTCTTAGAGTAACCATATCCTTCTCCATCTGATCCATAGCTTTCCTTTGGTACGCTCGAGTGCGAGGTCGGGAAGTCAGATTGTTATGCCTGAGACGAAGTTTTAAAAAATGATTTTTTTTTTATTTTTCCTTATATTGAATGCATGTTGGTGATGAATGTATGAATATGCATGATGTATGCTAAATAATTTTAAAATTTTTATTTGGGGAGAATTTCAAAATCCATTGTAGTCATAGATGAATATATCCAAAGGATGAAACCCATACGCCTAGAATATCAAATCCAAATCCATTAGCCAATCCCAAATCCAAAATGCCTTATAACAATAATTCCTCGGGAACAACCCAAAACAATAATCCCAAGATGGAAGCTCCTGAACTTAAAAAGGCGTAAACTAAGTGGATGCCCCCAATGCCTTCTTCAAATGAGCTTTAAACTCCTCCAAGTATCCTTTCTTAAGCCCTTGCACTTCCTATTCTCCTTGTAGAGAGATGATGGATCTTCAAGGGGTACAACTGGGTTTTTTTTTTAAGCTTGACCATTTTTCTTTTTATGTTTTTTTTTGTTTCTTTTTCTTTCTCTTTTTTTTTCCTGCCCCTTGTAAGTTTTTTCTTCTCCTTGTAAATCCAAGTATAGCGTAAGAGCTAGTTAAAAATCCTTGAAGGGGAAGCCATGTAGAGGAGGATTGTGCAAGAGTAGTTATGGCCTCTACCTTTTAGGGATCCCTAAGAGATCGAGGATCCTTCCATACTTGGGTGTAAACATCCTTTGACCAGATTTGGCATTAAGGCTCAAAGGTCCTTGAGACTTTGTAAATCAACACTTAGTACTCTAATGCGTAGGGTAGCCCTTTTATTTGAATCAATCTTTCCCATATTCCTACAACGCATCTTGAAATTCCCCACAAAAATGTATATATGCAAAAAAAGTTTTTAAATGCATGGTGACGTGGACCCTTTGTTTTTTTGTTAGGGTAAGGTGAAGTGTAAGCATGCCCCTAGTAAGGTGGGCTTCCCTAGAACAGGTTGGGTCTAAGTTAAGACTACCCAATCCCCTCACAGGTAGGTTACCTAAATTTGGCCAGCATAACGACCCCAAAATGTTTAGACTATACCCTTGTTTTACCATGAGAAGGAGCAAGCCTTCCTACGGTAATCCTTCGGGATAAGTCTCATTTGGGATAGGACCCTAGTAATAACCCTTGAGGGTTGAATACATAAGGTCCATGATTGGTGTGGGGTAGGTTAAGGTTTTCAGAGTCACGGACCACATCCAAATCATTCCACTACGAGAGGGGCTAGCCCTTTCGTGAGGACGACTTTGGAAGGATCTACTCTGAGTGTGGCATCAATGCATTTTAGGGGACGTTGCGTCCCCCGCAAAAACATTTCCGTTCCACTTTAGGTTCTAGGGTTATCCTCCAAGCTTTGGGTTTTAGCTTCACTCCTTTTTTTTTATGTCCCAATCCCTTGCATGATAATACAAAAAACAAAATGTTAAATAAATAAATATATGAAATAAAAATAAATAAATAACAATAAAAAATAAAAAAACTAAAATAACATCCAAGACAAACAAATCCCTAAATCCTAAGGCTAGGAAGGACTCTCTCTAGGAAGGAATCCCCAGCAGAGTCGCCAGCTGTCGCGGCCGACAAAAATATTCGAGTCGCCACCATATTTTTTAAAGGAAAATAATGATAAACCTAAATATCATATCCTAAGGTAGAGATTCCTACGGTTCGGGAGTCGGTTAAGTAAAGGGAAGGTGTTAGGCACCCTTTACTTCCATTGTACTCAATGGGATCCACCTTTGAGTTTAGGGCATGTTTGTTTGTCTAAATGAAAAGAAAACCTAAGTTTTTTCCTAATTATACTCGCTAGGGTTGGTTTGCAACCCTATGCCTACGTATCCTCAAAATGAAGGATCAGAGTAACCGTAGTTCACCTCCCCTATTTCTACCCCCTAATCCTATTCCTAAATCCCAAATCCTATCCCTAAATCCCATCCACTATTTATACTCTTGGATAAAGAGTGTTATCCCTTAAATCTATTGTTTATACTCCTAGATAAGGAGTTTTATCCCTTGTCCATTGTTTATGCTCTCGGACGGAGAGCTCTATCCCTTAATCCATTTATTTATACTCTCGGATATCAAGAGTTCTATCCCTTAATCCATTTATTTATGCTCTCGGATATCAAGAGCTCTATCCCTTATCCCATCCCTTATTTAGGCTCTCGGACCAAGAGCACTATCCCTTAAATCCTATCCATTATTTATACTCTCGGATGAAGAGTTTTATCCCTTAAATCCTAATCCATAGAATTATCTCCAAATTATCCCTTTATAAACCCATATATTTTATCCCTTAATATTCCAATTTTTATCCATGAGAATTAACCCCTAATTTTAATATGCCAAATTGTTCAAAAATCAATCCCTAACACTTAATTTAAATTGCTAGTTATTTTTGTATTTTTATTTATAAAATAGCCTAATTAATCAAATTAAAATAATTACAAGACTAAATTAATTAACTAATTAAAGCTAAAATAATGTCATGACCTAATGGCTAAGTTAATCTACTTGGAAGAATAAAACGAAGACATATTTTTAATATTTTTTAATAATCAAACAAAGTTGATTACCCTAAATTTGAAAAAAATTAGCTAAAGCCCAAGTTAAGAATTATGTTAAAAGGAATAAGCTAAATTAACTAAATAACCATCTTGAAAATAAAATTAAAAAACTAAACAATTAATTCATTAAAAAGATGAATTTACCAAGAAAGTTGAATATCTTGGAAATATTTATTTAAGGAAATGAGATGTAATTAGAACAAGGGCCTAGAGACCAAAGGAGATAGTCCATAAATCTATTTGTTTTCTAAATTTAATTAAATTGAAAATGCAATTTATAATAATGAACAAGCCACCTTCACATCGTTGTTAATTTGAAAATGCAGTACCCCAAATATTGCAGTCAATAATTTTGGCAAAACCCAAATTTCGAAAAAGGAAAAAACTTTATTGATAGATGATTTATTGTAAAACCTTATTTATTATAGATGACCACTTATTGTAAAGTTATTGTAAATAAATAGTTTTACCCAAAATTTGCAAGTAATTTATGGTGAAATGACTACAGCTCAGTCCGTAACAGTTTAATATGATTGTTATTCTTGTTTTAATTTTTATTCAATTTAAAAGCCATAGAGCACTATCTCGCTTTATAATTTTTTTGGTATAATTTTCAATTTTAAATTGATCTAGAGAATAAGACTACTACCACAACAAACAAATAAACTCCAGTATCAATACAACAATTCAAGGCAAACAATTAAAGATAAATACGAAACAATTAAAGATAAATACGAATAGAACACCAACCCACAGAGAGGAGATTTTCTCTGGTGAACAAAATTATCCCCTTCGAGCTTTTCGTTTGATTCGACCGTCTCCCTTTTGCCCTCCTTTATTTTCTTTTCGTCCCTTGCGTTCTCCTTTTCCTCTCACTATTTTTCTCCTTTTCCCTTAGCGCAAGATTCCGACCCCTCTTCCCCTTTTAGTGTTGTTGTTCTTTAATGTGAAGAACAACAACTTTTTTATACTGATTATTGTGAATTTGTGGGTGAATTCAAATGTGGAAAACAAAGTCTATTTATAGATGAAAAATTAGATCAGACATTGAATAAAATTTTTCAATTTAGGAAGGTTTTAATCTGACCTGATTTTCCTCTGTTTCTTGGAGCCCAAGCAAATGAATCTGGACGGATTCATGGCTTGGTGAATTTAAATAAAAAATTAATATTTTAAATAAAAGAAATATTCTAATAATGTTAAAGGAAAAAAAAGATTTGATTGATTTTTATTTTTATTTTTATGATTTTTTGAGATTTTTTCAATAAAATATTGATTTTAATGAAAAAAATCATATTTTTAAAATTGCATTAAATACAAATACGAAAATTAAAAAATAAATATTAAAAAATGATATTTTTGTGTTTTTTTTATTAAAAATAAAATAGAAAAAAAAATAGTAATAAAGGAAAAACAAATAAAACATTAAAAGTGAGGAAGGTGGGATTTGAACTCACAACCTCTCACACTTATATCCCTTACACCCCTCTTCCTACCAATTGTGCTATTTTATTTATTCGAAATAAAGTGCACTAGAAATCATATAAAGCGGGTCAAAATTTGGGGTACGACACTCCCCATGGCCATTCGCCTGGTGGGGCCTAGACATCCTAGGACCCTTCGTGGTAGGATCAAGTCAGAACAAATATCTCATAGTGGGCGTGGACTATTTCACAAAATGGATAGAGGCAGAAGCTCTAGCCAAAATAACTGCCCTCAACATCCTGCGTTTCTACAAACGAAACATCCTCGCACGTTTCGGTATTCCCCAAGCGATAGTAACGGACAGGAAGTTCCAGGACTTCGTCGCCCAACTGGGCACGAAGCAGCACTTCGCATCCGTGGAGCACCCTCAAACAAACGGGCAGGCTGAAGCAGCCAACCGAATCATCCTTCGAGGCCTCAAGCGAAGGCTGGACGAAACGAAAAAGGCATGGGTCGAGGAACTGCACAACGTACTGTGGGCATACCGCACAACTCCGCACTCAACGACCGGGGAAACACCTTTCCGTTTAACATACGGGATCGAGGCTGTAATTTTCGTCGAAGTTCACGTGCCCTCTAGGCGGACAGAGTTGCCCCTAGACGAGGAGATGAACGACGAATCGTTGAGGGAAGAGCTAGACCTCGTCGAGGAAATCCGAACCGGGGCAGCCCTTCGCGAAGCCTCACTAAAACAAAAAATTACCATCAGGCACAACGCCAAGGTGATACGGCGAGAGTTCGACGTGGAAAGCCTTGTTCTAAGAAGAAACCACAAAGACTCTCGCGAAGGCAAACTAGCAGCCAACTGGGAAGGACCCTATCGTGTCCGAGGAAAAACGGAAAATTGGGCCTACTACCTAGAACATCTCTCTGGGGAAGAACTTGCTCGACCATGGAACGCTGAAAAGCTAAAACAATATTACAGCTAAATTCTCGGTTCGACCCATCGCAACGACGAACGTCAGCTACCGACCACTATGCGCGTCTAGGTACAAGCGTCGCATACGATTAAAGCATAACCCCGCTCAGTAACGAGCCGGGCAACTGCTCGACAGCGGTCCTCGATCGAGCATCGTCGTCGTCAAAGTACCATGATTGGCAGAACCCCAGCTCGCGATGGGACGTTCACGCTGCAAACTCAGGCCTCAAGCGCGACCTGAGCTCCGCTCCCCGACCAGGGTATTCCCCGGCAGTTCGACCAGTTCCCCACACTGTCGAACACACCTATTACGAGCAATCCCCCCAAAATATTCGCACAAGTCAATACCCCCTATCACGGGCAGACATACATTCACAGCGAGCATGCATTCAACACTTAGCAAAAATAAACACAAGTAAAATCATGCAGATGACGAAGCCAAAAATATAATAAGTTAACATAATGGGTGACCACAAGGGCCACAATTGTACTTAGTTACATCAAACGGGGGCCACGCCCCCCAGAAATAAATTACAAACAATTCCACGGCACGCAGGACGAACAGATTACAACAACATCAAAAAATACAGATTCCTCACTCATCCGCATGCTCGATAGGCTCTGGCTGGGGTCCCTGGTCCTCTGCGAGCTGATCCTCGGGGGTACTTTCAAGGAGACCGTCTGGCATGACAATAAGGCCATCTTCTACATGCGCCAGGTAGTGAGTACCCTCGACAGAAAAATCGAGCTCAGGGTTCACCACCCGCAATTGAGCCACGACATTTTTGAAGGACTCCTCCGCGACGACAATACCGTCGTCTTCGGCCAGCAGCATGCGAGCAACCAGCTCGGATCTAGTCTTCAAGTTTTTCACATCGTCCGGCTCGTCGACACCCGGGACATTGACCGCCCTCAGCTCCTCGACAGCTTTCTTCTCCGCCGCCAGCGTGGAGTTCTCCTCCTTCAGCCTGGCCGCCTCCTCTTCATCCTTCTTCCGAGCCTCACCGACACTCTTGACCTCTTCCTTAAGGGATGCCACAGAAGCAAAGCAAGCAAATGATCGGAAAACTTACTTGATTTAAGTAGAAGAAAGAAGCTGCTCGAAGTTTGACGCGGTGGTCGGAAAGGCAGAAGATGGTGACGGGCAAGAATTTGAAGGAGGCGAAGAGAAATCAGAAAGAGAAAGTTCCAAATGGAACGATTTTCCCCCTTTTATACAAAGGGGCACATGTCGTAGGCCATTATGACTATCCACTAGCCATCATTGCCTATTAACTGCTACACGGAGCTCTAGGCACACGTGGCGTCCCAACGTTTCCAATTCTGTCTGACCATTAGTCTCCCCGAACACCGGGCAATGATGTCACGACCACGAATCTCATGAACATCTGGAGTCACGAGCACTTTGAGACAATCCTCCTCGTCTTCAAACGACGACTTCATACTGGCTCCCCGGAGCAACGAGCAGTCCTTAAGTCATCACTCCCATGCTCGGGAGCAACGACTTGGGGGCTCTTGTTCTGGACTGGACCAATGCCTAGAATTGGCCCAATCCGCTTCTACTCCAGAGCGGCCCAAATTGCCTAAGTCCAATCCACAAAGGGGAAAAAGTTACCTTTCTGCTCCTCCAACTGGGCAAGGAATGCAACGTTCCTCCCCGAAATTACTGGCCGTTACGCACGGCCTCATTGCTCCCCGAACAGCTAAGGGCAGGTGCCCGAAACCACGCTTATGCCCGACATAACGGCTAGTTTTGGACACCCTGCCCGACATAACGACTAGTTTGGGTAATTACCTATTCTTTGGGGAAAACAGTTATTTCGCCCCGAAAATAGGACCGTTGGCCACGCGCTGGGGGCTCTATATAAACCCTCTCGCTTGAGAGGGTCAGATATCTAATATTCACCCTAAGAATTCATACTTTGTACTTGCTCCTTTTCTCTGACCCTTTCTTACTTAAACGTCGGAGTACCTTGCAGGTACACCCCCTCTTCTCCATACGACCAACATCCCTGACGCACTTGGCGGTCTGATTCTACAGGATCTGATCCAGCCTTCACGATCATATATATATATATATATATATATATATATATATATATATATATATATATATATAAGTGATGTTATCAGGGCCGTCTCAAACAAATTAGAGGCCCTGTTCTAACATTTAAAATGATCCCTAATGAAAAATGGAAAAAATTTAAAACAAGCATCCCAATTTAAATTATAGGGTTAAATATACAACACCCCCTACAATGTAAATGAGTTTCGCTTTACTCCTATAATTAGGGGTGTTCAAATCCAAACCGATCCAAATAAAAATCGTAAACCGGTCTAAAAAAACCAAAAACCACAAAAAAATGATTTTCTTTGGATGTATTTGAATGTCTTTTATAAAAATCGTTCGGTTCGGATCAGATTTCGGATTGATTTTTCAAAATCAATCCAAATCAAACCACATATATATTTTGTATACTTATTTTTTTATTAGTATATATGATGTGTTAATTTAATATTAGATGATACTTATTTTTTAAAATATTATTTATTAGTTTGATTTAATCTACTTATTTTTATTATTTTCATCTTATAATATTAACTTTTGATATATTATATTATATATTATACCATATTTATTATTTATTAGTACCTTTAGAATATTAATTAAAGCTATAATTTGTAATTTGGATATCCAAAAAACCGATCCAAATTAAACCGCATGAAATTGGATCGGATTAGATTGAATTTTTTTAATCAATCATCCAAAACCGAACCAAATCGCAAGTAAATTTACCTTTGGATTAGATGATATTTTGCTTCAAAACCGATCCAAACCAAACCGCGAACACCCCTACCTATAATACTTTTTTTTTTGGATTTCCCTGTAATATATTATTTCCTTAAGCGCACAATTTGAGCACTGAATATAGGGGGTAAATCGAAAATAAATATTACAGGAGGTAACTTGTGCGCTTAGGGGACAAAAGACACAAACTTTTAACATTTCAAAGTGGGATCCACATTTTCTTAAAGGGATAAATCGAATTTCCCTAACTTTGTAGATGGGTATCATATATTTAACCCTAAATTATATATCATTATTAACATAAAAAAAATATTTGTTCTTATAAATAAAATAAAAAATAATTGTATTCTAATAATAACATTAGAATTAAAAAATAATAAACATTTAGCAAATATTCTAATTAATAATATTAAAATTAAAAAAATAATTAACAAATAACAAATTAAATCACAAATTAAAAAAATAACAATGAAGAAAAAGAAATTAACGATTAGAAAATAGATTTATAGAAGCAAAATAATAAGACACTTTTGTCTAGTAGTAGCTAAAAATATTACCTAATAATTATGATATTGATAGTAATGTACTATGTGCTTTATTTGAATTTGGTTTAGAGGTGTACGGCTTATTATATTAGTATATGCTAATGAAGGTATTTGGGGTATCTAATTTATTTCCTCTTAATTTGAGTGTGAAAAAAATATGTTGTTTAAATTATACTTTAGCTAAAATGAAGTCATTTTGAAATTATGGACTTGTGGTATATTATATCTGACATTTTTATATTAAAATGTTTTAATTATATTTATATTAAACGAGATTGCAAAATGAACTAAATGAATTAAGATGTGTACCATAAAAAAGAATTGACACATGTATATTAGTCATTAAGTTACGTTGGATTCAATTAATTTTTAATTTGAGAACAAAAGTTGTCAAATTTTGGAGGCGCCTCTAATATAGAGGCCCTGTGTAGAAGCACAGGATGTACTGCCTCATAATTGGCCATGGATGTTATGTATCCCTAAATTGTTATAAACACATAGTTTAATTTGTGTTGGAGTGTTATAATACAAATCAAATATACTCGATTTTTTTTAATGTTATGTGGTAAATTTGTGACTTTTTTTATCATTCAATATTGCAAATTTTATTGCCAAAAAGTTATTTATAAATTTTTCTTTTTAAAATATCATATCAGTTATATCATAAGAATAAAAATATAAATTATTAATAAAATCTCTTCTCTCCCCCTAGTAAATCAAACATATTTTTTATTAGAATCACTTTCTTTCTCTCCCCTCCCTTTTTCAAACCAAACATATATATAATTAAAAAAATTTCTCACCTCCCCCTCTCATTCTTTTCTCTCCCTTAAAATTACCCCTCTTCCCATTCCCCTCATTTGAACCAAACACACCCCTAAATTATTGATCAAAATCACGATGGATAATTTTAAATTAAAATTGAGGATAAACCACATCTTTCTAGTAAATCCACATTTGGTAGATGATAAAAACAGAAATACTCTTCTAATTTTAAAATAATTGTCTTTTAAGATTTTTGAATACTGATTAATAAATGTAATAATTTTATCATTAAACATTATATTTTATAAAATTAACAAGAGGAAAATGCTAACGAGTGTCCGAGGACATTCTTTAAGGCGTTAAAATAACAATTTTTTTATTTAAAATATGCATATTTAATATTACGAAAATTCAAATGATTAGTTTTTTTATAGAATATTTTTTTTATTTTGAATGCTTAAAGAGTGCCTCAGAGAATATTCTTGGTAGCAAGACCAGCAACCATATTAATGTGTTGTAATAATTAATAGATATAATAAAAAAATAACAAGTATTTCTAATTGAAAAGCGAAAACAACAGTTATTTTAAAATAATATATTTTTTACTAAGTAGACAATTATTTTAGGGAATAATATTATTTTGAAAGAGAAAGAGGCGGCTAGACCTAAATGTTTTAATTGTACTTTGGTTGTTCATATCTTGTTATATTTATTAAATAATGTAACAAGAGATATTTAAATTAGACAACACTTCTCATCTTTTTCCAGCACATGGCTATTGAGGATAGATCATAATACTTCTAAACCAGATTCTTGATATTTTTGATGAAGATGAAGGATAAGCACGGATATTTTTATAATTTATAATTATTAGTTGCTATAGGTGGGTGTATGCAGACCAACTTGCTAAAAGAATAAATAAAGACAGCCTCGTTTATAATTACTACTACTAAAAAACAAGAAAAAAGACTCTATCAACGCAATAAAAAATCTTCTAGTAGTAACACTAGCGCATCTGTAAAATTTACACTTCTACTTTCTATTATATTTATACGGAATCTTATACTGCTCATTTTAGTAACATCAACAATATGCTAAAAAATTGATTATTTTTATCTAAATTGATACTTAAATTATTCCATTTTTTAAAACTCAATCCAAATATTAAAATATAACATTAGGTGTCCATTTGTTCCAAATAATAAACCGGTATTCATACAAATAATCTAGTTTAACTATTGGATATCCAAATTTAATTCTCTTATGCATATACTCTTATTTTATCACATAATATATGAATTTACTCATCCTTCCATAAGTAATTAATTCTATTAATTCGAATACTTTTCAAATTATTAATTATTATTTATTATATAAAAATAATAATTAATTACTATTACGTTGATGTTTGGTTTGAGAGTAAGTAGCAGGATTTATATTAAGCCTTTTGAGATATTTGCTATTTCTCATTATGATATGATAACACATTTATTATCTAAACTTAAAGAGAGAATTTTAGTTGAGAGATTTAATCTAAAAATTAAATTTACCAAATGATACTAAATTTAGAGGTTTTGGCAAGTGGTTCTCTAGTTGATAAGAACATTTTTTTTTTTTTAATTTTCAAATAACACTTATTTGATTCAAAACATAAGTTCAAACTTCAAACAATCAAACTTTATTCATAAATAAAAAATATTTAAAATAGTGCAAGCTAACTAACTATCCACTAAATTAAAATAACATAGATGGATATTAAAAGTATAATGGCTGAATGAGAAAAATACCATAAGTTAAATACTACAAAATAAGAAGTAGAAATAACATCACAAACATTCTAAAAAGAATCTAGTTTCTAACCGGTTTAAGCAAAAAACCAATTATTAATTCTGAACCGATTTTAAACCAAATTGAACCAAATAAAAACTAAATTTTAAAAAATAAACCAATTTTATTAAAGTGATTTTAAGAATCAAACCGAATCACATATTCAATTTGGTTTGTTTTAGTTTTAAAATCATGCACAACCCTATAAGCAGTTAGTTTTGCATCAATTCGAAGTGAGAAATTAGTGAATATATTAGAATTAATTAACAATATATCAAACCAAATTGAAACTAGAATTATGCGTAAATTGACATAATGAATTTGTGGTACTACAAATCTGTTGCGGTTGAACACGAGTTGAATTTGTAAAGTTAGTATTTCAATATCAAGTCACTAAATGAATCTAAAAAGACGTAGAGTAAAATATGAAAAGTTAGGAATTTGTCGATCTTCAACTCTTAGGTGAAAATGTCAATCAATTGTGTTTTACTTGAGTCATGTCTCACTTCAAGTTCACATTGATTTACCTTTTCTCTTAGAAAATGAAACCTAACCTCAATGTGTTTGCTCACTACTAATTTTTTTTGCGTTTAGTGACCGAAAAAGCCTAAAAATCGATTACTATAACGTTTAACAACCAATAATGTGACTACCAAATTTCGGTTGGAAAAGTGCTAGTCGCTAACCTTTAGCGACCAATTTAGTGACTAATTTTAGCGACTGCAATTAGTGACCAATTTTAGTGACCATTTTGAGTTGTTTAAATAACTTAAAATGAAACAAAAGTTTGGTCTCCAACGACACTTTCCTTTGCAAGTTTTTTGAGTGTCCACTAGGTCATTTCCTTTTACTTGTTTAATTTACATTTAAAATGTATAAATTATAAATGAAATACAGATTTCAAATATTATTTAAAAAGATTCTTACACTAATCGTCATTAAAATTATATTTTATTTAGATTAATAAATTTTTATGAGTAAATTATTTATATAAATATATGATTTATTTGTTAAAACAATAAAAATATAAAATTTTGACTAAAAAATTAAAAAAATAAAAGGAGAAAATTGGGAGGGAAGTAACTTTATAATGAAAAAACAAATATTAGTGACCGAAATTTTGGTCATTGAATTTTTTATGAATTAATTTATATAAAACAATTAGTTGAGACGGGAAATTATGGTCACAAAATATCAGTCACTAATTCGGTGGCTAATTTTATTTTGTGACCGATTTAGTGACTTTTAAAATTTTACTAACATTATGTATAATTTTGGTGGCTAATTTGGTCACTAGAGTGACCAAAATTTTTTGGTCACTAATTCGGTCACTAAAAACGAATTTTCTAGTAGTGGCTTCCCCCATACAGAACTGGATTCTTTGCAAGATTAATGGCTAACTTGTTGTCGATTTGCAGCATTAGAGGTTTCTTCACTTCGACTTCCATCTCTTCCAGCACATATCTGATCCAAATTATTTGACAAGCATCATATGATTCAGCTATATATTTAGCCTCACATTATGATAATGCCACTACAGGTTATTTTTTCGAGCACCATGAGATTAGGGTGTCAAATACTTGAAAGACATAACCAATTGTGCTTCTTTGATCTTCCTTGTCTCCACACCAATCAACATCTGAATATCAAGTAATCTCAGCTTCTTTGCTTTCAAAAACTCGTGGAAATAGAATTCCCTCTTACATGCAACATCAGAGCTGACCAAAATACCAGGGTGCTGACTGAGAATAACACCATTATCAATCACTTCCACCTCAGCTTGCTCCTCCTCGCTCCTACCCATAAACCTGTTGATAATTTTAGGATAAAACTCCACACATTTACCTCTGTCATAAACCTTCTTGTACTCCTTGCTCATCTTACTATCATAGTCCTCAGAAATGTTTACAATGAATTTCTTCACCAGCATCTCATAACAGTCACCAAAACCAGCAACACTCTTCATTAAACCAACATCCTCAATAAGATTCACCACCGAATAAAGGGAGGAAAAAGTATTTGTTGCACTCCTCCACACTTGTAATTGCTATAACTTCTCAAACGTGCAAATTCCCAATTTGCCCCTTAACTTTTCAAATTGATTGCATCCAAAGCTTTATTAAATATATATGTCCATTGCTTCTCAGTGGCCACATGCTCAAGTGTCACAATTTTGTCCTCAATAATATCCCTAATAAAATGATGACGAATATCAATATGCTTTGTCTTGATATGTTGGATGAGATTCTTGGATATGTTGATTGCACTCAGATTGTCACAATATAATGCCATGACATTCTGCTTGACATTATATTCCTTTAGCATTTATTTCATTTAAATCAATTGAGAGCAGTATACCCAGCCTCAGCAATAGACAAGGACACACAGTTTGGCTTCTTGCTGAACCAAGGGATAAGATTGTTCCCCAAGAAGAAACATCCTCCAGAAGTGCTTTTTCTATCATCAGCACTACCTGCCCAATCTGCATCACAACGCCCTACAACATGGAATTTGGACTATGAGAATACAACATTCCATAATCATTAGTACCATTGATGCATTTCAAGATGCTCTTCACTTGAGTATGTGGCTCATTTTAGGCTCAGTCTGATATCTAGCACAAACTCCTACAACAAAAGTGATGTCTGGTCTGCTAGCTGTAAGATACAACAGACTACTAATCATACTCCTGTACAAACTTTGATCCACATTAATACCTTTTTTCTTAGCAGAAGGCATGATGTCTTAAACATCTTGTTTAACATCATACTCAGAGTCACTTGAGGGCACTTCCTTTCTTTTCAATGACTTTTTCTTGGTAGCAGGGGCTACAACTTTACTCCATCCTTTGTCAGGTTCAACCTTAGTACTTTTCTTGGATGCCTTAGAAGGCTTGCTTGTAAACACAACAACCTTCCCTGTTCTATTCCTCAATCTTTTAGCAATACCATGAGCAAATTTCTTTCCTATAGGCTCATCATCAGAATCTAGACCATCTACATTGACAATGTCAATAGACTGATCCTTCTTTACACCAACACTCTCTTCATTATGTTCTTTGTTAGACGGGTATTTCTCCTCTTCAGTAGACATACTATTATCATCAGAATCATCTCTTTTACCACCAACATAATCATCTTCAGCCATATTCTCTTGAGAATTTTCAAGAGACTCACTATGAGAGTTTTCTTGTGTGGTTTCAACAGGATGATCAGGTTAGGCTAAGGATGTTGCGACATCCGGCACAACACCAGACTCATGGTCAGTAACCAAGATCTTAGAGAGAGCCATATGAACATTTGTATCAACAGTGTCATTAACAGCAACATTCAAACTAGGTTGACTTAGGGTTTCTTCCGCTTTAAGGTTATCTAGACTCATAATTTCAAAGGTAACAACATTTGAAACAACAACATTCAAACCAAAAGTATCAACAACACCCACAAAGACACACCTCTTTCCACCAAGACTTTCAACTTGCATCAGCCCCATTAAGTTCACATGAAGAAGTTCTAAAACTTTGAAAGTAGTCTGATGTTGTAACTTCAAGTGTGACATCTTGGTTTGCTTCCTAATTTGCACTCACCACAGACTTTACCCTCCTGAATTATGAGCTTTTGTAGACCTCTAACAGCTTCTTCAGACATAATCTTCTTCATATCTTTGAGATTCAGAGGTCTAAGCTCTAGGTGCCACAACTTGACTTCATCTTCCTTGGACATTAAACATGTGGAAAAATATGTAGGTTCTTGTGGTACCCACAAATAACAATTGTATTTAGACTTAATTAACTCCCCTCATCAGAACATTATTCTTCTCATTGGTAACCAGACATTATGACTTGGTGAAATTGACCTTTAAACCTTGATCATATAACTGACTAATACTGATAAGATTTATAGTCAATCCTTTCACAAGAAGAACATCATCTAGTCTAGGAAGTCCAGTACACACTAACTTTCCTACTCCCTTAATTTCACCTTTAGCTCCATCACCAAACGTGACAAAACTTGTGGAATAAGACTTGATGTCCAATAAATACTTTTTGACCCCTGTCATATGCCTAGAACACTCATTTTCAAAGTACCAGTCTTCTCTAGATGAAGCTCTAAAAGAAGCATGGGCTATAAGACTAGTATTAAAAACCTTAGGTTTCCACTCATTTCTAGTTTTAATCATCACATGATTAGTCCTAGGTTGTGTTGAATGTTTTGGATAACCATACAGTCAATAACAAAATGGCTTTATGCGACCATATTTACCATAATAATGACATTTCCAAGGCAAGAACTTGGGTTTAGTTTGAGTTTCCTGATGTCTGGCAGGATGTTATAACATTTGGTCGTATATTATGGGCTCATACTTCCTTTCTGCAGGAATAAATTTTGTCACATGGTTTTTTCCTTTCAAAGATTGGTAATCAAAACCTATACCTTTTAAGTTTCCAACCTCTTTTTCCAACTTGAAGAATTTCATCCAACATATCAAACCCATTGTTCAACATTCTTAATGATTTGTTCATGTTTTCAAGTTTAGAATTCAATAGGGTTACCTCATCTTGAAGACCAGAGATACTAGATAAAAGATTCTCTTTTTCAGCCTACAGTTGAGCTATGATTCTCTTATGCTTTTCTCCTATCATACACACCTCTTCATTCTGACACAAAGCTCTCTGTGTGAAATAGCCAATTATTCATAAGAGACATCCTCATCACAGGAATCTTCATCAGATTCACATCTGCAAGTGAGGGCTATAACATGCTTAGCAGTTTCAACATCAGGTTCACAGAATCATCATCAGACCAAAAAACAGACATGCCATTCTTTTGTTTTTTGAGGTACGTGGGACATTCTGATCTAATGTGATAAAACCCTCACATTCATGACAATGAATATCTTTTCCTTGATTAGGGTTCTCCTATATTCTTTCTTTTCTCTGAAAATCACTGTTCTTACTGATGCCGAATGACATGTTCTTGACATTTGGTCTTGGTTTCATATCCATACTCTTCAGTACCTTATTGAATTACCTCCCAAGAAGCAGAATAACATTAGAAATTCCTTCATCAGTCTCCATGTCACATTGAACCTCTTCATCATTAGTGCTGGAGATAAAAGCTATGTTATTGTTCTTCTTTTCAGAACTTTCCTTGATAGCCAATTCAAAAGTTTTAAGTGATCCAACAAGCTCCTTCATTTTCATGTTGCTGATGTCTTGGGCTTCTTCAATCGTTGTGACCTTCATGTCAAACTTCTTAGGCAACGACCTGAGAATCTTTTTAACCAACTTCTCCTCCGACATCTTCTCTCCCAAGGAACTAGATGTATTGGAAATATCAAGAATATTCATGTGAAAATCATGAATGAACTCGTCATCTTTCATCTTGAGATTCTCAAATTTGGCGGTGAGAAGTTGAAGTCTTGACATTTTTACTTTTGATGTGCCTTCATGAGTGGTTCTGAGGATTTATCACACGTCTTTGGCCATGGTATAAGTATTTATCAACCTAAAAATATTTTTGTCAACCCCATTGAACAAGGAGTTCAAAGCTTTGGAGTTTCCAAGAGAAAGTTCATCTTCTTCCTTAGACCAACCTTCTTCTGACTTTAATTCAGTCTTCCCATCTTTGTTCTTCACCACAGGATGTTCCCAACCTTTGATAACTGCTTTCCAGGTTTTGATATCCATAGATTTTAGAAAAGCCATCATGCGTGCCTTCCAGTAATCATAGTTGGTGTCATCCCAAATAGGTGGTCTGTTAACAAATCTTCCTTCCTTGTCCATAGTACCAGAAAATATCTCCCTAGAGCTCACCCAAAACAGAACATGGTGCCTGCTCTGATGCCAATTGAAATTCTGGCACTAAGAGGACAGATGTCGTATACGTTGCCAGGACACCAGAATGTCGAATGCAATGTTAGGACGTCGTGACATCAGAAATAGCAATGAATAATTTAAACAAAATTGTAGGAAGTAAATAACACAGATCAATTGTTAACCCAGTTTGGTGCAACGTCACCTACATCTGGGGGCATCAAAGCCAGGAAGGACATCTACTATAATAGTATTAGTTTAAAGTTCTAAACAACCTCAGGTTTTACAAATTTCGCACCTAATCACTGTCTGTGTTATTTCTATCTAAGACTCTCTTAGATATGAGACCCCTATCACTTCCTCTCAGAACAAACAGTTTATGATAACAAGATAATAATCAAAAAAGGAGACACACTCCAATAAACAAAATTCACTCTTACTTAAAAGCTCATGAATGATTCACAAATACAACTCAACTAAAACAGTCCAACCCTAGTATAAAGGCTATACAAGAGTGACTCACAAACAACAATGAACAAACAAAACCCTAGAACAAAACTCTCACACAATACGACCGCTCTCCCTTTCTTTAGGTTTAGAGTCTTCTTACTAATAGCCTTCGAATAACATGGGATTGATGAGGAAATCAGGTTAAAATAAATAGCAAATCCATAATATTTTGGAAGAGAATATATTATTAAATACAAATCCATAATATTCTGGAAGAAAACATATTATTTCCTTAAATGCAGATCCAAATACAGCTGCTGCATAATCTTCTGTTGAATCAAATCAAATCTAGTCTTTCCTTAAATGTTTTGACAACCATTCTTAGGAAATATTGCACAGCTAGAACCGAACTTTGAACTCCTAAAAACACACGCTTCTTGGACTGTAATATACTGGAATTATATCTTCAAAAATCTCACACTTAAAAACAAATCTTCCAAGAATGCGAAACAAGATATGCTTTAGGATCGCACCAACATGTCACGACATCTTATACGACATCTCGCTATAATACTTATTTTAACAAAATGCAGCCAACCATAAAACAAACAACCTAACAACCACTAGTCACACAAAATCGAAAAGTGACACTCGAATGTCCGACAAATTGAGAAAAATGTCAGTTTGTCAATTTATTTGCACAACTTTTTCGGGTTCAGATTGACTTCGGGTTTTTGTACACCACTACTTTTATTATTGAGATAAAATGTCAAAATTTCTCATAGATTCTTAGTAGATTGCTACTCCCTAGACTCCTTAACATATTCTAACACTTTTCTAATTTTTCCACAATGGATATATAAAGAAAGCAAACGTGGCAATATAAATACTACACCCAACCTTGAAATTACCATGAACAAAACCAAATTAAACACAATATAATTTGTGTAGGTATGGCGTTCATGGAGCATAAAGGGTCGAGTGATCATCGTGTGATGACGGTGGAGCAATTTAAACGGTGGTTGAAGACTGCATTTGACACAAACAGTGATGCAAAAATCAGTAAAGAGGAACTGCGACACGTTGTGCGCCTTACAAAAGGACTCTTTGCAGCTTGGAATAGTGGTACAGACTTCAACTCTGCAGATGTTAACCACGACGGTTTCATTGATGAAAATGAGTTCACAAATCTTGCCCACTTTGCAGACAAGTATTTCAATGTCAAAATTATACAGTACTAGGTTTCGTTTCGTTGTCTTGTTGGTTGTTTTTGCTTGTTTTAGATGATCACTAATTACTAGTAATAAAGATCTCATGCAAGGAGTATGCAAATGATATATTCAAAAATAAAATATAGGTAGATTAGTAAATTTATTATTGTCAAAAGTTGAATACTCCATGTTTATCCTATTTAGAGGAATTTTAACAGTTACTAGGTGAAATTTTACCTCTTAAAAATAAATAAAATGGAAATAAATGGGATGTTACGTGTACGAACTCGCGTTTCTCACACAGTTACCAATTGAGTGGATTAATAGAACAATTATAATTTTTTAATTTTATAATATTATAATATTTAAAAGCACTTAATTTTTTTCTAAACTCAACCTTTTAGAAAAAATAACAATTAAGCGAATCTCACTAATAACTCACTTAAGTAATGATTCCAATAAAATATTACATACGTTTAGACAAGAAAACAAGATCGTTAATGACAATAATAACATGATATGTAGACTCAGATTAAAAGTATAAGACGCTTAAATGATCATAATGAAGTAACAACTAAAACAGCCAAATCCACGAAAGTAGAAGTAGTGGGTATGGCTATAAATACAGAAAAATATTTGCATAGGAACAAACATAATACGTGTATTTACAAACAACCAATAATATTTTTTTTATTAATTAAAAATAAAAAATAATATTTTCTCTCTCCTGCATAATAACCACCACCCCATGATTCCAATTAAAAACGAAATTAAATTTATAATAAATTAAAAATTTTCTCTCTTTTCATTGGTTGTTCCTAACAATAAGGATTTAGGTGCGTTTTCATGTAAGTTTTTCTCATAAATACATCAAAAGAGGATCAAGGAAAGTCATTCATTATTCATGTTCCTAACATCCAACATAATTCTTCTGCTAAAATCTGGCTTCGTATCTATGGCCTTTCCCAAAAATATTAGAGGCTCATGATTTTGTTTGTTATTGCATGTAGTGTTAGAACCCCCATATGTACTGACCAAAAATCACAAATAAGTCGAGGTTTGATAAAGACTTTAGCCATTGTGTCAGAGTTCTTTTTGACATGGATTTGAGAAAAGAACCTATGTATAGGGTTTTGGTTGAAAGAGAAGATTTTTCTTTCTTTGTTGATCTGTACAATCAAAACGTACCTGGATTTTGCAACTATTATAGCAACATTGGTCATAATCATAGCCATTGTGAGAAAGCTCAGTCAGATCCTTTGACAAATGCAAAGAAAGTCAAAGCCACAAAGCAAGAGGAATTTGTGGTAGCCAAAAACGAGGGAATGGGATTTTGACTAACAAGGAAGATTCAAATCTTGCTAAGGATAACACTGAAGTGATCTTATAGAAATCCAATACTCAAATTGAAGAAACCAGTGGTACCAAAGAGCATTTGAACCCCGATAATGATGGGACATATTGGATTGAAGGCACAAATCATGACTTGGAAGTTTCAGAGTTTGTGGATGCCACCCAACTCATGAATGAGGATGAGGGTGAGAAAATGAAACCTATTATTGAAAACAAGTCTCCTCAAGGCAGTCAAAGACCAGTCACCTCCACAACAAAAAAGTTTGTAAAACGCATCTCATAGTGTGGAACCATCTTTGAATAAACAGGTCCAAAAGGACAAGCAATTTCTAAAAAGCTCATGGGTTAACCTTGTTGATCAAGTTAATGATGAAGAATGTCTTGAGATCACAACTTTACACATCAATGCTGAACTTACTGAACAAGAACAACCATTTAAGGTGGTGAAGCATTGAAGAAATGGCAAAACTTTAGTGCAGAAAACTACCTATAACATTAGGTTTGGTAAGCCCAACCTTGCCTAATGAAGTGCATTTTTTTTGGAATGTAAGGGGTATTGCCAAGTCTTCTACAAGATTGGCACTTAAAAGGCTCATTTTATCTTACAAGCCCGATTTTTGTTTTATAGAAAAATACCCTTTTTAGTCCTTTAACTTTATCCCGGGGCCCATTTTAGTCTCTCAACTTTAAAAGAGGCCAAGTTGATTCTTTAATTGTTTAAATAGCGTCATAGAAGTCTTTTCCGTCCATTTGACTCAAACTATGTTTGTTTATGTATGCGTAGCATCTGAGGTGGCTTTGATATGTCATCTTCTTTGTTTCCAACTCGTGATGTTGTCTTCTTCCTCTCTTTCATGTTAGATTTTTTGTCAAATCGAAATAGGGTTCCTAATTTCCAGAGTTCTCTACTAAAATTACTCGTGGATATTGAAGTAATCATTAACAATGAATTCTGGACGTTGTTCAAACCAATCTAATCAGAAGAGCTCTGGAAGTTTTGATTCCAATGTATACTTACTCAAATCTCTGATGGTAACCGATATGACGTTGTGGAGACATGGTTGTTCTTCGCAGGGCATTAACTGTTACAAATTTTGGAGAACAATTTTGGGGATGTTGATATTTTAAGGTAAGAACGAATTTGAAAATTTTCTTCTTCGCAGTGTGTTATGATATAAACCATTTGCCATTTACACAAGGTTCTACGGAAGTTGGTTATGGATTTTTTTGATTGGCAATATCAGGGTGTGGTAGATGAGAATGACCAATTTATGAAGAAGCAAAAAAGTAGGCTAGAGAAGCTAGCAAAAAAAGTTGATGCAGCAAAAATGGAGGTAGAAAATCTTAGGGCTACAAATGAAGAACTAAAGCAACAGTTGAGGAATTACAATTTCAAATGAAGAAGTTGGTGAAATGGGAATTTTTTTGGAAGAGCATGTTTTGTATTGTTTTATATGTGTTGGTATTTAGGATGTTGTATTAAGTGTATCAGTTTGAATCTGTTTGTATCAGTTTGAATGGCATAAGTTTATCAGATAAGTTGTTTCCAGCTTGTAAGAACAGTTAATTTTTGTATAATTTAATATGTTTCCAGCTCGTATTAGTTAATGTAAGAACAACATCTGTTTGCATCAATTGAATTGTTTACATCAGTTTGAATGGTTTACTTTAGTTTGAATGACTTACGTCAGTTTATCAGTTGACACATAATTGTTATCAGTGGCATAAAATGTAACTGTTATCAGTGGCATAAAATATTATTGTCTGGTTTAAATCAGTTGAGACATAAAACCAAAACACATTATACCAAAACAGAGAAAATAAGGCACAATTGATTTATACCAACACACATTAGTAATATGTGGTGTATACCACTAATATTTTGCATTACAATATTGGTTCAAAACACATAACATATTCTGCATAACATAGGTTCAAAACACATTACATATCCAAAACACACTACATAAGGACACGAGTTCAAACTTAAACTAACTTATAGCTTAAACTGAGTTCAACAGAAAAAATTACATACAATTCTATCTTTAACTAAATAGACTTGATCGTGAAGGCTGGATCAGATCCTGTTGAAGTGGGCCACCAAGTACGTCTGAGATGCTGGGCGTATAGAGAGGAGGAGGGGGCGTACCTGCTAGGCACTCTGACGCTCAAGTAAGAAAGGGTCAGAGAAAAGGGGCAAGTACAAAGTATGAGTTTCAAGGGTGATTATTGGATACCTGACCCTCTCAAGTGAAAGGGTTTATATAATGCCCCCAGCGCGTGGCTAACAGTCCTATTTTCGGGGAGAAATAACCACTTTCCTGAAGAATAGGTAACTGCCCAAAACTAGCCGTTATGTCAGGCATAGGCATAGTGTCAGGCACATGCCCTTAGCTGTTCGAGAAGTAAAGAAGCCATGCGGAACAGGCAGCATTCCCGGGGAGGAGCGATGCAGTCCTTGCCCGACTGGAGGGGCAAAAAGGTAACTTCTTCCCCTTGGTGAATTGGACTTAGGCAATTGGGCCATTCTAGGAGCAAAGGTGAATTGGGTCATGTCTAGCCATTGGTTCAGTTTAGAACAGGAGCCCCCCAAGTCGTTGCTCCCGAGCATGGGAGTGATGACTTAAGGACAGATCGTGGCTCCGGGGAGCTAGCGTGGAGTCGTCGTTTGGTGACGAAGAATGTCGTCTCGTGGTGCCCGTGACCCCTGGTGTCCGTGACATTCATGACCGCGGCCGGGTTGCTCGTCGTACGGGGAGACTAACGGTTAGTCAGAATTGGAAACGTTCGGGCACCACGTGTTCCTAGAGCCCCGTGTAGCAGTTACTAGGCAATGATGGCTAGTTAGTAGCCATCATAACCTACGAGGGCGTGCCAGTGCACGTGCATCTCTGTATAAAAGGGGAAGACCCGTTTCATTCTGAACTTTTCGCTCTTGTTTCTCTTCGTGTTCTTCAGAGCTCTTGCACGTCACCGCCGTTTTCTACTCTGGCCACCGCATCAACTTCCGAGCAACCGCTTTTTCATCTTCTTAACCAAGTAAGTTTGCTGATTTTGCACTTTTTTATCCCTTTTGATGGTAGTTCATAGATTGCATGCAATTAGGTTTAGGTTTGGAAGATGAAATATATTAATTTCCGGCGATTGTTGGTGGTGGACGGTGGTCGTGCCACTTTCTGCCGCCGACGGGACCGCTATGTTTTAGGATATGCTTGTGAATCAGGCAGTTTCCGGTGTCATTGCGATGATGATACATGCGTAACCGCCGTGATTTCCCAGAATCCGAAGTAACGATGAAGTTCTCGGCGAGCCTTTGCAGTTTTCGGTGAAGCTTTGCAGTTTCCGGTAGAGCTTCAAACGGAAACTGGGAAGTGACTCGGGGAGGTTCCTCGCATGGGAGTAGCTTACTCCGGGCATCTCCTCGTGGGAGATTCTTGGAGTTTTTTGTTCGATGTTAGGGCTTAGGCCGGGGACGTCGTCCTTAGCCCTTTGTGCGCCCTTTCACTTGAGTAGCGGTGGAAGGGTGGATTTGATTCTTCATCGAATTCACTTTTTTATCTGCTTTTCAGGTGATTGACATGGCGATGGGGCCAGATGGGGAGATAATAATAGACTCGTCTGAGGAGAGCTCCTCGGAGAGCAGTAGTACTGAAGCTTCAACCGTCCCCAGCGAAGTCGGGGAGGAGCTTGAAGAAAACCCTGCTGAGTGGTCGGTGGCTGAGCCTGCCGAGCACGAATCCATATTTGCTACTTTCATCGGGGATGTCTTCACGGATGTTGGACCGGAGGGGGAATGAAAGGTGCATTTCCCCTCCCAAGATGATCGGATCTGTTCAGACTTCGGGGAGAGATTTTCTATGTATGAATATGCCTTTAAGGAGTTAGGGTTGAGGCTGCCCTTCACCGATTTTTAGCTGTCGGTCTTCGTACACTTGGACCTTGCTCCGTCGCAGTTGCATCCCAATTCGCTGGCATTCATTCGTGCCTTTGAGTTGACGTACGAGCATTTGATGATATGGATTACTCTTCCTCTGTTCTTCACTGTCTTTCATCTTCAGCGGCAGCTGACGGTGAGGAAGTATGGTTGGGTCTCGTTGAAACAGCCCCGCAAGCTGTTCAAGCCCTTCTCATAGAGCCTGTGTCGGAGGCTGCCCAGGATAGCACTTATGCCTGGGAGATTGAGGTTGACGAGGAGGGTAACGACCTGCGCGATGAGGCTGGGAGGTTTATCGAGGAGAGAGTATACAAGTTCCCCATCCACTGGGGACCTGGCCATTTCACCAAGGAGCCCAATGAGTATGTACTCCAGCCGAACAACCTAGATGGGCAGGATGCCATTGCTTACGAGACGCTGGTGAAATATGTCAACTCCTTCCAGCTTGCTGAATGCTGGACGAAGAAGCGTGACCCTATCTTCGAGGAGGATGGAAGCCAGGGTGTGGAGTACCGCTTTATTAACGTCAAGGCGCTTTTAAATTGCTCGGTAGTCTTCTTTGTTTTAACTTGTCCGACATATTTTTACTTCGTCGTCTAACATTCTTGTTCTGTTTGTGCAGGTGAGATGCCTCAGGCTCATGAAAGGATGGTGAAGAATGCTCTTGCGAGGAACAAGCCCGGAACGGCTCATCTTAAGTCTCGATTCGCCAATGCGCGTGCTCCCACTCCTCCTCAGCCTGCTGCGGGGACCTCTTCTCCCACTCCTATTCCCCGGGGATCTCCTCTGCCGTTGACCTCACGAACTAAGATGCCGAGGGCCAATGACGTCATGTATCTCAGCCGGGCCTCAGAGAAAGGGAAGTTCGAGCTTCCTCATTGCATACTCGATAGGAGATTCTTCGAGGGGACATCCTTGGTTGTGCCGCAGGCAGAATCTCTTCGGCTGGAAAGCATGGATCGCCCAAGCAAGAGGGCGCTGGTGGCCCAAGATGCCTTTGCACTGGTCAGAGTTTTGGAGATTTGGCCATCTACGCTGAAGGGGATTCTGCAGCTGAATCCAAACTCAAGGTTGTTCGGCCTACCATGGCGTCTCTTAAAGAAGAGCTTAAGAGTGCTGACGATGCCTAAAAGAAGGCTGACGAGGAGGTGGCCAGGCTGAAGAAGGAGAATTCTACGCTGGCTGTGGAGAAGAAGGCGGCTGAGGAGCTGGTTCAGCAGCTGAAGGCGGTCAATGCTCCAGGCGAAGATGAACCTGAGGACGCGAAGGAGTTAAAGACAAGGTCTGAGCTGGTTGCCCGTATGTTGGCAGCCAAGGATGACAACATCATCATTGCGGACAAATCCTTCAGGAATGCCGTGTCTCAATTGTGGGTGGTGAACCCAGAACTCGACTTCTCCACCGAGGGTACCCACTATCTGGCGCACGTTGAAGATGGCCGAATCATTATGCCTGACTCCCTCCTTGAAGAGCATACCGAGGATCAGCTCGCGGAGAACCAGGAGCCTCAACCCAACTTTGAGCAAGTTGACCGGATGGATGAGTGAAGGATTTTTTTGTTGTTGTAATTTTGTCCGGCCTGCGTGCTGAGTAATTTGTTGTAATTTATTTTGAATGAGGGCGTGGCCCCTGGTTTATGTAATAAGTACAATTGTGGTCCTTGCGGCCACTTATTATTTTTAATTATGTGCCCGGTCCTTGTGGCCGGTTTTGTGATTTGCATGGCTTTATCTGCTTTAAATTTCGCTAAGTGTTGCTTCAGGTTTTGGGGATTGCTCGTTGTAGATGTGTTCGTCAGTGAGGGGAACTGGATGAATGACCGGGGAATATCCGGGCAAGGACGCGGAACTCAGGTCGCGTTTGAGGCCTGAGTTCGCCGCATGAACCTCCCATCGCGAGTTGGGTGTTCTGCCTGTCGTGGTACTTTGACGACGGCGGTGCTCGATTGAGGGACCACTGTCGAGCAGAGACCCGACTCGTTCTTGAGAGGGATTCTGCTTCACTGGCATGCGATGCTTGTACCTAGGCGTGCATTCGGACAGTATCTTCTCCCTGGAGACGGTCAGGGGGGTGTAGTCGTGGAATCGTCTGGAGGGTCCTTTGTTGTCGCGGGAGTCCCGAGGATGGTCTTCGCGTTTCCTTTCTCCTCGAAGGGATGTAGAGGCTTCCTCGCCTCTGGAGGCCCAAGCGTTCTCCTGGTGACGAGAAGCTCGGACGGAGTTGGCAGCTTCCTTCTCCTCGTACTGGATGTGCGACTGTGCCTTTAGGAGGAGGGCATCCAGATTCCTCGGAGGTGCTAGGCCGACGACTTTAGAAAATTATGAGCCAGGGCGGAGTCCTTGCTCGAGGAGAAACTTTTTCATTTCGTCCGTTGTAGGGACCTACACTGCTTCTTTGTTGAACCTCTCGATGTATGCCAGGAGAGGTTCGTCCTTTCCTTGGATTATGGCCCCAAGGGAGGCTTCAGTCTTGGGGTGGCGGCGCGACGCTGTGAAGTGCCGGGAGAACATTCTGCCCAGTTGCTTCCACGACGTAATAGACTCTTCGGGCAGCTGCTTGTACCAAGTCATTGCTTCTTTTCGGAGTGTGGTTGAAAATAGTCGGCACTTGATGGCGCCCCGGACGCCGCGGTAATCCAATAATGCATCGATGTTTTCGATGTGATCGTCAGGGTCAGTCGTGCCGTCGTACGTGCCCAGTGCTGGGGGCTTCTATAGCCCTTGGGGAGACGTGTTGCCAAGATTTCTTGGGATAATGGGCCGTGCGGCTCATCATTGCTGCTGGAACTGGATGATGACGGGGACCGGATGACTCGCTCGTGTTGGTGACTTCTTCGAGGAGAAGGTGAACGGGCCCGACCCTTTGACCTAACCAGGGATTACTGCTTGTCTCTTAGGGTCCTCTTGTGGTCGGGAGAGTGCTGGTTCCGGGGGGAAACCTGGTCGCGTTTTCGGACAGCGCGAGATTCTGGCTCTTGGAGCAGCCTTCGGTCGACTTCTCGCCGAGGGTGCGGGCTCTTGGATCGTCGATGGTTCTTCCTCGGAGGAGGGGATGATCTTGGGCGAGCAGATTCTTCCAACGCCCCAATCCTTTTGTTTTGCTGAAGGATCAGGAGGTTGGTTTTGTTGATCGCCTCCAGGAGGACCACCACGGTCGGGCCAGCGTTGGGTGGAACAGGGACGGGCTGGACGGCCAGCGAGGGCTGGTCGCCCTCGCGATCAGCAGGAGTAGGGGAAGGAGAGGTTGTGGCCCCGTCTCTCAGAAAACGGGGATCTCCAAGGAGAGAAGATGGACCGTCAACGTCAGACTTGTTGACGGGGAGGACGTCGGATTGGTGATCACCTTTGACGTGATCTTGAGAGGCCATGATGATGATCTTGGAAATTCGCTTTGATCTTTGGTTTCTGGGGAAAGAAATAAGGGGAGAACAAGAGTTCCCATAGACGGCGCCACTGATCGTGAAGGCTGGATCAGATCCTGTTGAAGTGGGCCACCAAGTACGTCTGAGATGCTGGGTGTATGGAGAGGAGGAGGGAGTGTACCTGCAAGGCACTCCGACGCTCAAGTAAGAAAGGGTCTGAGAAAAGGGGCAAGTACAAAGTATGAGTTTCAAGGGTGATTATTGGATACCCGACCCTCTCAAGTGAGAGGGTTTATATAATGCCCCCATCGCGTGTCTAACGGTCCTATTTTCGGGGCGAAATAACCGTTTTTTTAAAGAATAGGTAACTGCCTAAAACTAGTTGTTATGTCAGGCAGGGTGCCCAAAACTAGCCGTTATGTCGGGCATAGACATAGTGTCGGACACATGCCTTTAGCTGTTCGGGAAGTGAAGAAGCCGTGCGGAACTGGCAACATTCCAAGGGAGGAGCGATGCAGTCCTTGCCCAGTTGGAGGGGCAGAAAGGTAACTTCTTCCCCTTGGTGGATTGGACTTAGGCAATTGGGTCGTTTTGGGAGCAGAGGTGGATTGGGCCATGTCTAGCCGTTGGTCCAGTCCAGAACAAGACTTATAAAAAAAACCTAAATATTTTCTATTTAAAAATAAAAGCCTAATTTGTCTTAAGTCTGTATAGACTAAACCGTAAACCCATGTTAATTGACATGACTTAATAATACCTTTAATTGACATTAAAATTATTTTACACCGGTGCACAACATATTTTCTCAATATATTTATTTTTGCATTTGATACGAACTATTAAGTTATAATTTTTTTTATATAGAAAACACAATATGTAACTTTATCAAAATAACTGTTTAACTTTATTAAAATAGTATTCAATATTTGATACACAATATTAATCTATGTCTAATTTGATAATGGATGTTTTATTTATTTATTTTATAAACAAAAGTATATTGAAGAGAGTTTAACGGGTATTCCGACCCGATACAACAAAATAAATGTGTAAGTCCAGCCTTATAGAGAGAAACCACTATCCATCTTTTATGAAGGATTGAAGTGGATCTCACAATCATATACTTAAGAGAATTTCTTATTGCACCCTAGATGTTTCTAATGCACCATGTGAATTTCTACAAATGCCTCCTGTTTTCGGAGATATATCTCTAGATGCACCTCTTGCCCACTCAAGTGAGGCCATGTTGAGAAGTGCCCTATATATTGGGTTATTTTTATTCCGCAGATGCATCTCCAGATGCACCTCTTGCCCACTCAAGTGAGACCATGTTGAGAAGTGCCCTATATATTGGGTTGTTTTTATTTTGCTGATGCATCTCCGGAACATTTTTAGACAAACCTTAATTATTTACCAGTTCAGTGGAAATTCCAGCGATGCATTTCCAGAATTATGGGCGACATTTTGAAATTTACATCACCTTTGCATGTCAGATATTTTCGGAGATTCATCTCCAAAAATATCTGATAAAACAACCAGCTGCATGATCACACAACCATTGTTAACATACTTGGTTTTCAACCAAACATTTCACCCTAAAAACCCTTCATTCTCAATCCATTTTTTCACTCCAAATCTTCATCCTTTTGGTTCATCACATCATAGCGAGCAAAAGAAGATAGAATTTTAGGTAAAGATTCTTCATTTTCCTTTGCACTGCTCACATTAATCTTCACTTTTTCTCGAAAAAAGTTACGTTGTGTCCGAAAATGTATCTCCGAAAAGTGTATGAACTTGTCCGGAGATGCATTTCCGAAAATTGTCTGTGTTCATTTTTGAAGTCATTCTGCGGCAGTAGTAGCGCTTATGTTCTGTTATGATTTTAATTGTTTTCATCAGATACGGTGCACCCTGATGTTTTCCCAAAACAAGTTGTTTTTTCGAATGTTCAAGGAGTTGTTATGAAGGCGGTAGATGTTGGCAACGACTTTAAAAACAAACAAGAGTTTGAATCTCGTGTTAAAAGGCTTCAATGGATTCGTATGGAGGCCTCTAAACTTGGATTTTGTGTGGTTATCAGAAGGTCCGATAATGGTTCGGATAGAAGACGCGCCTTTGTGACAATGATGTGCGAAAGAAGCGGGAAATATAAAACTCCTCAATGGAATTTTAAAAGAGACGGCACTGGTTCAAGAAAATGTGAGTGTCCGTTTAAGGTGTGTGGTTACATGTTGTAAAACAAAAATTGGAGATTTAATGTGATATGTGGTTTCTATAACCATGATTTGTGTTTAAAATTAGTCGGCCATCCTAGTGTCTGTCAGCTCAAGCCGGAAGAGAAGGAATGTGTTCCTGACATGACTTGAATCTTGTTCAACCGAAAAATATACTTGCAACTTGGAAACTAAAACGATCCAAAAATATATTAAATATCAAGCAAGTGTATAATATTCGGTACCTAACAAGACGCCTAGGGGGATAGAACTGAGAAGCGACAACTCTTGAAACTGTTGGATGATAACAGTTACGTGTCTAGGTACCAGACATGTGATGATGGAGTTACTGTTAGAGATATTTTTTAGACTCATCCTGATTCCATAAAGTTGTTCAACATGTTTCTTACGGTGCTCATACTTGATTCAATCTACAAGACCATCAAGTATTGACTTCCATTATAGGAGATGGTTGGTGTTACCTCAACTGAGAAGACATATTTTGTTGGTTTTGCATTTCTTAAGTGTGAAAAAGAGGACAATTTTACTTGGACATTAGAGGTGTGTCAGACACTATTGAAGTTCCAAGGTGAGATGCCTAAAGTGATTGTTACCGACCGCGATACCACATTGATGAATTTGGTTGCAAAGGTATTTTCTTCTTCTTATGCATTACTTTATATGTATCACATAATAAAGAATGTGAGAAGTCGGGTTAAACCCGCAGTAGGGACGAAACAAATAAAGTCCGATCACTATGATAAATTTGCCATATACCAACAGACACCTTTAGTGACCGTAAAAAAAAACGTTGGTATAAATAACTTTTAGAGACCGAAATTACAGGCCAACGGTTGGTATAGGGTTTGAAATAAAAATGCGTTCTTTTTTAATCAAAGGTGCTCTTTTTAATTTTTTTTAATTAAAAAAAGATCATAAAAGTAGAAAATTACTTTCTTACGAACCCTATGGAATGAAACTTTCAAACTCTTCAACTCCTCTCCGAATGCTTCATCAACACTATCTCTTCGGTACCAGAGCCTCGTCGCCATGCCAAATCCTTCCTAGCTGAATTAATCGACCATCCCAACATTGGCCTCATCGTACTCTGTCTTGCCTCCAAACAAATCGTTGACGAGCATATCTGTCAATCCGTCGCCGTCAACTTAAAAAACAACCTTAGTCTCTGATGGGCATTAGAAGACAATTCGATCTTTGAAGCCCTATCTATCATCGACAAAAATGATTTCCCTAATTCACGACCATCATTACTACCTGAAATCGTGGCCATACTCCATAATGCATCTCAGTTTAACGATTACGCTTCCATTGAAGGTACTCTAGGTAGCGCTAATTCAATTTTTGGGAAATTTCGTAAATAGTATAAATCCAATGATCTCTAAATTGATTTGAAGTCTTGTCTCGATAGTTACTGTCTTACACTTTCCCCTGTTTTTAAGGTGGATATCTTCCTCCAGAAATTGGGTGCTTAAAGAATCTAGAGTATCAGCTATGGCTTCACTCTTATTTCAAAAGCTCAACCATCTCAACTTAGGTAGATTTCAAATTTTGAATTTATGTTTTCAATTTTGTGGCATGTTAATTAGTTTCAAATTAGGTATATTTCCTAACTCATGTCCCAACTGAAAATGGTTTGATAGTTTTCAGTATATGTTCCACATGAATGACTAGATATGGAGTGACATCTTTGTTTCTAGCAAGTGGTTGTGTATTGAATTGATTTTTCTCAACAGAACTTAGTTCCTTTAGTAGAGGGCTTCATGTCTCTGAACAATGAAGAAAATATCAATGAATCTGATTATATGAATGAAATTGATGAGGAATTCTTTTCTGAATTGGACATCGTTGGGGATTTTAGTGTCGGTGATGCTGGTGTATTGCATCATACTGACATTGTACATGATGAAACTAAAGATGCTCCACTTAGTTCACTTCCGAAAGATGTAAAGACAACAGAAGTTGAGCATGTCAATGACATACCAGTCTTTGAAGCAAGGTCCCTTGAAGATATTGACATAGCTTTTAAACAACTTCAAGAAAGAGTTGATGTTAATGATGTCATCCGAACAAGTACGATAAAAGATCAGCTTGGTAGTGAAGAATGTAAATATCATGTTGAAGTAATTACTTTGTTATTTTGATGTGTTTGTTATTTTGATATGGTTGTAAGACTTTCTATTATGACAATATAATTAAAATTTTATTTGATATTGCTTTAAATTTGTGTGGTACGTATAAAAAGTATTTCTAAAATTTAACTATAGGAAAAAAATATTTGTAAAAAAAGAGACATATACCAACCGCTAATTCCATCATATACCAATGGAAATACGTGGTGGATATAGTAATTAAATAGTGTAATTAGTCGTTGCTATAGGCCCAAATTTTTGACCAACGCCTTAAAATTATCATTGGTATAAGATATTGGAACGACAATTTGCCATTGGTATAGGAAATTATAGTTGATGGAAGTAATCGTCCATTGGTATAGGATTTTTTACCTATACCGACGGTTTTTGGACCTTTACCAACTGTTTTTTGGATGTTGGTAAATGTCAAATTTCTTGTTGTGGATGATGGAAAAATGGTGAAGGTGAGTGTGGTTGCATTTCTTGAGTGTGAAAAAAAGGACAATTTTACTTGGGCATTAGAGGTGTGTCAAACACTATTGAAAGTCCAAGGAGAGATGCCTAAAGTGATTTTTACCGACCGCGATACTGCATTGATGATTTTGGTTGCAAAGGTATTTCCTAATTCTTATGAATTACTTTGTAGGTATCACATAACAAAGAATGTGAGAAGTCAGATTAAACCCGCGGTAGGGACGAAACAAATAGAGTCCGAAGATGGAAAAATGGTGAAGGCGGGTGTGGTTGTGGAAAAAATAATGGATGCATGGAATCGTATAATAAATTCTTCCACAAAAGAACTATATGCTGATTCCATTATGCATTTCTGAAAAGTGTGTGAAAAGTATCTAGATTTGTTGAAATATGTTGAAAGCGCAATTCTTGACCAGGTGAAGGAGAAGATAGTTTGTGCGTGGACTGATAATGTTAGAAACCTTGAAAATACAACAACTAACAGAGTTGAGTATGCACATGCTACTTTGAAAAATTGGTTGGGAAATGGTAAGGGCGATTTGTGTAGAGATTAGGATTCCGTGAACCACATGATTCAAAACCAGTATAATGAGATACAAACAACATTTGGTCAGAACATCACAGTTTTGGAACACAGATTTAAAGACAACACTCTATATTCTCTGTTGGTTGGTAACATTTCTCGGGCGGGTTTGAATTATATTTTTCACGAGGCTAAACGAGTTGATAATGTAGGCTACGATAGCTTAAAGTGTGGATACACAATTATGAAAACATGTAGTCTCCCGTGTGCTTGTATTATTGCTAAAAATGTGAAAATTGGTGAACCAATAAGAATGGACAGGGTTTGCACTCATTTGAAGAGACTTAGGTTCGATGATGATGAATGCATAGATGACGATAAATCGAATATATTTTGGCCGAATGGGAAGTCATACAAGAGATATTTTTAAAAGCCGATGACAACATGAAACTCCACATCAAAGAACAATTGAGGAAGATTTCTTATCCGGAAACCACCGACATGAAACCGCCCTCTTAACCCGTAAAAAAAAGGTGCTCCAAAGAAAATGAAGTCTACACCGAATGCCAATTTGACTACATGGCCTCGTTCATATTTTGAACATGTTGACAAGGTTTTTTCCAACTCACCGACTCTGAAATCTCAAAAAAATGTTGTCAAAGGAGCTCGCATTAGCAAACCACCTCCTACGTCGTCTCCACTAAAGATTTCATTCATCGACAAGATGTCGATTTTTATGCACAAATATATTGAGCGGATCATCAATGTTGTGGGCGACGGTAATTGCGGTTACCGAGCCATTTCGGCTTTAATCGATAAAGGAGAAGATAGTCATACACTTGTCCACCAACAACTTATCTAATAGTTGAAGACGCATAAAGAATCATACACACGGTTGTACACAAAGAAAGAAAAATTCGATGAAGTTTATGAGTCTCTTGTTCCTTACTTGAGCGGTCCGACACTAGAGGCAAAATGGAGGCACTTTCCTGAAATGGGTCACCTAATAGCACGTGCGTATGATAGAGTGTGTGTTGACCTGACATGCTACGGTTTTTCAGAGACCTTTTTCCCACTGTGCACCGCCCACCTCAAAATTCAAATGATCGTATCATGTGTATTGGGTGACTTTCAAAATCAAGTCATTTTGTACAAGTTTACTTGAAACCGAGATGCCCTATACCACTTACATCACCGGAGTGGATTGTTCATTCAACCACAAAAGTCGAGACTTGACCGAATCATTTTATGGAAAACATGCAAGAATTTGAGATATTGAAAAAAAAAACAAATGCACAAAAGCCCAATAGGGTACCACCTATAGATTTAGCCAGCGACATATGTTTCAATTCATTTTAATTTCTAGTTTGACCAGACAAATAATTGTATGTAATCGTGTCTCAATTTAAATGAAGTGTTATATATTCACCTTTTGTTCATATTTTGTCTTTATGCCTTTTTTATCTTCCCCATAACAACCTTTGTGTTTTTTGTCAATGAAAAAATAGGTTCTATGTTCTGTTTCGAAACTGGTTCAGGACAAGTTTTGGAGATGCATCTCTGGAACAAGATAATAGGGTGCGGTTTCGGAGATATATCTCTGGAATCAATATGTCAGTTAATGAATGGCTCAAATTGATCTATGCCTTCTATAAATTTAGGCGTTCTTATATTATATTTCACACAAACTGAAAATGTCTCAAATACCATAAATAAACATCTATTGGTATGTCGCAAATGTCTCCTTCTCCGATTTTACACCCGGACGAACGTTCAAGCTCACCAACTTCACCTCCCCCGAAGATATCAAAGACGAAATCCATTATCTCCTACCTTACGGAGACAATCGAAAGATTATGAAGATCGAGTACCGTTCACCGTCAATTGATGACAAAGGGCAGATTGAGTTCAACAAATTTGAACGCAAGACGCAAGAAGATGTAAGGGCTATGTGGAATACGTATTTCCGTTTTGAAGAAAAAAATTCGCTCGAGTTGAAAGCGACAATTTCAAAATCGATCGAAGATATTCTGAAAATGTGCAAGTGTCCATCAGAATATTGAAATATAATATTGCATTTTATATTGAAATTATTATTGTAATGTTTATTTTATGTAATGAATGTCAATTTCATTTTGGTAAAGTTGAAACAATACTTATGTGGTTCCGAAGATGTAACTACGAAATTATTCTAAAGATGCATCTAGAAAATAAATTAAACAAAAAAAAGGCATAACTATAATAGCCTTTGTTGAGTGTGCTGAGGGTGCATCCAAAGATATATCTTCAAAAACATGAAATATTTATGAAAATTCACATGATGCATTAGAAACATTTAGAGTACAATAAGCTAGACAAGCCAAAAACAAACTAAACAGAACAAAAAGATTGCAATGCTCAAGACAAATCAAGAGAACCCACTTGTTTCTCCTACAAACGCCCCGCCAAAAACATAACCACAAAGTGTGCACCTAGAAATGACAATTGGCAGGGTATGGGTAGGGTACTATAGTATCGTCTCCATACCTGCAGTTGCAAAAAATTCTCGTACCCGAATCCATACCCGCTTGGGTATCAAAAAAGACATCTGTCCCTGTATCATATAGGTATATAAGTACCTGTACTCGTACCTGTTACCCACATTTCTAATAAAAATAAATATATCAAGTATAAAATATCATAATATTTTAAAATTTTAAAAATATTAAAAAATTTCTAAAAATTTGTATTGTTGAATTATAAAATAAAGGGTTAATACCCCTTTTGCCCCCTGCCATATGGGCGAAATCCCAAAGACAACCCTGTAAAAAAAAACACAGATTCCCCCCTTGTAATTTGAAGATTCTACTGTTTTGACCCCTCTTAAAATCCAATCAACAATTTCTATGACGTGGCAATGTTTTTTTATTTTTTATTATTATTTTTAATTACGTGGACGAATTATGCGGCATTTTTTTTATTTTTTATTTTTTAAATTTCATGTGGCATTTTTTTCGTATTATTTTTTATTTTTAATTTAATTCTATTTTTTTCAAATTAATAATTTAAAAATTATTTTATTTGGGCCAAGTACATATTCCAAATTTATTGGGCCAAGTACATAAGTCAAATTTATTAGCCCAAGTATTTTTCAATTTAATATGCATTACACAAGTGTTCTATATAAAGCATATATTTTTTCCTACATCAAACGATGTGGGACAACACCCATTTTGCAAGCTACCCATTTTGAAACTACAATCAAAATTTCAAGTTGCAAACTGCTATATAGAGCTCAAGTCTTCAGTGTTACAATGGAATAATCCATTCTTTTGCTTTAAAAGTTATTAAAAGTTAAAGGACATGGCAGCAACTAAGAATGTAAACACAATCAAATGAGTAATTGTAATAACATTCAAATAATCAGCTCAACACAAGGTAGCAGCTCAAGAACAGTTGAGAGAGAAACTTGAAGATCAAATAGCACTGGGGAAACGATTGGTATTAGTGGGGAGGTGATTTAGCCTTGGGAGCCAATTTTCAGTCACAGATTTCTCTTGGACGAAGCTATAAGATGGCGGTTCGTGCTGGATTGAACAACAAGCTTAGCGGGAAGATCACTGTGAGGACAAGTAGTTCTGACCAACTTCAGATTGCTTATTGCTATTCTTCCAGTTGCCAAGGCTATCTACAAGAACTTCTGGCCTGGTGTTACTGAAAACTATTCCATCTATTAAGCTCTTTTTGCTAATCCTGCTAGTTAAGGAAGTAGACCATGAGGTAATAATGTAATGTTGCATCTTTTAATTAATTTCTTAAATAATGTATTTTTGTAGTTTTGTCTGGACTGTTGAATCTTATGCTGTATTTTGTTTTTCACCTGAAAGTTGTACTGAAATTGAGATGGAACCTACAGGGACTTTATTCACAATTGTTTTCTTAGCTTCTATTTGAATAAATGCCAATGTCAGATTATGTTTATTCTGTCATTCCTGACTTCTTTGTTCTTTCTATTTTGCTACTACAACTTCTGTTTATTGGTTGAATAGTAAAGTATGTTTGAAATAAATTCTTGGACTACTTTGCTGAACAATACCTGAATATCAATATGCCAATGTGTATTTTTTGTTTGCAGGTTTGAGTGAGGTGGTTTATGTGAATTAGGAAATCGCGGCTTTGGAGCAGTGTTCCTTCCTTGTCAAAGTATTGATATCTTAGAAAATAAAGTGTTGAATTAGGGAATCATCTGTAGCAATGCTCAGGTTTGCTGAACTGAATTAAGAGTTTCAGAAAAAGGTGTTGCAGTTTGCAACTTGAAATTTTGATTGTAGTTTCAAAATGGGTGTTGTCCCACATCGTTTGATGTAGGAAAAAATATACGCTTTATATAGAACACTTGTGTAATGCATATTAAATTGAAAAATACTTGGGCTAATAAATTTGAATTATGTACTTGGCCCAATAAATTTGGAATATGTACTTGGCCCGAATAAAATAATTTTTAAATTATTAATTTGAAAAAAATAGAATTAAATTAAAAATAAAAAATAATACGAAAAAAATGCCACATGAAATTTAAAAAATAAAATATAATAAAAAATGTCACATAATTCGTTCACGTAATTAAAAATAATAATAAAAAATAAAAAAACATTGCCACGTCATAGAAATTGTTGACTGAATTTCAAGAGGGGTCAAAACAGTAGAATCTTCAAATGACAAGGGGAGAATCTGTGTTTTTCTTTTTACAGGGTTGTTTTTGGGATTTCGCCCATATGGCAGGGGGTAAAAGGGGTATTAACCCTAAAATAAATGATCACTTATATTAAATATGTAGTAGTTTAAAATTGATTTTTTTTATAAATTTTATAAACAATTATTTTTATATAATAATATAAATTAAAATATATAAGCTTAATTGCAGTTTTAGTCCCTTATTATGACTTTTTCTCGGTTTTGGTCCCCCCATTTCCAAATCCTGGGTTTTAGTCCCTTAAGTAAAAAACTTTATTGAAAATGATTCTATTTGAAAAATATTATAAATCAATTATAATAATATTTTAATATATTATTATCTAGTTGGCACTGACATGTCAGCGTTTCCAGACCCATGTCATCAATTTTTACCCATCATATCACGCGGAAGACTAAAATCCTCATAAAATGAAACTTCAGGGACTAAAAACCAAAATTTGGAAATGGGGGGACCAAAACCGAGAAAAAGCCATAACAGGGGGACTAAAACTGCAATTAAGCCAAATATATAAATATATATTGTGCGGGTATGGGGCGGGTTAAGTACTAAGGTGCCCATCCCCGCACCCATCCCCGCTTATTTAAGTGAGTAATTACCCGAATCCGTATCCGTACCCATTTATGCGGGTTTTTACCCAACCCGCCAAATTGTCATCCCTATGCACACCCAATACAGAATCGAATAGAATAGACAAACTAAAGCAAGCTTTCCTAATAAGGTCAACTGCACTGGAATACTTAGTGGAGTTCATCGTTAAACATTATTTGTATCATATTACTAAATATAACAAAATAAAATTGTATCAATCATAAGTTCTGTTCATTCTTCTTACCAATTTCTCCCTGTGCGCTAAAACTAGTACATATACAATCGAGTGGAAAAGGAGTAGGAAGGACTTAACTACGCACTAATCTATAATAATTGAGAAGAGCCGTAAACTTCTAGAGATTCCATGGGTTAGTGGTAATGAGTTCACACTGAACTAACAAAAATGGACCTGATCATATCCAACCTGATTTTTCATAAGAATTCCATCCTCCAAATAATAATTTTCAAAAAATCAATCCACAACAGAAAAGGCAGTTCCCTGTATTAGCAAAAGATCATTATGAAGTTGCAAGCACATGCAGAACAGTGCAAAATATGATTATTTATATTAGAACTTATAGTGAAATTACCTGTATTCTATTAAGAGGTGAACAGCTTGCACCTATCCATAGCCAGAACCAACAATGGTTGAGCCCAAAAGCCATAGGCTCTTTCAAATATCAATTGCAGAAGGGGGTAGCTTCCAGAAATTCCATGAATTAAAATCCTCCTGCAATCGTTGTTCAGCAAGATTCATTTATAAATATTGACGCACATCACAATCCTCAAGACTGATAATTACAAATAGAAAATTAAAAGATAAAGCTTGTTAATTAAACCTGCTCAGACCAGCCCGTTGGGGGGAACATTCCGTTCACGAGGGCATGCATAGAAGTATATGATTTTGTGTCAAGACTTCGGTTTACAACTATCTCACCCTGCAAATTTTAAACATAAGAAAGGCTTGACAAACTTATATTTCTGGAAATTCTAGGGAAAAAAAATAAAAAATAAGGATTGTTTACCCTGGGATTTATAATGAAGATTTTTCCTAAAGGGATTCCAACCTTAAGATAACTGATTTCGTCAGTATCTCTATTCCCAAAACCAGCATAGAACGGATTGCAATCAGAAGGAAAAAGAGCCTTGATACCCTGGAGACATGAAAATTCAAGTTAAACTTAATTACCTTGATGAGCATGAAGAAAATTATTTAAACTTATGGTGAAAATGAGTAGAACTATTCATGACTAGTTCAAATTCAACTTATCAAACAAAAAAGACATTCACGAGGCACTCAACCCCAAATGCTCAATTTGACTCTAACTCATTTACACCCCCACATTTAAAGTTAGGGTAATATTAATATGTGGCAGCAGAAAACTAACCTCTAAGCATGCAATTTTGAATTCATGAGGAACCCTCCTAATAACTGAAAATGGAGAGAAAAAAAAATGTTATAAAGTAAAGACCAGAGTATTGCATACTCAGCCTTGAGGAATACTGTAGACTTTCTGATACATCAATTAAATGATCAAAGAATCATATATAAAAACTAGATGTTAGATAACTAGTATAATATTCCAGTGCTTTGCTTATATTGATCGGCGATCACATCTCTAAGTAGAAGAAAGGGAACAGTAAGCAGACTGCAGATCTATTACCTTCACGGTATAGAGAGGGAAAAAGTCCATCAGGTGAAATAACAACAGGACCTTGGGGTAAAATTTTGCCATCCTGCAACATATGCAAAAAAATATATATATGAAATTGTCATTGCTTTCTCTCTCTTACTCTCCCGCTCACCAGTACATTGTTGATTATCAAAGAAACATTACTAATTTTATGAATCACCTGTTTAAGATTCAGTAGGAATTGTCGTGTAATATAGGCTTGAGAAATTGAACGAGCACTGAGAAAAAGCAGTTGGTAACCATTCTCCTGCAAATGTGAAATTGACAAGAGTAAGACAGTGAAAAACATCCAACTCGGGTGAAAATCGATTGTAAGGTTAATTACTATAGATAGGATACAGGTAGTGTTCCTGATAGAATCAAATCCTAATATTTAGTATTAGAAAATTAGCAAATCATATCAATAAATATTTATTGTATTTATTCTATATTTCTATTATAAATTGAGGTGAGCCGTGAGTGTGTTCTGATTTAGACATACAGAATCACAAATTCAGCATGGTATCAGAGTCTAGTTCGACCGGCTCCCTGAATCAAAAGTCTTCCTGACCACAATATTCAGGCAGCGGGTCCCGTTGATGGAGTAAGCAGTGGCAGAGCAAGTAGATTGAGATTAAAAAATGCTTCCGTTAGAAGGGGAGCATACCCATAAGAATGGATGGACTCATTTGAGGGGGAGATTACTAGTATTTCAACTGTGAGTAAGCGTGGAAAAGTGGATATTAAGCAGTATATAAGTGAGAGGACCCATAAATCCAGTACCTTAAGGTTTTGGATGACGATGTGGTGTTCAACTCACTTATGTGATTGCTCAAAGCCCAATTTGATGATCCCTAAACCCCCTCACGGCTCAACATCCTCTTTGAACCGCCTCACCACTTTTCCCTTGTGGAGTTTCCAAACGATTAGAATATAATAATAGTTTTCTCTTTTCCAAACGATTCGATCTTCTTCGAATTTCTAGTTCTTTGCCTTTGGGTTCAGCTACCCGTCAAGGCTAACTGTACTTTATCTTTCAGTTTGGTGGCTGTGTAACCAATGAAAACCATAGTTGTAAACAACCAAGCCTTATCCCGCTAAGTGGGGTCCGTTATAGGATCAACTTCCACCATAATGTTCTATCCAGGACCATGCTTCTATCTAAATTGTTAATCTTGTTCACCATAGTCGGGTGCCAAAACCCTAGTCATCACAGTTACACACATAGCTGTCACGTGAACTCTCCAACTTACACGGCCCTATGTGTTACGGAGATCCCACCATTAGATTTTCTGGAGTCAGATTGGCCATTTACCGAAGCGCCATCATCAACCACCATTAGATTTTCTGGAGTCAGATTGGCCATCCACCGAAGCGCCACCATCAACCACTGTCCCCTGCGACGCGTACTTACACCCCTTGAACAACTTCCGCATTTTCACCCACATGCTTTTATCAACAGCTGCGCGTGTGGGCGCTTCCAGCTATCTTACAGCGAGGTTTTTTGGTTGCCTGCGTCGGTCTGCTTGTCGTGGTTCTGGATTTTTCATCGGTTTTTTATGTCTAGGCACCAGTAAATAGGTTTCGGTTCAAACAACTCCCGTTTCTAGATTTAGACTCATTTTCTCTCTCTCCATTGGCTGATCATGGCTTCTTTGTATGTTTTTGGATTGATTTAACGGCATGACTGTTTTGGCATTTGGATCCCTCAGTAGGTGTGTTTCACACTTTGTTTGCTGTTAGTATGCATTCCTTTCTGGTCTGGTTTTGCACATCTTTTCATTGTTGTTCGTTGATAATTTGTCTAAGTCACTCTTGTAACAACGTGCTTTCTGCCTTGTCTCAATTTGATCTCTAATGGTAGGCTCTCTAGTCATTGGTCTCAACTTAGCACACTACACTGTCAATAGTTACCTGTAGTCCCTTCGCCTCACCAAAGTCAAGGTTGAGTAGTTGGCACGAGTCATAGGTGACATGTCCCACTTAAGTTAGTTTTTCTTTTTGGTAGTCTCATTGTCCAACTATCGTCAACGTTGAGTGAGATACCGATCACACTTAAGTTGTTTGTTTCAAGCAAAGGATGATATATGACCAAATATCATTGCAATTTTGTTTGGATGTAGTTCGGGAAAGTTCATTGTGATTTTAATACTCTTTTGGTTGATGTTCTCTTTTAAAGGGTATACTTGTAACAAGCTTAAAGCTTACTAAGATTTAACTTGAGGAGGAGAGTTAGAAACAAAGAACCAAGTCCTAATTTTCATTATTAGGATTAGAATTAGCAAATCATATCGACCAATGTTTGTTGTATTTATTCTATATTTCTATTATAAATAGAGGCGAGTGTAGTTTGATTTAGACACACAGTCACAAATTTAACAGTTCTCATGATAAAACATCAAATAAAATTAATCAGGATAGAATGATCAGCAGTTAGAAGACAAGTTAACAGTTTTGTGGTTTTAACGGACACATCAACTAACTGTTTATGCTGCTGAGCCTACCTATACAAAAACTACAAATAAGCAATGATGTATGATCAGCGCATTCCGGAATTAACCATATTATCACATCGGGATAATCTTAAAACATCTAAAGAGATGGAGAATTGGTACAAACCTTGACAGCGGAGAATAAATGCGCAACACCTGTCTGTGACCAGTCAACACCAACCAAAGGCATGAACTGACCAAGAACATCTGACCTGTAGGACAAGAAACAAACAGATAAATTAAAAATGGCACACCATATTATAAATTAAAATCAATTATTAACAGAAGAGAGGTAGAAGACAGAGACTTCTAACAAGCAAAAGTGTATCAGAATGTTAAAAATGCTCCTAGAAAGAGGGAAAGTAAATTCCTGACAACTAAAATTTAGCAATGAGATTGCATAGGACAATATTTTCAGAAAGATAACAAATATCTTCATTTGGAATGTGATCCCAAATTAACAATGAGAAAGAAAACAATTAGTAAAACAAGGTTATCATATTGTCAAACCGAGTTATCTATTTTAAAAACTGTTTAATTTTCCAAAAGATATATCCTCACTTTGTAATTGTCCCATCCACATCAGAGATAACTATGCGGTCGTTCCATTTCCACAGATATATTTGAGCATCAACCTGTTAATCAAATCAAATGTAAAATATAAGAAATAATATTGGTTAAGAGATTCAAATTAAAGAAACATGCATAAAAGGGAAAATATATTTCTCCAGTTCTTAAATTGTAGAAATTCATTATTACTGGCCTGCTGTTTCCCCAGCATAGCTGTAGAAAAAGTGAAGGTTACTATGTTCCTCCCTTCCTTCAGATTCAATGATGCAATCTCTTCAGAAGTTGGAGTTGTTTCCCTAACCATCTTTTTCGTTGAATTGGGTTTGCTATCAATTTTGTTCACATCTGTGAAAATCTTATTCTCTGAAGAACTGCCAAAACTAGTATTTTTGGCATCATTTGGAATTGGCGGCAAAGATTCTCTAGATACTGAACTGCTCAAGGAGAAAGGCCAAATTCTCCAATTTCCTGTTGATGTTGATGTACCTCCTGCATTATTTTTTCCCAACAAGGTCAACAACTATGATTCCTTTCAGTTTAAACATTTTTTGAATTTCAAAAGAGACCATGTGTTAGTCCAATAGACACCGTACCTAATTCCTAAATTCCATGACAAATCTCAAAAAGAAGTATATTATCATCCCAGACCTAAAGAAAAGAATTTTATATCAACTAGATGTTCAACAATGAATATTTTAAAGTAGAGTCAGCTTGCAGTCCTTCATAAGTGTTCAGTAAATTGTTTGTATAATTGATAAATCAGTAATTGAACTACCTAAGGCTTTATTTCCATGAAGCATATTTCAAAGGGTACAACAATGAGAAAATCCTTCCATTTTGCTCTACCAAGATACTAGACACATATCTCAGCAAATTTAAATCATATAGTAGAATAGAATGTATGTTGCTTCCGAATCTTTAGTGTACTGAAAATTACCAACTGCTGCTACACAATGATATACAAAACATCTTTCCATAGAATAAAGTACATTCAGTATACATTTTTTCAGACTGTTTCCAATTCAGTTGACAAAAAACAAAGGAGATATTACACTCGAAATTTATACCAGTTGACAAAAAACAAAGGAGATATTGCACTCGAAATTTATACCAGTTCCCTTACCAGGGGGAAGATTCGGAGCAGTATCTTTGAGTTCATCAGAATCTTGGCAATCTTTGGCATCTGCCTGCTCATGAGGTGACTGCTTTTCTTTGTACTCGACTAATTTTAAGCCTTCCAAGTTATCCCTGCCAGGAAATGTCGAGTCCAGTGATTGACTTAAAGGATAACGAACATGTTGGCACATACTGTTACTACCAGAAGAAATATTTGGCAAGGATCCAGTTTGCCGCCCATCTTCCTCCCCAGCATCCTCGTTTCTAGGGATAACTATGGGACAGGAAGTCACTCTTGAGTTTTCAGTTCCATTCTCATAAGAAATATTATCTTCTTTATCTATATATTTGGGACTTAATGATCGCTCAAATTGATCATTAACTTCACTTTCATCAAAGTCACCAAAAAGGAAATTCTCTTCATCTAAACTCGGGGACAGTGATCTCCTAGATATTTCATTAGGTAAACAATCGCCAAGAGAGTGTGATGGAGTTGATAGCGTGCTAGAGACATCTTTATCCTTCATATTATTCTCATATAATCCTCGGTTATCCTGGCTGTTGTAACTAGAAGGATTGGTAACACAATAGGACTCAACTTTTTCACTTGAACAATGTCCTATATCCAAGTCGTTTGTTTGAGGTTTTTGAGATGTTGTTAGATCTACACAATAGGACTCAAATTTCTCACTTGAACAATGTCCTACATCCAAATTGTCGGTTTGAGGTTTTGGAGATGTTGTTAGGTCTTCAACATCCTCCACATCGTACATACTAGCTTCTGAATCAGAATAATTTATTAGCTGAGCCTGAGAATGAAACTCAAAGACTTCCACTACATCAGCATTCTTAGCGACTTCCTCATTTTCTGTACCCTGAAGAAGAGTTTTAATATACCCGTGTTATTATCAACCAAAACAGATTAGAGTGTTGCTCGATTAAAAGAATTCAGTGTTATATACTTTTTCTAAAGCTTCAAATAAACCACTCTGACCAAGGTTTTTTAAAAACAGTTTTTTACATCAAGGTTTTTGATATCTCTACCACAGCAATTAGGGTCAGATCATACCCATTTGAGACTTTTTAGCAATGTCAAGGTTAGTTGTTGTTTTTTTAGGATAATAGGCATTGTCAATGATAATTGTGCAACCGTGATTTAAAACTTGACTTGACCCTATTTGAATAAAACAAAATTAAGCAGTGCATATGCATAAGATTTTTTAATAAAAAAGGATAAAATAAAGCCAATCTGTCTTCATAAGCTTCATAACCTATAAAATAAGTTAGAAATTGTTTTCATAAGCTATCCTAAAAAGCTTTTGAAAATAAGCTGAAAATAGATTTGTTTTGATAATCTATTCCGAACAGTCTTAAAAGTACTTATACCATTAGATAAACTCAAATAAGTCAATCCAAAGTTCAAAACATACCTAATAGCATGTTTGGATTAGCTTTTGGAAGACCCAGAATCAATTCTAGAGGTGTAGAATTGATTCTGGGTGATTTTGAGGTGTTTGTTTTATCAAAAGTAGAATTGATTCTACCTCCAGAATTGATTCTGGGTGATTTTTACACTGAAATTTATTGTTTAACTTATTTTTCATTAAATGTATCCAAACATAAATCAATTCTGCTAAACTCAATTCTATTAAAATCAATTCCACCAAACTCAATTCTGCTAGAATCAATTCTGTTCACCACCAATCCAAACACACCCTAAGACTGTGAATTTACCTTAGTTGCGAGTGGATGCAAGACTTGATCATGAACATGAACCTCTCCACTTTCCCCATGAGCATGAACCTCTCCACTTTCCCCATGAGCAAGGTACATAACCTCATGAGTTTGTTCACTCGAACAACAAACCATGCGAACTTTCGAACTCTCTTCAACATCCTCCACCGCGGAAACCTCTCCTCCACTGAATTTCTTCTCAACCTTCGCCACACCAAAGGAACCATCCACATTCTCCACAACTACCGCATGATCACCCTCTCCATTATTCTCGCCATTAATATTCGTCGACCATTTAATATCCAACAAATTAGCAGCAATCTCAGCACGTTCCTTATTCCCAATAGCCTCTTCAAATTCACCACTCAAAGACCTTCTCCCAAACATAAGACCAAGTATCCTCGAACGACGAGAATTCGAACTAGTCCTCCCTACAATCTTCCCATCCTCAGAACCGAAATTACTACTTTTAGACTTTAAAGATTGAACATCGAGATCATCACCATCACCATCACCATCACCAGATTCAATTGAACCAATCAAAACCGTTTCCGCATCAATTTCTCTTAGAAAGAAAGCTTCCCCTTTGTTATCCAGATGCATTTGTAAATCAGCATCGACGTCGTTCACGTTGATCTGAACGATTTTCTCTTTTGATTTCAAAACACCTTGGAATTTGCCGAATCGAACGTACCATGGCGAAGATTTGAAGGAACCGTCTTGTTGTTGAACGACGACGATATCGACGGCGCCACCGAATGGATGAAAGGGACCGGAAACGGTGTATACGCCTTGACTAATGTAGCTTCCTAACCTCCCCACCGCTTGCATCCTCACATAAACTCAATTTACTATTATTGTTATGTTATTGTAACTTATTCTAATTATTTATTTCTTTTTATGATTTTATGATTTTTATGAATGATGTTGTGTGTATCTATAAAGTAGAGTAATTAATTTTTTTTGTTATAAAGTTTGGGATTAATTGAGGTGGGGTAAGGGGAGAAGGAATTCTGGGAAGATGGACGAGTAGTTGTTGTTGGCGAAGAACAGCGGTTACGTGGGTTTCTGTATGACTTGATTGCGAAATTGTTTGGCTGGTTTTGGACCGTTTGATCAAATCTTTCTTCCCTCACCTTGTTTCACGCTTCCTCCTTCTTCCTTTTTGCAAACCGAGAAGACAACTTCTCCAAATAGTTTTATATATATTCCTTGTCTAGTTCAATGTAGATAGATGACTAATGGATTTTGATATCCTTTTTACACAATGTCAAAATGTCAAAACTTTAACTACATTAATATACTTTCATTAAATTGTTACAAATTGAATTTTCCTTTACCACTAAAAGATTGTAAGATTACTCTCTCACATTAAAAGAATTGTCTCGTTCAACATTTTTTTCTTTTAAAAGGAAAATGATTGTTTCATTAAAATATAAATAGTAATATTTATATGTTTTTATTTATTGACTTTTTTTTTAAGGTAATAAAGCAAAAACCAATTAGAATTATCAATGTTCTAATACAACATATTAATGAGAAAAATCGATTTTAAATATTTGTTAATATTTATGAATTAGTATAAGTTATTACACTAGTTGTAACTATTAAATTTAGATGGAAAGATTGAAGAAGGGAGAATGATTTTGTGTTTTTAAAGTAAATTTTAGTGTGTTTTTTACATTAGTCAAAATTAGTATTTATATTATTAGACATACAATTATTACACTAATGTAATAATTGGACTTACTATTTTAACTTTGAGAAATTATATATCTACAATAATTTGTCATTACTATTTAGATAAATATTTCTAAATAATAATAATATTATAACACTTCCCCTTTGAAATATCTATTACGCTGCTCCATCGAAGTCTTATCAAGGAGAGACTTATGAGAACATATATTGCCTCGTTAAAAACCTTATTAGAAAAAAACTCATTGGGATAAAAACCTTAATAAGGGAAAAAGAGTACAACATGATGCTCTCCGTCAACAGAGAACATTTAGTTCTTCTTTAAAGATCTCGAAGTTGACGCATTCCAATATTTTGTACATGTTTCTTGAAAATTGATGCAGGAAGTGCCTTTGTGAAGAGATCTGTCATATTATCACATGAACGGATATATTGATTATTAACCTCTTTGCTTCTTTCAAGTTCTTGTGTGATTGAGAAGAACTTTGGAGGGATATGCTTGGTTCTGTCACTTTTAATGTAACCTACTTTCATCTGGGTAACACATGCACCATTGTCTTCATACAAAATTGTTGGATTATTATTAATGGGTAAACCAAATGCTCCTTGGATATGTCTAGTTACCGATCGTAATGATCTACATTCTTTGTTTGCTTCATGAAGAGCAATTACTTCGGCATGATTTGAAGAAGTTGCTACAAGTGTTTGCTTTTGTGATCTCCATGATATTGCAGTGTTATCATATGTAAATATATATCCAGTCTGTGATTTAGCCTTATGTGGATCTGACAAATATCCTGCATCTGCATAGCCAAGCAAAACTGGTTTTGTATTGTTAAAATAAAACAAACTAAGGTCTGATGTACCTCGAAGATATCAGAAATATGTTTTATTCCTTTCCAATGTCTTTTTGTAGGACATGAACTGAATCTTACTAGTAAATTTACTACAAAAGCTATATCAGGTCTTATATAGTTAGCAAGGTACATGAGTGCCCCAATGGCACTGAGGTATGATACTTCAGAGTTAAGATCTTCTTCATTACCTTCCTTAGGTCTAAATGGATCATTTTTAATGTTAAGTTTCTATCCATCATTGGAGTACTTAAAGGGTTTGCTTTGTCCATGTTAAATCTTTTCAATACCCTTTTTGTATAATTTGATTGATGTACCAATATACTATTTTTAGTATACTCAATTTGTAAACCAAGGCAGAGCTTTGTTTTTCCCAAATCTTTCATTTCAAATTATTTCTTTAAGCAATCTCTTGCTTCCTTTATTTCTCTATTAGTTTCAATGATATTTAAATCATCAACATAGACAACAATTATTACAAAACTATATATTGTTTTTCTTATAAAAACACAAGGGCAAATAGGATTGTTTTCATAGCCTTCTTTAACCAAATATTCACTTAGCCTATTATACCACATGCGCCCTGATTGTTTTAATACATACAATGACCTTTGCAACTTAATTGCATACATTTCTCTAGGTTTTGATGTCTCGAACATTTTAAATTCTTCTGGGATTTTCATGTATATATCAACATCAAGTGATCCATAATAAGCAGTAACAACATCCATACGATACATATCAAGGTTATTAAATACTGATAAATCAATTAAATAACGAAAAGTAATGGCATCCATAATATGAGAATAAGTTACCTCATAATTGATTCCTAGTCTTTGGTAAAAACCTTGTGCAACAGGACGAGCCTTGTATTTGACAATATCATTTTTCTCATTTCGTTTTCTTACAAAAACCCACTTATACCCAACCGGTTTCACATCTTTTGGTATAGTCGTAATGGGGACAAATACTTTTTGATTTTTAAGAGAATTTAATTCAGTATATATTGCATCCTTCTAATTTTTCCAATCATGTCTATTTTGACATTCATTCATAGTTCTTGGTTCAGGATCATCATTTTCATTCATAATTTCACATGCAATGGAGAATGAAAATATTTCATCTATATTTATATCTTTTCGGTTCCACAAAGTTCCCGTATCAACATAATTAATTGAAATTTCAAGATCATTCTTGTTTTTATTTTCATTATCAATGATCTCATTATCATCATCTTGTGCTTCTTCGAAAACACGTTTTTCAATTTTGGATTTATTATTATCTAGTGTCTTTTCAAGATCACTTTCAATCATATTCACCTTTTCTATTCCTTTTCTTTTTGGGGGATTTTTGTCTTTGGATCCCATAGGTCGGTCACGTTTCAAGTGTGCCTTAGATGTACTTGCTACATCATTTAGATTTGAAATCCCAATCCGAGATGGGACATTTATAGCTGGTACATGTGACTTTATCACTCTTTTCAAATAACTAAAAGAATATGGCAATTGATTTGCTAAATCTTGTAATTGCACAATTTTCTTTACATTTTCTTCTCATGATTTATTATATGAGTTCAATTGTAATAAATGGGGTACAGATCATGTTATCTAATTTTCTAATTTTTTATTTTCTCCCTCTAGTGTTGAAAATTTTATTTCGTCAAAATGATAATCAGCAAATCTTGCTTGAAAAACATCACCTATTAAAGGTTCAAGATATCTAATAATAGAAGGTGATTCATACCCCACATATATTCTCAACCTCCTTTGAGGTCCCATCTTTGTTCTATGTGGTGGAGATATTGGGACATATATTGCACAGCCAAATATCTTTAAATGAGAAATATTTGGTTCCTTACCAATTGCAAATTGATAAGGTGTATGTTTATGATTAACACTTAGCCTTAGACGGATGTGTGCTGCAGCATGTAAAATTGCATGACCCCAAACGGTAACTGGTAATAATTAATGGTCTAGCAATATATTGAAGACGTTTGATTAAAGACTCGGCTAAACCATTTTGTGTATGCACATGAGGAACAAGATGTTCAACAGTAATTCCAATTGACATGCAATAATTATTAAATGATTCAGATGTAAATTCACTAGCATTGTCAAGTCTAATTTTCTTTATAGTGTAATCAGGAAATTGAGCTCTTAGTTTAATTATTTGTGGAAGAAATTTTGCAAATGTCATATCACGACTTGACAGTAAACATACATATGATCACCATCTACTAGATGCATCAATTAATACCATAAAGTATTTGAATGGTCCTGGCGGTGGACGGATAGGTCCACATATATTGCGTTGGATTCTTTCAAGAAATGCAGGTGATTTTTTCTGAGTCTTACCTGGCGAATGCTTTGTTATTAGTTTGCCAAGAGAGCAAGTTTTACATGGTTTATCTCCTTTTGTAAGTTTTAAATCTTTCAATGGATGGACATGGGTACTTTCAACTATTTTATGCATCATTGTTGAACCAGGGTGACCTAAACGATCATGCCATAAAGTCATCATTTTGGAATCTTCTTTTACTACTAAATTACATTTAATTGCATGTATATAAGTAATGTAATCCAGAAGGCAAATTTGGTAGTTTTTCTAAAGTTTTCTTCTTTCCCAAAACATTAGTAGTAATGTTAATATATTTTATATTACCTTCAGTTGCAGTTTCGGTATCATATCCTTGACGATATATGTCATTAAAACTCAACAAATATCTCTTTGATTTTTGAGAGTATAAAGCATTATTAATGACAAACTTTGTTCCATTTGGTAATATAAACATAGCATTATATGTTCCTTCAATGAAATATGTAGGACCCGAGATTGTATTTATTACACATTTAGTAGGATTTATTTTAGTGAAATATTTCTTACATTTGAGGATTGTGTGGGTAGTTCCACTGTCTAGGATGCAAATGTCTTCAACATGTTCCGTGTCTAACCTTCTTGAAATAGAAATAAGATTAAATAGAGAGTAAATTAACACAACATATTTAACATTATTATTTCAAACATTGGATACACCAAACAACATACAAATACTTAAGTTTGTACATAGTTCAAATATAAAATTAATACAAGCATATCACACATTATTCTAAAAGTTTCTTAATCCATTATTCATTCAAAAAAATCAGCAACCTCAAGACATGTAGTATCATTTTCAGGTTCAATTTCATTAAAATTTACTTCCTTCCCCTTTCCCTCTATAGATGCCTTGTTTCTTTTACACAAATGTTCTGGTGTTCTACACGTCTTAGACCAATGACCTTTCTTTCCGCATCTATAGCACAAATCATCATGATTCCTCAAGGGACCCTCTTAGATATAAGTACCCCTACCTTGACGATACCTGTTAGTTTGATCATATCTAGGAAATTTATAATTATTCACATAACTTCGTCCACGACCATGAAAGCGGTTTCGCCTGTGATATTCGCCTCGACTAGGACCCTCAAAACGAGCATAACCTCCACATTTTTTTATTACAATTATAGCCACCACGCCTTTGATTAAATATTGTGGCATTTATCTCAGGATATGCTATTGTTCCTGTGGGACGTGACTGGTGGTTTTTGATAAGAAGCTCATTATTTTGTTCTGCTACTAGAAAGGTTGCAACTAAATCAGAATACTTAGAAAATTCCCTCATTCTGTACTGTTGTTGCAACAAAATTTAGGATGCATGAAAAGTTGAAAATATTTTTCCCAATTTTTCTTCTTCAGTTATAACTATGACACAAAATTCTAATTGTGCTATAATTTGGTGCATGGAAGAGTTATATGCAATAACACTTTTATAATCTTGAAACCTTAATTTGTTCCACTGATCCATTAATGAGGGCAACAAGACTTTCCTCTGATGTCCAAATCTTGCCTTAAGTTTGTCCCACAAAATCTTGGGATCTTTTGCATTTGAATATTCTGTTTGTAAACCATTGTCAAGATGGTATTTGATTATTCGATTTACTTTTGATTTTTTCATTGTCATCTCTTCTGGGTCAACAACTGACTTTCTTGAAACTTCTCTTTCAAGGATTTTATCAAGTCCCTCACTTGCAAGATACTCTATTAAGTTGTTATTCCATGTTATGTAGTTGTCCCCGGTTATGCTTAAAATTTTGAAGTGATGCTTAACATTTGACATGATTCTATCTAGAATTCAAAATAACATAATTAAAATTTAATACATACAAAAAAAAAAGATATGTCAATTTATTCAATAACAACGATTACAAAAACCATGATCATGTTTTATTCAAAAACCTCTATTAATATACCAAGCTAAGACTATTAATTGTAAAAAAATAAATATCATTAATATTACACAATCTTTACCTAGTTCTTCATTCTTGATAATAACGATGAGGAATAAAATAATGACAAGTAGAGTGATGAACAAAATAAAACATTTATCCAATTGAAAGATATGGATAAATTTTTGAGAATGATGTGAAATTTATAAAAGAAGTTGAATTATATATAGATAAATTTACAAAACGGCCGTTATAGTTACTGTTAGGGAAAAGAAGAAAAAAAAGAGAAAGAAAAAAAACAAATATTATCAAATCAAATATAAAGTGTGTTAAATATCAACTAGCTATTACAAGGGTTTAGAGATAATTATAAGATAACATATGGTGTTTTAGACCCCCACTAAATATGAAAATTAGTAACTGCAAATGGGGGTTTTAGACCTCCATTGAATATAAAAGTTAGTAACTGAATATAAAAGTTAGGAACAGAATATAAAAGTTAGTAACTGCATATGGGGTTTTAAACCTCCATTAAATATAAAAGTTAGTAACTGAATATAACAGTTAGGAACTGAATATAAAAATTAATAACTGCATATGGGATTTTAAACTTCCATTAAATATAAAAGTTAGTAACAGAATATAAATGTTAGAAACTGAATATAAAAGTTAGTAACTACATATAAGGTTTTAAATATCCATTAAATATAAAAGTTAGTAACTAACTATAAAAGTTAAGAACTGAATATAAAAGTTAGTAACTGCATATGGGGTTTTAAACCTCCATTAAATATAAAAGTTAGTAATTGAATATAAAATTTAGTAACTGCATATGGAGTTTTAAACCTCCACACAAAATATATAAAAGTCACACTTATTATAGAGCATTTGACAAGTTGTCAGTTTTCTATAACAAGGAGTAAAGTAAAAAAATAACGATAAAAGTCATTGTAGTTATAAATCACTTGACTAATTGTCAGTTTTCTATAACCATGATAAATAATAAAAATTATAGCAATAATGAGATTAAATTAATAAGTTTAGAAGATATACCTAGTGTAGTAATAATTTTCGATAGAAACGATCGTGCTGATAACATATTGAGAAAAATCGATTTTGAATATTTGTTAATATTTATGAACTAATATAAGTTACTAAACTAGTTGTAACTATTAAACTTAGATGAAAAGATTGAAGAAGGGAGAATGCTTTTGTGTTTTCAAAGTAAATTTTGGTTTGTTTTTACATAACCAAAGGTAGTATTTATACTACTAGAAATACAAATATTACACTAATGTAATAATTAAACTTACTATTTTAACTTTGACAAATTATGTATCTACAATAATTTGACATTACTATTTAGATAGATATTTATAAATAATAATATTATAATAATAATAATAATATTATAGCACATATGTATTACTTACAAGTTTTAGAAAAAATTAAAAATATCACTATTCTTAAATTATTTTTCCAGAGACATTCATCACATTGTTGTTCATTTGATTTTATTTAATAAAAGTTAATGGTGTGTCAAGAAAATAACATTTAGACACACTATAACTGAAATTTAACTTTTAAATTTTATATTAATAATTTAATAGTATGTGTTAAACTTTCCTCCCCCTATTCAAGAAAGTTTTTTAAAAAATTTGAAAATAATTAATTCTCTTTAAAGTCGCACACCTTCATCCAGTTTCTTAATCACTAACACCCTTTACGCTAAAGTCTTTAAATCACATTCCTTAACTCATTTAATTTAATTACATTTTTTTCTCGTTTTCTATTGTTGGATTTGGCGAACAAGTGGTTACACATTCCTTACGCATTTTATTTCCTTATTAACATAATATGTTCTTTTCTTTTAGGTTAAGATTTAATGAATTTATCTTCATTACACTCATTATAGAGTTGGTTTGTAAGATTTGGGATTAGGGTTTCTAGTTCATGTCGCAACATGCATTAGTATGTAGAGAGAAAGGTAAATCTTCTAGGGCCCAAAGTATAGAGTTTGAAGTAGGGAAAACGGCTGACGTCCTTAAGCTACTACCATCCCATAGTCAAATTATTGGTTTCATGGCAGACCCCTGACTCATGCACCTATTCCTGCATTAACTCATGCACTTGTATAATTTCATAGGGCTCATTAGGCATAACACTTCTTCTGCCATACACAAAACATGTTGCTCCCTACATTTAGAACAGAAAGATAAATAAAAAACTTAATTATGATTTATCATATTTCTTTTAGCATTAAGAATTTGATTTATCATATTTATATTGACATTAAACATGTGAGCTTTCCAAATTCATTTTTGTAGTTTCTTGACACACTTAAATATGTCAATCATGGTAGGAAGATGATGGGGCTAGTGGAGCCCAATGTTCCATGGTTTCCATAAGTATTAGCAGCATTCAGAATAATGGGTGTTGTTAGAACTGGTTTTCAATTCATCAACCATACACTTATGTCTGCTTTTGTTGAGATATAGAACTCAGAGACTTCGTCTTTTTATCTTCCCAATGGTGAAATGAGCATCACTTTGGTCAAGGTATCTTGTATTTTGCATCTGCCTATTAGAGACCAATTATTAGATCGCTCTTCCATTTTGAGAGCCAACGTACTATATTTAATGGTTCAACACTTGGGAGTTGGTCCTCGTGAGGACGAGCTTGAGATTTCACAATCACGAGGAGCCCATACACGATTTGGCTTTCTAAAGGACACATACGAGCGCCAATTGATATTCACAATTACCCATTTCTGGTGATGATGCATTGGTTGATTATCATAGACAATATGCATTAATGATATATTTTGTGTGCTTGGTTGGAACAACCATATTTGTGGACAATAGTAAAGCATATGTAAATGATGTATACGTTCGTTACTTCATAGACCCTTAGAAGGTTCATGAGTTTAATTGGGAGCTTCATGTTTGGTGTATTTGTAAGCCAAACATGATGAAACATGTAAGTTCAAGACAAGACAAATGGTAGGAACCAATTGTCTCTTTTAGATAATATACATGTAAATACCAATATTTTTTATTTGAGTTGTTTTTCAGTCATGGATCATCTAGCACTTTCCTGACATCTCCATGTGATAAATTATTTTTTAATATGATGAAGAGTTGACTCGTGCTTGCCTCATTAATTCACATAAGGGGAATTTGTAGACAGAGACTTACAAGCATTCCAATGACTTTATTTTGGTGGATGAAGTTTCATACCATATGGAGAGCACCGTTAGACACGACCTTTAGAGGTATTATGTCGGTACTTTGGATGAATGGCATGTTAGTCTCAACTTAGGTACCCCCATCTCACTGAGTGTGTATTGAGTCAGTTTAGGTATTTTTAATATATCCCTTACCACCTCACAATTGTTACATTTCCTACAATGTATCGTAAAGATATTGATGAGATATTTGACGACTACAGTGAGCATTTAGTACCAGAAGATGTACAAAAGTGTGGCACTTGATATGCCTTGGAATATTGTATACAATTACATCCAATGGTATTATAGAGTCTCATATTCGTATATGACACCATTGCTAGAGGGGGGGGGGGGGTCCACTAGGGCTAGCTCATTTGGAGATCTTAGAGGAGGAACATGCTAGGGAGGACTATGTTGTAGATGTGTTGCCTAGATGTTGTCATATTGTCACTTTACTCAAAGGTGTCATCGGTAGATGAGAGTTTTAGGATGGCATCACATACATATAGTATTATCATATGCACGAGGTGCAATTCAAAATTAGCAGATATACTATTTTATTTTAATTTGTAATAAACTTGTGTGCTTTTTGAGTTGTTGGTTGTGACAGTGTCATTGTTGGCTTTAATGTGATAAACTATTTTTGTTTGTGTTTATGTGCGAACGTAATGTGCTTCTATTTATGGTTGTACAAGTCCTAAAATGGTTTTTGGTCATGAATAAGATATAGTTATCCTTATTGTTCATAATTGCTTTGCTTGCAAATACAAATAAATGGCTTGTTAAAATGTTTTGACTAAAAGGTTCTTATTGTCGAGTTCTTTGATTTTTGATAGTCTTAGGAGTTCGTATAGAAATTATCATATGGACACACTCTTTATCATCACATTATTGGTTATGAGTCAAATAGCAATTATCTCAAGGGTGTCTTTCGAATAGATAATTCGGACACACCCTTTATTAGCACATTATTGGTTATGGCTCAAATAGAAATTGTGTCAGGGGTGTGTATAGAAAATATTATTTGGAAAAATTGTTGGACATGTAACTCCATACACAAGAGGGGGTTAATTGTGGAGGTTTAAAAAACTTTGGTTTAAAACAAAATCATTTGCAAAATCAGAGTTTGAAAACATTTTGTAAAACAAATGAGTAAATAAGTAGCGAGAAATCAAAAGAAAGAAAATCATTGAAAATAGAAGTTATAAAGGAGGAGAAAGAACACTATAGAATTATAAAGGTTCTGCCTATGATGACCTACTCTTGTCCCTGAGAATTATTCTTAGGATTATCCAATAAACTTCAGATATTATATAAGGATTTGCGCACGAACCTCCTTATACAAGGAAATTGTAGCGCGATTTTTCTTTTGAGGTCGCCCTTACATGTGAACTTTTAATTTATCCCAAAAGAAAGTAAGGGGAAAAAATCTGAATAAACCCTTGAGTGTGCAATGTAAAACAATGCAAATAAGAGATCGGGAATCGGGTTGGTTATACTAAGGGAAGGTACTAGCACCCTAAGTATCTATAGTATCCTATAGGAACCTCTTATGTATATTTGTGTTACTGTTGATTAAGTCATCTGCTGTGTATTGGGGATTTGTTGATTGTTTAAAGTGATAAGAGTTGGAAATATTTTTGTTGTTTTTGAGGGGTATGTTGAAATAAACTAAGACAAATGTATAGGAACCTAAGGGTTTTACTTATTATTATGCTCGCTAAGATCTCGCAATCTTATGCCTACGTATTCTCAAAAGGAAGTTGAGAAATCAGAGCGTTCGTAGTTCCACCTACTAACGGGTGGAATTGGATTTGTTGGGTTTGAGAGAAGAGACAAGTTGTCATGATCCAGATCACACATTATCATCATTCTTGACTTGAGGAACCCGTGTTTTGACCAAAAAAGTCAAAAGTCAAACTTGACTTTGATTAGTGGTTGACTTTTCATTAGATGAACTTGAACTTTGTGATCTTCAATGAAATCAAACCCTTGGGCTAATTGAACACTATGGATGGACTCAAAAGGTGTTTTTGAGTGGCTTGAATTATGTACCAAGGCTTGAGATCATGTCCTGGTCAAAAATCAAAGGTGCAGTTGACTTTTCATCAGAAACCCTAGTTTGTGGACCAAATGAATTTGAATTCTTGCAATGCTTATGAATCAAGCTCCTTGGATCAATCCTATCATATGAATGGACTAATATGATGCATTTGAGGTCCTTGAAACATGTCTTGAAGCATAAAATCATCCTCAGATGAAAAAAGTCAGTTGTGATCCTAATTAGGTCAAAACCCTAATTTTGGTGCACTGAGGATCTTGAGGCTTGATGAGCTTGTCATGATGCAATCTTGCATTTGATTATTGATGGATAAAAACTCTTGATCTTCATGGATAAATAAGGGACTTGAGATGTTGAAAATGATGCCCATCCTTTGATAATTCATCTGCTTGAGCCCTTGGGGGACCACTTAACCTGTAAAGCAAGAAAACACACACATCTTGTATTTGTAATGGGTTAGTGATGCATAAAGACACATACACATGTAATGCTAAATGTTATGAAAAATGATGTAAATGAGGTGGTATATTAGGGGTAAAATATTAGGGTATGTCAGAAATGAAGTTTTCAGACTAACTTTGAACTAAAGAATCAACAAGGCTTATAGTGGTTAGTCTCCAAACCAAACAAAGATTTTTCATGGGCTGGTCCCGAACCAAGATGGAGTGTATAGTTGGTTATCCTCTGAACCAAATCGGTGTTTCTATCAAACTGACCACGAATCGATGTGATATTTTATATTCACTAATCTCGAATCAATTGAGCTTTCACCATGATGAACTTAGGAACCAAGTGAGATTTTAATAAGGTTAATCTTGAAACTATTGAGATTTGAATCGTGCTGAGATCAAGAATCATTGTGGGGATTTTACTAGTTGATCTTCACGAACCCAAAGAGAGATTTTTCTTAAGGCGAAACTCATGAACCAAACAGAGACTTCCTAAAACACCCCCCAAAAAATACAAGAACTTTTTTTTTGGCTTAGCTGAAAACCAAACAAGTTCCTATAGAATGTTATTTTGCACAAGAGATAATACACTCTTGGTAAACTACAATTTTGCCCTCGCTCGGAACAATGATCCTAACTTAGACTCAAGAATCTCTCGAAGTACTATGGCTGAATATAAGTGAGAAAAATGAGAGATTTAGTGAAATGACTAGAGAAATGAAAAGTGATATTCAAACTCATTTTTTGGTATACGAAAAAGTGATAGATAAGTTATCTATTTATAGGCCAAGACGTGGTATAAATTTGGAAATAACACATGGGGCAAATCATTGTCATAATCAATTAGACTAGTCGATTATTATCCTCCAACAATCGATTGCACAAGTGTCGCATCTCGAAAAGTACGACCTCACGAGCGTTTGTGTGCTCTCATAATGATTGAGCAGAGTTGCCACCAAACTTTATTTATTCCAAAGAAGGAAAGGGAAAATATTGATAAAACCCTTAAACAAAAAAGAAGATGGTCGTTGCAACCAAATTTGGTTTCGGGAGTCGATTATGCAAGGTGAAGGTATTAGCACCCCTCGCATTCGTTGTACTTAACGGGAACCATTTAGTTAAATTTGCGATTGAATGTTAAATTATGTTAATTGTTTTCTTCGAGTGATAACATATTGGAAAGAAAGATAAAAAGGGTCGTAAAAAGGTTTCTATTAGGGTACTTGACGAGGTTGCGGGTCTCGTTCCTACGTATACTTAGGTACAATGAGGAATTTAAAGCATTGTAATTCTGCGTAGAAAACTACATAGTGGTTGGTTGATTTTATCGAACGATCATTTAGATCACGCTCTAGCGGTTAAACGTTGCTTGTTCTCGCGATTGAAGGCTTAAAGCATTTTTTTGTATCGCAATATAACAAAATAAACAATGTTCTTTTTGAAAAGATTTCAATCGCGTGGGGCAAGAGAATAGCTTGATGTGTTAGAGTATTTTTTAGGCGAATGACGAATATTCGAATGGTAGACTACTTAAAGTCATCACACGAATATTCGAGGTTACGAGGGACAAGTACGTTCAACCCAACATTTTTTAATCGAATTAATTATGAAATTTGTGTGGCGAATTAAGTCATGTTTCTTTAATGGATGACAAGTATTCGCGCGAGAAGCTAATTACTGCCATCACACAATACTCAAGATTAAGAGGAACAAGTATGTTCAACCCAATCTTTTTCCTCCAGAAAAGAATCAATTTTATTTAGTTATTTAAAAGTGTTTTAATGCGATTGATGGACGTTCGAACGATAGGCTAATTACGGCTATCACACGAAGATTCAGATTATGAGGGAGAAATACGTCCAACCTAATCTTTTTTAATCATTTAATATTTGTGAAAAGCGTTTTGAGACTATTTATTTTGAGAAGGAAATAATTCTTGTTATTTTGAAGTTGATCAAAATACCGTTAAAACAGATAGATAAATATAAAACTTAATTATGATTTATCATATTTTATTAGCATTAAACATTTGATTTATCATATTTATATTGACATTAAACATGTGATCTTTCCAAATTCATTTTTGTAGTTTCTTGACACACTTAAACGTGTCAATCATGGGGGGAAGATGATGGGGCTAGTGGAGCCCAATGTTCCATGGTTTCCACAAGTATTAGAAGCATTCGGAATAATGGGTGTTGTTAGGCATGGTTTTCAATTCATCAACTATACACTTATGTCTGCTTTTGTTGAGATATAGAACTCAGAGACTTCTTCTTTTTATCTTCCCAATGGTGAAATGAGCATCACTTTATTCAAGGTATCTTGTATTTTGCATCTGCATATTAGAGACTAATTATTAGATCGCTCTTCCATTTTGAGAGCCAAAGTACTATGTTTAATGGTTCAACACTTGAGAGTTGGTCCTCATGAGGACGAGTTTAAGATTTCACAATCACGAGGAGCCCATACACGATTTGACTTTCTAAAGGACACATACGAGCGCCAATTGATATCCACAATTACCCAATTCTGGTGATGATGCATTGGTTGATTATCATAGACAATATGCATTAAGGATATATTTTGTGTACTTTGTTGGCACAACCATATTTGTGGACAATTGTAAAGCATATGTAAATGATGTATATGTTCGTTACTTCATAGACCTTTAGAAGGTTCATGAGTTTAATTGGGAGCTTCATGTTTGGTGTATTTGTACGCCAAACATGATGAAACATGCAATTTCAAGACAAGACAAATGGTAGGAACCAATTGTCTCTTTTAGGTAATATACATCTAAATACCAATATTTTTTATTTGAGTTGTTTTTCAGTCATGGATCATCTATAACTTTCCTAACATCTTCCTATGATAAATAATTTTTTAATGTGATGAAGAGTTGCCTCGTGCTTGCCTAATTAATTCACATAGGGGAATTTGTAGACAGAGACTTATAAGCATTCGAATGACTTTATTTTGGTGGAGGATGTTTCATATCATATGGAGAGCACCGTTAGACATAACCTTTAGAGGTATTATGTCGGTACTATGGATGACTGGCATGTTGGTCTCAGCTTATGTACCCCCATATCACTGAGTGTGTATTGAGTCAGTATAGGTATTTTCAATATATCCCTTAGGACCTCACAATTGTTACATTTCCTACAATGTATCGTAGAGATATTGATGAGATATTTGACGACTACCGTGAGCATTTGGTAGCAGAGGATGTACGAAGTGTGCCACTTGATAAGCCTTGGACTATTGTATACAGTTATATCCAATGGTATTATAGAGTCCCACATTCGTATATGACACCATTGCTAGAGGGGGCCCATTAGGGCTAGCTCATTAGGATATCTTAGAGGAGGAACATGCTAGGGAGGACTATGCTGTAGATGTGTTGCCTAGATGTTGTCATATTGTGACTTTACTCGAAGGTGTCATCGGTAGATGAGAGTTTTAGGAAGGTATTCCATACATATAGTATTATAAGAGGCACAAGGTGCAATTCAAAATTAGCAGATATACTATTTTATTTTAATTTGTAATAAACTTGTGTGCTTTTTGAGTTGTTGGTTGTGACAGTGGCATTGTTGGCTTTAATGTGATAAACTATTTTTGTTTGTGTTTATGTACAAATGTAATGTGCTTCTATTTATGGTTGTACAAGTCCTAAAATGGTTTTTGGTCATGAATGAGATATAGTTAACCTTGCTGTTCATAATTGCTTTGCTTGCAAATACAAATAAATTGTTTGTTAAAATGTTTTTACGAAAAGGTTCTTATTGTCAAGTTCTTTGATTTTTGATAGTCTTAGGAGTTTGTCTAGAAATTATCATATGAACACACTCTTTATAATTGTGGAGGTTTAAAAAACTTTGGTTTAAAACAAAATCATTTGAAAAATCAGAGTTTAAAAATATTTTGTAAAACAAATGGGTAAATAAGTAGCGGGAAATCAAAAGAAAGATAATGACTGAAAATAGAAGAGATAAGGGAGAAGAAAGAATGCTATAGAATTATAAAGGTTTTGCCTAAGATGACCTACTCTTGTCCCTGAGATTTATTATTGGGAGTATCCAATAAACTTGAGATATTTTAGAAAGATTTGCCCATGAACCTTCTTATACAAGGAAATGAAGTTTTCATAGTAACTTTGAACTAAAGAATCAACAGGGCTTAGAGTGGTTAGTCTCCAAACCAAATAGATATTTTTCATGGGCTGGTCTCAAACCAAGATGGAGTTTTTAGTTAGTTATCCTCTAAACCAAACTTATGTTCTATCAGGCTGACCATGAATCGATGTGAGATTTTATATTCACTAATCTTGAATCGTCTGAGCTTTCACCAGGATGAACTTAGGAACTAAGTGAGATTTTAACAAGGTTTATCTCGAAACTATTGAGATTTGAACCCAGCTGAGATAAAGAATCATTGTGGATATTTTACTAGTTGATCTTCACGAACTAAAAGAGAGATTTTTCTTAACGCGAAACTCACGAACCAAACAGAGACTTCATAAAACAACCCCCAAAAAATACAAGAACTTTTATTGGCTTAGCTCAAAACCAAACAACTTCCTATGAAATGTTATTTTGCACAAGAGATAATACAATTTTGGTAAACTACAATTTCGCCCTCGCTCGGAACAATGATCCTAACTTAGACTCAAGAATCTCCCGAAGTACTATGGTGAATATAAGTGAGAAAAATGAGAGATTTAGAGAATTGACTAGAGAAATGAAAAGTGATAGATAAGTTCTCTATTTATAGGCCAAGACGTGGTATAAATTTGGAAATAATCCATGGGCCAAATAATTGTCATAATCAATTAGGCTAATCGATTATTAACATCCAACAATCGATTGCACAAGTATCGCATCTTAAAAAATACAACCTCACGAGCGTTTGCACGCTCGCAAAATGATTGAGCAGAGTCGCCACCAAACTTTATTTATTCCAAAGAAGAAAAGGGAAAATATCGATAAAAACCTTAAAAAATATGGTTGTTGCATCCAAAATTGGGTTCTGGAGTCAATTATGCAAGGTGAATGTATTAACACCCCTCGCATCCGTTGTACTCAACGGGAACCATTTAGATAAATTTGTGATTAAATGTTAGCTTATGTTAATTGTTTTCTTTGAGTGATAAAAGATTTGAAATAAAGATAAAAGGGGTCGTAAAAAGGTTTCTATTTGGGTACTTGACGAGATTGCGGGTCTCGCTCCTACGTATACTTAAGTACAATGAGGAATTCAAAGCAACATAGTACTGCGTAGAAAACTACATAGTGGTTGGTTGATTTTATCGAACGATTATTTAGATCACGCTCTAGCGGTTAACGTTGCTTGTCCTCGTGATTGGAGGCTTAAAGCGTTTATTTGTATCGCAATATAACAGAATAAACAATGTTTTTTCATGAAAAGATTTCGAACGCGCGGGGAAAGACAATAACTTGATGTGTTAGAGTATTTTTTAGGCGATTAAATAATATTTAAACGGTAGACTAATTACAGTCATCACACGAATATTCGAGGTTACCAGGGACAAATACGTTCAACCCAACATTATTCAATCAAATTAATTATGAAATTTGTGTGGCGAATTAAGTCATGTTTCTTTAACGGATGACAAGTATTCGTGCGAGAGGCTAATTACAACCATCACACAATACTCAGGATTAAGAGGAATAAATACATTCAACCCAATCTTTTTCCTCCACGAAAGAATCTACTTAATTCGGTTATTTAAAAGTGTTTTGATGTGATTGATGAACGTTCAAACGGTAGGCTAATTATGACTATCACACGACCATTTGAGATTACGTGGGAGAAGTACGTCCAACCCAATCTTTTTTAATCGTTTAATATTTGTGAAATGCATTTTGAGACTATTTATTTTGAGACTGTTTATTTTGAGAAGGAAATACTTCGTGTTAATACGAATTTTGAAAAGGTCGTTTGACGTTGAATCAATGGTTTTTATTGTATTTAAAATAATCATTTTAGGTCATTATAATATTTATCATCTAATTATTAATTAAAGAAGTAGTCAACCAAAGAAATGGATAAAGAAATAATTATAAAATAAGAAATTCTATGGGAATGCATGATTATTATAGGGATAATGGGGGAGCTAATAACAACTAAACAAATGGATTAATGTTTAGTTAACAAAATTAATGGACAAAAATTTTATTAAATCAATAAATTAGGTTAACTAGAATTGATTATCATAACTAATTGATTAAAAATTAATCCAGTCATATAGTCAAATAAATTAAATTTTATTAACAAAATTAACTAATTAAAATAACTTTAGCTAATTAATTAAGTTAAAAAACAAACATGAACAAAAAGGTGCAAATAGGGCCCAAAAAATACAATAAGGCCCATTCAAAGAGGACACCAGTAGAGGGTGCACCAAGTGGAACACAAGTGGCATTAGGGTTGTCAACGAGGCAGGTAATGCACAGAGGATGCTTCTCCGTTCTCCGTCCTGCCCGCAATATTTTCCCCATCCCCATCCCCGATCCCCGCCACAGGGAAATTTTTTCCTCATCCCCATCCTCACATATCCCTACAGAGAGTCGGAGATCCACGTAGATCGAATCTTTAAAAAATTATATATATATATATATATATATATATATATATATATATATATATATATATATATATATATTATCAAAACAATGACACTAGTATTTAGCTATTTTTTTCTTTTATTTTATAAAACATATATTTTGCATCTTTCTTTTTTTATAAATAAAAACACATATTGCATCAATAACAAACAAATGCAAAAGCACTTGCAGTTACGAAAACATAACCACTAATTTACTAATTGAATAAAAATCAGGTTGCTAATTGAAGTATATTGAAGTTGAAGAGTAATTATCATAAGCACAATGAACAAGTGAGAGTGGTTGTTTTGATGATGATGAGAATAGAGGAGATGAGGAATGGATGAGACAAAGAGAATTGAGAAAAGAAGAAGAGGATAGGGTGTGTACAATATCTGTATTGGGTGCACTTTTCTAGGATTAGGTACTTGGATAGTGAAACAATACATTTTACAATGAAACAAAAAATGATCCACTTATGACTCCATTGCTTGTAAATATGTTACATGCAAGTATACATGTATATTTAAAAGTAGCAAGTGATCAAAAGTAAGGATATCGTACCCACAGGGAGTGAATGTTACTTATTTTGAGTTTATAATACATTGTCTTTTGACTATAAGCATGATCAAGGATAAAAATAATTTATGAATGTCACAAGTTCAGTGTTTTCCTTCTTTAGAACAGATCTAGACAATGCAAGGGGAGAGTGAAATAATATCAAGAGAGTGCATGTTCAACTAAGGTCCATTAATGTTAATGAAGTAACTTATGTATTTATGATGTGCAGTGTCATGCCATGAAAGGTCAAAGTGATCTAAAGGTGTATTTCTGTAACATCAAATCATGTATTATCAAAGCAAGGGAGAAAATCTCTAAGTCACACTTATAACCCTAAAATACAACCGTTTGGAGTCTAAAATCCTTTATAGTTGCATTTCCTTATCTTGAAGTGAACTAATCAAGTGGATATCTCTATCCTAATCTTTTCAACTATTTTAATTATGAAATCCACAGATTGTTAGATCTCTCGCAACAACAAGTTGTTATCTTTTTCTAAGTTGATCGCTCAAAGAATTAGATTTAAAGCAAGTTGACAATAATGAGCTGTTCAGAATAAAATAGGATGAGAACATTGAAACCATGTTCTCAAGGTTTCAAATCCTTGTTTTTGGACTTCAGGTCTTTAACAAGAGCTACACTACCACTGATCATGTCAAGAAGATTCTTAGGAGCCTTCCTGTCAGATATAGACCCAAGGTTACAACAATACAAGAGGCTAAAGACTTAAACACGTTAAGTCTTGAAAGTTTTCCAGCAATCTCCATAGCCATGAGATGGAGCTAAATGGAGATGAGCTTGTAAAGAAATCTAAATCCCTAGATTTGAAGTCAGTTATTGAAAAATCATGTGATAAAAGTGTCAGATCCTCAAAAGTCTGTAAACTAAAAGAAGCTTCTGATGAAGAAGATGTTGATGGTGACACTGATGATGAGGAAATTACATTTATCATCAAGAGGTTTCAAAACCTAACTAATAAGAATATAAGGTTCATTGGAATAAGATCTAGCTTCAGAGGAACAATCTCTAGAGATAATAAAGATGATCAGAAAGGTTGGTTCAACTGTCACAAGCCTTATCATTTTATAGCTGAATGTCCATAGCTTCAGAAGGACAAAGCTAAAAAGTCAAGCTTCCACAAGAATAACATCAGAAGAAAGTTCAAACAAAGTCTCATGGAAACATGAGATGAACTTGATAATGGAGAAGAAGCTGACAAGAATAAAAAGGAAGTTATTCTACCACTAATAGCTTCAGAATCTGAAGCAGGTTCTGGATCAGATTCAGAGGGTGCATGTGAGGTATTCTCTCTTCCCAACCAAAATAAAAAAATATGAAGGTTTCCAGAGTTGATGAATAGCTGTAGGATCTTCGAGGATGATAGTAAGGATTGGTCAGCTAACTATAAGAGTATGAGCGAGAAGAGATGGAAACAACGTTTGAACTGTGGGAAGCCTTATAGTGCTCCAGCTAAGAAGGGTAAACAAAAGGTTGTTGATGGTAAGAGGCCAAGTTGGGGAGGTGCTCCTGCTCCTCTTAAGTGTTTTAGGTGTGGTGAGTTGGGTCATCGTGCTAATGAGTGTAAGGGTGATGTGAAGAAGTGTTTCGGTGTGGAAAAACATGATATCTGATTGCTGATTGCAAAGATAATGCGGTGACTTGCTAAAACTGTGGCGAACCAGGACACATCAGTAAACATTGCCATAAGCCAAAGCATGCTCAATCTGGAGGGAAGGTGTTTTCTCTGTCGGGGAGTCATATTTCCAGTGCCGACAGGTTGATTAGAGGTATATGTTACATTAATGATACTCCTTTGATTGCTATTATTGATATTGGTGCTACTCACTCGTTTATTACTGCTGATTATGTGGAAAGGTTGGGCCTTGTAGTGTCCTCCATGAATAGAGATATGGTTATCGATACTTCTGCTAAGGGATCGATGGCTACTTCTTTGGTTTGTTTGAACTCTCCTCTATCGATTTTCGATTGAGATTTTGGTGTTAATCTTATTTGCTTGCCGACGAGGAATCTTGATGTTATCTTGGGAATGAACTGGTTAAAGTTCAATCATGTTCATATAAATTATTATAACAAATTAGTACAGTTTCTTGCTCTTATTGAGGAAGAGGAAGCCGGTTTCTTATCTGCTAGGCAGTTGAAAGAGCTTTTGCAAGATGAAGCTCAGGTGCTTGCGTTGTTCGCATCTTTATCTGATAAAAGCCAAGTTGTAATTGAAGAATTGCCGGTAGTGCGTGAGTTTCTAGATGTGTTTCTGGATGATATTTTGGATATTCCGCCAAAGAGAGAGGTAGAGTTCTCTATTGATCTTGTCCCTGGTACCAGAACTGTTTCTATGGCACCATACAGAATGTCGGCGTTGGAATTAGCAAAATTGAAAAAGCAATTAGAGGATATGCTGGAAAAGAAATTTGTGAGACTAAGTGTGTCACTTTGGGGAGCTCCGGTGTTAATAGTAAAGAAAAAAGATGGTAGTATGAGGTTGTGCATGGATTACCGACAACTGAATAAAGTAACGATCAAGAACAAGTATCCACTTCAGAGAATAAATTATTTAATAGATCAACTGGTAGGTATGCGTCTTTTCAGAAAAATTGACTTGAGGTTGGGTTACCATCAAATTCGGGTAAAGGATGAGGATATTCATAAGATGGATTTTAGAACTCGGTATGTACACTATGAATATTTGGTGATGTTGTTCGGCGTTTCCAATGCACCTGAAGTGTTTATGGAATACATGAATCGTATATTTAATACTTATCTAGATCAACTTGTGGTAGTTTTCATTGATGATATTTTGATATATTCCAAGTCGAATGAACAACACGCCGAGCATTTGCAAATTGTGTTGAAAGAGAATAAGTTATATGCAAAGTTGTCAAAGTGTGAGTTCTGGTTGCAAGAGGTTAGTTTTTTTGGGCATATTATTTTAGGTGATGGTATCATTGTGGATCCGTCCAAAGTAGATGCAGTACTACAATGGGAGGCTCCTAAGTCAGTTTTTGAGATTAGAAGCTTTTTGGGATTGGCTGGTTACTACCGCAGGTTTATTGAAGGTTTTCTAAGTTAACACTTCCATTAACCCAACTGAATTGTAAAAGTAAAGCGTTTGTGTGGGATATTCATTGTGAAGAAAGTTTACAGAGCTGAAGAAGAGATTGACTACAACTCTAGTTCTGATTTTTCCAGATCCTAATGAATCATTTATAGTGTATTGTAATGCGTCTAAGATGGGTTTAGGCGGTGTGCTGATGCAAGACAACAAGGTAGTGGCTTATGCTTCACGACAACTGAGGGATCATGAGAGAAACTATCCTACTCATGTATTAGAGTTGGTTGCAGTGGTGTTTGTGTTAAAGATTTAGAGGCATTATTTTTATGGTTCCAGATTCGAGGTATTCTGTGATCATACGAGTTTAAAGTATCTATTTGATCATAAGGAATTAAATATGAGGCAATGAAGATGGTTAGAATTTTTGAAGGATTATGACTTTGTCTTGAATTATCACCCCGGTAAGGCTAATGTTGTTACTGATGCTTTAAGTGAAAAGTCTTTTCATATGTCTGTTTTGATGGTTAAAGAGTTGGAACTTATTGAGCAGTTCAGAGACTTGCGTTTAGTCTGCGAGCTAACACTACAGAGCGTGATGTTGGGTATGTTGAAGGCAAATAATGATTTTATTAATGATATTAAAGAGAGTCAGAAGTTGGATGTGAAGTTGGTGGATTTGATGGTTGAGAGTAATCATATCAAAGAGAGTGATTTTAAAGTAGATGAGCAGGGTGTGTTGAAATTTCGAGGTAGGATCTGTATGCCTGATAATCCTGAGTTGAAGACGATGATTTTAGAAGAAATTCATAGAAGTAGCTTGAGTATCCACCCAGAAGCTACAAAGACGTATCAGGATCTAAAAAAGATACTTTGGTGACGTATACTGAAGCGTGATATGGCACAGTTTGTGTATGCGTGCTTGACTTGTCAGAAGTCAAAGGTTGAGCACTAGAAGCCTACAAGATTGATGCAACCGCTAGATAATTCCGGAGTGGAAATGAGATAGCATTTCAATGGACTTTGTGACAGGATTACCAAATACTCATAGAGGGCATGATACGATTTGGGTGGTAGTTGATAGACTGACAAAATCGGCGCATTTTATTCTGATTAACATCAATTTTCCTTTGCAGAAGTTGGCAAAGATATACATTCGAGTAATTGTAAAGCTACACGAGGTTCCGTTGAGTATAATTTCTGATAGAGACCCGAGGTTTACATCAAGATTTTGGGAGAGTTTTGAGGAGGCTTTGGGTTCTAAGCTGAGGTTGAGTTCTTCCTATCATCCACATATAAATGATCAGACAAAGAGAACTATTCAGTCCTTGGAGGATTTGTTGAGAGCTCTTGTCCTTGAGCAATGGGGTTCTTGGGATAGTCATCTGCTACTGATAGAGTTTACTTATAACAATAATTTCCATTCTAGCATTGGAACGGAACCCTTTGAGGCGTTGTATGGTCGGAGGTGTACGACACCTTTGTGTTGGCATGCATATGGTGAGAATTTAGTGATTGGGCCTTAGATTGTCTAGCAGACTACTGAAAAGGTGAAGTTAATTCAAGAAAATATGAAAGCTTCGCAGAGTAGGCAGAAGAGTTACCATAATAAGAGAAGGGAGAACCTTGAATTTAAAGAGGGAAACCATGTATTCTTGAGAGTCACTTTGGTGATCGGTGTCGGACGTGCTTTGAAATCAAGAAAGCTTACTTCTCAGTTTATCGGTCCATATCAGATTTCAGAGAGGATTAGAATGGTTGCTTATAGAGTGGCGTTGCCACCTAATCTTTCAAATTTGCATGATGTATTCCATGTCTCACAACTTCGGAAGTATGTTCCAGATCCATCTCATATGATTTCGATGGATGATGTGCCAGTAAGGGATAATCCTACAATTGAAGCCTTATCTGTGTGGATCGAAGACAGTGAATTGAAAAACTTGAGAGGCAGGGAGATTACTCTCGTGAAGGTAGTTTGGGGAGGTGCTGCCGGAGGGAACATGATGTGGGAGTTAAAGTGTGGGGAGCAAGAGTCGTATCGAGTTGTTCACATCAAGTTAATTTTTTAGGACGAAAATATTTTAAGTGGGGGAAAGTTGTAACGCCCCAATTTATTTAATTTAATTTTTGTATATAAATTGTGTGATTGTATGTGTGGGTTGATGATTTGATGTGTTAGAAAAACCCTTGGGTGTAGGGTAGTAGCCTTAGAGACTAGACTTTAAGGTGTTGGGGGTGCGTAAGCAAAAGGTTAGAGATATGGGGGTGGTGAGAGAAGTAATAATTACTATTATTATTTAATTAAGGTGATTTGTATAAATAATAGTGATAGTTGATATTTAAATAATTATTTTTAATTATTATAGTTATCGTAATATATTTAAATAAATAATTAATTTAGACTATTTAAAATAAATATTTAGTGGGAATAATATTTAGTTGGAATAAGATTTTAATTAGAAATAATAGGAGAATAAAATAAGAAAAGAAGGGGAATAAGAGGGAACTGTCAGAACGTAAAATTGAGGAAAAAGAAAGAGAAAGAGAAGAGAGAGCTAGGGCATAGAAGAAGAAGAACCTCCATTAGAGAAGCTTGGGAATCTATCATCTAAGGTAATGGTGAGATTTCCTCTTGTATATGGGATTGTATGATAACATGTGGGTGGGTGTTTTAGTTTCTCTATAATTGCATTTTTTTCTCTATGTTCTGAATCCTTTGTTGTGTGTGATGATGTTATTATGATGTGTGTTTGGATGTATTGATGGATGAGTGAATAATTAGGATGTTGTATGTTGTTGGAAATCATAGTGTAAAACTTGAGTAAATGACTTTCCATGAAAATTTGGGGGTTTTGGGATGTTTCAGGACTAATTTTCGTAACACAGAAATTGCAGAAAATTGCCATTGTCTCAGTGGTAACCGGTTACAGCTGGGACAAATTTTCAGAAAAACTGATTTTTTTAAGGGTGTAACCGGTTACCAATTTTGGTGTAATCGGTTACACTGTCACATAAAAGCGTGAACTGGGAATATTTTTTTGGGGGGGGGGGGGGGGGTGTAACCGCTTACCAGTTTTGGTGTAACCGGTTACACTAGGAAAGTCTTACTCTCTGTTTTTGGTTATGATGTAACCAATTACCTATTTTGGTGTAACCGGTTACACATGCTATGTCAAAATTAAATAGTTCATAACTTGAGTTTCTGGTGTGGGATTGAGGTGTCGTTCAAAGTGTTAGAAAGCTGACACAATGTACTTTAATTTAAAAATAGTTTTAGTACCTGTAAATGATTTAAATGGTGCGTAATTGTGTTTCATGGTATGCGTCTTTTATGTTGTGGTGCGGTAATGTGTATGGATGGTGTGTTATTACCTACTATGTTACTATAATGCTATTGCTGAATACTTATAGTATATGTAAGGTGTGTTGTGGCCAGTATTGGTGTGGTACATTGGTTAAGGTGAATATCATTGTACATATTTTTGTTGTTGTATGTCATTTATGAATCATGCATTATGGTGTTTGGAACTAAAACTCCATCCAACATATGGCTGCCAGGAGTAAACGCACTTTGACAAGGAGAAATGATGCTCCCAAGAACCTTTTTTAGTCTCGCTGCAAATAGCTTAGATAGAGCTTTATATAAACAACTGATGAGGCAGATAGGTCTAAAATCTGAAAGGCTCAAAGGATTGTCAGATTTTGGGATCCAAGTGAGGAAGGAAGAGGATATAACCTTCTATAAAGTTGCCTTATCGTGAAACTCATGGAAAAAGTAAAAAATGTCATCTTTAATAAAGTTCCAACACTTTTTAAGGAAGAAGAAATTGTAGCTATCTAGCCCCGGACTCTTCGACCCTTCGCACCCCCGAAAAGCCTTCTTAATCTCAATATCAGAAAACCTGGCCTCTAAAAACAAACTATCTGCTGCTGATAACCTACTGATAGGAACACTTTCTGGAATAGGACAAAAGTAATCGTTTTTTGTGAAAACACTCAGGGAAAAACCTGCTAACTTCGTTCTTGACTTCTCCTACATCTTCGACCAAACCATTAACAGTGTGAATAAAACCTATGAAATTCCTGCGATGCCTATCTTTCATGACACAATGAAAGAATTTACTGTTGGAATCACCTTCACAGTCCCACTTTAGCCTGGATTTTTGTAACAACATGTTCTCTTTATACTTCAAATTCGGCCACAGATGCTTAGTGTCTTCGCTTATATTCTCGGCCAAGTCATCCACATATTGTCGTCACATTTGCCTAACAACTCGCTGGCTTCGTTGATTAGCTTACATCCCTTCCTCAATATCCAGATCAATCCTTCTGAAAACTTCTAGGTTCCATTTACATAAGCTGGCTTTCAAAAATCAAAGCTTCTCTTTAATCACAAAATCACTCCTACCTTCCACCTTTAACTTCTTCCATTCACTCTTAACAAAAGGAAGGAACTCCTTCTTATCGAACTAACTACTGTTAACCTTAAATGGTTTTGGGCCCTAATCTGAATTATTAATCACTAACCAAATCGGACAGTGATCAGAGATGCCCCCTTTCCAATTAATTGACTCACTATCCCCCATCTATCAATCAGCGTGTTCGAAACCAAGAATCGATCTAACCTAGTCATAAATTTTCCGTCATTGCTGAACCAGTTGTAAATGTTCCCTTTATATGGTATATAAACCAAGTTAGTGTTATCCATAAATTCTAAGAATTCCCTCATTTATGTGTTTCTACTACCCAAAGATCTGCCTTTCCTCTCTCTAGGATTAGTCGTAGAATTGAAATCGCCGCACAAAACCCATTCCCCACCATGATAGTTCGTTCTCAAATCCAACAATTCCTTCCATAAAATCCTCCTATGAACCAAAGAACGGGGAAAGTAGACGTTGATGATATAAGTATGCAGTCATTTCCAAAGCATTTTAACCGCTAAGTATTCTACTGTTAAGTGCCAAATTATGCATATTTTAGATAGTATTTTCTGGCCCTTTTCAATTGTTTCTTTGGTGTTTTAGTAGTAAATACATATGTTTTAGTGTAAATATGTAAGTTTCTGATTTTATTGTAAATATTGTGAATATTGATCATTTTGATATTTTTGACAGGTCTTCTAGCATATATTTGATGATAGGAACAATTGGTGAAGGAAAGAAGGCCTAAAAGTTGATTTTCGAGAAGTCGTGTCGGTAACTCGCGCTAAGCGAGCTTTTCAGTGCGCATTTTCTGCCAAAGGCAGTAGCTAAGGTTCCTTGACCACGCTTAGCGCGGGCAGGATCGCGCTTAGCGCGCTTTAAGTCTGTTTAACGTGTATTTTAGGTGAGATCGCGCTTAGCGCGATTGTAATAAATTTAATTCTTTCTAATTTGATTTTATCTCATTTTTGTAGTTATTCAAGCAAGTATATTTTGTCATTGTTGTATAGAGCACTGAATAAGATTTCCAACGCTTCCAACCGTGCGTCAATCGGAGTTGCGGTTCGAAAGTTGTGAAGAAAATAAGAATTGTGGTTTTGCTGATGGTGCTAAGCGCCCTCATAGCGCGCTTAGCGCGGTTCACATCTTTTCAGCCCCTATTTAAGTCACTTTTCAGCATCTTTTAGGTTATGTTTTGGGGTATTTGTTCCCAATTCACCAGACCTTCATTCTTTGTTAGTTAGAGCTTAGAAAAGCATCAATGGTGGTTGCAACTCGACGATTGGAGGAGGATGATTCTTGGATCGTGATTGACACCGCGAGAGATTTTGATTCCTCTTCTCTCTTCCCTTTGTAGTTTCCGTTGGTGTGAGTTTGTTTAAGTTTACCTTGATAGTATGTATATTTATTACTCATGGCTTTGTATGCGAGCTCTTTTACAAATCTCTATTGGTGTTATCCTTGTTTTAATCGCTTTATGTATGGATTTGATTTGCGGTAGACATATCCCCCTTGAATCCGGAATTAGGATGTGCTTCTATCAGGTTCTTGACTCTAGAAATATATTTAGGCTTAATATTCACTTGAGTATCGATTCTTAATGCTCCCGTGTGGTCGAGTTGCGTGAGACATCACCTCAGCGGCTATGCGGTTGTTCTCTCAACTTTGCGTTAGACATAACCTTTGTTTTGGGCGATACGTGATAATGTGGACGAGTGATTTAGGTTGCGTGCAAATGAGTAGTAAGTTTGAGTATTTGATAGGGTAGATGAAATGCAAACCCGAGAGTTCTCTACTCTCCAAAGAATGAATTCTTTTTCTGTTCATAAGTTTTATTTCCCGCATTTAATTTAAACCCATTTAAAACCCAAGTGAAAGCACCTTTGGTTTGACAAAGTTTTGGTAAAACACATTGATGATAAAGATGAATAAATCTGGACTGAACAGAGATGTTGAAGAAGATGTCATGACATCTTGAAGTACTGCACTGATTTGGCAAGTGTCAATCTGTAAAAAATCAGCCTAGAAATAATGCGCATGGATCAAGGATAAAAAAGACTGAAGCCCAAGGAAGCAGAAGCCTATAAATAGAAGACTTATACCTAAGTTTAGTTATGCCTTAGTACGCCTATTGTAACCTTGTTTTCTTGTGTAAGAAACAAGGGTTTAAGGTTTTGAAAGTCGTTGGCTTTCTAGGTTGTAAGTCTCCCTTTGTATTAGTTGATACAATGTGGTAGATATAGGTGTCACACATATCCATAAGCCTTGAGGTATTGGATTGTGTAGTGTTCTTGGATGAAGCTTTTAAGCAAATTCGAGTTAGCTTGTTTGTCAAGTATGCTTGATAGATTTCTGTATTGATAGGGATGATGTAGAAATCACAGTTGGTGATTAAGGGAAGTGAGTGGGGTATCTCGTATCAGGGTTCTAAAAGTTTGAGTTTAACCTTGGTAAAGATGTTTATGGGGTAGATGTTAGGGATAAAGTTGTAAACGTGGGAGTTTAACTTTGTAACAGTCTACACAATAGTGAAGTCTTCTTCCTGGATTGGTATCCCCCAGATGTAGGTGAGTTGCACCAAATTGAGTTAACAATTACTGTGTTCTTTATCATTCTGTAGATTTACATCTTCTGTTAGGGTTCATGATAAACATGTTGGATCAGATGTCGTGACATCTGTGAGGATGCAGATCTGATATTTAAGGTATCAGTCTGCTGTTGTGCCTTCTAGTTTAAATGATTATGTAGTACAATGTCTTGCCATGTGCTAGGACATCTGCTGTCTGCATAGGCCAGAATTTCAATTGGTATCAGAGCAGGCATCCTGTCTGGTTCTGGATGAGATCTTAGGGAGATACTTTCTTGCATTTTAAACAAGGAGTAGTTTTGAAGATCAGATCAATCAACTCAGACATACCCAAGGGTATTAATGGATAAGATGGATGTTCTGGATCGATGGGAACAACCCGGAGGTTGTTCATGTTGCTGAGGAGATTCTACAACAACTACAGGAGAAATGGCTAGTTCTCTTGTTGGTGTGTCTTATAAGATGTTGTGACATCTTACTAGGGCAAGCAGGATCTGTTCCTTGGTGGTTCCGCTGCATGTGTTTATGATGGAAGAGCTCTAGAATTATGGGATTCTGGAGTTGTTACTGAAGACAGTTGGTGGAAGGTCTCAATCGTCGGCCTCTATATATGAAGATATCTGCATTCTTTTATTCCAAAGTCGGGAGCGATGGAGTAAAGGGAGTTGTGGTTAGATATCTGGTATGGTGACTTGGTACTTGGAAGCTTGGTTTCTTAGTGCAGTTTGGAGTCGTTTGAAGAGGAGAGGAGTTGAGTTAAAGTTTATCAGGTTCTTGCTCTAGGAGTTTGATAAATGTTTTTGTCGGCTAGGTTGTCAAAGATACTTGAGAATTCTCTCAAGTCCACTCATAAATGCATCTATGTCGTGTATCTGGAGTCTTCTAGTTACTCTTCTGACTAGAAGGTGTTTCTTTGAAACACAATCTGAAGAAAGTGGAGGTGATTTATTTTCACCATCCAAAATAGCAAGGAAGGATTCATCTCTCTTGACCCTAAGAGTGGATCCAATCTGATTGAAGAACTGTTGAGGTAAATAAGACTTGTTCAGAGAAAGTCTTAGTTACTTGAGTCAAGGGTGAAAGCCTTGGTATCTCAACATTGTCATTGAAGAAGATACTTGCAAAAAGATTGAATACTCTATAAGTGTTCATGACATGATCAGGTGGAGCTCAGCTACAACAGTGAAGAAGGGTTAGAGTACAAGGATTTAAGATCAATTGCTATTTGTGGAATCCACAAGTATTTAATTGATTATCCTTGAAAGTCAAGATTGAGGATGTTCTATCAGATGTTCTAACATCTTTTCATCAGTGGCTTGGAGAATCATGGGAGGGGTTCTGCATTTGCTCACAAGTCACCTAGGTGTTGACCTGGGATTATTGGCTTAACATCTGTTCTTGGAAAGTATTGTGAATGACTTGTCCAGATGGTGATGCTGTTTAAGATGGAGATGGAAGACTATGAAGACATCATAATCTTGGTGATTACAGCTTGGATCAGTTTATTTCTGATCTAGGTGCTTTGGAGCATAGTGTTTGCTCTGGTTGTTAAGGTCGAGGATAAGTGGCAGTTATCTCTGGCTTTCTACTGACGGCTCTACTAAGGGAAGTGGCATTCTTTGGTATTGCTATGGGGTAGTCTTGGACTACTTATTTTCTGAAGATTCAGACGTGGCAGGTTTGAAGTCTTTAGAGTTTCTATGCAGGATGGAGGTTGTCTACTCAAACTTGGTTGTTGAATCAAGTCTATGAGAGCATGGAAATCTATTTCTGCAAAGGGAGGAGGTTCTTCTAAGTGGCAGAAGAAGGAGCTGAATTCAACAGTTGGATGTCATATCAAAATGTTCTGACATCTAGCTTAACATCAGAAGTCTCAGCTGGTGATGTGGCACATCAGCTTAAGATAAGGTGATCTACAGGAGAATGAGAGTGATGGATTCTTCAAAAAGGTCCATCTCATGCAGTTTCCGGGAGCTGTGGATGAGAAGATGTTACATGACTAAGAGGCTTGGTGGATCCAAGATGTCTTGCTATAGGGCAAGTAGTTCAGGTGACTTGAAGATCTGGTTTCATTAGTAGATCAGGGTATCTTGTGGGAATTCTGAAGATGAGTGAGGTCAATCAAAAGGTGGCATTTGATTGGTTTCACAATGCGCGTTCAAGTAGGATGCTTGAAATTAATTGCTCTTGTGTACAAGAGTAGTTAGTTGAATTTGTTTGAAGGTTCTGGTTCTCTGGGAGCTTGTGTCAAAAGTTCTGGGTTGAGAATTAAAGCATACCTTCTTGGTGGTTGAGAGTTTATTTCTCTCTAGGTTTCTGAAGTCTTCTTTATTCAAGCTGGTGGATTAGTGTTGTGTGAAGACCTTCAGTGTGGATTACTATGCTGATAGTAAGTCCAGTAGTTGAGCATATCAAGAACCATGGTGTGTGGTGTCTATGATGTGTGGAAGATGTCCTAACTGATGTTAGAACATTTTTTGGGTTGGATATCCTTGGTGAAGGATCTCAGGTTCTGTGATGAACTGGTTATTTGCATTGTGTCCAAGAAGTATCTACATGATCATCTGGGAGAATGATGGAGTAGAAGGGTTCCTTGGAAGGAGGATGTAAGTGTTTGTGAAGACTAAAGTGAATCACGTGTTGATTGCTTGGAAGTCTGTTTCCTGAATGCGTTCAGAAGTGGAGATTCACCATAAATCAGAAGTATTCCAGATTATTATACGGGAGAATGATAGGAATGACTGTCTTGGATTGCGGGGTGTTTATCTCTAATGCTGGCCTAGTGAGGTCAGTGGAAAATCTTGCATACGACATTGGAGCCCTTGGAGCTAGTCATGCTAGTAGTGGATCAGTTTAGCAGCTGTGAAGTTCTGGAGCATGCATACGATAGCTGACATCGTGGTAACAAACTAAGGGACACTGCGTGTCTCTTTGAGGAATGGGAAGCATTCTAATTCAACTGGTTTGTGCCTCAAGCAACGGGATATCTATACATGAGAATTCAAGAGGAGTTCGTGAGGTGTATAAGATGGTTGTGGAATGAGGGGGATCAATGGGAGTTTTATCTCAAGCCAAGAGTTTGTTATGGTTTGGATACATTTCCTCACGGGATGTATGACATTGATCATGTGTGAGTGATTATTGTTTCATGTCAGAGGGAACAATAAGAGAGTTAATGGTTGCGTTCAGTAGGTGTATTGAACAGAGGGTGTGCTCTTGAAGGCATGAAGATGCATCTTATGTTTTCCAGTCATTAGCTTGGGTGTTCTGTGGAGGAGCACCAGTTACCTTAGTCAGGGGGAGAGGCCTCTTGATCTGAGATGAAGTTCTAGTTTGCATTTGTGCGTCAAGCAAACTGAGATGTCAAGGAGGATGGCTTGACATTATTGTTGAAGTTCCAGTTTGCATTTGTGCGTCAAGCAAACTGAGATATCAAGGAGGATGGCTTGACATTATTGTTGAAGATCCAGTTTGCATTTGTGTGTCAAGCAAACTGGGATGTCAAGGATGATGTCTTGACATTTTGTATTATTGCAAGTTGTGGGAGACTTGGCAATGCAAGTGAAATGGTTCTTATTGGATGCTTAAGAATCATTGATGAGTCAGGGAGAATTTATTTTTCTCTGCAGATTGTAATAAAAAAATTGTGAATTTATTCGTCAATACATAAGTTTTCTTGAGGGACAATGTCTGACATGATGTCAAAACATTGTTAAGGACACGCTTTTTGAGTAATTGGTCTTTTGGATGGTGAATATTGCATTATACGCGTGGTAAACACGTTCATCGTTACTTGCATTATTGTTGGGTGGTTTTCTTGAAGAAGAAACAATCAAAGCTTTCTTAATCGGTGCGCATTGGGTTTTAGTGAAGCTACAACCTTAAAGTAATAACCGCATTGAAGCTTCAATAAATCGTTACTTTCGAAGGAAAGTTCTTGGTTATTTAAGTGTGTTCTTGGAGCAATTTGTTTCAGTATTGGGATATTTTTTGTGGTATGGTTAAAATGTCTTTTGTTCGAGTTTGGAAAAATGTTGGTTGGGTATGGGAATTTCTTGGTTTCTTTTGCCAATTTCTGGCTAAAAAGGGGGAGTATATGTCACTAATGCAGGGGATACATGGGTTGTTCTTACAGTTGTTCCTACAGTTGTATAACATCCTATCTGAGTGTAAGTTTCCTTTGTGTCTTATGACTCGAGTTAAGAATCAAGTTGTGTCCTGTGTGTCATACCCCAAATTTTGACCACTAAGATTCCCCATCATTGTACGAATCATCATCACAATATGGATGTACCATCATGCCTCATTAGTCTCCCCAAAGATGGGTGAGCACTCACTACAAACAAAAATTAGGGTTTCAAGCCCTCTTTGAGCCTTAGACAATGGATCAATCAAGAAATGACATGATCTTCAACTTGTATAACCTCTCAAACCTCTACAATGGATCAAAAGGACTCCCACTTCAAGGATTAAGCACAAGGCTGCTCCCTTCTAAGTGGATTAAGCCTCAAGATCGCCAGTGTCACCAAATTAGTGTCACCAAATTAGGTTGCGTGCAAATGCGTAGTAAGTTTGAGTATTTGATAGGGTAGATGAAATGCAAACCCGAGAGTTCTCTACTCTCCAAGGAATGCATTCTTTTTCTGTTCATAAGTTTTATTTCCCGCATTTAATTTAAACCCATTTTAAACCCAAGCTTAGAGACGTAGAGATTGTCGAACAACATTCTTTCCCTCGAACCGATCTCTGTGGACACGACATAAATTTCGGAGGGAATTTTTCCGAAAATAAATATTTTTGCTTGCCGCTTTACCGCTCTAACACTTACCCCTTTAAAACTGAAGACAATCTCAAAAATCCCTTCCTTCTAAAGAGTTATATGCCACCTGATTGACCATTCGAGCTAGCAAAGGACCAACCAACGCTCTCCCTACTCCAAAAACTCCTGACAATGTGAACATCAACACTTGACAATTTTAATTCTTGTATAAGAAATATATCTGCCCTGCCTTAAGAAATAATCTGACTAATTATCTTTCTTTTAATCACACTACAACCCACCCTGATGTTCAAAGAACCAATAATAATTTCTCTTTGTTGTTTGTCGCCGTCTGGTTCTGCTTCCTCTCTAAATCTCTCCTATCCATTTCGTCAATTTTCTTTTTATAGTCCTTGTCCGATCCTTTTGAAACTATGCCTAGCTTCGAAATCGCCTTCCAAACCTTACTCCCTACATTTGAATTAATGTTCTCCCAAAAACGGTTGTTACAGTGCACCACATCAGAATCTATCGTTTGCTCACAACACATAACAACGCCTGCAGAAAATCTAACCTCCTCCGCAGATACAATAGTCGTATTGGGCTGAGCAAGAGACAACTGTTGAATGGACTGGACTGAGCAGGCAGGAGAGAAACTAGGCCCAATAAATGTAGGAAGAGATTCAATAGGATTGAGAGATCTCAAAATCCTCTTCTTGGGCTTCTTTTCTATACAGACAGAGGCCCACACATAAGCTGTCATAAAATGTTAAAAAAAAATTCTAAAGTAGATGAACCAAACTCATACCTATGCAACTACGCCGAGTCATCCAACTTAGTGGAATGATCAAGACAATACATGCAGAGGCATATATGGAATGAGATTTTATTCCAGTTGCAGTAGAACTCATAGTACAAACTGCTATTGCAATTTGCAGATGGTGGTCCATTTCAAAAAAGGGAAAACTTTTGTTACCATACTTTACCCATATCTATATTACTGTATACTTCATCATCATGCGTATCATAAATTTATCAGTACAATTTCATTTCATCACAAATCGTCAATTCATGCAGTGCCATATATGTATAAATAATGATGTAATTGTAATTTTCTCCGCTCTAGCTTGTCTCTTTTGATGTTATTGAGCTTTCCTAATCGTTATGACTGTTGAGAACGTGTTGGTCTTACGTACAAATGTCACTCTCAGTTGTAACCTCACCTTCATGGGTTCCATGAATTGAGTCTTTATGCAGACTTGATTGGGACAAGGGCAGGACCGATTATTAATTTGGCAAAGGAATTTAGTATTTTGTATGGTCCAAATGTTTTCCTTTGGATCAACTTGTGTTAGATTGTTTTGAAGGAAAATTTAAAAAGAATGAAAGAACTATACATGTTTTGAAAAATGACCCATGAAAATAACATGGTACCTAAAATAATCTAGTGAATTGAAAGATTAGTTAATTAAAAATGACAACTTGTGGCTCTTATATTGACAATACAATGAGTACAATTATTGATGGAGATTTTGATATGAACATTATTTGACTTGAGAATATCATGTAAGATACGAGAAGATGGAAGAAGGGCCTTTTGTGCCAACATTGGGAGAATGGAGTGGACATGGATGGATAGACACAAGGATGGGAAGATGATGGTAGTTTGAAGATATTTGCTACTATTCGAACCTTGAATAAGGCTTGCACCCATTGTTAAATCCTTGACCTTAAAGAAAGAATGAAATAATTCAACAAAAATTTCCTTAATATTGCATAATTAAGAAAAGACTGAGATTTTGAGTGACTCCTTGAGCATTCAAGACAATGCTCTCTCCGCCATGTAATGATTATTTATTTTACTTTTTATAATAAGGAGGGTCTAAGTCCAAAAGGAATTTATTTATAATTTTTTTATTTCTAAAATGAATGGTCATTTATAATTTTTCATGCAAATTAATTACTTCTTTTAATCATATACTCTAATTGATGCTATTTGCGAACATCTACAATGGAATAAGATTGTGTTATGTAGGGCTGTCAGTGAGGCGAAGGGTTCCGACTACGAACATCTAAAATGGAACAAGATTGTATTATGTAGAGATGTCAATGGAGCGAAGGGTTCCATATTAATTCCTACCCTCAAATCTATTCTCTGTACCATCTTGGATTTTCATCATAGGGAATTATTCCCACGTTTCCGTTGATGCGGATCCCATGGATCTTCAAGGTTTATATGGAGATTGATAAACATATATTTATTATTTATTATTTTTAACTAAATTAATAGTAAACAATCAAAATAACTAAGCATGAGAAATTAAAAAATTATTCCTCTAAAATAAATAATTTTTTTTTTTAACAATATTCAATATAGATTCTTGAGAATCATGACCACCGAACTTTCAAACTTATTTATAAAATAAATTATATAAAATGATAAATAAATAAACAATATTGTTTTAAATTTGTTTATAAGTTAAATTATAAGATTAAATATACGACACCCTTTGCATTGTAAACGAGATTTGATTTACACTACTTGTAAAAGATTTTTTTTTTTTATTTCCCTATGTAAAGTGAAGATTCTCTATCTATGACATCTGAATGTACTATTGGCTGACGTGCCTTGTCTATGTGTCATTTAATTTAATTTATTATTATATTTTTAAAATCCACGTGGATTTTTTTTTGAAAAAATTTAATTTTTTAAAATATTTTTTATTACGTGAGGGTAAATAAAAATTCACTCACATTATAGAGGATAATTTTTTTTTCATGATAAATAAGTTGTCAAAGTAACAGAAAACTATTGCATCCATTCAAGAAAATATTTTTACATATTATCAAACATTCTCCAATGCTTCCTAATTGGCTAACGGATTCTCTATGAATAGTGACACATCGTACCAAGAACAATCACATGATGAAAATCCAGATCTAGGATTCCACACTATGTGTTATGTTGTTGTCGCTTTCATCAGCAAAACGATCAAGCCAATAGCTTGAATGCAACCCGATTGTTAACTTGTGCACTAACCAACTTACTCTTTGTAGCGCTCCTAGATGTGAATCATCAAAAAGTTTAGCTTTTAATTTAACATGGTAGAGTTCTAATGCTCTATAAGCCTCTTGGCTTGCTAGTGGAAAGTTTCTCATCGTTGAAAGCCACATTTATACAAAAAAAGTGGAAAGACAGAATGAGGACACAACAAAAAAAGTGGTTGCATGCCTTTTGGTGTGTTATTGGTGATGCATTTGAGAGCAATAACATAATCATCCTTCTCGAGCTTTGTATAGAACCTCTAGTTGATTAGAGAAACTGGTGGAACTCTATTTGTAACAGCCAAGTGCTTCCATGTTATCTATAATGGCTCTTCCAGAAAACAAAGCAAGGTTCCATTTTTCAGTGAAATGATCTCAAATTTCATGATAATGTTTGACATCTATTATTTATTAATTAGTCTCTATCAAGAAGGTTAAAGTAATAGCTAAGATTTTATAACAGCATAGTGGAACTATTCATGTCAAAAGTGTACTTAGAATAGATAAAAGGATACTATGTCAATCATTACATACAAATTAAGATGTATAACGCCACGTTGAATCAAACATGACATATCCATACTAATACACGACAGCAACACAAACTAAACATGTGTGTAAATTTGGATATCATAAAATAGAGTAACTCAACATCTTATGTAGATTCTTATAATCATTTTTCCTATCTATAAACCTTATTCAAATTAACATTGACAGGAAAAAAAATTGAAGCCGATAGCAAGAAAATGCCAGAGTCCATTTTTGTTTTCATCCGCTATATGCTTAAGCAAGATTTTATTGATATTTACTATTACCTTATTAAGGACAATTCTGCATAATTCTGAGAAAACACTTCTCACAACCATTCCATCAAACACATGGTGAGCATCCTCCATTCTTCTAACTTTATCATACATATCCACCAATTCATTCACCACAATGATATCTCATTTCAAAATTAGACAATTTCAACATTTCCATAATGATATCTCATTTCAACATTAGACAATTTCTAACTTTATCATACACACCCACCGATTCATTCACCACAATGATATCAGCGTACCTTATTGTGTATCGAGTCTCTCTAACTAACCATAATGCATTGCAAGAGTGCATCATTAATTAATTTTCACGTAATATTTAATATCTAATCAATATGTTCGTGTGACCCTCTAGTTTCTCGTAACGTTGACAATTATATTAAATCACACTTTTAATATAATAAATAATGAGTGATATCTAATAACACATCACTGCAATCCAAGTGACAAAAATATCATGTAATATGACGAAACCTTTATATGATAATGATTATGTATACAATTATTCTTTTCTCTCACGTATATATTAGACACGAGGGATAAACCAGGTCACCATTGTCCAGTTCAATATTCGATCCTTAGACATTTATCTTGTTATGTAGGATGAGTAAATTTCATCTAGGCCATTAATTTCCCTCAATGTGACTTATAGAGTACCTATCAACCATATTTACAGTCATCCTATTACGGACCATGTTTGAATGACAATAAAGAACTCGACTCCACATTTAGGATCCATATTGGTTTCAGGTTGAAGGGCGATATACACCATTATCACTATGAGAATAACTTATGACACTTACATAATATTTTATGTAGTATTCTAATGGCGGGTCAATTCAATACAAATATTGCTCCTAATATTTATACTTACGTGAATATTTGATAAGTTTTTATCATGATCCATGAGATAATATTTGTAAATAAATAAATAAATAAACAATATTGTTTTAAATTTGTTTATAAATTGAATTATAAGGTTAAATATACGACACCTTATGCAATGTAAACGAGATTTGATTTACATCACTTGTAAATTTTTTTTTTATTCCCTCATTTAAAGTGAAGATTCTCCGTCTATGATCCCTGAATAACTATTTGTTGACGTGACTTGTCTATGTGTCATTTAATTTAAATTATTATTATATTTTTAAAATTCACGTGGATTTTTTTTTGAAATATTTTAATTTTTAAATATTTTTTTAAAAAATATTTTTTATTACGTGAGGGTAAATAAAAATTCGCTCACATTGCAGGGGATAAATTTTTTTTTTCATTATAAATAAGTTGTCAAAGTAACAGAAAACTATTGCATCCATTCAAGAAAATATTTTTACATACTCTCTCCGTCCCAAATTATAAGACGTTTTGGGCATTTCACATAGTTTAAGAAAAGTAATCAATGTTGTATGAAAAAGAGAAATTATGTATGACTTTACACTATTGTCCTTCATTAATTACAGATGAAAGAGAAATTAATAGAATCAAAAGAAGAAAGAGAAATAAATAGTTAAGGGTATATTAGAAAAATGTCATTAATGTTGTATTGGGATTATAAAGTGACTTATAATTTGGGACAAATATTTTTTGCAAAGTGACTTATAATTTGGGACAGAGGTAGTATTATCAAACATTCTCCAATGCTTCCTAATTGGCTAATGGATTCCCTATAAATAGTGACACATGGTACCAAGAACAATCACATGATGAAAATCCATATCTAAGATTCCACACTATATGTGTTATGTTGTTGGCGCTTTCATCAGCAAAACGATCAAGCCAATAGCTTGAATGCAACCCGATTGTTAAATTGTGCACTAACCAACTTACTCTTTGTAGTGCTCCTAAATGTGAATCATCAAAAAGTTTAGCTTTTAGCTTAACATGGTAGAGTTCTAATGCCCTATAAGCTTCCTAGCTTGCTAGTGGAAAGTTTCTCATCGTCGAAAGCCACATTTATACAAAAAAAAGTGGAAAGACAGAATGAGGACACAATAAAAAAAGTGGTTGCATGCCTTTTGGTGTGTTATTGGGGATGCATTTGAGAGCAACAACATAATCATCCTTCTCGAGCTTTGTATAAAACCTCTCGTTGATTAGAGAAACTGGTGAAACTCTATTTATAACAACCAAGTGCTTCCATGTTATCTATAATGGCTCTTCCTGAAAACAAAGCAAGGTTCCACTTTTCAGTGAAACTAGTAAGAAACCCGTGCTATCGCACGGGTCCCGTCTGAATTCACATCACATGTCTACCAAATCATGATTTGTAAATTTTGAATTCATTCTTCAATTGGTTAACATTGACATAGTTACAAATATATGCTAATAATATGCAACAACTTTTAAACATTTATTCGTACTTACAATAAATCGTACAACCGATTCTCTAACTTCAATTATATAAAACAACAGCAAGAGAAATATTTAAAAGATAGACATTAAAATGAACACTCTACAACTGGTATCTCATAGATACGTTTACATCTACTCGTGAATCCAGATGAGTTAACAAAACTCAGTTGAATCCAGATGAGTTAATTTTAAAACTTCCGATTTGAATAAAATCATTTTTCCAATCAAAATAACATTACTTTTTAGATATCAGTCAATTTTTCCAAACCTAAAATTTATAACTACTTCCGTCAGATATCAATTTTAAATCCTTATTATTATATCATATTTACAATTTTTACAAACTTTCAATATATGACAGCAACCCGTCAAATTACAGTTATAAATGAATATCTACACTCCATGGTATCTTGAAAATAAAAGTAAATTGATAGGTTTAATAATATTAAATCTGTTTGATTTTGTCTACCAAACTATCATTTGTAAAGTTTGAATTCATTCTTCAATTGGTTAACATTCACATAGTTACAAACATATACTAATAATATGCGCCAACTTTTAACTGTAGCAAGAGAAATGTTTAAAAGATGGGTTAACAAAACTCATAGATACGTTTACATCTATCCGTGAATCCAGATGAGTTAACAAAACTCAGTTGAATCCAGATGAGTTAATTTTAAAACTACAAATTTGAATAAAATAATTTTTCCAATTCAAATAACATTACTTTTTAGATATTAGTCAATTTTTCTATACCTAAAATTTACAACAGCTTCCCGTCAAATATCAGTTTTAAAATCTTCTTATTATATCATATTTACGATTTTTACAAACCTACAATATATATGACAGCTCCCCGTCAAATTTCAGTTACAAATGAATATCTACACTCCATGGTATCTTGAAAATAAAAGTAAATTGATACGTTTAATAATATTAAATCTGTTTGATTCTGTCTACCAAACCAACATTTGTAAAGTTTGAATTCATTCTTCAATTGGTTAACATTGATATAGTTACAAATATATGCTAATAATATGCACCAACTTTTTAGCATTGATTCGTACTTACAATAAATAATACAATCGATTATCTAACTTCAATTATATAAAACAGCAGCAAGAGAAATATTTAAAAGATGGACATTAAAATGAACAGTCTACAACTGATATCTTATAGATACGTTTACATCTACTCGTGAATCCAGATAAGTTACAAAACTCAGTTGAATCTAGATGAGTTAATTCTAAAACTACCGATATGAATAAAATCATTTTTCCAATTCAAAAAACATTAATTTTTAAATATTAGTCAATTTTTCCAAACCTAAAATTTATAACAGCTTCCGGTCAAATATCAATTTTAAATCCTTCTTATTATATCATATTTATAATTTTTACAAACCTACAATATATGACAGCTCCGTCAAATTTAATTGATTTAATATTTTATAGATTAAATGACATGATTAGTTATAATGATCAGATTTTTAATAAATTAAAAAAAAGTTTTTAATTCCAAAATTGTTTTTAGTATAAATGCTATTTATAATTTTTTAGTTATAATGATCAAATATTTATATTTGTTTTAGTATAAATGTTAACATTTTATCATTAAAAAAAGCTAATATTTATTAAGCCTGTTTTATTTTTTCTTTTATTTTATTTATTTGATGAATTCATGAAGAGATTAATTGGAATACACTGTCAGTGTAAAACTACTTTACACTGACATCCAATTAGAATTAATCATTTTGGCACATAATTATGAAATTAAAAATAAAAATAAATAAATTATAATTAAACTATTTTAATAACTACTTCTTCCATGTTTTTCTCTTCTCATGTGTCAAAATAATTCATTTTAATTGGATGATAGTGTAAAGTGATTTTACACTGACAGTGTATTCCAATTAATCTCATTCATGAATATGTGTAACTTTAATATAAACACCCGTATTCTATTTTGCATATTTTAAATAAAAAGATAAATAAATTCAAAAATGTCAAATATATATTAATATGTGCAACTTTTAATTTGCATTTTCCTAATATCAATAATAATAATAATAATAATAATAATAATAATAATAATAATAATAATAATAATAATAATATAAGAAATAATAAATAATAATTGAGGAATAATAAAATACAATACTGATTATGATGAATAATGCAATAATAAAATATTTAAGTGATTATGATGCAAATTTCTTTAGTAAATGGCTAAAATATTTATTTTACTAATAAAGTCTATGCACAAACATCATAAAGTAAAAAAAGCATAACGTGTGAAATTTAATTTATTGTTCAATTATAAATTGTAACATGATTTAATTTCCAATTCAATAATAAAATTTTATAAAGTGTAATTTGTCTTATAATAATGTCGTGAATGTATATTTAAATTTCAAATTTAGAGATGGTTTTCAAAAGAGAAAGACTAACAATTAAAAATAAGATATAAAGTTTTTAATTAATCTTGACAGAAAACTAACAATTAAAAATAAGATATAAAGTTTTTAATTAATCTTGACAGAAGCAGCAGGAGCAGTCAAATACTCCCCTAATAACAAATTGATTTTTTTTTTCCTTTCAAGTGGTCCATATTAACGGTTTGCTATAGCACTGTAATGCCCATATATATATATATATACATCAAAGTAGATATCATACATGAATAATACGTTTGGTACTGAAATACATAAGTTCCTAGTAACATCGTATACATAAAAATGCCCAAAATAACCTAATACAACCACCGGCATGTTATATGTACAAAATGTTCAAGAGATAAAACTAAGAACTAGATCACTAAGGATCTCAAAAGACTTCACAACGGAAGCAAAACCAACAGCTAAGCAAGGATGGTCACACAACCTTATCCTTACCCTTCGCGGAACCTGCAGAACCTGTGATGTAAACAACAACAGTGGGGTGAGATACATCAAATCTCAGTGAGTTCCCTATCTTAAAGTCCTCTCGCCTCTACAAGGTTCTAATAAACCTAACTCAAGTCAAAAGGGAAAGGAAAATGACTTTGAGTACACACACTATACAAGTATCCACACCGGTGAGCCTGTTAACTCACACTAGTACCGAAGTACGTCCTGAGCCTGTTAGCTCAAGAATCTCACAAATCAATAACCGTACCAAGGCATCCCCTTTTCCCGTCCGCTTCTACGTCTAGAAGACGGCCCGAGTCATGGATCCTCGAAGTTACTTGGCATACGAAATGGATTCGGGAACAACGGCCTGTTAGCCGTGAACCGTCACTTCTCATGGCCTGTTAACCATCACAAGTCTCTACCCTTAGGTTCCATTCGTACTATACGCGGGAATCAAACCTGCCAAGTAATTGTGCATATGTTTCAGAGGAGGTGCTCGAGTCTCATGAAACTACACCGCAAGATAAACTGGTTATGATTACTAGACACACGCCTCGGCCTTACTTGCACGAGCGTTGTCACTATTCCATTACACACACTACATTGTTTATGGTAAGTCCTCACTCTACCTAATTCATATTTTAACATGCATATAGTCAAACATGTTTAATAATCAGAGTATAGGCAATTAGGCATCAATCACACAATAGAAAACACATAATTCAACCTATTTCACGTTACACCCATTCACGGTTCCTTCCGATTTATTTAATCGAGCAATAATAAGATATTTCTCACTACCATTAGCTAGAGGATACTCATAGCTTCACAACGATACTAAGAATACTCACATAGGATAAACGAGTCAAAAGTTATGGACATAACACGAAATGGTATCGCGAAAAGACACAATTCTGCACCCTCCTGGCCGTACACGTACTGCCCTAAGTCATACGCGTATTGCCAAGCTGGCTCACCCAGCCATACGCGTATTGCCCAAGGCCATACGCGTATGGGCAAAGACTATTTTCCTTCAAAATTCCTTTTAAAATTTCCAATACGCGTACTACCATGACTCATACGCGTAATGCCCAAAACCGTACGCGTATCATACGCAAATAGGCAGATGGCCGAGAAAAATGGGACCCCATACGCGTATTTCCCACATTCCTGCGCAGCCATACGCGTATTGCTTTGACCAATACGCGTATTGCCTTGGGTGATACGCGTATGGGCAGCGTGAAACCCAGAAAATTCCTGCAGAAAAGTTCTGCTACGGGTTGATCAAAAACAACTCCAAAATCCCATTTTTTCCAGTCAAAATACACCAAAACATGTTATAATTTTAACACCCAGTATAACACACAATCAATGATCAAATTTCAGCAGTTAGATTATGATTCTATTGTAAAATTTCTCATTTCCTGACAATATCAAAACTAACTCTAAACTCAATAAAACTCTACTCTAAAGCTTCTAGCTAGAACCCACCTGGATTACAAGATGAGGAGGTTGAAGCTGAGAGAAAAGATGAAGATTGGTTGATGATCCAAGTTCTAGAGCTCTTGTGAAATTTTTTCCTCTTCTTTTCCCTTCCTTTTCCTTCTCTTCCTTTTCTTTCTCTATGTTTCTATCTTTTTCCAAATAAGGCAAAGAAAAGAAAATATACATAGAAAATATTAATTGGCAACACTACTAATTATTCCAATTAACTCTAATGCACCAATTAATAAAATCCCAAGTTAAATAATATTAATCTTATCAAATTTCCGAGTTCGTCGGTTTACTCTAATTATTTTATCCAATAATTGCTTAGAGTACCCCGGAACCCAGTTGATCATAATAATATTATCCAAAATGTCCACAAAATTTATGGGGTATTACAAGCACTATCTCATGCTAATTCATTGGTAACTGCTAACTAACTTGCATTGCTGGAAGAATAAACTCCTCCAGTATAGGCCATGCTCGGTCTTTCTCCAAGATTGACAAAGGTTCTGACCCAGACAACAGACAATAGAAGTATATGAATGGAAGTTCTAAACAATTACCAAAACATGATCACAAGCTAAGACAAAATAAATAAATAAAGAATAAAAAAGAATTAATGGCTAGTGCATGATAGAATATACAATAACATCAAACAACTCAAATCATAATACACCAAATGTCAATTGCAAATAATAATATTCTAATAAAATAGAACTTCACAAATGCCAATGATGCTAGATAATACTGTAAGTACATTTGTAACAGAGATAACCAATGCACATGTTAAAGCTTTGGAGGTTCAATCCTACACCAGGAAAAATATCCTCTCATATTTTTGTGTGTAATACATTGACTCTGTCCCTTGATCTACCAGAGCTCTTGTGTAGACTAACTTCCCAGTATCAACAGAAGCCTCCAAAGCCTCGGCAGTGGCCACCATGCCTGCGCCCGTTCCATTGCTGCCTCTATCACCAACTGCATCAAATGAGGTTTGGCCTCCAATTTAGTATTGATTCATGTTCCAGATGTGGTTTGGCCTTGCCGATCTTAAGATGAAAAATATATTATTTGGTTATTTTCGATTTCAAGGTGTACATTTGTTAGTTTACTTAAAGCTTTAGGCATAGTCTTAGACAACATGAAAGTATCTCATAAATATCTTAGATAATCTCATAGGATAAGTTTTTTATCATCGGGCATCTCAGACTATCTCTTAAGAACATGGTGGTAAACACGGTAAATGTAAAACCCTAAAACTTACCCTATAACTTATCCTGTAACTATCTCTTCCCAGTTAATGTAAAAACCCTATAAATTCAACAATTAGAATTGAGCTTTCACAAATTTAAATGACTAACATTGAAAGGTGACTTCACTAAGTTCATTACCATGTAATTCCCAAAACCATAGCACAAAATTTTGCATTTATACCTGTATATTAACATTTGTGTCCTAACCTCTTGTATAGAGACATTTTCCTACATACTCATAGCAAAAATGGCACCACTATGCAATGTTTTGGAAGTCATGAACACGCCACTCCAGACCTAGCCAAGCAAAAAAATTAAAGAGATGTTACCTAACAATGCCAGGAGACGATTATATGGAGATAAGTGTATAAGTGGCCTACAATTAATTAATCATTTAATGGGAAGGAACACAAATCAATAAAAGCAATAAAACTTTATGCATCCATTCTCATATGCTGCAACCAGAAAATTCCTATTGCCAGTAATAGCCAGGATAGACTTCATATCTCCAGACAAATCTTCCCCTAGTACCGCCAACGGGGACATTGAATCTCATTCTTCGCGTAATCTTCACCCTTTTCCATACTGCTCTTCATAAGTTTTAAGTAGAGATTGTCATGTCTGAAACAAAACAAAACAAATTAAAACAAAAATTTAAACTATAAAACTTTTGAGATCACATTACCAAAAGAAAGAAGAAGAAATTCAGTTGGGGCATTTCATCGAAAACTTGGTATGCGACGGTAAAATAACAATCTTTCCACTATTTCAAAAGCTATAACTTGATCAGAAAATCAACAACAACAATCCATAGCACGTGAAACATCTGAAACGGAATCAGAAGCTAATCAAAATTAAAAAAATTTGGAACAAATCGAAGTTGAATCAAGCAAATAAATCGTAATCATACCTTTAAATCAAGCAAAATCATCTCCAGATGCTATTTGTTGGAGGAACTCGTGACACTCCATAAATGTTTACACTGAACAGCTATCTTCCACAAATCCTTCGTATCATCGATATCCCTAACGGCTTCAATCGGGCAAAACATAGCTTATCAGAATGCTGAAAAAACAACAGACTTAGATAAAGAAGAATGAACCAATACTGGAGTAGAGGGTAAAAGGGGACGAAGCATTAGAAGATGAAGAGTTGAGATGTTCTCATTCCAAGGTAGTTTAATAAGGTGTAGTTACTCGTGCAATTACCCGGGCAACTGTTGATATTTCAAGAAAAGTGTTGTTTCAATATCCAATAATAATAAAACATAAAATAAATAAAGAAAAAAGCTTTAATTTTTTAATTAAAAATTAGCAAAAAAAACTTATGATTGCCACATCAAATGCATTTATTGTGGGATGTATAAGAGCATGATTATCGGTGGAAAAACATTGTTTCTACACTGGTTCCAAAGTAGTCATGTCAGAGTATGATGGATAATTGAGAAAAATAGCATTGTTTGGTTTGTGACCGTCCTCTGGCTGGCCAACGTTTTTATGTGCCAGCATGGATCAAATAATTAGCATAAAATAAATATTGGGTATATTGTGAGATTTAGTGGGACCCATTTTAGAGTTTTTGATGAGTTGTATGGATATTTGGAAAATGTAGTTGGGTTGTTTAAAAAATATAGAAATGTAATATAATATAAAAAATTGTGTGGGTCCTATTTAAAGAATCAAAGTGAAGTTGATGAGTATTGATGCTCTAAGATTAGAGATAATTTGCAAAAGACTAATATGTCCCTGAAATAAGAAAAATTTTAGTTGTTAATCAAATGATTAGTTTTGGTAATTCCAGATACTATTCTTTTAATAGATAGATATTGATGATCTCAAATTTCATGATAATGTTTGACATCTATTATTTATTAATTAGACTCTATCAAGAAGGTTAAAGTAATAGCTAAGATTTTATAACAGCATAGTGGAACAATTCATGTCAAAAGTGTACTTAGAATAGATAAAAGGATACTATGTCAATCATTACATACAAAGATGTATAACGCCACGTTGAATCAAACATGACATATCCATACTAATACACGACAACAACACAAACTAAACATGTGTGTAAATTTGGATATCATAAAATAGAGTAACTCAACATCTTATGTAGATTGTTATAATCATTTTTCCTATCTATAAACCTTATTCAAATTAACATTGACAGGAAAAAAAATTGAAGCCGATAGCAAGAAAATGCTAGAGTCCGTTTTTGTTTTCATCCGCTATATGCTTAAGCAAGATTTTATTGATGTTTACTATTATTACCTTATTAAGGACAATTCTGCATAATTCTGAGAAAACACTTCTCACAACCATTCCATCAAACACATGGTGAGCATCCTCCATTCTTCTAACTTTATCATACATATCCACCGATTCATTCACCACAATGATATCTCATTTCAAATTTAGACAATTTCAACATTTTCATAATGATATCTCATTTCAACATTAGACAATTTCTAACTTTATCCTACACACCCACCGATTCATTCACCACAATGATATCGCAGCGTACCTTATTGTGTATCGAGTCTCTCTAACTAACCATAATGCATTGCAAGAGTGCACCATTAATTAATTTAAGGTAATATTTAATATCTAATCAATATGTTCTTACGTGTGTGACCCTCTAATTTCTCGTAACGTTGACAATTATATTGAATCACACTTTTAATATAATAAATAATGAGTGATATCTAATAACACATCACTGCAATCCAAGTGACAAAAATATCATGTGATATGACAAAACCTTTATGTGATAATGATTATGTATACAATTATTCTTTTCTCTCACGTATATATTAGACACGAGGGATAAACCATGTCACCATTGTCCAGTTCAATATTCGATCCTTAGACATTTATCTTGTTATGTAGGATGAGTAAATTTCATCTAGGCCATTAATTTCCCTCAATATGACTTATAGAGTACCTATCAACCATATTTACAGTCATCCTATTACGGGCCAAGTTTGAATGACAATAAAGAACTCGACTCCACATTTAGGATCCATATTGGTTTCAGGTTGAAGGGTGATATACACCATTATCACTATGAGAATAACTTATGACACTTACATAATATTTTATGTAGTATTCTAATGGCGGGTCAATTCAATACAAATATTGCTCATAATATTTACACTTACGTGAATATTTGATAAGTTTTTATCATGATCCATGAGATAAGATCAATAGTCTATCAATATAATAATATCTATGCTTTAATGTTATTTTTCTTCACAATAAAGTTTGGCTACAAATATTTTAATAATAATGTCTTTATGTTTAAAAGTGCAGGAAAGTAAAAGAGACACAAGAAATTATACTAGTCCCTCTTATCAATCAAGAGTACAGCTAGTCCTTTCATACCATGTGAAGGATTTCACTATGTTAGAGCTTTGTATGATCTCTCACAAAAACTCCCATACAATCTTATAACACATTCAAAACAAATAACCTTCCTTTTTGAAGTTGATGCTTCTTTTTTACTGATTTCCTTTGTCCTTTTCTTCCTTACCAAATTTTCAAATTTCTCAATTAGAGTATCGTATTCATTACTAGTGGATTAAAACTCATCCTCTTAGTTACTATTATAGCCTTTGATTTTAGTTTTTAAGGCAATAATTTTGGGATTTTTTTCTTGATCTTTATGCTTTTCTAGCATTTCAAGTTCTATCTCATGTTCTTAAAGATTACGGAACAATGTTGTCAAAGACATTTTGGAGAGACTTTTATTTTTTGATATATCTGTTTTCTTTGGTTGCCATGCACTTGTTAATGATCTAAGGAATTTGAAATTTAACTCATCATTTTTGAATATTTTTCCAAGTGCCATAAAATTATTTGTCAAATGTGAGAATCTGTTTTATAGAACAAAGATTGTTTCTCCTAGCTGCATTCTAAACATTGTGATATAGTGTTTAGTTTGTATCTTTTTACTGTTACCCTGCCTTCGTGTGCCACTTCTAATGTATCCCAAATTTCTTTTGTAGTTTTACAATTTGATACATGAAAGAATAGTTCATCCATACTTAATGCATATGCAAGTATATTCTTTTCCTTCTTATCATGCAACACTTTCTTCTTGTCATCATTATTCCAAGAGTCTTTCACCTTTATTTGTTCTACATTATTTATGATCGTTGTAGGAACGAATGGTCCATTTTCAATAGCATCTCATATTTCTTCTCCTTATTCTTCTAAATATAGTTGCATGCAATTTTTCTAGAACTCATATTCTTTACCAATGAAACATGGAGGTTTGTTGTTGCCACCATTTACAAAAACAGGATTAGCCGAAGCCATAATTTCCATATCGAGGAGTAAGTTACCTTAACCTGCTATGATACCAATTGTAACTACAAAGTGCAGCCTAAAAGGGATGGGGTTGAATTAGGCTTTATGAATTTTCTCATTATTTTACAAATGTTCTCATTCTTTTATTTTTCCAGAATAAAGTCCATATACTTAGGACATAAATGCCAAAAAATAAAAGTGCAAGAAAGTAAAAGAGACACAAGAAATTATACTAGTCTCACATATCATCCAAGGGTATGTCTAGTTCCTTCAGACCCCATGAAGGATTTTACTATGATAGATCTGTATTTAGCCTCACACCAAGACTCTCCTACAATCTTCTAACACATACACACCAAACCTATGGTGGACTTTAAATCAACCCAATTCAAATGAACTTTTCCAACAAACAGAAAGAACGCCACTTCCTATTTGTAAATACCTTAAGAAATCACTCACACTTTCTTTACAAACTATGTCACCACACACTTGGTGAATAATTTTACAGTAAAATGATATATTGAATACATAAAATTTTGTATACTTTTCAATATTCTCAAATATAATATTCCCTTTTCAATATATACATTAAATGCTCAACGATTTATAAAAAAATTTCTCAGATGAATAAAAATTATGCACTAAAGGTTTCTATGACGTTGTAAATGAACACTTGAAAAAACAATATAAATTGTTTGAAAAATATGATGAAAGAGGTGAATTGAAATATGAATGTTTTTTATTTAAATACATCAAAAGATGTCTCTTGAATAAGTAGCAATGTTTGAAAAATACTAATGATTGAATGTAATGGATAGGAAAATATTTCATGAACAATTGTAATGTAATGGCATCACACTGCTTCATAATTTTTCACAAAGCTTCAGGAAGTAGTCGATTGCTTATATGAATTAATTGATTGTTCTAAAGCCAAGGTTCAAAAATCTGGAAAAAAATTACATAATGCAATCGATTGTAGTGGAGGATTAATCGACCGTGGGATAAAAAATTCAAGGTAAAATGAGAGCCTACAATCAATTGCTTTAGGTGATCAATCGATTGGCACTTCTAAAATTTCAACTTTTCACATATAGTGATATACAAGAAATCGATTGCTTTTTTTTAATCAATCAATTGTTCCTCAAAGAAAATTTAAAATTTGACATTTAAAAGATGGGGCTTGAATGTATGTAGTGCATAAATGTTAGGAATCTTTTAGAAAGTGTAGTTACTTTTGTTTCGATGCATTAGGTAAAACAACATGTGTTCAAAATATATTTTAGACAACATGTGGAACAAGATGTTCCAGCATGTGTTCCAAAATCTGAGTTTGTTGCTAGGAAATTTTTTCCAGCTAAAGAGCTTGACAGAACCAGCTAAGCATGACTTGTTCAGCTAAAGTACTTGACAGGACCAGTTATACAAGAGGTTCAACATGTGAGTATGTATCATCTCGACATAAGGTTTGGGTTCTGACTATCTTCAAATGTCTTTCAGAAGAATTTTGGTGTTGACTTCTTCAGAAGATACAAAGGTTTATTTCTGGGAAGAAGTTTGTGTTGTTTATCCAAAATCTATTTGAAAAGATTTGCATTTTTTCAGTCAAAGGAGATTTGATTGGATATACCTTGAAGGAAAATTTGATCCAATATTTACCCTACAAAGAAGAATTATATAAAAGAGATTTATTTTGGGTGTTCTGGTGGAACACGATGTTCCAACTTGTGTGATGCAACACATGGTCTCTGTCAACAAACAGATGTTATTGTAGTTGTGGTGAACAAGGGTGTGTTGCAACATCATATCTCTGTCAATAGACATATGTTATTCAAGTTGTGGTGAAAAAGAGACATGCGTGGAACAAGATGTTCCAACATGTGTGCAACCTGTGGCCCTGACTAAATAGGCCAATGTTGTTTCATTTTTGGAGCAAAACTTTGGTTGATATTGTTAGACGGTGTGGCTAGTGATCGAGAGGGGGGGGGGGTGAATAGATCACCTCCTTGAAACTCAAGGATTTAAAAAAGTTTATCAGAGTCTTTCAAGTTAGCGGAAAAATTATGATCCCGAATCGACTTCCGTCTATTCTGAACCAGCTACTAGAAAACCGGACACACGAGTTTATGCTGGATTTATTAGGATGACAAAGATATATTAACACCAGATATGAATCGACTCAAATGCACTTATCATACAAAGACTGTTTCCAATGAACAAAAACACAGCAAACAATTTTGTCAAACACTTGGCGTGTATGCATTCAACGATTAACAATAATGGTGATTTTGACAAAGATTTTCGTACCACTATTGTATCTTGAAACTTTAATACACAACACACCAAACGAATCACAAAATTGTTGAAAGCGTAAAGAGATAAAGATAGAATACGATACGCAGAGATTTGGTAAGGAAGTTCCCCACTTCCGTCCTCGCGTGTGGGTACGTCTCCCTCTCAATTTCAAAATGAAATTGAGACCTGTTATATCAATAATGCTGAATTCGTTCTTTACAAGGTTACAATACAAATCCAGAAATCTAAACCCCAAGATCTTCCTATTGTATGAACCTTCACTTGATCTGAGCTTGATCAAGAATTTTCCTGCAAGAAATACAGACAATTCACCGGTTCCACGACCTGTTTGCGAAATCTCCAGATTTCCAAACCCTACGCTGCGGCTGAATCTGTTCTGCAATTGTGACTAACAAACCCTCAAGAACACACCCGTTCTTGAAGGACAAACCAAATGGTTTTTCCTCGAAACCCCCTTTGTATCTTCAACTCAGCTAGATCAATGATCGTACCTCTGAACGTTATCTCAAAGATCCCTTAATCCGAAGAACAAAAATGATTATGTGTTGATGTTCTTGAATTAACGAGATTGAGAAGATGATGAAGACAAAGTCTCTTTCAGGTTTCTAACACTGCTCTTGAAAAATCATGCACACCAAACTTGTCTTTTGCTTTGATTGCACTTTTTTTCACTCTAACCAGAATTCTGCCTCCAAACTGAACTGTCATAACACTTATATATGAAAACAGAAATGGTTAAAAGCAACAAACAGCTCTATGTATCGATACAAGAGTCGTATGCGTCGATACATAGTGAGTATAACACATGCATGAGTCGACACATGGTTGTATGCATCGATGCATACTGTACCTGTTAATTTTCAGTATGTAAAATAAATCATGCATCGATACATGATGCACATGCGTCGATACATAGCTCAATTACAAAGGAACATGTGTCGATACAAGTATCGTATGAATCGATACATACTGAAGCAAAATTATTTCAGAATGTGAAGTAAATCATGCATCGATACATGATGCGTATGCGTCGATACATACCCTAGTTACAAAGGATCATGTATCGATACAAGTGTCGTATGAATCGATACATACTGAAGCAAAACGTTTTTTTTTGTGAGTTTATCCAAGGTATGTGTCGATACAAGCCACGTATGAATCGATGCATACATAGGGAAAAACGTTTTTATGATTACAATGATGATATGAATCAATTTGCATTGTCTTTTAAATCATAGTAGGTATGAAATCATATGTATGTACAAACTAATCATGCATACAAATCTTATATCATGCATATCACACAATTTGCAATCATACAAAAACTTAAAGGCTTGCTCACAAACTCCCCCTTTTTGATGATGGCAAATTTGCAAGATGTGATAGAGCACTCCCCCTGAGTTTGTGCATGGCTGTCAACATCTTGTTGTCTTTCTTCTCCCCCTTTGTCAACATCAAAAAGAAGAGATAGACAGTCTGGTGAAATAGTCCCAAAGCTTAGACAACAAAATTGATGTAACAATAGACAGCAATATTGATATAGAAGCTCACAATCACCAAGAATGAAGCTTAACATAACAGAATCATTCACAGAGAATGATAAGACAGGGAAAGACTAACACAAGTAAACAGAACTAAAAGAAATAAGCATTAAAATTTTAAGAAAGTACTTGGAGTTTACATAAGCAGAACCAAAACAAATGAAGTTTGAACAATGTAGCAAGGAAACTGAAACAACATGATGATGAAATGAAATGTAATGAAATGACATGATGCTAGCCTAAAAAGGGTTATGGCCTCCACAGGACTCCTCATCCTCTCTATCAGGATCTCTGAAGCTTGGTGGAGGCGGCGGAGGAGGCATCTCATCAGGATTATGGCCCATGAAATTGTATCGCCGGAACCGGTTCTGAACTTCAACACTTCTGAATCTGTCCATGATACCAGGATGTGCACGACAATCGTCCATAAAACCAGACATTTCATTGTAAAAGACTTGATGCCATTTAACCAATTCCGTGTGCCAAGCATGCTGATTATGATACATCCTTGTGTGTTCATCATGCCACTCACGATGCTCCTTATGCCACTCATTTTGCTGCACATGCCAAGCAAGCGCCTGTTCATGACGGGCTTGATTTGCAAGCTCCATTTGCTGAAACATTTGAGTCAAGTACTCAGGGGCAGTTGAAGAAGAGGCAGCGCCAGAGAACGGAGGAACACGTGGACCTGGTTCATAATTTGTTGGAGACCACCTTTGTGGCACCCAATCACCCCAGCCAGCATTAGCATCTGCTTCAGGCTGATTCTCGTCATTGGCCTCATGCATTTCTTCATCCAGTTGGTCTTCAGGCACAAACACTTGTTCAGATGGCACATCAAAATTGTACACCCTTGTTTTGGATCCTCTGTCCAGAAAATAAAAACATTGATGCTCCTTGTCCCACCGGTATCCCATATGAGATAAAGTAGCAGTGTTGAACTCTTGGGCGGAAGAGGAAGATGTAAGGGGTACTAAAGGGATGGTTACATTCCAGTATTTGATGATTCGCATAATTTGGGCAGTATATCCAAGTGTGATATTCTTCATACTGTTACGCATAAGAAACATGCGTTTCACAAAGTAGTTTGGCCAATTAAGTGGGACCTTTTTGTGAAGAAGGTACACAAGATGAATGTCTGATCGATCCAACCTAGAATGACCACCAGACTTTGGACGCAAGATGTGCGAGACAATCCAGTGAAGTATTCTAGGTATGCTTGTAATCATACCAGAAGTGATGGGTTCATCCTCTCCGAGAGGTCTATCCAATTTGGAAATAGATGCAACATAGTCCCTTATTTTAAACTCCGTATCATAACTTTGGTCATGCCATTTTTTCAGTCCAGGCACCCCAAGCGGAATTTGAAACACTTTCTCCCAATCAGTGGCTTCAAAAGTGTAAGTTTTGGTGCCAATTGAGCATCTGAACATATAGCCTCTACCAGTTTGCAGACCAGCATAAAATATACGAATAAAATCCTCATGATAGGCATCATTTATGGCCAAAAATGTACCAAGGGTTTGTGCCTTCAATAAATCAACGACATCGTTGAGATGGAGGGCAGATGCATCAGTTTTATCAAAGACATGAGGTTTCATAACTAACCTTGTCTTGAAAGAGGTCTCAAACTCCTCAGCGATGGCAGGATGAAGAAGAGTGAGAGCACTGGGAGGGATTTCTGGAGGTTGTGGAGACTGACCAGACGTCCCAATGGGTTCCTTTCCTTTTCCTCTTTGTCTAGCCGGTATAATTCTGGGAGGCATGGTGATGAATTGTAGAGGGGTTAAGATGTGAATTAGGGTTTTGGAGATGAAGATGTTTGAGAAGGTTAGGGTTAGCCGTGTGGGTATGAGAGGAGAAGAGAGGTTAGAGTGAATTATCCCTTTAAAATTAGCTGATGTGTCGATCCACAACTGATTTGAACATGCATTTATTGTAAAAGAAACAGTATGTATCGATACAAAGGGTATGGATCGATTCATATCGCGAAATTTTTGTTTTTGAAAGTGTCCTATGTGTCGACACAAAGCACGGATGCATCGACACATACTGAAACAAGTTTTAAAAAATTGAAAATGAAAAGACATGAATCGACACATATCACGAATGTATCGATCGGAAACTCTAATGTGTCGACACATGTTCTTGTTATATCGATACATACTTGATGCTAAAACATGTTTTAACTGATTTGTGACTACCTGTTGAGTTAGAAACCTGTGAACAGCTCTTGAGTCAATGCAGTATAGATGATGTCATGATAATGATGCTCAAGTACAATTCATGAATCAAACGTTAATGTTCAAACAACATATGCAATGAAATACATATAAACGATCTTAACGAATTTGTTCTACCATACACTAATCACAAAGTTCCAAAGAGATTTTAGAAAGGAATGATATTACCTCTGTTGATGAAACCTTATGGAGTCTGAGTGATGTCTAAAAACAAAGCTTAACAGCCAAAGTGAGATATATATAAATAAGGACCAACATGCTTAAGACATCGATGAGGAGAGATCTAAAATCCCTAATTCACGACGAATGTTGAAGAACGGTTCCGTTGCTAATGGTTTAGTAAAAATGTCAGCAAGTTGGTTTTTAGTATCAACATGCTCAAATACAACGTCCTCTTTTTCAACATGATCGCGAAGAAAGTGATGCCTAATCTCTATGTGTTTAGTGCGTGAGTGTAAAACAGGATTCTTAGTAAGATTTATAGCACTGGTGTTGTCACACTTTATTGGAATGCGTTTGAGTTGAATATCGAAATCTTGTAGTTGTTGCTTCAGTAACAAGATCTGAGCGCAACAGCTACCGGCTGCAACGTACTCAGCCTCAGCAGTTGACAATGCGACAGACACCTGTTTCTTGCTATGCCAACTGACCAAAGAGTTTGAAAATAAGTGACATGTACCACTAGTACTTTTCCTATCTGATTTGCAGCCAGCAAAATCAGAATCGGAGTAACCTACTAAGCTACAATCGCTTCCTTTTGAATACCAGAGCCCATACTTAGATGTTCCATGAAGATATCTAAATATGCGCTTGACAGCTTTCAAGTGTGACTCTTTAGGATTCGATTGATATCGTGCACACATGCAGACACTAAACATGATGTCAGGTCTAGACGCAGTAAGATACAAGAGAGACCCAATCATACCTCTATACTGTTTGACATCTACACTCTTACCGTGTTCATCTTTATCTAGATTTCCGTTGGTAGGCATAGGTGTGTCTATTAATTTTGAGTCGTTCATTCCAAAGCGCTTGAGCAGCTCTCTGCAGTATTTTGTTTGACTCACAGCTGTATCCTCATCAAGCTGCTTTATTTGGAGACCGAGGAAGAAATTAAGCTCCCCCATAAGACTCATTTCAAATTCACCCTGCATAACTTTTGAAAACTCTTCGACCAAGTGTATGTTAGTTGAACCAAAAATTATATCGTCTACATAAACTTGAACTAAAAGAATGTGTTTTCCCTTGTGTTTAATGAAGAGGGTGGTATCCACTTTACCTCTTGAATATCCATGATCAAGTAGAAATTTGCTAAGTCTTTCATACCAAACCCGAGGGGCTTGCTTAAGACCGTACAAAGCTCGTTTTAATTTGTAAACATAATCTGGATATTCAGCATTCTCAAAACCAGGAGGTTGTGAGACGTATACCTCTTCATTTAGGACACCATTTAGAAACGCACTCTTTACGTCCATTTGGTAAAGCTTAAAATCTCTAGAACACACATAAGCAAGCAAGAGACGTATAGCTTCGAGGCGAGCAACTGGAGCATAAGTTTCCTCATAGTCTATGCCCTCCTCTTGGTTATACCCTTGTGCCACTAAACGTGCCTTATTCCTAGTTATCACTCCGTTTTCATCAAGCTTATTTCTAAAAACCCATTTAGTACCTATGATATGATGATCTCGCGGACGAGGAACAAGTTCCCAAACGTCATTTCTTTTAAATTGATTAAGCTCTTCTTGCATGGCCATTAGCCAAAATTCATCAATCAAGGCCTCTTTGGCATTTTTAGGTTCTACTTGTGAAACAAAAGCGAAGTGAGAGCAGAAATTACTTATCCTAGAACGAGTCATGACTCCCTTTGAAATGTCTCCCAAGATGTTGTCAATAGGATGATCTTTTGAAGATCTCCAAGTTGGTGGAAGGACATTCACTTCAGTTTGTCCTTCTTCCTTATCTTTGACATGACTGGTATCTTCCTCCTCCTCATTGTCTTCTGTTTTGGACTGATAAGTTTCCGAAACAACTTCTTTGAGTATGTCTTCTGTAGATATACCTGTGTCATTAAAAGAAATACCTTTTCTGACATTTTTCGGATAAGACTCATCAAAAGAGACATGAACAGATTCTTCAACGGAAAGTAAACGCTTATTATACACTCTATATGCTTTACTTGATTGTGAATAACCAAGAAAAATACCTTCATCCGCTTTTGCATCAAACTTCCCAAGTTTTTCCTTACCATTATTCAAAACAAAACACTTACAACCGAATACGTGAAGATGTGATAAGTTTGGCTTTCTTCCTTTTAAAAGCTCATAAGGGGTTTTATTTAAAATAGGGCGAATTAGAATCCTGTTTAGAACATAACAGGCTGTGCTAACTGCATCAGCCCAAAAATATTTTGGCAATCCACCTTCATTTAGCATTGTTCTTGCCAGCTCTTCTAAAACGCGATTTTTGCGCTCCACAACGCCATTCTGTTGTGGAGTTCGAGGAGCTGAAAAGTTATGCTCAATACCATACTTATCACAGTACTTATCAAAGAGATAGTTTTGAAATTCTCCTCCATGATCGCTTCGAATTGTAACTATTTTAGAATTCATTTTATTTTGGGACAGTTTTGCAAAACTCTTAAAAGCGGAAAACGTTTCATCTTTGCTATGAAGGAATATAGTCCAAGTAAATCTAGAATAGTCATCAACGATTACTAAACCATAATAGTTTCCGCCTAGACTCTTTGTCCTAGAAGGTCCAAAGAGATCCATATGGAGAAGCTCAAGGGGTCGTGAAGTTGAAATTACATTTTTGGATTTAAAAGATACCCTTGTTTGCTTTCCCATTTGGCACGCGTCACATAGATGGTCTTTTGAAAATTTTATCTTTGGAAGACCGACTACTAGATCCTTAGATACAACCTTATTAAGCAAATCGAAATTAACATGCGCTAAGCGTCTGTGCCAAAGCCAAGAATCATCATTCAAGGCAACTAGACACTTAGAGCTTGTTAAAGGTACATCAAAAAGATCAAGCATATAGATATTGTTTACTCTTACACCCTTAAACACAATATTCTGTTCAGTATGTTCAATTGTGCAGCAAGTTTTTGTGAAAGAAACCTTGTAACCCTTGTCGCACAATTGACTAATACTTAACAAATTGTGTTTAAGCCCCTCAACTAGATGGACATCAGAAATAGTAGTGGTAGAGGGATTACCTACACTACCTTTGCCAAGTATAGCTCCTTTGTTATTGTCTCCATAAGTAACATATCCCTTCTTCTTTGCTTTGAAGTCTATAAAAAGCGATATGTCACCCGTCATGTGCCTTGAGCACCCGCTGTCTAGAAACCATCTTTTATCTACGGATGCAAGACACTCATCCTACAATATCAAAAGAGAGAAACAGGTACCCAATTTTCATTGGGTCCATGTGGGTAAGTTGTAAGATGGTTGCCTTTAGGCCTCCATTGATAAATGCCTTTAGGAACAAGAAATCTCCTAAACTTGCATTTTTCAATGGTATGACCAGTATGACAACAATAGTGACATAAGCCACGATGATGTATTTGTTTATTTTTGATCATTAAACCCTTTGGAATAAAGGAGTATTTTGCATATGGTGGATTTAATGACTTCTTAAACAACCTAGAATCAACGGCGTAAGTCACCTTGGGTTGTAAAGCTTTTTCCAATTTGACTTTAAGAGTTTTAACCTCTTGTTGCCAAATATGACAAGCTTCACAATACCTAACTTTACTACATCCGTTAACATTAATATCTTTTGAATTTTCTGCAATACTAGCTTTCAAGCTTTCTAAATCTTTTTCAGCTTTGTATACTTTACCTTCCAAGAATGAAAAAATTTGTTTATCGGAAGATAATCTTTTGAAAGCATCTACAGCTTCGTTATGCAGTTTTTCAAAAGCGATTTTCAGTTCAGAAAAAGACATAGAGGAGACATTACTATAGTAGGCTTGTCTTACTTTCTTATCGTTGATTTTCTTCTTGTGGTAGGACTGATTTTTGGTGTGAGCCATAAGACACAGATTTGCTGTCTCATCACTATCATTTGAACTTTGTGAGCTTGATGAGTCACTATCGCTTTCCCATGCTATGTAAGCTCTTCTTTGTTTATTTGACCTTCTTGGTTGAGCTTTTCCTTTGTCCTTTTTCTTCATAGGGCATTCTGTTTTATAATGTCCAGATTTACCACAATTAAAACACGATCCTTTTACTCTATGCTTCTTATTCTCTTCCTGTTTTGACTCTACAGATTGTCTTCGAAACTTAATGAGATTTTTGTCGGAATGCTGGATTCCATTCTTTCGAATGAATCTATTATATCTCTTAACAAAAAGTCCCATTTCTTCATCACCCGAATCTTCGTCACTACTTGAATCATTGTCGCTTTGCTCTTTTTGTGAGGACTTTGAGTTAGAGGCCACAAGAGCTATTGGCTTCTTCTCACTCTCTTTGTCTTTATTCTTTTCCTTTTTACTCTTTTTCTCAAATATTTCGAGACTTTCCAGTTCTTGCTGATGTTCTTCCAGCTTGCCGAATAAAGTTGTAATAGTAAGCGTCGTGAGGTCGTTGGCTTCCTTAATAGCTGTTACTTTAGGTTGCCATTCCCTGCTAAGACACCTCAGAATTTTATTAGTGGCTATTTCATTGGAAACAGGTTTTCCAAGTGCATTCAACCGATTTATGAGATGAACGAATCTCTTTTGCATGTCAGAGATAGATTCTCCTTGTTTCATGCGAAAGAGCTCGAACTCTTGATTAAGTGTGTTAATACGGGACTGTTTTACTTCAGTAGTACCCTCATGGGCAATTTCTAAAGCATCCCACATTTCTTTAGCTGTCGAGCAATGGGATACCCGATAATACTCATCAGCACTAAGTGCTGAAATTAGCATATTTCGAGCTCTCCAATCACTCGACCACTTTTTCTCATCTTTCTCATCGTAATCATCTTCTGGTTTAGGAACTATGGCGCCAGCCTCATTTCTCATAGTAATTTGAAAAGGACCATTTTGAATGGCAGCCCACACATTCCTATCCACAGAATTTATATGAACTCGCATGCAGTCTTTCCAGTAGCCATAATTTTCACCGTTGAAAACAGGCGCTCTATTATACGCCCCCTTTGGTTCAGAATCCATATCGTTACAAGCAGCCACAAAGCACCAGCTAACCAGGCTCTGATACCACTTGTTAGACGGTGTGGCTAGTGATCGAGAGGGGGGGGGGGGTGAATAGATCACCTCCTTGAAACTCAAGGATTTAAAAAAGTTTATCAGAGTCTTTCAAGTTAGCGGAAAAATTATGATCCCGAATCGACTTCCGTCTATTCTGAACCAGCTACTAGAAAACCGGACACACGAGTTTATGCTGGATTTATTAGGATGACAAAGATATATTAACACCAGATATGAATCGACTCAAATGCACTTATCATACAAAGACTGTTTCCAATGAACAAAAACACAGCAAACAATTTTGTCAAACACTTGGCGTGTATGCATTCAACGATTAACAATAATGGTGATTTTGACAAAGATTTTCGTACCACTATTGTATCTTGAAACTTTAATACGCAACACACCAAACGAATCACAAAATTGTTGAAAGCGTAAAGAGATAAAGATAGAATACGATACGCAGAGATTTGGTAAGGAAGTTCCCCACTTTCGTCCTCGCGTGTGGGTACGTCTCCCTCTCAATTTCAAAATGAAATTGAGACCTGTTATATCAATAATGCTGAATTCGTTCTTTACAAGGTTACAATACAAATCCAGAAATCTAAACCCCAAGATCTTCCTATTGTATGAACCTTCACTTGATCTGAGCTTGATCAAGAATTTTCCTGCAAGAAATACAGACAATTCACCAGTTCCACGACCTGTTTGCGAAATCTCCAGATTTCCAAACCCTACGCTGCGGCTGAATCTGTTCTGCAATTGTGACTAACAAACCCTCAAGAACACACCCGTTCTTGAAGGACAAACCAAATGGTTTTTCCTCGAAACCCCCTTTGTATCTTCAACTCAGCTAGATCAATGATCGTACCTCTGAACGTTATCTCAAAGATCCCTTAATCCGAAGAACAAAAATGATTATGTGTTGATGTTCTTGAATTAACGAGATTGAGAAGATGATGAAGACAAAGTCTCTTTCAGGTTTCTAACACTGCTCTTGAAAAATCATGCACACCAAACTTGACTTTTGCTTTGATTGCACTTTTTTTCACTCTAACCAGAATTCTGCCTCCAAACTGAACTGTCATAACACTTATATATGAAAACAGAAACGGTTAAAAGCAACAAACAGCTCTATGTATCGATACAAGAGTCGTATGCGTCGATACATAGTGAGTATAACACATGCATGAGTCGACACATGGTTGTATGCATCGATGCATGCTGTACCTGTTAATTTTCAGTATGTAAAATAAATCATGCATCGATACATGATGCACATGCGTCGATACATAGCTCAATTACAAAGGAACATGTGTCGATACAAGTATCGTATGAATCGATACATACTGAAGCAAAATTATTTCAGAATGTGAAGTAAATCATGCATCGATACATGATGCGTATGCGTCGATACATACCCTAGTTACAAAGGATCATGTATCGATACAAGTGTCGTATGAATCGATACATACTGAAGCAAAATGGTTTTTTTTGTGAGTTTATCCAAGGTATGTGTCGATACAAGCCACGTATGAATCGATGCATACATAGGGAAAAACGTTTTTATGATTACAATGATGATATGAATCAATTTGCATTGTCTTTTAAATCATAGTAGGTATGAAATCATATGTATGTACAAACTAATCATGCATACAAATCTTATATCATGCATATCACACAATTTGCAATCATACAAAAACTTAAAGGCTTGCTCACAGATATTCAATCTAATTTGTTGCTTTTTTTAGCAATGTGTTTGTGTGATTTGTTTGACAATTGTGAAGATAAAATCATATTTAAATGGAGATTGAATTTTGAATTTGAATTAAAATCAAATCATATCTTTTGTTGGAGATTTTTATAGAACAAATCATATCCAACAACATCTGCATTTATTCTGGACGAACTCAAATCAAATACCCATTGGAAAAAGCCCAGAAGAAGCATTGTTATTTGAGGAAACTCAAACATAGAGTTTGAGGTGTGCATGTTTTGAAGACTCTTTATGTTAGGGTTGATATTTTTTCACTCATTGTTTGAGTTATTGTTGTGCACCACTCTACCTTCTCCATTCATATCATAAGGCATAGAGGTTGGTTTCCTTGTTGAGTTGTGATGCTTTGTTCCAAGATATGTATTCTATAAGCTTGAGAACAAAGTGTTTTTGTTTCTTGTATTCCTCGCTAATGTTGTATTAGTGTTGGATCTATTTGTGTACACTACTCTATGTTTCAATAACTATGCAGAGTTGTTGGTTTGTCTTAGTTTAGTTGTAAATTTGACCATCAATGGAGTTATTATTGAAGCTGATCACTGGGGTTAGTGTTCGAGAGAAAGTGAGAAGGTTTCTCATATTTAAGGGGAATCATAAATAGAAAGTCGCAGAATTAGGAAAAAGCATTGAATAACATGGGGTTGATGTTCCTATAAGACTAATTGTACTAATTCGAAGTAGTGAATTTCCTTTTTTTGGGTAGATTTCCCCCCAGACGTAGGTGTGGTTTCATCGAACTCGGTTACCAATCTCTTGTGTTCTTTATTGCTTTTTTGCTTCATCATCTTATATAAGCTAAACTATTTTCTATTGGTATTTTAAACTAGTTTTTATTCTAGTATACAATGTCCTAGATATCGTGTCTAACATCTGTCCCTAGAATCTATTATCTATCATAAACTAATTGTTCACGTTGTCCCAAACATCTGGTCCAACATCTATCCTCCTGAAAACAAAATTTCATCATGTTTTTGATGAAAAATCTTTGAGCACATAAATATTATATATAAACAAAATGCTTATTGTACCTTAACACGTGATCCAAACACTTGATTTCCATAATATCCAAAGCTTATGAAATCTTGATACTTGATTCCAAATTTTTTTCCTTGATATTTCTTCTATGATAAACTTTTGTCTTCATCAGAATTAAGCTAAGATATATGATGAACATATTCTTCACAAGAAGAACAAAGTGAATGTGGAAGAAGAGGACATTTCAAAAGTGAATGCCTTACACTTCTATAGAAGAATAAAGTCAATAGCAAGAATGACAAAAGGCCAAAGAAAGCATGTGTGGCATGACAAGATAATGGGATAAGTTCATCTTCAGATGAAGAACAAGCAAACATGGCATTAACACTTTCACACCATTCTGATGATGAAGAATATGAGGTTAGTGATTTTGAAATTAATGATAAACCTTCATACGATAAATTACAAAATGCTTCCATGAATTACATGAGGAATGCTTGAATCTTTCTAGAAAATATTCAAAGAAAAAGAAAATTATTTTTTCTCTAGAAAGTAAGGTTTTTATGACATTGTATATGAACACTTGAAAAAACACAATATGTATTGTTTGAAAAATATGATGAAAGAGATTAATTGAATTCTGAATAATTTTTATTTAAATACATCACAAGATGGCTATTGAATGAGTAGAAATGTTTGAAAATATTCATGATTGAATGCAATGGTTAGGAAAATCTTCCATGTACAGTTGTAATGTAAAGACATCATACTGCTTCATAATGTTTCACAAAGTTTCAAGAAGCAATCAATTGCTTATATGGACTAATCGATTGTTCTAAAGCCAACATTAAAAAATTTGGAAAAAAATTACACAGTGCAATCGATTGTGGTGGAGGATCAATCGACTGTGGGAACAAAAATTTAAGGTAAAATGAGACCCTACAATCGATTTCTTTAGGGGATCAATCGATTGACACTTCTAAAATTTCAACATTTCATAAATAGTGATATACGAGAAATCGATTGCTTTTTTTGATCAACCGATTGTTCCTCAAAGAAAATTGAAAATTTGAAATGTATTTTAGGAATTGTAGTTCGTATTGTTTGGCTGCATTAGGTAAAATAACATATGTGCAAAATGTATTTTAGGCAACATGTGGAACAAGACGTTCCAGCATATGTTCCAACATCTGAGTTTGTTTCTAAGAAGAGTTGTTTAACTAAAGTACTTGACATAACCAGTTAAGCAAGACTTGTTCAGCTAAAGTGCTTGATAGAACCAGTTACACATGAGGCTTAACATATAAGTATGTATCATCTCGGCATAAAGTTTGGGTTTTGACTATTTTTAGATGTCTTTCAGAAGAGTTGTAATGTTGACTTCTTCAGAAGATGCAGAGGTTTGTATTTTGTAAGAAGTTTCTATTGTTAATTAAAATCTATTTAAAATGATTTACATTTATTTTAGTTAAAGAAGATTTTATTGGATGTACCTTGAAGGAAGATTTGGTCCAATATTTACTCTACAAAGAAGACTTATATGGAAGAGGGTTATTTTGGATATTCTGGCGGAACACGATGTTCCAACTTGTGTGCTGCAACATCCAGTCTATCTTAGCAGATAAATGTCATTGCAGTTGTGGTGAAGAAGGGTGTGTTCCAACATCTGGTCTCTGTCAACAAACAAATGTTATTGTGGTTGTGGTGAAGAAGAGACACACGTGGAACACGATGTTCCAACATGTGTTCAACATCTAGACCTGAATTAACAGGCAAATATTGTTACATTTTTAGATCAAAATTCTGGTTGAGATTCGATCAGATTTGTTGCTATTTTTTAGCAACGCGTTTGTGTGATTTAGTTTACAGCTCTGAAGATCAAATCAAATTTTAATGGAGATTTAATTTTGAATTTGAATTAAAAACAAATCATATCTTTCGTTGGATATTTTTATGTAACAAATCATATATAACCATGTATGTATTTATTCTGGACGAAATCAAATCAAACACCGATTGGAAAAAGCCCAGAAGAAGCATTGTTATTTAAGGAAACTCTAACCTAGAGTTTGAGGTGTGCATGTTTTGAAGACTCTTTGTGTTTAGGTTTCTATTTTTAAGTCTTTGTTTGATTTATTATAGTGCACCTCTCTAGCGCCTCCATTCATATCTTAAGGAATAGAGGTTGGTTTCCTTATTGAGTTGTAAAGCTTTATTCCAAGATATTAATTATTCTATATGCTTGAGAACAAAGCATTTTTTTTGTATTCCACACTAATTTTGTATTAATGTTGGATCTATTAGTGTAAACCACTCTATGTTTCACTAAATTTGCATAATTATTGGGTTGTCTTAGTTGAGTTGTAAATTCAACAATCAATAGAGTTGTTATTGAAGTTGATCACTAAGGTTTAGTGATTGAGAGAAAGTGAGAGGGGTTCTCATATTTAGGGGGTGTCCTAAATAGAATGCCACTAGGATTAGGAAGAGTCATTGATCATCTTAGGTTTGATGTTCCTATAAAACTTATTTTACTAATTTGAAGTAGTGAATTTCCTTTCTTGTGTAGAGTTCCCCCCAGACATAGGTGTGGTTTCACTAAACTAGATTGCCAATCAGTTGTGTTCTTTATTGCTTTTTTGACTCATTAACTTGTATAAGATAAAATGTTTTCTCCTTGGTAATTTAAACTAGTTTTTATTTAGGTATATAATATCCTAGACATCGTGTTTTAAATTTGTCACCAGAATTTGTTATCTGTCATAAACCAGTTGTTCACGTTGTCCCAGACATCTGGCCCAACATCTGTCCTCTTGAGAACAAAATTTCAATTGGCATCAGAGCAGGCACCATATTCTATTTTGGTGAATTCCAGGGTTCTTATCCTATTCAAGACGGATAATTTTAATGAAGGATGAGCATTTCATTAACTAAAGATTTTTTTATGTTGTCAAGAATTCTCCCAAGATTGTCAACAGTTATGGAGATTGTGTAGACCAAGTTGAACGTAATTTTAAAGAAAAATTAGTCTAGATAAGATTTTTGGTAAAGTAATGAGAAAACTTGACAAGAGATATGGGAATAATGTATCTACCTATGTCAAGAACATTCAGCCTAAAGAAAAGAATGGTTAAAGACAAAATCTCAACTACTCCTGCAGGTACAAACGGATCCAATGTCTTAATTGCAAAGATTTTGGACAAATTCAAGTTGAATGCTCATGTGTTTAAAGGAAACAAAGAAGAATCTTCAATGTATATAATGATGAAGAAGGTGAATCTTACCATGCAAACAATGTTGTTACCTTTAAAGACATGAAAAAGGTTATACGTACTAGTGAGCCATCAAAGTCAAAGTCTATTACTCTTATTCAGGAAGTAGATTCCATAATGTCAGGTCACATATCTCATCATCTGGTTAAACATGATTACAAGTACTTTAATTGTGTCTCCTCCATTCCATTGTACTAATATAAGTTGTATGTTAGTAAACCACACCATCAACATATGCATCCTTAGTAGAATGAGAAATTTCAAAGGCATCATTAACAAGTTTGGATTATAAAGCTTAGTATTCTTGTTCATATTACTTGTTCCTCCCACAAGATAGTCTCTTATGAAGATTGGTATCTTAAAAGTAGTTGCATTAGATATTTGATAAAGAGAAAGAAACTTTGCTACACCTTGTGATAACCATAAGAGAAATAAATTTTTAATGAAGAAGATGGTAGTTGCAACTGTAGAGCTGAATGTTGAAGATCATGTTTTAGACATCATAGAAGACATGTTAGAAAATGAAACTAAGCTATGGTACATAAATCTTGGAGGGGTTTTGCAGAGAAAACTGTCATATATGTACTTATCTAAAAATTGAAGAAGGAAATTGTTATGGAGTTTGTCATCTTAAGAAGCAAACCAAGATGTCATACAATATGTTTCAACATCTTTCTCTTGCTTAAGAATTACCACTTATGGACTTTACGAGACTCAAGTAAGGAATTTTCATTGAAGGGAAGGCTGATGGTTAGGCTGGAGGTCCTCCCACCTTTGAACACCCAATAATGGTTCGAAAGAAGAAGCTAAAGAAGAATAGTGATAATGGAAAAATTCTTCCTATTGGAGTTCCCTATCATATTTCTAGAGTTTTGATTAATAAAAAACATGATATTGTGTTTGGTGAAGTTGATATTAGTGTTCCAATGAGTCAATTATGAAGGTTGAAGAAACACAAGAAAAAAGGCTTTGAATTGGGTTTCAAATATGATAGATTTTTGCAACCCCGAACAAAATCTTAAAACAATAAAAACAATGATAAAGTACTCGAGGATTTTTATCCTGGTTCACCGTTAACAAGGATACCTCTAGTCCACCCACCTGAGTGATTTTTCCTTAGAAAAAAACTTAATCTAATAATCAAACTTATTACAAAAGCAATGACAATCAATCACTGATTTCTTAAGAATTCTGACCCAACTGGTTCCCTAAGAAATCAGACGGTCACAAACTCCTTAAGATCCTAACCTATCCGGTCGCTTAAGAAGATTTAATCTTCAATAACTACCTGTTATTGACTTCTCAAGAACCTGACCTATCTGGTCACTTGAGAAGATTTAATCCTCAATAACTACCTGTTATTGACTTCTTAAGAGCCTGACCAACCAAGTCGCTTGAGGATTACAATGAGAGTTGTAATATCAAGTTGTGTTTATAAGATGCTTCAGATAAGCAGATACACAAGTTTACAATGAAGTATTACACTTAACAATAATATTCAATGAGATGTTGTTCTAAGTGTATAAGTGTGAGAAATGTTAGAACAAGATTTGTTCATGACATATATTCCTTGGGTTTTGATGATAAAAAGTATTAAAAGAACAATGGTGTTATCTAATGTGTGTTCAAGTATGCAGGTTCTTATACTTAAAGGTATGTTCAGAATCTGATATAAAGACACACTTTAGAGAAGCTGAGTTACATGCTTTTGATGATACAGAATATAAAGAAGACTTACTAAGTGATGTTTGACATAGACTCTAAAGCTGAAGGCCTCATTATCAGAAGAAACAACATATTGTCTCTACACTTGGCGATTGTATTGGCTTCTTGTGATCGTTAAAAAGTAGTAGCAAAGTTGAAGTTGTATGTACTGCAAAAAGCGAGTTGTAACGTCAAATCAGTTAGTCAGCTAGAGTCTAAGTTCACAAGGCTTAAGAATAATTGACATGTTTTATGGATAACCACTCTTAACGTCTCTATAGTACAGGATCTCTTTGAAGACGCAATGGTTAAACATGTTACACAATGGATCAAGATCCTTTGGTGTATCTATCTTCAACGACTCTTGTACTATGGAGAAAACAAAGACATTTGATTAAGTTATCTCTTCCAACGACTAGTCTTCTACAAACTGCTATATAAGTAGCTGGATGTTTATTTTGGATCTTAAACAAGGAATAAGAAGGAGCAAAAATGCAAAAGAAGATAGAGGTGTTCAAAGCCTCTATCTGAATAAAGAAATAATACGATTAACAATGAGCAACACTACTAAATATCCAGAATATCCTGTTATTTGTTGTAAATTGTAAACAGCCTTAAGGTTTCCTAAACATTGAATATCCTGGATATCTTAAGTGCTTAAGGTCTTTGTTAAGGTGATTACCCTGTTCTCTATTCTATTGTACATGTTGTTCAGTAGTTTAGATCAAAATCTCTTGCTATGTGCTTGAGCATCAAAGTCTCCAGTTGAAAAGCTTGAGCCAAGTAAGTCTCTTTCTATGTGCTTGAGCATTGAAAGTCTTGATGTGTGTTGATTAAGCAAGGAAGCCTTGGACAGTGCGTCTGAGCAAAAGTCTTGAACCAGGTGGGTTTAAGCAAGGGAAGTTTTGGTTTGAAAATTTGACCAAAAAAGCCTTGGACAATGCGTCTGAGCAGAAGTCTTGAACCAGGTGGGTTTAAGCAAGGGAAGTCTTAAGATTTGAGGATCTAAGTAGAGAAGTCTTGATCAGGTGCTGATTGAGCAAAGAATCTTAGATTGTAGGTCTGAGCTGTAAAAGTCTTATGCTTAAGTGCATAAGCAGTTGTAATCATGAGTTGATTATAGTGGAAAATATCTTCCAAGGCAAGGGGACTGGAGTACTCTCGGTTGGAGAGGAACCAGGATAAATCTGAGGTGTTCATGGTTGTGTTTACTCTACTTCTGATATATTATTCTGCTGCATTTATGATCAGATTCTGAACTAGTGTTTAGAATCTGAACTCCGTTCAGAAGCAGAAATGTTTCTAGTAAACATAATTCAACCCCCCTTCTTGTGTATTTTCCCACCTTTAATTGGCATCAAAGCTTGGTCTGTGCATAACACTTTACAGTGGTTCATACAAAAATCTTGTGGGAAAGTAAATTTTCCATCTTTGTATGGAAAGAAGGGTGGCAAAAAGATGAAGGAATCTATTGAAAGCAACTAGTCTCTCTCTCAATGGTGTTATCCATGTGAAAAAGATAGTTCAATATGCTGGCTCCTGAACAAGTCAGAAATACTTCATCAAAACAGACTGAAGATCTAGAACCAGAAATTCTATCCAGGTAAGTCCTGTTAATTACTTTTATTCAAGTGTAACTTTTCTGTATAAGATATTTCAGCATGTATATTCTTCATGCTCAGATATCTTGGAAGAAATTTACTTAAGAACTTTTGGACAGGTGAATTGGGTATTCTCACCATATATGACAATATCTATGTCATGTTGAAATAAATAATTATTTTTTAAAACTCTTTTGAAGAAAGCTCTCTTACTATTGCTTAGAACAATATGATATATTGTATGGTCTTCACTGAATTGATACAACTAGTAATTCTCCTAAGAATTATTCAGTTGAAAAAGAATTTTGTACAAAGTAATATATGCTTGTTTTTGAATGGAGAATATGATTCTGATATATGTCAGAAATTGTCTTAATCAAAGCCTTTGGCAGCAAAAATTTTGATATAAGATAATCTCTGAAAATATTTGTGGATCAAAAACTTGCATAAATAATTCCTTGTTTCTCACATGCACAAAGAGTAAAAAATTTCTTGTGACACCTGTATCACTTTTACACTTGTCTGAAATGTCTTCAGCACGCTTGAAATTATTGGTGACTTGAATTTGAAAGGAATCAAATTTGTTTTAAATATTTGTATGTTTAAATTCTCTTTTATGTCATTTAATTCTCCCAACACATTTTCAACACACACAACCTTTATCACCGTCTATTTTGTGCTCTAACTATAAACCCTAGAAAACCTTTTAAACCTCCTACATGGCATATTTTTTAACCAACCCTATGAAAATGAATTCCATGAAAACCCTTAAGATCAAACCGAAGACTGTTCCACTCGACCAACATGATTTTAAGCTCCTCATTGAGAAAGTGGTGGATATTAATAGCTTTAAAGCAAATGGTTGTTTGTTAAAAGATTGATTTAAATTCTAAGGATGGATGAAATTCTTTGATATGTTGAATGGACCGACTTACCCAACTCTGGTAATAGATTTCTGGGTAAGGGCAGAAGTGTATGATGAGTACTCAGCAAAGAATGAAGAGAGGAATGCTGTAGAAAATGACAGAAGTGTGAAAGGGAAATCAAGAACATAAATGGGTCTGAAGGAATTCAAAGGTGTGGAAATTAGATCTTCTGTGATGGGTCTAGAAATTGCCATCACTCAAGAAAACATTGCTCAGCTAATAAGGGTTGAGAATAGAGGAATGGTGATACTCAACAAGAAGGATAGAGGGGACTTTGCCAAGGAAATTAAGAGGACTTTGTTTGAAAAGAAAGATTACTATGGAAAGGTGAAGAAGATGTATCTCCTGCAAAAGATTATGTTTAAGATTTTAATTGGCTGTCTAATTCCTCGGGAAAGAAGTTCAGATCAAATTTCTTGGGATCATAAGATTTTTCTTTGGTATCTGTCAACTGATCAAAGATTAAATCTTCCAGGTTACATCCCATCATCTGTTCGAATCCATCAAGGATTGAACTAAGAAGCTCAAAAGAACAGTACCTTATACAAGGCTACTTGCTGAACTCTTCTACCAATATATATTAATCAATACATTGATTGATTATGGAGCTACTTAAGACTTGGATAATGCCTATGGAAGTGTGTTATCTGCATCAGTTCTAGATTATTTGAATGAAAGAAGGAAAAAGGATGTTGTTGTGATTCCTAATCCTATAAAAATCAGGAAAGAAAAGAAAAGAAAGTTTATAGATCACTTTCCAATGCGGGCCAAGGAAGACTCTCCCGAAGTAATCAGAATTCTTATTGAAAAGGCTAAGATGGAGTGTGGTGTAACTATAACCCATGATCAAGTCCCTGACAAGGCTCAAAATGAGTATGGCTCTAAGAGAAAAGGAAAGAAGATGGTAATTGCTTATGATGAATCTAATGAAAAATCTGATACTCATGTGCTTGTTAGAAAGAAACTGTTAGGAGATGCTCAAAAGGGTGTTCAGAAGGAGGAAGAAATACTTGTTCACAAGTCTGGAAAGAAATGGGATTTTCATAGCTCCAAGTCGAGTATACAACATGAAGTTGAAAAGTTCAGAGAATCCGCTGAGATTCATCCCACTAAAACTAGAGGAAGATCTGGCAGTAATATGAATAAAGAAATTTATATTTCTAAGAAAATAAAATTGTCAAAATTAAGTCAAATAGAAGAAGAAGTGAAGGATGAAAAAAGGGCTCAGGTTTTGAAAGAAGTTGACAATTTTTTCTCTTCCGTTGTCTTGACTGGTATGGAAGTAAATTCTAAAGAATTGATTAAGGAAGATATGATAACGAGGAATCATATCATGTTTTTAGGCCTATAACGTACGTGTTTTCGTCCGTATTTTATCATGTTTTGTCACCTTTTTCTTTGTTTTTTTGTTTTGCAGTTGTCGGCCCCGTTCGTTGCGGATTCGAGAGAAAAATCAGAAAGAGGAGTTAAAAGAGCAAAAGAGCAGCAAAAAGTGAAGAATCTGCCATTTCTGCTGATATGGCGTTCGCCACCCCTAGATGGCGTTCTCCATTGCTAGCTAGTGCCACATCATATTAGTGAAGGAGCAATGGCATTCACTATTGCTCTAAGATGGCATTCGCCATTATTTCGCAGGTGGAAGTTCTGCGTTAGTGGGCAGTTTCTCAGCAGTTTCTCAACTGCTTTTCCCTCTATCTGTAGGCATGGCCTGGGGATTTGTCTAGACCTTGTTCCTCTATATATAAGCCCTCTGGGGCAGTTTCCGAGGCATCCGAGACATGTGGAAGCGCTGCAAAAATTCCGTTTAGTGTTTAGGCATAAATCATTTGTAAAGTGATAATAAGTCACATCGAGGGATTATCGTAATTGTTATTGTTTTTTTCTTTTTCCATTGTTGTACTCTTGGATCACGAACGAAGCCTGCCGGCATCTTAATTTCAAATTTCACTTATTTGATTTCCAGGTCTATTTCTCATTCTTACTCGCACTTGTAGTTATTTTAAATTTGCTTAACATGCTAGTTCTAAGTATAAATGTTGCGAACATGTTGGTGGTAGATAAAATTATGTATTGTAAAATTAATTGAGTTCGGCGTATGAGGACCGTCGTTACCGATAGGACTCAGTAGAAATGTTAGGTGCAAAATTATGATTTTGTGTCGTTTTGGTTGTAGTTTTTAGTTTGCATGATTTATGTTGTTTTGTCACGAGAGTGAAAAATAAATCAAGGTTTAGGACGATAGCGCGAGAGTGTGAGGAATGAACCAGATAGTGGAAATTAGGCACCGATCCTAAAAACAGTGAGAGCGCTTTAGGCTCCGTTTAGAATCTCATTGACTTTCAAAACATGCTTTTTAATTGAAACGGGCGAGCGAGAGCAAAATCCTGTGGTTAGGAAGTGTGGTTCTTGTCAATAGCGCGAGAGTGTGAGGCGGAGTCTTTAAGTCGATATTTTCTACGAAAGTAGATTTAATCGTAATTAGTGAAGGTGTGAAAAACATAAGAAAGGGGAGTTTGAATTGGTTTTTCAAAATAAAATTGTTTCTTTTAGGAAAACTTGTTTTTATAAGACTCTTTCGTTTATCAATAAAAACCTTTCTGAATCACAACACGATAACACATTATGTTTATACTAGTTAACTTGAGAAACACTCAAGTTAGTCTAGTCCACCTGCCAAGGTGATTTCGCCTCTTTCAACGAGGTCTTAATCCACTATTCAATCAAAACAGTAATGCACTAGCCAAAATGCTGGTGACTAACACAACCTCTAAAACTCTCAAGTTTTAGACTTCTCAAGTAATACAACCTCACAGGTCTTACTCAAGGAACAACCTCTAAGACTACACGTCCTAGACTTCTAAAGAAATACAACCACACGGTCTTTCTCAAGGAACACAAACCTAAGTTTAAATAAATTTCGTTTACAAACAAGTGCTTCTATACAAGCTGATAATGTAAACAAGTTTTGACCAGAAAGACTTAAGAAAGATTTCAGATGGAAAGAATATTGCAGTAGCGTTCATGTGTATCTTTCTTCAAGTATTTTGCTTCCTTTTATAGCCGTGTAAAAAGAGCCGTTGAAGTGTAATCATGATAGCTTAACTAGGATGGCGGCTAGAAGCATGAGGACAGATAAAAACTTTTGCGTGCTGCGCGTCCTGTTTTTGTCAGAATATCTTTGATTGTACCATTGCACTGTTACCAATATATTTTCGCTTTGTATTGAGGTACAACTGTACTAAGTAGCTTTGTCTTCTTGGTTTCTCAACTTCAGAGGCTTTTTGCGAGCATGAGTAAGAAGGGAAAACATCGCCTGGTTCTTGAGATTTTCAAGTCTTTAAATCTTCAGAGCAGCATTTTCAGAGTCTTCAGCACTTGGTCTTCAGAACCTTGTTTGCTTGGTGCATTGTCTTCATATCTTCAGAGGCTTCTGATAGTATTTGGTTGAAGCATGAGTAGAGACTTGATTTAGGTCTTCAGAACCTTGATCAGAGAGCTTAAGTCTTCAGCATCTGGACTTCGTTCAATTAGAACCTTTGTCTTCAGATCTTCAGAACTCGTTCTCTTTTCCTTTTGTATCAGTGTCTTGAGAGCTTCTTATTATCTTAAAATGTGTTATGCTTTTCAAGAGTATCGTCGGAGTATTTTCCTTTAAGCATTGTGTACGCGCCAATTTACGGAAGCATAACCTGTTTGTTAAGTTCTCATAAATAACAAACATTAGCTGTACAAAATTGTTTATACAGAAAAACTCATTTTATATCATCAAAACTTAGAGATAATATTGCAGAACCAAATCTTGTTCTCACAATCTCCCCCTTTTTTATGATGACAAAACTATGTATGATGACACAATTTTGATATATATATATATATATATATATATATATATATATATATATATATATATATATATATATATATATATATATATATATAATGCAGGGAAAATAATAGATTCAAAAGATAGCTTATCCTTCATATGAAGTGCTCCCCCTGAGTCTTAGACTTGATGAATTTCTGTGCTTGGGCTCCCCCTGACTTTAATAAGTCATGAGATCTTAGTCTTGATTCTCTTTCCAGCAGAGTTCTGATTTTCTTAATGAATCTTGATTTGGATCAGAATTCCTGAAAAAGAAAAACACTCTAATAGAAATAGCAGTTTATCTGTATGTACACAGCGTTGTTTTTCAGAGATTGACTATGGAATATCACATTTATATTACTTCTCCCTGTCATACCCCAAAATTTTCCCTCTCATTTTCATATCATTTAGCATGTGCTTTCATTTCATTGCATTGCATTCAAGCATAGAAAAATAAAACATAAAGCATTGCATTGCATCTTGCATAAAGGCATGGGATCAGTTGATTCTCAAAGGTGTTGATCATCCAAAGCAAGGGAATAAGAGCCAAGGGTCTCACAACAAGCCTCAAAGGTTTCTTATATCATATATCATCTCACTTTGATCCCACAAGGCATTGGAAGAGGAGAATTCATCAAGAAGATTGGACAGTGCATCACCTTCTAACCAAAAGCAATCAAAATTAGGGTTTTGGATTCAATCCCTCTCCTGATGAAATTTTGATTCAAACTTGATATCAATGTTTTCTACATGATATCAAGTATTTAAGGATGGAAGATTGTCCATTGGTTCTTTTCAGAAGAGGTTCAATTGGTCAGTTGATCGAGAATCAAGAAATTAGGGAAAAAGTCAACTGTGCAAAGGAAAAAGTCAACTCCTGACTTTTTAAGGTCAAATTCATGAAATTCAAGTTACATATGGTTAATGGACAAGATTTTATCAAGAAATGATGGAGGAATCATGAAAAATCAAGAAATGTACAAAGTTTCCATTTTTGGAAATTTAGGGTTTCCAAAAATGGCAAGTTTGGACCATTTTGCACCACACTTTGAAGCATTCTTTCTCCATGATAAAAGCTTCAAACCTCAGGCCCAAGTTGAGCCAATTAAAGTTCACACTCTAAGCTTCAAATCCATATAAAGAACTCTTCCATTGGATCAAAATTGAGGGAGTTATGATCAATCAAAGTTTGACAAAACTAGGTCAAAAACCAAGTCATGACCAAGCAAGACCAGGCCCATGCGCCATAATTTTGTCAAACACATGGTGGGCAAAATGTCAAGCCATTTTTTTCATTGAAGGAGGCTTCAAATGAAAAAATGTTGAACATCAAAGTTGTTAATCTCAATGCCCTCTTCAACTTTGATGTTGGATATTTTTCCATTTGAGCAAGTTATGATAAAGTTATAGTGGTCCAAAGTTGAGGTGTTCATGCTGAAAATCCATAGGTCACATTGCCATGCCATGCCTCATCCTACCACGCAAATTGGATCTCTTGTTTCAAGTCATTTTCAAAGGTGTTAAAAGTCTCAATTCAATTTGATTTTAACTACAACATTGTTCTCTTATGTCCCCTCTTTCCATTGACATCAAAAATAGACATTTTCATTCATTAATATAGGAGAAATTCATACTCAAACCTCACCATTTTCATTGTCTTTGTGCTGCCAAGAATGTTATTGTTGTTGGTTCACACGCAGCAAACACAATTCATGCCAACCTTTACATCCTTTCCTCTTACAGCCAAACCAACTTTCTTACACATACATGACACACCAGGCAACATACATCAAAGAGGAAAGAAATAAAACTTGTGCAGCAAGTTTCTGCTACACCATTCACTTCCATCACCACCATACACTTCATGGAACTCACCCACACCATATTAAACCTCTCTCAACTCGCTCTAACTGTCATGACTCAGTTAGTTAGAGTACACTCAGTTAACCTCACACTAACTCATTTAACTCACTCAATTAACCACACTAGTTACCATTTTAACTCAACATATATAATGAAATCTCACTCAGAATTTGGGGGGGACTCTCATTTTTCTCACACATTTCACAAACACTTTCAAACTCTCTCTGAATTTTCTACTCTCTCTGACCTCACACGGTTCAATTCTTTTCATCAATCATCTTCATCATTCATCTTCCTCAGTGTGAGTTTCTGATCAACAAGAGCAAGTGTGGAATCATCTAGTGCATTCTCAATTCTCTTCTCATACTCAAGATCAACAACATTTATTTTGCTCAAAGTTGAAGTTCTACAAGCTCAAGATCTCACAAGTTCTCTGGTTTTCTTAATAATTTCAAGATCTCCAAGTTTCAGGTTCCAAAATACTCCAACCTTTCTCACATGATTTCTTGTTTATTTTGCTACTTTTATGTTGATTTTAGCTCATTAGGAGCTCTGAAGTATCCGGCTAGTTGATAGGCATGCTAGATGCTTAGTTTCAGAAATTAGGGCAAAAGTGTTTGTGTTCTGTTCATGCTGTGTGTGCATGATCTTTGGAAACTGAGCCTAGATTCGTGATCTCCTCCACTTCCTCTTCATTTTGGTATAAGGTTTGTCAAATTCTGGAAGATTTGAGAGCTGCAGGTGGTGGCGTTTCGCCGGAGAAGACGACCGGACGTCCTTCTCTGGCCGGTGGTATTTATCAGCTAGGGTTCGTCGTTTTAAATCATGGCCGTTGGATCATTTTCATCGTGTGGTTCATGTATCGCCAACGCATAAATGAAGGAGTGTCTCCCTCACGTGCCTCCTCTTTCACTCTGAATGCTTGTGTGTGCGTGCGTTCATGTTTGTTATTGTGTGCATGCATCATGAGGCGTTAGATTTATTTGATTGCCTGATTATCCTGCGTTGATTTGATCCTATGGTTATTATATTGCCAGCGCATTAAAAAACATGTGACATACACGTGTGCTCTTTTGTGTTCCTCTCAGATAATTACATGTGTGTGCATGCGTAATAATTTGTGTGTGCGTGCGTTGTGATCCATTGATTATGTTTACTTTTGATATTTGATCATCATGACATGATTGTATGGCCATGATTGCAACACGTATGTGACTGATTGTACACCATGCCACACACAAACACGCTTTAGTGGACTGGGTTTAATATTGATATTCACCCCCTCCTTTTTAAAAGCCCAATCATTTTGAACGTACACTTTACTTGTTCTGCACCCCCTCCTCATTTCTTTCATATTTTTATTTTCCTTTTCCATATTGTTTTGGTTTTCTGATTTTAAAAATAGTAAATCATTTCTAAAAATCCCAAATTAATTCATGTGACATCTTTACTCATTTAAATAATTTTCTACAATTTTTAATTCTGACTTTGTGAAATTTTGAGCATAATTCCATATTTTTTTCATTTAATTTTTGTGAGTGAACTTCTTCATGATACTCAAACTTGTGCATTTTATTTCTCCCATCTCACATAATATTTTGCATCCATTCTTTTTGAATTTATTATATAACACATTAAAGCATGTAATAAAATCTTAATTTGATTTTTAAAGTAATTTCATCTTGTGTTTTGGTGTTCTTATTTGAGTTTTCTTTTGAGGTGTTTCAAGGTGAATTTGTGAACTTAATTGAGCATGGTTATTGTTGAATTTTGTGCTATACTTTTGATATGTGATTACATTCTGACTTAGTTGATTTGTGTTCTATTTTCATAATTTTAGAAAATCATTTTCTATTTGTTTATGCATGCTAGAGTAGGAGACCTTTTGTGAAGTTTTGTTAACATCTAAACCCAAGTTTTAGGTAGGCATTTATGCCATCCTATTAGGACTTGTTTGTGCATCTTTTATAGGTCATTTGTATGATATTATAGGTCATCCTAAACCATGATTATAGGTCATTTCTTTTCTTTCTTTGTCATTTGTACATGATTGTTCTAAATGTCATCTTTACATGAATGTTGTTGACCTAATCCTTGCATCTTCTCCTCTTATGCTCTACATGTTGCATGTGTGCATTTTGTATGACACTTCCCACATTCTATTTGCATCTCATCAATAGTATGCCACTGTCCATATGTACTCATAATCATTTCTCATGTTATGCATCTTTGATATGTCATTTTGTGTACCTAATTGAAACATGTTTCACTTCTCCTTACTTCTACTTCATCTTATTTCCTATACTTGTATCATTGCATCCATGATTAGTATGATGATTCATGTACATGTTAAGCCATTTTTAAATTATATATGATTATGACTTTGATCTTTTATGAAGCATTAATGCATGATCACCTTGCATATTCACCCATTCTTCATCTACTCCTTCCATAGTGCACTTCTTTGATGTTTAAGACTTTGCTTGTGCATAGTTGGTGTGTATTAGGTATCTTAACATTAGAGAATACCCTTTAGATATAGGTTCTGACTTTGATTGAGTTTCATCTCTTAGGATCTTTATTCATGGGATCTTGATTTGTTTGATCACTACTTGTTATCCTTTCCTTATTTCACTATTTGTAAATAGTTTATAAACTAACCTTTTCATGTAGGTGCTAATGGTAAGTAAGTGTGTGGATAAGCTTCCACACACTTCTTTCTTTCTCCTCTCTTATTTCTTTTAATAATTCAACTTGTGATCATGATAAGCATTTATATGCTTTCCTTGAATAACTTATTTCTTCTCCCTTTTGAGTTACAACTCATCTTCTACTTTAGAAGTGAGTTGTTTAATTCACTCTTCTTCTCCTTTCTTTTAGGATTAGATTTCTTAAACCACATTAACCATAGGAACATCCATGTATGATAACACTAGGGTGAGTCTTAGTCTCCCTCATTAGTTTTCACCTTTTGCTTCCCTTTGAGTCCTTCTTCTTCTCATCTCATAATCTTTTTTTTAAATACTTAATAAAGGTTAAACGTGTATTGTACACGAGCCTTAAACGTGGGAAGTGAATAATGGGGGGGGGGGGGGGGGTTCCCTTCATTCTTCTAGGATACCTAGTGTACGTCCTGTTGGGGGAAGATACGCAACGTATTTGTTCCTATGTTGTAGACTTGGGTGCAATGCAAGTTACAAACAACTTCAAAAACACTTCTTTCTAAAAAAACTTCATACAAACAAACAAATTCTCTTCTCATCTCCTTCATTCTACTCCTTAAGGATTGGTCACGCCCGTTCCACCGCAAACAGGTAACGCCTAAGTCTCCCTACAGCGAGCTGCAACACCTAACTGCTAGAACGCGAACGTCGACGCATTCCACTAAAAAACACGAACAATTTTCCCTTAGCTGAGGGGAACTACGTCGCTCTGATTCTCATGTTCCCGATGAGATACGTAGGTAGTGGGGTAGGGTCCATTCGAACACTTCTTTTATTTTCCCTACATTTGTTTCTTCGTTCCTTCCCGTTTTCGTTCCTTTTCCTTTCCAGTAGCAGCGGAGCTCCAGATGATGACACCCTTTGATTGAAACAACAAGCGTGGATCCCATCGGGTACGATAGATGCGTGGGGGTGCTAACACCTTCCCTTCGCGTAACCGACTCCCGAACCCAGATCTCTTGGTCGCAAGACCATGCTTTTCCTTCCATTCAGGTTTATGCAGTGTTTCCTTTCCCTCTCTTGGGATAAATACACATTGCTGGCGACTCTGTTTAGGTGCCACTTTCACGTTTGTACTTGGATTAAAATCCCGAGAGCGACAGCTGGCGACTCTGCTGGGGATTGAACCCAGAATCTCTGGTTCCCTAAGCGAGTCAATCCTAGCGCTTGTCTGTTGTTTTCCTTTCATTGGGTGTTTACTGTGGTGCTGTATTTTGCTGTTTACTATTTTACTATACTGCTGTTTACTGTATTATTACTTTACTGTATTACTGTTTTACCGCATTTATGGCATTTTCATTTCATTATTATACTGGATTGTGCCGTGCTGTGCTGGATTTTTTTCTGGTTTGGTGGGGCAGGGTGTTCTGAGAGATAAGCCCACTACCCAGGATTGAGCATACACATAGGTATTAGTGTGGGTGGGCGTGTCGCTCCCGTGGTGTTTTGCCACGTGTGGGTGTTCACGAGACCTACAACCAGACGAGGTTCTATCAGGAGCTATCTGCTACTGTATGCTCTATACAGGCCAATAGATATTCTCTGGAGGAATTGTCGACTCTGGTGACCATTCCCGAGGACTCAGTTGCGGCACTCCTCCCGAGTTGTGACAGTGGCAGACCCACACTTTGTGGCAAACCCATTGCACATTCTCGATCCGAGGGACCTAATGCTGGGAACTTGCTATAGGATATCCTTTTTGAGGGGAATCAGTTGAGGCCTCCTCGATTGATGATGATGCCAAACTAGAAATGGTGAACGTATCATCATTTCTTGACCTGAGAGCCCGTGATATTGAGGATCCTCACCTTTCTAGTACCTACATGTGAGAGGGACGGGTTGTTTGCAGGTTTTGCAGGTAACCTTGACTTTCAACATACCTGGTACAACTGGATTTCTTATCAGTATGGTTTATCTATGTGGTTACTCTGTTGTTCTGGAATTCTGGAGAACTTAAGCCTTGAATTTATACAACTATATCAGTCCAGCACAGACACGTGGCACTTTGATCCCATGCCTTGCATTACATCTTTTTCTCTAACATTCATATTTTTCATTTTCCAGGTAATATCTGATTTTGATTCCAGTCAACGGGCAGTTATAGGGATGGACAACAAAAGGGGCAAGAAGAACACCATTGTGTACAAGTTCCCGAAGCTCATCCTGGGCCAGATTTGTAAATTGCAAGAGATGCTGGAAGTGTTAGGAATGTTCGGAGAGAAGTACGGTTGGATCCTATCCTTTGCTCGTAACCTCAGTGAATATGAAGCTGATGGCTTACGCACCCTGATGCAGTTCTATGATCATGCCTTGAGGTGCTTAGTACTGACGGATTATGTTTTGGTTCCTACTCTGGAAGAGTATTTTAACATTCTGGGAATTTCCATCAAAGAAGGTGCTCCTGTCTGTGGGTCGAAGGCAGATCTTGATTTCCAAGCTGTGGCTGGTGCTCTTTATTTGAGCAAGTCAACTTTGGAAGCTGATATTTCTGGCAAGGGAAAGGTTCGTGGCTATCACCTATCATACTTGGCAAACAAGACTCAAGAGGCAGCAAAGGAGAATAAGTGGAATGTCTTCAATGCAGTGTTGGCTCTCTGTGTATATGGTATTGTCTTGTTCCCGAATGAGCCTGATTTTGTTGACATGGATACTATTAGAACATTTGTATCTCAGAATCCGGTGCCAACCTTATTAGGAGATCTTTATTATGCCTTGTACAACAGGAATGAGAAGAGACGAGGTGGGACAGTTCATTGTTGTGCACCTCTTTTCTATAAGTGGTTTGCCAATCGTCTACCCCAATCAGGTGTTTTCAAGGATACTAAGAGTTCCCTAAAATAGAGTCAATGTTTAATGGGCCTAGATGCTAAGGATATTGTTTGGGTGAATCACGGAGTGCTGGGTAAAGACATTTTGCACAGTTGTGGTGAATATCCTAATGTGCCATTGATAGGGAGAAAAGGAGGTATTAACTATAACCCTTCCTTGGCTATCCGGCAGTTTGGGTATGCTCTAAAAAGTCCCCCAATTGAAAAGGAGTTGGAAGAGTCTTTGTATTTTCACATGGCTGATGATGGATTAGATGTGGCGCAGAAAGCTTCCAAAGCATGGCTCAGTAAATAGAAGAGAGGGAAGACTGTGTTGGGTTTGCCTAACAATCAAAATTTCCCTCCATATGAGCAATGGATAAAGAAGAGGGTCGAAGAATACTATTTGCCTTTTGATTGGGGGCCTCCCTTGTATCCCAAAGTGATAGAGGAAAGAATCATCGTACCAATTGAAGAATTCGATAAGCAGCGAAGAATGGTGCAGGATTTGAGGGAGGAAAATGCTAGTATGAGTAGTAGACTTCAGGGCGCTTTACATGACAACTTGGAGATGAAATGGAAGGTCCAAGATTTGACAGAGCGTTTGGAAAAATGGAAGAAGGATCTTGATGACAGAGCTCAGCACTGTAGAAAGATCAGTATGACTGCCGAATCATCTGGCAAGGCCTACAGGGAAACCAAGAAGCTCTTGACCAAAACTGAAGACAAGCTTGCCATGTATTAGGAGATGTGGGAAGAGCTCAAGATTGAGAATGGGGAGTTAAAAGAAGAACTTCAAAGAATGAAGGAAGATAAGAATCACTTCTCTGGTAAGTGGAAAGGAGCCTAGAAAGAAATTGAAGAGCTCAAGTTGCAAGCGGGAATCAAGAAGTCAAAGCGCGAAGGCAATGATGTTGAAGAGCAGATCGCAAGGCTGAATCGGGATGTCGAGAAGAGAAACAGACTGATCAAGGGGTTGCTAGAAAGACCTACTCATCCAGACACTGCGAACCTTCTTGAAGAGATTGAAGCCAGCTTGTTTGGAATCGATTTGTAGTGATTCTGTTGTTTGTAGTTTGCTATGATTACCATCAGGATTATTGATGGAATCACTTTTGATTGTATCGGACCTATCTGTATGTTTTCTTATGATATGATATTAAAATATTTGGTTCGGCCATATTTGTCTCTACAGCTCTCAGTTTTTGAAAGGTGTCTTCCTTTGTTTGATTATGCAATATTTCTGGATTCAGATTTATTTTTCGATGTTGTGTCCGATCCCTTGCCCGATTTCAAAGCTGGAATCAAAGCAGATATGCCCTGAAAATGTTTAAATATGATTGTTTGCATTGTTTGCATTTGCATCCTCATAATCATAAGCATTTTTGCATAACAGGTACTTGCTTCGGTCTTTCTAACCTTTATTTAGTTTCAGGCATTATAGCTGATACCCACGTCCACCGATACACAACTAGAAGAAATCAAGCAAGGATAATGGATCAAATGCAGAATGATTTGGTTGAAATGAGGGCACGCATGGGCAAGTTCATGACTCTCATGACTGGTATGGCACAGACTCAAGAGAGATTGAGACTTCTGGTCGAGCATCCAGAGACTACGCTGGGAGGTAATCAGGTTGACAATTCACAGACACATGGCACTCCTCCTCCTGTTGACAATCCTCCTCCTGTTGGTAATCTGGGTAATGGAAATGTCAGAAATGCTGGTGTTGTTCAGGAAGATGCTCAGGAAGATCAATTCACCCTGCTGGATGCTGATATGGGTAATCCTAACGACAGAAGGTATGATGAGCTGGCTGAGAAAATAAAGGCTATGGAGTGCAAGAATTCTCTGGGCATTGATGTTACTAATCTGGGTCTGGTACCAGGGGTCAGAATTCCTCCAAAATTCAAGCCACCCACTTTTGACAAATATCATGGCAATATGTGTCCCCAGACACATATTCAGGCTTATTTTAGGAGGATCTCAGCCCACACTGATGACGAGAAGTTATGGATGCATTACTTTCAGGACAGTTTGGCTGGAGCGTCATTGACCTGGTATATGAAATTGAACAGAGCTGCTGTGAGAAGTTGGAAAGATCTGGCAGAAGCGTTTCTGAAGCAATATCATTATAATATCGACATGGCTCCCAACCGCACTCAACTGCAAGGGTTGTCACAGAATGCTAAGGAAAGTTTCAAAGAATATGCTCAGAGGTGGAGAGTAATGGCTGCCCATGTTCAACCCCCTTTGCTGGAGAGAGAAATGGCAGATATGTTCATGGGCACCCTGCAAGGGGCATTCCTTGATAGATTGGCTGCTTGTCCATCGACGGGATTCTCTGATATTGTGATTGCCGGTGAAATGATCGAGAGTTTGTTGAAACTTGGAAAGATTCAAGATGTAAGTGGTGTTGGGTCCTCTGGAACGAAGAAACCTTTTGCTAATGGTCAGAAAAGGAGAGAAGGTGATACAAACGCTGTGTATAGAGGACGGGGAAGAGGACGTTCTCAGGCTTATCACCAAGTAGGTGCAGTGACGATCCCAACACCATCTGTTCAGCAATAACAACCACAACAACAGGTTCAGCAACAACGACAACCTCCTTTCCAGCAAAGGTCTAGGCAGAGGGACCGCAAAATTAACCCTCTCCCTATGACCTACTCAGCACTGTTACCCCAGTTACTCAAATTAAAGTTGGTTGAACTTCGTACCATGAGACCTCCTGCTGCTGGAAACTTGCCACCTAACTATGATGCTAATGCTCGCTGCGATTTCCATTCAGGTGCTCCGGGGCACACCACTGAAAAGTGCTGGGCATTTCAAAATAAGGTGCAAGATCTGATAGATGCTAAAGCAATCAACTTTTCTCTACCTCCTAATATTCTTCAGAACCCCATGCCTAATCATGGGGTGGCAGATGCGCACGCTATTGAGGATGGGAAGAGGTTGAACTTGGTGACAGATGTCAGTAGAGTGAAGACTTCATTGCTGGTTATAAAAGATCATCTGTTGAAGGGACAGGTGTTCCCGGGTTGTGACCAAGATTGTTTTGAATGTATGGGTCAAGAGAATGGCTGTGATAAATTGAGAGTTGGTTTACAGAATCTGATCAATGAAGGCCATCTACAGTTTGATCGGGTTGTGAAAGATATTAATGAGGTGTCAATTGTGACAATTTATTATACTCCTGCTGAGATTCAGGTACCTACAAGTGTAGCTCCTATAGCAAGCGTTGTGCCAAAAAGACCCAGTCCTGTTACCATCACGGTGCCAGGACCAGTTCCGTTTACCTCTAATAAAGCAATCCCATGGCATTATGGGGCATATGTGTACTATGAAGGGAAAAAGCAGGAAGTCGAGACCTCGGCCAGTTCAAATATTGATAACATGGGTGGTGTAGGTGGCTTTACAAGGAGTGGAAGGTTGTTTGCTCCCCAAACCCTTCGAAGTGATAAAGAAGTTGAGGCTGCGACAAAAGCTAAAGGAAAACAGGTGGCTGAGAGTGTGCCCGTGCCTGAAATAGATACCAAGATTACCTTTGACAAAGAGGTAGAAGAGTTTATGAGAATAATAAAGAAAAGTGATTACAAAATCGTCGATCAATTGAATCAGACGCCCTCGAAGATCTCAAATTTGTCATTGTTGATGTGTTCTGATGCACACCGAGAGGCTTTGCTGAAAGTGTTGAAGAGAGCCTATGTTCCACAGGAAATTACCATCAATCAGCTCGAGAGTGTGATTTTTAATGTCAATGTCAGTCATGGATTGGGTTTCACGAGCCGAGATTTGACGTCTGAAGGTAGAAACCACAACAAAGCTCTGCATATTACAATGGAGTGCAAGGGTGCGGTGTTGTCCCACGTGTTGGTAGACACTGGTTCCTCGCTCAATGTCTTGCCTAAGAAGGCGCTGATGAAGCTGGAGTTTGATGGATTGATATTAAGGCCAAGTGATTTGGTGGTCAGAGCGTTCGATGGGACAAAAAGATCTGTATTTGGTGAGGTGGAATTACCTGTGCAAATTGGACCTCAAGTGTTCAAGTCTACATTCTATGTGATGGATATACAGCCGGCTTATAGCTGTTTATTAGGTCGTCCATGGATTCATGCGGCCGGGGCTGTTACATCCACATTACATCAAAAATTGAAATATGAGTTTGAGGGACAAGTAGTGACTGTGTGTGGCGAAGAGGACATTTTTGTTAGTCATTTGTCCACATTCAAGTATGTTGAAATGGATGGAGAGATCCACGAAATGCTTTGCCAGTCGTTCGAGGCAGTGAATATTGATAAAGTGCCTGAATCTTCCCCTACACCAGATAGAGTCGGCACATCTATTTCGTCTTATAAGCAAGCTGTCGAGGTTGTTAGAGCAGGTAATGCCCAGGGCTGGGGCAAGCTGATAGAGACACCAATGAAGGAGGACAAGTTTGGTATTGGCTATCAACCTTCTATGGATTCGGTTGCAACATACAGTGGACCCACCACTTTTAGCAGTGGGGGAATCATTTACCCAGACCAGTCTTATGCAGCTACAGAAGATGGCATTGACAGTGACTGTGACTTAGACAATTGGGTACGCCCACGTGCCTCGGGACAACAATTGCAAAACTGGTCCGTTGAAGAAATCGTCCAAGTTACTCTTCAAACAGAGTAATTTTCTTTGTTTTTCTTTAATCATAATGCATGTTAAAATCTGGCACTCTGCCCAAGGCGTTCAGATTCATTTGTAGGGCCACCCCATTTTCATTTGCAATTTTAATCATCAATAAAGGACGTTTTGCACTCAAATTTTGTTCCCTGTCTTTCATTTTTATTTTTTGCACAAAAAAATTAAAATGGCAATGTTTCGTTTCTTTTTGTTTTAAAATAAATTCTAAAATAAAACATGAACCCGTTCGTGCAGACTTGATCCTCCGGATTTCATTGATAACAGTTCTGCTATGGCTATGTATGACTTTGACAAACCGATTTATCAAGCCGAAGAAGGGGATGAGAAAGGTTGTGAACTCCCTGAGGAACTGGCCAGATTGTTAAAACAAGAGGAAAGGGCCATCCAGCCTCATCAAGAGACCATAGAGATCATCAATATTGGTACCGAGGGTGTTAAGAAAGAGATCAAGATTGGCGCCAGCCTGCAAGCAGATGTGAAGAAAGCTTTGACTGAAATGTTGTGTGAATATGTTGATATCTTCGCTTGGTCGTATCAGGACATGTCGCAGTTGGATACCGATATTGTTGTGCACAGGCTGCCATTGAGAGAAGAATGCCCGCCAGTCAAGCAGAAACTTCGTCGGACTCATCCCGATATGGCCATAAAAATCAAAGAAGAAGTTCAGAAGCAGTGGGACGCAGGGTTTCTTGCTGTGACCAACTATCCTCCCTGGGTTGCCAACATCGTGCCGGTACCAAAGAAAGACGGAAAGGTTAGAATGTGTGTGGATTATCGAGATCTTAACAAAGCTAGTCCGAAAGATGATTTTCCATTACCCCACATCGTCGTGCTGGTTAATAATACAGCTCAATTTTCAGTGTTCTCGTTTATGGACGGTTTCTCTGGGTACAACCAGATTAAGATGGCACCTGAGGATATGGATAAGACCATGTTCATTACCCCTTGGGGTACATATTGTTATAAAGTGATGCCTTTTGGGTTGAAAAACGCCGGGGCAACGTACCAGCGGGCAATGGTAACTTTATTTCACGACTTGATTCACAAAGAGATTGAATGTTATGTGGATGACATGATTGCCAAGTCGCGAATAGAAGAAGAACATCTGATTAACTTGAGAAAGTTGTTTGAAAGATTGAGAAAGTTCCGCTTGAGATTGAATCCGAACAAGTGCACTTTCGGGGTGCGTTCTGGAAAGCTGCTGGGTTTCATTGTAAGTGAAAAAGGAATTGAGGTTGATCCTGCCAAAGTTAAAGCAATACAAGAGATGCCTGAACCGAGAACAGAAAAAGAAGTTCATGGTTTATTAGGTAGATTGAACTACATTTCAAGGTTCATATCTCACCTAACAGCCACATGCGAACCAATATTCAAACTGCTAAGAAAAGATCAAACGGTCAGGTGGAATGACGATTGCCAAGTGGCATTTGATAAAATAAAAGAATACCTGCAGGAACCTCCGATTCTCATGCCTCAAGTTCCAGGGAGACCATTGATAATGTATTTAACAGTGCTTGAAGGATCTATGGGTTGTGTTCTCGGTCAACACGACGAGACAGGTAGGAAAGAGCATGCTATCTACTACCTGAGCAAAAAGTTCAATGACTGCGAGTCCCGGTACTTAATGCTTGAGAAGACGTGATGTGCACTTGCATGGGCTGCTAAGCGATTGAGACAGTATATGCTCAGGAACACAACTTTGTTGATTTCAAAAATGGATCCTATCAAGTACATCTTTGAGAAACCAGCACTAACAGGCAGAGTGGCACAGTGGCAAATGGTCTTGACAGAATATGATATTCAGTACACTTCTCAAAAGGCCATCAAAGGAAGTGTCCTGTCAGACTATCTTGCGCAACAACCGATTGATGATTACCAACCCATGAAATTTGATTTCCCTGACGAGGACATCATGTTTCTCAAAGCTAAAGATTGCGAGGAACCACTCCCGGAGGAGGGGCCAGACCCTGAATCCAAATGGAGTTTGATGTTTGATGGGGCCGTCAACATGAATGGGCGGAGTTGGAGCAGTTCTTATCACGCCGGAAGGTGTTCATATGCCTTTCACTGCCCGAATAACTTTCGGATGCACCAACAATGAAGCAGAGTATGAAGCTTGTATAATGGGTATTGAGGAGGCAATTAATTTGTGAATTAAGACCCTCGATATTTTCGGTGATTCAACTTTGGTAATTAATCAAGTGAAAGGGAGTTGGTACACGCACCAGGCGCATCTGGTTCTGTATAGATATTATACGAGAAGATTGTTGACATTTTTCACGACAGTGAAGTTGTACCATATTCCTCGAGATGAGAATAAGTTTGCCGATGCCTTGGCTACATTGTCTTCTATGATCAAAGTGCAAAGGTGGAACCATGTGCCCAAGATTGAAGTGTCTCGCCTGGATAGACCTGCATTTGTGTTTGCTGTTGATGCAACGTCTGATGACAAGCCATGGTTTCATGATATTAAGTGTTTCTTGAAAAGTCAGGAGTACCCGCCTGGGGCATCTACCAAAGATAAGAAGACTTTGAGAAGGTTGTCTGATAGCTTCTTCCTGAACCAAGATGACGTGCTGTACAAACAGAATTTTGACATGGTTCTGCTCAGATGCGTGGATAGACACGAAGCAGACTTGTTAATGGAGGAAGTGCATGAAGGCTCTTTCGGTACCCATGCCGAAGGACATGCAATGGCAAAGAAACTATTGAGGTCGGGGTATTATTGGTTGACAATGGAGACAGATTGTTGCAAGTACGCCCGCAAATGTCACAAGTGCCAAATTTATGCAGACAAAGTGCATGTGCCTCCAAATCCGTTGAGTGTCATGTCCTCGCCTTGGCCCTTTGCAATGTGGGGCATTGACATGATTGGAAAAATTGATCCTACTGCTTCAAACGGCCATCGCTTCATCTTGGTCGTCATTGATTATTTCACGAAGTGGGTTGAAGCAGCATCTTATGTTAACGTCACTAAGCAGGTGGTCGCTCGTTTCTTGAAACGGGATATCATTTGTCGCTACGGAGTGCCCGAGAGAATTATTACTGATAATGGTTCTAATCTAAATAACAAAATGATGGCTGAGCTATGCCGGGACTTCAAAATTGAACATCATAATTCTTCTTCGTATCGTCCAAAGATGAACGGCGTTGTGGAGGCGGCCAACAAGAATATAAGGAAGATTGTGCAGAAAATGGTTGTCACATACAAAGATTGGCATGAGATGCTACCGTTTGCCTTGCATGGGTATCGAACGTCAGTACGCACGTCCACTGGGGCAACACCATTCTCACTTGTATACGATATGGAGGCAGTACTACCGGTCGAAGTTGAGATTCCATCCCTCAGAGTCATGATGGATGTCAAGTTAGACGAAGCTGAACGGGTTCCTGCCATATTTAATCAGTTGAGCCTTATTAAGGAGAAGCGACTGGTAGCTGTGTGTCATGGGCAGTTATACCAACGGAGGATGAAGCAGGTATTCGACCAAAAGGTGCGTCCTCGGGTTTACAAAGTTGGAGATGTGGTACTCAAAAGGATCCTTCCTCCTAGTACAGATCACATGGGCAAATGGGCTCCCAACTATGAAGGTCCGTTCGTGGTTAAGAAGGTCTTCTCGGGCGGAGCCTTATTACTTACAACCATGGACGGCGAAGACTTTTCATCCCCTGTCAACTCATACGTAGTCAAAAAATACTTCGCATGAATAGACCCGCTGGACAAAAAAAAAAGAAAAGTCCAGGCAAAAAAGGGCATCCCGGCGAACCATGAAAACAAAATAAAAAGGTTCGGGCAAAAATTAGGGATAACAAATAAAAAATTTTGTACACCCGGTGAGTTGAAAATCCGCAAGGACAACTCAGGCAAAAAAGGGTATCCCGGTGGATTGAAAACCTGAAAGGGCGGCCCACGCAAAAGAGGGATTTAAGCGAATGATTACGGTCTGAGTTATCTGTACTCCATTACCGTTTCAGCAACTGACATTCCGAAGGGTAGGAATCGGTCTGATCACTCCTCAGAAGGCAAGGTCGAGAAGTTTTGAAGACATACTGGCCATAGCAGAATTGAAACTCAGTGGAATGCCGTTTTCACATTGCCATTAGGATAGTTTCTTTTCTCAATTTTCAGCAATCTCCTCTTTCCAGGGTTTTCTTCCTGATGTAATTGCCTATTCTGGGCTTTTCTTCAATAAAAGTGGTTATTCAGTCAAAAGCTTCTTATTTTGTTTTACTGCTTTGTTTGCAAAAACGTTCGAATTTTTGATAAAACATTGCATTTGAAAACATTGTGGCTTTACAATAACATGCGCAGAAAAACATTTAAAATTACTTTGAATGTTAAGTAATCCTGGATGGTGGATTCAAACCACGCAATATTCCGGAGCATGTGTGTGTATTCTTTTGTTGCAGGTAACAGATCCAGATGATTTCAAGCACAAGAGTCATTCCTCTCATACAAGTAATCACTTATTCCCATGCAGAATACTGGGGCAGTCAGGTTCAGGAGAAGATTCGCTTGTCACCCTTTTTTCCATAATGTTTACTGATTGAGTCCATCATTCGATCGACGGTCGTTCACGACGCTTCGATATCGGTGAATTAAGTTCAACTGGGTATCGTTGTATCTTATTAAGTCGATTCTCTCATTCAATACTTCCAACAGATACAAGCTTTTCTGTGTCGATAACGGTTGCAAATTCCCCAGTAGAGTCGTTTCGCAGATTTTATTTTGCAACTAAGGTTCAAGACTCAGTGAGTGTCCAGGAGTTGAAAGACGCCTAGTCTTCTGTAAAATCCTCTTGGGACGTTTTTCAGGTCAATCTTGTATCATGGAGCAAAAAGCAAGTTGTTGACCCTCCCAAGCATGGGGCATCTTGAATTCCTCTGGCAAGAGGTGTTCCAGATCTATTATCCCCAGTAAAGTAACCTCTCAGTTACTGCATTTTGGCTCAAGTCTCGATATTTGTTTAAGAGTTGGAAGATGTTGGATCTTCTGTAAAATTCTCTTAAGAAACATTCCCTAGCACGAGACACTCTGAAGTGGTTTTCCCCAGCAGAGTTTGTGGTAAATTCATTATTCCCAGTGGAGTCGTCAAGCGGAAGGTTCGCTTAACATGGGGGCATTGTGGCATTTATCCTAAGCTCGACAGTTTTGTTCCTCAACAGATTACCGTGAATTTGCTTTGTACTTTCCCGACAGATCTCTAGGGACTCTTTCCTAGCATGTAACAACGGAATGTCTTCTAACCAGGATCTGCATATCCCCGACGGAGTAGCTCCGGTCCCCAGCAAGATCGTATCTCTGGTAGTTGTTCCCCACAGAGTTCATCATCGAATCTTGTCAACAATACTCCCCAGCTGAGTTGTTGTTCTCCCCGCAGAGGTTTATAAGATCAACAGAATCTCTCCCTCAGCAAGGTGTTAGTATATTCTTTCCCAGCCGAGTCAGAAGGTTGATGATCCCCGCAAAGGATCTCGAGTTTGGTAGATCCTCAAGCAGAGTTTTAATGACTTTTCTCCCCCAGCAGGATGTCATTCAGAAAATTCTCATCCCCAGCAGAGTCGCCAGCTGTCGCTCCCGGGATTTTCATCTAAGTACAAACGCGAAAGTGGCACTGAAACAGAGTCGCCAGCAATGTGTATTTATCCCAAGAGAGGGAAAGGAAACACTGCATAAACTTGAAGGGAAGGAAAAGCATGGTCTTGCGACCAAGAGATATGGGTTCGGGAGTCGGTTACGCGAAGGGAAGGTGTTAGCACCCCCACGCGTCCATCGTACCCGATGGGATCTGTAACACCCCGTTTCTACCCGGCGGAAATTCATAAATCAGAGTTTCAAAATTCACATTCAAAAAGGGTGCCACATTTTCAACTTAAACATAACGACACTTATCGCATTTAATCAAAGATACATAACACTCAAACATCAGGTGGCAAAATGACAACTTTATTTATTCTGTAAAATAAAACATCTTTACTACTACACAACGAATTCATGATTGCAACTATAAAATATTTCAACTCGTGTTTGACATCAAAACAACTTAAAATAATGTATCCTCAATGGAAACAACTTAGAATTCAGCAACATGATGAAAATCCAACAACTAAACGAAAACATGCGTTAACCCCCGAGTGCTACGTATCAGAGCGACATCACCGACTCAACTAATGAAGATAAACAACCTTCATCTCTGCTAACCTGCACGTTACCAACATAGGGGTAACATTCAAACAGAAGGGGTGAGATATCGAATAATATAAACAAGAGTATGATAATCAATACATTAGACTAGAATCATACAATTTCACTACTTTACAACAACGACAAAACAACAACTTTATCGACATAACACTACAACAACTTCATCAACGTAATACAACATCAACTCTATCAACATAAAACAACATCGACTATATCAACATAAAACAACATCAACTATATCAACATAAAACAACATCAACTATATCAACATAAATAATGCAACACAAAATGCGACTCAACTATGCGTATGCATGTGGTACCAATGGAGCAGAACTCCCAACTTAGAAACGGAGCAGAACTCCAAACTTAGAAAGTGCCAGTTTGTCGGGCATCAACAAGGCATAAGCCTTCAACTTTAACTTTTTGCCAGTCCAGGCCAACTTAATAATTTTGCCAATCCAGGCCAACTTGGTATGCTATGCTATGCATGCAACAACAACCACAATATCAACGTATTCAACAACGACACAACAACAACACAACTGCAACTTAACAACAATTTCAACTTTGGCCACCGGCCTACACCTTAATATCAATTCAACAGCAACTTCGCAGCAATTTCAACACTGGCCATAGGCCTACAACTTGGTATCAACATTTCAACAACGACATAACGACTACATTTCAACAGCAACTCAACAATAACAACGCAACAACAACACTTCGACAACAACTTAATAACAATACAACACATCAACAATGACTTATCGACAACGACATGTTAACAACAATAATTCAACATCAACAAAAACATACCACCACGATCCGTAATTGTTTCGGACAATTCTACTAAGATCGGTTAATTAATCTTCTGCTAAAGTCACTAATAACTACCTTATCCTACTAATTTATACGAACCTTCCCGACCAATTTCAACTAAATCTGGACAACTAATTTTTCTGCTTAATCCTACTTATTCGGCTAAATCGATACTGTTTTACCCACTACTATTACTACTAGTAAATTTTACTGATACTGTTAAATTTTCAACTTACTGATACAACACAGTTATGTTATCAATCATGCTATCAACGAAATTCAACTCTGATGCAAAAATCTCATTTTCTGTCAAAACCTGTTACTGCTATTTTCTCATTTTCTGCTAACAAAACAAAGCCTACTACTGCTATTTCTTTTCATTTTCTGCTAACAAAACAAAACCTACTACTGCTATTTCATACTTGATATTATTTTTCCTGCTAATCTTAATTTCACTGGTTTTGGTTTCAATTAATTTTTCTGATACAGCTGTAATACCTCAAAATTTACCTTCATGTTTTCTCAATAAATTGGTCTATGCTTTACTCATTTGCATTCCATAGTAGGTCATAGATTGCATAGCATGGCATTCAACATAAGGCATGAGATCAAGGCACTTGGTCCATATTCTCAAGTCTCAAGCTTCAAGGTGGCTCATGGGGTTCATCATATCTTCTTAAGGTCAAGCATGGCAAAGGATTTCAAGTGGATCTTTTCCTCCTGATCAGAGGGACCAATTAGGGTTTGTGAATCAAAAGGACTTCTTGTTGAACTTTGGGGATTCAAGCATGTTTTCATGGTTTCCATATGCTCACAAGTGTTCATGGATGGAGATTTGGTTGATGGTTCATGGTGAAGAATGTTCAGTAGATCAGTTGCTGGTGAAATAAGGAAAAGTCAACTGTAAAGGAGAAAGTCAACTGTGGAATTTTGAGGTTCTTTTCATGGTTTTCAAGGTCTCACATCCTCATATGGTCTTCATTTGTCAATATTCATGCCATTCTTCAAGAATCAAGGGTTTGTGCAAAAGTTACTAAATTTGGAAAATGACCTATAATAAAAACTTTCCATTTTTGGCAATTTTTCCACCACATTCAACTTGACTTTTCATCATCAAGGAAGCTCCAAATGAATTTTCCTCCAACATGAAAGTTGAAGATCTTTCTCTCCCATTTCCAAAAAGTAATAGAACATATCCATATCATTTGTGGAACTCTAGTTATGGTCAAAATATGGCAAGGTGCATTTGGAGGTTTTCATATGGTTCCATTTTTCCACCTTTGGCATTTTGGCACAAAAGGGCTTGTAATGTTCCCATTTGCTTCATGTCACATTACAACATCAAAATACAAGTCAAGAGGATCATTTGTGGCCTTCGAATCAATTCATTCCATGCCATATTTCTCATTATTTTCACAAAGTTCAAAAATGCAAATTGATTCAAAACTCACAAACCAAACAAGTACAAGGCCCAATTTGAATTCAGAAGTGATCAGTAAGTAAATTGGAGGTGAATCATCCTTGTGGCAAGGGCTTATCACGTGTGGATTAGTGGTGGTGGTACAAAATGCAAATTTGCAATTTCATCCAAATCTCATTAACCAAGGTTCTAATCACTTCTTAATCCTAATCAGTGAACTAATGGAGAGTATATAAGCTTACTCATACCCTCACAGCTAGGTCAGAGACTCTCATTTGCACAGTTTTGGTTTTTTGCTCTCACACTTTCTCTCTTCGAATCTCACTTTCCTTGGAGTTTCTTGGAGATTTCTCTTCACATTCTTGATCAGTGAAGAGAATAGAGCAAGAATCAACTGCTATTTTGAGCTCATACTGAGGATTTCATCAAGTTCCATTCAAGAGGATTCAAACTTAAATCTCAATATCTAGCACGATTTCAAGCTCTAGTTGCATTTATTTTGCATCTAGAGGTTCCAAGGAGTAGATCTGCAGTTTTTGGAGGGATTTCTTGGAGGATTTCAAGTTCTACAAAGTTCAGGTTGGTGAATTTTTCATACTCATAGAACTCAGTTTTATTGTGTGCATTATGATCTGTGGACTTCACTGAGCATGTTGATCTATTTTATTTGAAGTTTGGACGTGTATCATGGATGAATTTTGAGTTTGAAGTTTTAGATCTAAAAATGTTTTCATTCGATTTGCATTGTGTGTTTGTTATATGATGAAATGGTTTGGATATTTGAGTTCCTCATGTTTTTCTGGTCAAAATGATATACCTATATGCAATTTCTGGAGATTTTCGCGTAGCAGCTCACCGGAGAGGGTGACCGGAGCCCTAGCTCCGGCGGCTGGTCTTGTTCAGTCTGGCGAGGAGATTTGGAGGAGGAAGATACAATCTGGCCGTCCGTTCACTTGATCTAACGTCCCTCAGCTTGCCACGTTTCTTTTCATTTTGTTTTTAATTTAATGGATGCGTGTGTGTTAGTCCATGTTTGTTAACGTGTGCCTCATTTCCTGGCCTTTGATTTGGTTTAATTTTTGATTTGTTGATTTAATGTGGTGCGTTGATTGAATCATGTGGTTAGGATTGAGCCAGCGAATTAATGAAGTCACATGCTGATCACGTGTGTTTGTATGGTGTTTTGCATGATTGTGTACGCGTGTGTTTAATTGATTATGGTGTGCTGGGTGATCTGAACCATTGATCATGATTGTTTTTTAGATAGGTTGACTTGTTGTGGAGCGTGAGATTAATCCATTGGCTGACATTAAATCTGATGGTTGACTGATTCTATTGTTTTCCTTTTGACCTGCGCCTTTGGACTTTTTGTCTTGGGCTTGTTAATTGCACCCCCAGTATGAGCCCAACTTTACTTTCCAACGTGTTTTGTTACTGAATGCACCCCATGCTTCTTTTCTTTCATTTTATTTTTATTAATTATTACATTTGCATTTTAATTTCTAAAATCATTTTAATGCATCTAAAAATCATAAAAAAATTCATGAAATTTCTTTTTAGTTTTATAAATTTTTTCCATATTTTATTTTCTTATCTTATTTTATTTTTGGCATATGGATTAATTAATTGTTTAATTTCTTTTTGATTTGTTTCACATGTGCACACTTTGCATTGTAGATTTTATTTCTCTTCATCTATAACAAATTTTCAATCCATTCTTTTTGCATTTGTTAGATGACATTCTGAAGTGCATAAAAACATTTTGTTTTCATTTTTAAAACTTTTCATATTGCATTTTGGTCCTTATCTTTTGCATTTTGAATCATGTTTCTTATGTGGACTTTGCCTAATTGTTTGAGGTGCTTAACATGTGATTTTTTTTGTGAGATATTTTGGCATGTGATTAGTATTTGACTTAGGTAATTTGAGTTTAAATTTCACAATTTTTGAATGTCATATGATGCATGTTTGCTTATTTGTGCTTGAGTGACTTATGCATGATCATCTTTTGACATCTCTTTACACAAGTTGATTTGCCTTGATTAATTGATGGAGTTCCTTTGTGATTCTTTGAATGAGATTTTGACATGATGTTTACCCCTGGTTGAGGTCCTTTGAGACTAATTTTTACAATTTGTGGATCATGTTTGGATCATGTTTGAGTATGCCTAAGTGTTGGAACTTTGTCTTCTCTTTGTAGTTTGCTTTAGTGCATGTTTTGAAGTTGTTGATGGATGTTTGAACTTGTATGACTTGAGTTTGGTTTTGATATGGTATTGATACATATGCTACTGCCTCTTGAGTTCTATACTTGGTTTTCATGTTACTTGAGCATAGTTGAATGCATTTGGTTTGAATTGTATGATGAATGTCATTACCTTTCCTTTTGTGAACTTCTTTGGATCATAATGCTTCATGTTTTGAATCACTTTTGCACACATGAATTGTTGATGATAATATGATATTGGTTCTGACTTGTCTTCATTTTCATCTTGCCTTTCTCATTTCATTTTGATATGAAGTCCATGTATGCTTAATTGTGCATTTCATACAAGTATGCTTGCATTCTTTCATGTTTATCTTTGCATGCTTACTTGAATTGTTTTGCATTGATCTTTCAAACATGTTGATTGATTTGAGTTGGACATTTATGATATGATGTACTTGATGCCATTCATTGTATCTCATCTCTCTTCTTCTTCTTCTCCTTTCTTCTCTTTCACTCTTTCTCATCCCATGAATCTCAAGACTTGTTCAAGTCTTGGATTTTTTCCCTTTAGAGCTACCTAGTCCAACTTAATTTTTGATTAAGCTTAGAGTAGGATTAGCCTTAGGTCTTAGGTAGTCTTTCTCCTAAACCTCACTAACCATAGGACATCCATGCATGATAACATTAGGACTCTTAGTTTCCCTTTAGAGTTTTCCTTGTGTCGCTTCTCTTCTCATCTCAAAATAAAAGTAAAAAAATACTTAATAAAGGTTAGCGTGTATTGCGCTCGAGCCTTAAGTGTAGGAAGTGAAGAACGAGGGGTCTCCCCTCCTCTTCTAGAGTGTTTAGCATACGTTCCATTTGGGGGTGACCATGCGATTCACTCGTTCCCGCATGATAGACTTTGGTGCAATGTAAGTACGAACTAACTTACAATCCACTTCTGTTTAAAAAACTTCAAACAAACACTAACATCTTTCCTTCGGGAATTCTTTTCTCGTCTCACTCACTCTTGACGTACGAACGTGCTTCTTCTCATTCTCCTGCAAGACGGTAACGCCTAAGTCTCCATACAGCGAGCTGCAACACCTGAGCTAGAACGTAAGTCGTTCCCTAAAAAACACAATCCACCCCTAGTGAGGGGAACTACGTCGCTCTGATTCTCATGCTCCCGATGAGATACGTAGGCAGTGGGGTAGGGCCCATGCGAGCACTTCTTTTATTTTCCCTACATTTTCTCTCTTTCTCTCTCCCTTCCTTTTCTGGTTCTCCAGCTAGCAGTTCCCTTTCCTTTCCAGCAGCAGCGAAGCTCCAGTTGACGACACCCTTTGATCGAGACAAGCAAGCGTGGATCCCATCGGGTACGATGGACGCGTGGGGGTGCTAATACCTTCCTTACGCGTAACCGACTCCCGAACGCGGTTCTCTTGGTCGCAAGACCACGCTCTTTCGTTTCCTTCCCTCAGGTTTACGCAGTGTTTCCTTTCCCTCTCTTGGGATAAATACACATTGCTGGCGACTCTGTTTTCCGCGCCACTCTCGCGTTTGTACCGTTGGATGCGAATCTTTTGGGAGCGACAGCTGGCGACTCTGCTGGGGACTCTGGTTGACCTCTTGCTGGTCCATCCCCTTTAGCGAGTCAATCCTAGCGCTTGTTTGTTTTCTTTCATCAGGTGTTTTTCTGTGGTGCTTTGCTTTGTTGTATATTACTGTATTGTTGTTTACTGTATTTTTGCTTTACTACTTTACCGTTTTTACAGCTTTTATTGCATTGCATTTCATTTTATTACTGTCATACTGGATATTGCTGTGCTGTTTTGCTGCTGGATTTTCTGTTTGTAGGGTGGGCTGGATTCATGAGAGAAAAGCCCAATACCCAGGCTTGAGCATACACCTATGATTAGCGTGGAAAGTAGTGTGACTTGTTTGGCATTTGGCCAGACGAAGTATACATGAAAACTCCACATCCAGACGAGGTTTTCTTGGTAATATTCTGTCCTGTCCATTTGGGGCAGACGGTGAAATATAACCTGGAAAACTGTCGACTCTGGCGACCGTTTCCCAAGGACTCAGTTGCGGCACTCCTCCCGAGTTGTGATAGTGGCAGACCACGTTTTGTGGAAAACCCATTGCATATTCTCGATCCGAGGACCCAATACTGGGAACTTGCTATAGGGTTTCCTTTTTGAAAGGAATCAGCGGAAGCACTCCTTGATTGGCGATAGTACTGTACCCCGAGGGATGAATGTACTATTACTTCTCGACCTCAGTGCCGAAACTGAAGACTTACCATAGGATGTTTTCTTTTGAGGGGAATCGGTTGAGGCCTCCTCGATTGGTGATGATGCCAAACCAGAAATGGTGAACGTATCATCATTTCTCGACCTGAGAGCCCGGGATATTGAGGATCCTCACCTTTCTAGAACCCATATGTGAGAGGGGCGGGTTTGTTTACAGGTTTGCAGGTGACTGTGACCTTCTACCTACCCATTTGTTTTTGGATTCTTTGTCTCTACAGCCGTATCAGTGTGGTTATTCTGTTATCCTGGTTTGACTCAAGAGTTTGTACAGAGCCTCAAGATTGTCCAGCCAGTTCAGCACAGATGCTTGATGCCTTGATCCCATGCCTGTTGCATCTGCATCATCATTTTTGCATACGTGTTCTTGTATTTCCAAGGGATATTGACTTTGAGACTTGCTACTGAGCATTTCCATCTATTTCTTGTGGTTAGCGTAAAGGAAAATTTTGAATCAAAGCATAAGGATTCCTTGGAAATATGCAAACATGGCATTCTGCATTGCATTCTCATACTCATTTGCATAACAGGTGTTTGAAGCTGGTTGTTCTCCTCCTGATCTAGTTCTCTTCAGAATTTCAGTCTTAACTTTTCAAGGAAGCTGGAAGTTGACCATGGATCAAGTCCAAGCTGAATTGAGGGAAATGCGAAGCCGAATGGGGCAGTTTATGGGGGACATGCAAGCCTTGATTCAAGACCAGAAAATGTTGAAGGAGGAGGTCAACCAAATGAAGATTCAGATGAGTCTGGTTATGGAAGTTGTGAGAGGTGTGTTAAGCAAAGATAATACTCCCAGGCCTGAGGCCGTGGTTGGAATTGTCTCTCCTCCGTTGTTTGAGGGATCCCTCCCAAAGAATGATGGGCCTCACATGTTATTTGCACAACCTGGGTTTTCGGAATTTCCTCGTCAGCAGCTACCTCTCGTCTGTCAAGACAACCCCAAGGCTAATAGGTACCCACCAAAGTCGAAGAAAGCTGACAGAATCTTTGATCCAATTCCTATGTCTTCTGCTCAGCTGTTGAGGTATTTACTTCAGCTCCAATTGGTTGAACTTAGGACGGTAAATCCTCCTCGTGGAAAGCTCCCATTCGATTACGATGCAAATGCCCATTGTGATTTTCACTCTGGCGCACCGGGGCATGATTTGGAAAAATGTAAAGCCTTTCATCATGTGGTTCAAGATCTGATTGACTTGAAAACAATTGAATTCATGACGGGCGGCGTAAGCGTACAAGGTGGTCTTACTCCTGTTGCTGCGAAAGAAGTGAATATCCCGGTTTGCCCTCATGAAGTTGCACCAAGTCAGGGGCATTTCTCGCAACCTGTGGTCTTGGAATCCCCTCGTCCTCAACTGTTGCCTGTTCCTAAGCCGAGTTTAAGGAGGAAAGAGCCCGAACGAGAGGAAGGCATAAGTAGGTATCGGCAACAGAGCTATCATATGAAGAGTCAACAAAAGCCCAGAAGGCAGGAGAGGAAGTTTGATCTCATTACCGTTCCTTATAGTTATCTGCTTACCCATTTACTTCAGGACTCTTTGATCGAACTAAAGGAAGCTTCTCCTGTTCCGTATCCTATTCCTCCGAATTATGACAAGAGTGCTAGATGCGAGTATCACTCGGGGACACAGGGGCATGCCATTGAAGATTGCAAGGTGTTTAGACACAAGGTACAAGATCTCATTGACGTGGGGTTTATCATTTTCACTGAAGAGGGTCTGTACATTAACTGAAGTTCCCCAAGTGAGCACTTGAGACCACAAAGTCATCTCCTGAAGCAATAAGTCCAGACGGAGTCAAGCCTCCTCAGCAATGGCGATCATTAGTTTCTTTATTGCATTTTCATACGTAGCTTTCCTTTGTTTGTTTAAACATTTGTCTGCATGTAAAAAACTTGTTTGTGTTTGAATGTTGATTTTAATGCAATGAGGTGTTGTTCTTGAAGTATCTTACTTTTATGCACTCATGTCATGTTTATATGCACTGCAATACCAACCTTTCTTGTCTAGACTCTTTAAGGGAGGATGACAAAATAAGAACGCAGACTTCTAATGGTACGCTTTCGGATAAAACCTGTTGAGGATGTACAGACATTTTTTAAATCCCCAAGCACTGGAGATATAAGGGAGATAGACCCTTGTTAACCCCTTTGAGCCTAGTAGTAGGAGTTCTTTCTGAAAACGAAAAACCCTTAATTTTAACCCAGGGGCAGGGTAGGCGCCAGTTAGTTTGACCAAGTGTTCAACTTTCAGAAGGAGTGTACATCTGAGGATCCATTACCTTCCATTCCACTATCAAGAGGTTAAGAGGTGTAGAACCATAATGGTTACTCCTCACCAACCAAAGAGTGAAACAGTCACAGCCCTTTCAAACAAGTCAGGCAAAACGGTGTCACACGACTTGTTCAAAAAAAAAAGAAAAGAAAAAAAAGAAAAAAAGCCTGCTAAGTCGAAAAACTTGAAAGCAAGTGACTTAGGCAAAAGTTAAGGCATTCCACTGGACTTCAAAATCGAAAAAATTCAAAAAGAATAAGTCCAGGCAAAATCAGGGGAAAAGCAAAAGAACGAAAAGCCAAAAGGATTACAAAGAAAATCCTCGATAAGAACAAAGTCGTGTGACTACAGACACAAAAGACAAAAGGGGTGACTGTTGATCCAAAACCTCATTAGGTCTCGAACCATCAATTGCATGGGTTCTTTAAAGATCATAAAACCTTTTGAAGGATGAGCGCTTGTGCCAAATTAGCTGAACATAGGATTGGAGAATATCACGAAGAGTGGGTGGGAACCAATAAACTTTGAGCCATAAATCCTTTTTTCTCAAACCGCGAACCAGGCCACGCTACAACCCTTAAAAGTCCTAATTGAAACAGGGTTTAGTCTGAAGGCGTACTTCAACGAGACAGTGTTCCTGACTTCCATGAGTTGTGCTAATAAGATTTTGTTGGTGTTGCATGTGCGTATTATTTTCCTTTCAAAAATAAGTGTCGTAACTCGGTTGTGCGACATATGTTCAATAAGGACTTCAAGGATAACATGAGTGTTGCATTAGATTCGTCATTCTCATAATAAACATTTTCTGCTTGCATGTGTTTGACATCAAAGAAGCTTACACGATGAACATCAGTCGAGAAGCTTAAACTGGCCAAGTTGAGGTGCCTGAGACTCCAGAGGACGTGCTGTTGAAAGATTATGTGGGAAAAAGGCGTTCCCAGCCATTTCTGTTGAGATGTAACCAATCTAGGACAATCTCACTGGGAAATCTCTTCAAAATGTAGCCAAGATGAGGCATTCATGTTGAGAAAATTTCTTCGAACTGGGGCAATTATGTCGAGATCCGGTAAATCTCTCCACAAGCGTGTAAACTGGGGCAATCACGTCGAGATTAGGCAAATCTCTCGAAGATCAATCAGTCAAGGGCAAAATCACTGCAAGGATTATATTGAGGCAGGCCACCTCAAGAGCACGAGAAGCTATCCTACTTCAAATGACGGTTAATCAAAAACACCTCTTTAAGATTTAGTATACTAGGGCAGAGTGTTGCAAATCTCTACGAATCTTGTCGAGGCAAATTATTTCGTACACTATGCAATCTGGGGCAGTTATGTCAAGATCTAGAAACCTCTCCGAGAGTTTGAATACCCTGGGGGCATATATGCGCATTCTTTTGTTTGCAGGTGTGGAGTTTTCACTGGATAGCTATGCAAAGATGTATGACGTCTTCAAGCCAAAATCCTTTTGCGAAGCCCAAATGATCGTTCCTCCCCAAGCAGATAGCTTCTCAGCAGGAAGGCTATTCTGGAGAGGGTCATCCCCAACATATTTACAGAGCTTCATGATCCCCAGCAGCGTTGTCAAATGGGTAGTATTGTATCTTGTTAAATCGATTCTCTCATTCAGCACTTCCAATAGCTATAAGCTTTTCTGTGTCGATAACGATTGCAAACTCCCTAGCCGAGTGGCCTTGCAGCTGATGTTCAAGACTCAGTGAGTGTCCAGGAGTTTGGAGATGTCGAATCTTCTGTAAAATCCTCTTGGGACATTTTCTCCAGATCGGACTTGTATCTTGGGGCAAAATCAAGTGGTTGACCATCTCAAGCATGAAGCATCATGAAATTCCCCGACAAGAGTATTCCAGCTAGTTATCCCCAACAGAGTGGCCTCCCGACTACTGCATCCTAGCTCAAGTCTCGGTGTTAGTTTAAGAGTTGGAAGATGTCGGATCTTCTGTAAAATTCTCTTAGGAAACATTCCCTGGCATGAGACACTTTGAAATGATTCTCCCCAGCAGAGTTTTTTGTAAGCTCATTAATCTCCAGTGAAGTTCTATGGTTATAGTTATTTCCCAAGTGGACTGGTTCGGATAATGCCTCCCCAGCAAAGTTATCTTTTCCTACAGTAGGCTTAACAGGTTTGTCAGGTCAGTGCCCAGATCAGGAGATCAGGTCAATTTGTCTTCTCCAGTACGGTTTGCGACCGCGAGGTCAATCCAGCTTGTTATCCCCAGCGGAGTTGCTTTCCATTCCTCAGCATTTATTTTGCTGAGGACCTCTTTGCATTTTGCATGTAGTGTGCATAGCATCCTCAAAACGCGTAGCATTCCATTTTGTATGGAGCATTATGCCATGGAAAGATTCAAACATATGCATGTGAAGCATAGGCCAGTTTTGATAACTCGTGCGAGAGTCCAAAACTTTGCTCCTTATGTTATTGACAAAGCCAGAAAGAATGCCTAGTTCATTTCCCCACGGATATTTCAAAGCAGTACAAGGGTTTCATCATTTTTTCTCCCCACAGAGTCATATCTCTCAGCTTACAGGTTTCTTGGAACCATTCCCGATAGGATTCCTTTAGCCGTTCCCGACAGGAAAACCGGAACCATTCTCGATAGGATTCCTTTAGCCGTTCCCGACAGGCACCTTTAAGTTTTAAACCTGACCGTTCCCGACAGGCCCATTTACCATTCCCGATAGGTAAGCCATAGGTTTTTAACTTTAGCCGTTCCCGACAGGCGACCTTTGAGTTTTAAACCTAGTCGTTCCCGACAGGCCCATTTGCCATTCCCGATAGGTAAGCCATAGGTTTTTAACTTTAGTCGTTCCCGACAAGCGACCTTTGAGTTTTAAACCTAGTCGTTCCCGACAGGCCCATTTACCGTTCCCGACAGGTAAGCCATAGGTTTTTAACTTTAGCCGTTCCCGACAGGCAACCTTTGAGTTTTAAACCTAGCCGTTCCCAACATGCCCATTTACCATTCCCGATAGGTAAGCCATAGGTTTTTAACTTTAGCCGTTCCCGACAGGCGACCTTTGAATTTTAAACCTGACCGTTCCCGACAGGCCCATTTACCGTTCCCGACAGGTAAGCCGTAGGTTTTTAACTTTAGTCGTTCCCGACAGGCAAACCAAAACCATTCCCGATAGGATTCTTTTGACCGTTCCCAACAGGCACATTGACCGTTCCCGACAGGTAGTTCACCAGTTCCTGACAGGTTTCCTATGGGGTCCAATGGTTCCAAGGTCTTCCTCACATACTTTTCTTCCTTACCATTGCTTCGTTTACAACTTTTTACTTTGTCCATAGTGCAAATTTTCTCAGTTATTTTTGTATTCAATCCCTTTGTATCTTGAATTCCTGATAGTCGTTGCTTTCATTTATTCAGATTCACAGTTGATTGAATAGGGGTAGCTGTAATACCTCAAAATTTACCTTCATATTTTCTCAATAAATTGGTGTATGCTTTACTCATTTGCATTCCATAGTAGGTCATAGATTGCATAGCATGGCATTCAGCATAAGGCATGGGATCAAGGCACTTGGTCCATATTCTCAAGTCTCAAGCTTCAAGGTGGCTCATGGGGTTCATCATATCTTCTTAAGGTCAAGCATGGCAAAGGATTTCAAGTGGATCTTTTCCTCCTGATCAGAGGGACCAATTAGGGTTTGTGAATCAAAAGGAATTCTTGTTGAACTTTGGGGATTCAAGCATGTTTTTATGGTTTCCATATGCTCACAAGTGTTCATGGATGGAGATTTGGTTGATGGTTCATGGTGAAGAATGTTCAGTAGATCAGTTGCTGGTGAAATAAGGAAAAGTCAACTGTAAAGGAGAAAGTCAACTGTGGAATTTTGAGGTTCTTTTCATGGTTTTCAAGGTCTCACATCCTCATATGGTCTTCATTTGTCAAGATTCATGCCATTCTTCAAGAATCAAGGGTTTGTGCAAAAGTTACTAAATTTGGAAAATGACCTATAATAAAAACTTTCCATTTTTGGCAATTTTTCCACCACATTCAACTTGACTTTTCATCATCAAGGAAGCTCCAAATGAATTTTCCTCCAACATGAAAGTTGAAGATCTTTCTCTCCCATTTCCAAAAAGTACTAGAACATATCCATATCATTTGTGGAACTCTAGTTATGGTCAAAAGATGGCAAGGTGCATTTGGAGGTTTTCATATGGTTCCATTTTTCCACCTTTGGCATTTTGGCACAAAAGGGCTTGTAATGTTCCCATTTGCTTCATGTCACATTACAACATCAAAATACAAGTTAAGAGGATCGTTTGTGGCCTTTGAATCAATTCATTCCATGCCATATTTCTCATTATTTTCACAAAGTTCAAAAATGCAATTTGATTCAAAACTCACAAACCAAACAAGTACAAGGCCCAATTTGAATTCAGAAGTGATCAGTAAGTAAATTGGAGGTGAATCATCCTTGTGGCAAGGGCTTATCACGTGTGGATTAGTGGTGGTGGTACAAAATGCAAATTTGCAATTTCATCCAAATCTCATTAACCAAGGTTCTAATCACTTCTTAATCCTAATCAGTGAACTAATGGAGAGTATATAAGCTTATTCATACCCTCACAGCTAGGTCAGAGACTCTCATTTGCACAGTTTTGGTTTTTTGCTCTCACACTTTCTCTCTTCGAATCTCACTTTCCTTAGAGTTTCTTGGAGATTTCTCTTCACATTCTTGATCAGTGAGGAGAATAGAGCAAGAATCAACTGCTATTTTGAGCTCATACTGAGGATTTCATCAAGTTCCATTCAAGAGGATTCAAACTTAAATCTCAAGATCTAGCACGATTTCAAGCTCTAGTTGCATTTATTTTGCATCTAGAGGTTCCAAGGAGTAGATCTGCAGTTTTTGGAGGGATTTCTTGGAGGATTTCAAGTTCTACAAAGTTCAGGTTGGTGAATTTTTCATACTCATAGAACTCAGTTTTATTGTGTGCATTATGATCTGTGGACTTCACTGAGCATGTTGATCTATTTTATTTGAAGTTTGGACGTGTATCATGGATGAATTTTGAGTTTGAAGTTTTAGATCTAAAAATGTTTTCATTCGATTTGCATTGTGTGTTTGTTATCTGATGAAATGGTTTGGATATTTGAGTTCCTCATGTTTTTCTGGTCAAAATGATATACCTATTTGCAATTTCTGGAGATTTTCGCGTAGCAGCTCACCAGAGAGGGTGACCGGAGCCCTAGCTCCGGCGGCTGGTCTTGTTCAGTCTGGCGAGGAGATTTGGAGGAGGAAGATACAATCTGGCCGTCCGTTCACTTGATCTAACGTCCCTCAGCTTGCCACGTTTCTTTTCATTTTGTTTTTAATTTAATGGATGCGTGTGTGTTAGTCCATGTTTGTTAACGTGTGCCTCATTTCCTGGCCTTTGATTTGGTTTAATTTTTGATTTGTTGATTTAATGTGGTGCGTTGATTGAATCATGTGGTTAGGATTGAGCCAGCGAATTAATGAAGTCACATGCTGATCACGTGTGTTTGTATGGTGTTTTGCATGATTGTGTACGCGTGTGTTTAATTGATTATGGTGTGCTGGGTGATCTGAACCATTGATCATGATTGTTTTTTAGATAGGTTGACTTGTTGTGGAGCGTGAGATTAATCCATTGGCTGACATTAAATCTGATGGTTGACTGATTCTATTGTTTTCCTTTTGACCCGCGCCTTTGGACTTTTTGTCTTGGGCTTGTTAATTGCACCCCCAGTATGAGCCCAACTTTACTTTCCAACGTGTTTTGTTACTGAATGCACCCCATGCTTCTTTTCTTTCATTTTATTTTTATTAATTGTTACATTTGCATTTTAATTTTTAAAATCATTTTAATGCATCTAAAAATCATAAAAAAATTCATGAAATTTATTTTTAGTTTTATAAATTTTTTCCATATTTTATTTTCTTATCTTATTTTATTTTTGGCATATGGATTAATTAATTGTTTAATTTCTTTTTGATTTGTTTCACATGTGCACACTTTGCATTGTAGATTTTATTTCTCTTCATCTATAACCCATTTTCAATCCATTCTTTTTGCATTTGTTAGATGACATTCTGAAGTGCATAAAAACATTTTCCTTTCATTTTTAAAACTTTTTCATATTGCATTTTGGTCCTTATCTTTTGCATTTTGAATCATGTTTCTTATGTGGACTTTGCCTAATTGTTTGAGGTGCTTAACATGTGATTTTTTTTGTGAGATATTTTGGCATGTGATTAGTATCTGACTTAGGTCATTTGAGTTTAAATTTCACAATTGTTGAATGTCATATGATGCATGTTTGCTTATTTGTGCTTGAGTGACTTATGCATGATCATCTTTTGACATCTCTTTACACAAGTTGATTTACCTTGATTAATTGATTGAGTTCCTTTGTGATTCTTTGAATGACCTTTTGACATAATGTTTACCCCTGGTTGAGGTCCTTTGAGACTAATTTTTACAATTTGTGGATCATGTTTGGATCATGTTTGAGTATGCCTAAGTGTTGGAACTTTGTCTTCTCTTTGTAGTTTGCTTTAGTGCATGTTTTGAAGTTGTTGATTGATGTTTGAACTTGTATGACTTGAGTTTGGTTTTTATATGGTATTGATGCATATGCTACTGCCTCTTGAGTTCTATACTTGGTTTTCATGTTACTTGAGCATAGTTGAATGCATTTGGTTTGAATTGTATGATGAATGTCATTACCTTTCCTTTTGTGAACTTCTTTGGATCATAATGCTTCATGTTTTGAATCACTTTTGCACACATGAATTGTTGATGATAATATGATATTGGTTCTGACTTGTCTTCATTTTCATCTTTCCTTTCTCATTTCATTTTGATATGAAGTCCATGTATGCTTAATTGTGCATTTCATACAAGTATGCTTGCATTCTTTCATGTTTATCTTTGCATGCTTACTTGAATTGTTTTGCATTGATCTTTGAAACATGTTGATTGATTTGAGTTGGACATTTATGATATGATGTACTTGCTGCCATTCATTGTATCTCACCTCTCTTCTTCTTCTTCTCCTTTATTCTCTTTCACTCTTTCTCATCCCATGAATATCAAAACTTGTTCAAGTCTTGGATTCTTTCCCTTTAGAGCTACCTAGTCCAACTTAATTTTTGATTAAGCTTGGAGTAAGATTAGCATTAGGTCTTAGGTAGTCTTTCTCCTAAACCTCACTAACCATAGGACATCCATGCATGATAACATTAGGACTTTTAGTTTCCCTTTAGAGTTTCCCTTGTGTCGCTTCTCTTCTCATCTCAAAATAAAAGTAAAAAATACTTAATAAAGGTTAACGTGTATTGCGCTCGAGCCTTAAGTGTAGGAAGTGAAGAACGAGGGGTCTCCCCTCCTCTTCTAGAGTGTTTAGCATACGTTCCATTTGGGGGCGATCATGCGATTTACTCGTTCCCGCATGATAGACTTTGGTGCAATGTAAGTATGAACTAACTTAAAATCCACTTCTGTTTAAAAAACTTCAAACAAACACTAACGTCTTTCCTTCGGGAATTCTTTTCTCATCTCACTCACTCTTTACGTACGAACGTGTTTCTTCTCGTTCTCCTGCAAGACGGTAACGCCTAAGTCTCCATACAGCGAGCTACAACACCTGAGCTAGAACGTAAGTCGTTCCCTAAAAAACATAATCCACCCCTAGTGAGGGGAACTACGTCGCTCTGATTCTCATGCTCCCGATTAGATACGTAGGCAGTGTGGTAGGGCCCATGCGAGCACTTCTTTTATTTTCCCTACATTTTCTCTCTTTCTCTCTCCCTTCCTTTTCCGGTTCTCCAGCTAGCAGTTCCCTTTCCTTTCCAGCAGCAGCGAAGCTCCAGTTGACGACACCCTTTGATCGAGACAAGCAAGCGTGGATCCCATCGGGTACGATGGACGCGTCGGGGTGCTAATACCTTCCTCATGCATAACCGACTCCGGAACCCGGTTCTCTTGGTCGCAAGACCATGCTCTTTCCTTTCCTTCCCTCAGGTTTACACAGTGTTTCCTTTCCCTCTCTTTGGATAAATACACATTGCTGGCGACTCTGTTTTCCGCGCCACTCTCGCGTTTGTACCGTAGGATGCAAATCTTTCAGGAGCGACAACAGCACCAACTCTCGATTATACTATTCTCTACTTAATTCCGACAGAAAATGCACACCACAAGAATACGGGTGGCTTGCGCCACCCTTAATACTTAAGAGTGCAGGTGGCTGGAGCCACCAAACACTCCCTTCTCAAGGTGGCTTGCGCCACCATTCAATGGGGAAAACATGTAGCTTGCGCCACTATAAAAAGAATAACACAAGGTGGCTTGCGCCACCCATCATGTAACAAGCCAGGTGGCTTGCGCCACCACCAACTCTTCACACACAGGGGTGGCGGGCGCCACCCCCTATACATATTTTTTTTTTATTTTTTTTATTTTATTTTTATTTTTTTAACACAACCAGTACATATATATTTATATACTCCGAACCCATAAAATCTCCATGCCCAATACCAGTTTTCAGTTCACAACATCGATCACAATTATCATGCCACAGAACACCAATTACACAAAACGACTTCAATTACACAAAGCAACATCATTTATACAAAACAACATCAATTCACCAATACGGTTAACACATTTACAGTAGAAAATTATATCAATCCCACTCCCCATACCAATTATCATATACCCAGTTATAAAAGTCAAACCCCACCCTTACCTTGGATTGAAGGCAGCTCGAATTTCCGGTCGGAAATTGGAACTTTAACGGCAACCCCTCGAGTTCTCTCTTCTCTCCAACCTACTCTTCCAAACCCTCGTTCTGCTTTTTCTGTAACTTCCTTTTCTTCTTTTCTTACAGCCACTTATGTTCTTTTCTTTTTTCTTTACAAACCCTTATTTCATAATAATAATATTAATTAATCTAATTAATCCATTAGGCTTACTATTCATACCACCTTATTTGTTATATCTCACACAACTATTAAATCCAATTTAACTAAAATAATAGTCCAGTATAATAATATTATTTCTCTGATTAAACCGACTAATTACTCGACTATTCACCGAACAACTCAAACAACATAATACTCCAATTTCTCCTCTTAGAATAGTACCGACAAAATTTCCAACTTCGACAATTTCAAATAATTAAATCCTTAATTAATTTAATTAACTAATTAATTAAATTCGAGGCGTTACAACTCTCCCCCACTTAGGATATTTTCGTCCTCGAAAATCTATCCGACACAACCATCCTTAACTTCAATTATGTTATCTCAGCTAACCAATCAACCTCCCTGCTCTAAAAGGCAACCCCACGTCTAACACCAAACAACAATACATCACAACAACGACAACAACAACACGAAACAAGGCTCATGCAACGCACCCAACAACTAACTCAAGACACAAAGAATAACCAATTCACTACAACCAGAACACAACACAAACGTTACCATCGCCGAAGGCAACACTCCCCTAATTCTCATCATAGGAATTAGCTACTCGCACTCGAACCATCACCTTAGGTAACGAGGCAACAACAAGGATAAGAGCACAAAGCCCAAAGCACAACATCAACATAATCAAACTACCGACATCATGGTTACCCACATAAGAACCAACTGCGCTATGCCACGCTTTTGCTGCGCACTCTGATTACTCGCAACTATCTAATCTACCAAGTTCACATCAACTTCTGACCACAAAAGCAGACATAAGAAAAGACTTCCGACTTAATTCTCCAGAATTCCGACCAACAGGTATTCTACACTTTGATTACTGACCACTTCGAACTTAGATCCGTAAATAATACCTCCGAATATCCAACACAACTACAACTGCAGCCAATTCCAAATCTTGAATAGGATAGATACTTTCAAGAATTCCCAACTTATCGTCAACATAAGCTACAACTTCACCACCTCGTATTAACACATCATCAAAGTTCATCTCAACGCATAACAACATTACCACTTACTTCCTACTTGGTTTATCTCTACGATTCTTCAAGTCTCATGTCAGTCGAATTCTCGATCCACCACAAACCAAAACCCAAGTTATCCAGAACACAACAGTGAGTTTCCAAACTACCCACTGATCAACTCGCAACCTCATACTAACATCCTCAAGTCTGCCTCATTTCCCTATATAGGAATCCGCATCGACAACTCAAACAATTCATAAGCACTTGGCTCAACCCCAAATAATTCACTATGCATACTATTCCAGTTGGCAAGACACGTCTACTCCATCCACATGATTCCGTCGACTATCAACAAGAGATTAAGGGTGATCAGTTCCTCAATTTGTCAATAGACAGCCGGCAACCATAATGGTGGCATAAATCATCATTACCCAACTAAAATAGCGTCTTCTACCTCGTGCTCAAAGTTATCTAAGCATACTGCTCTACCATCTCTCTAAGGCTTACAAATGTTTTTTCTTAATTTCCTTATTTCCAAGAATGCACAAAATCTAACACATATATTCTTATACACACTTGTTGCACAACCTAATTATCGAATATCCTTCTGATACATCAAGTACAATCCAAATCGGCCCACTTCAATCGAAACATTTACCCAAGTCTAAAAATTTTGACAACTCTAACCAATCCTTCGTCTTTCTTTTTAATCTCACAACTTCGATGATCCGCATAGTTTCACACTTGATCATCATTCCAATCACAATCTCAACAATGCCATCTCGTCATCTGGTTGGTGATATGACTTCCAAAAATTTCTGACTCATGTCGACACATCTCGCCAACAACACCCAATCCACTTTACTATTTAACCTTCCTCGAAGATTTCTATACTTTAATCATTCTACACTATCATACGCCGCACTTCCATGTGCTTCTCCGGTATTCTTCTTCTTATTACAAAACATTTCATACTTGACTTCATCTTACTATTTCCAGCAAGAATTGTCCAACTTCAAACACGATTATCTTCTTCAATACAGACCTCCCAGACACAAAATTATATTCCAAAATGAAGGGAATTTCGTAAGCTTTCCAAAAAGTCCAGAATCGCTTTCATCGGAGTTACGAGTAGATTCCAACAACTCCAACGACTTCTACAACCTTTTTCAATCACTTACCAATAATCCCACAGCAAGGTCTACAGCAATCCGTCACTTAATCAGTGATCCAACATCGACATCTTACACAAGCCTACTTAAACAACAACTTCACAGTTCACCAACAACGCTGGATATAGCAACTTTCTAAATTCCATCTTATAACAATCATCCTTTTTCCAAGACACTCCAACTTGTTAAACAACCAAAATCTTAAATCCATGTTACCTTCGAATTCGGAAAACAACAAAGCTTCAACAACACTTGCACAGCTTCTCCCTCACATAACTTCAAACCAACTCCTGCAACCAATCGACTAGAAAGCAAACAAGTACCGACAGTGTTTCACACACTTGTCATGTACAGAGGAATAAACAACATTAGACAACATTGGCCGGACATACCGACCTGCTCTGATACCACTAATGTAACACCCCGTTTCTACCCGGCGGAAATTCATAAATCAGAGTTTCAAAATTCACATTCAAAAAGGGTGCCACATTTTCAACTTAAACATAACGACACTTATCGCATTTAATCAAAGATACATAACACTCAAACATCAGGTGGCAAAATGACAACTTTATTTATTCTGTAAAATAAAACATCTTTACTACTACACAACGAATTCATGATTGCAACTTTAAAATATTTCAACTCGTGTTTGACATCAAAACAACTTAAAATAATGTATCCTCAACGGAAACAACTTAGAATTCAACAACATGATGAAAATCCAACAACTAAACGAAAACATGCATTAACCCCCGAGTGCTACGTATCAGAGCGACGTCACCGACTCAACTAATGAAAATAAACGACCTTCATCTCTGCTAACCTGCACGTTACCAACATAGGGGTAACATTCAAATAGAAGGGGTGAGATATCGAATAATATAAACAAGATTATGATAATCAATACATTAGACTAGAATCATACAATTTCACTACTTTACAACAACGACAAAACAACAACTTTATCGACATAACACTACAACAACTTCATCAACGTAATACAACATCAACTCTATCAACATAAAACAACATCGACTATATCAACATAAAACAACATCAACTATATCAACATAAAACAACATTAACTATATCAACATAAATAATGCAACACAAAATGCGACTCAACTATGCGTATGCATGTGGTACCAATGGAGCAGAACTCCCAACTTAGAAACGGAGCAGAACTCCCAACTTAGAAAGTACCAGTTTGTCGGGCATCAACAAGGCATAAGCCTTCAACTTTAACTTTTTGCCAGTCCCGGCCAACTTAATAATTTTGCCAATCCAGGCCAACTTGGTATGCTATGCTATGCATGCAACAACAACCACAACATCAACGTATTCAACAACGACACAACAACAACACAACTGCAACTTAACAACAATTTCAACTTTGGCCACCGGCCTACAACTTAATATCAATTCAACAGCAACTTCGCAGCAATTTCAACACTGGCCATAGGCCTACAACTTGGTATCAACATTTCAACAACGACATAACGACTACATTTCAACAGCAACTCAACAATAACAATGCAACAACAACACTTCGACAGCAACTTAATAACAATACAACACATCAACAATGACTTATCGATAACGACATGTTAACAACAATAATTCAACATCAACAAAAACATACCACCACGATCCATAATTGTTTCGGACAATTCTACTAAGATCGGTTAATTAATCTTCTGCTAAAGTCACTAATAACTACCTTATCCTACTAATTTATACGAACCTTCCCAACCAATTTCAACTAAATCCGGATAACTAATTTTTCCGCTTAATCCTACTTATTTGGCTAAATCGGTACTGTTTTACCCACTACTATTACTACTAGTAAATTTTACTGATACTGTTAAATTTTCAACTTACTGATACAACACAGTTATGTTATCAATCATGCTATCGACAAAATTCAACTCTGATGCAAAAATCTCATTTTCTGTCAAAACCTGCTAGTGCTATTTTCTCATTTTCTGCTAACAAAACAAAGCCTACTACTGCTATTTCTTTCATTTTCTGCTAACAAAACAAAACCTACTACTGCTATTTCATACTTGATATTATTTTTCCTGCTAATGTTAATTTCACTGGTTTTGGTTTCAATTAATTTTTCTGATACAGCACCAACTCTCGATTATATTATTCTCTACTTAATTCCGACAGAAAATGCACACCACAAGAATACAGGTGGCTTGCGCCACCCTTAATACTTAAGAGTGCAGGTGGCTGGAGCCACCAAACACTCCCTTCTCATGGTGGCTTGCACCACCATTCAATGGGGAAAACATGTGGCTTGCGCCACTATAAAAAGAATAACACAAGGTGGCTTGCGCCACCCATCATGTAACAAGCCAGGTGGCTTGCGCCACCACCAAGTCTTCACACACAGGGGTGGCGGGCGCCACCCCTATACATATATATATATATATATATATATATATATATATATATATATATATATATATATATATTTAACACAACCAGTACATATACATTTATATACTCCGAACCCAGAAAATCTCCATGCCCAATACCAGTTTTCAGTTCACAACATCGATCACAATTATCATGCCACAGAACACCAATTACACAAAACGACTTCAATTACACAAAACAGCATCATTTATACAAAACAACATCAATTCACCAATACGGTTAACACATTTATAGTAGAAAATTATATCAATCCCACTCCCCGTACCAATTATCATATACCCGGTTATAAAAGTCGAACCCCACCCTTACCTTGGATTGAAGGCGGCTCGAATTTTCGGTCGGAAATTGGAACTTTAACGGAAACCCCTCGAGTTCTCTCTTCTCTCCAACCTACGCTTCCAAACCCTCGTTCTGCTTTTTCTGTAACTTCCTTTTCTTCTTTTCTTATAGCCACTTATGTTCTTTTCTTTTTTCTTTACAAACCCTTACTTCATAATAATAATATTAATTAATCTAATTAATCCATTGGGTTACTATTTATACCTCCTTATTTTGTATATCTCACACAACTATTAAATCCAATTTAACTAAAATAATAGTCCAGTATAATAATATTATTTCTCTGATTAAACCGACTAATTACTCGACTATTCACCAAACAACTCAAACAACATAATACTCCAATTTCTCCTCTTAGAATAGTACCGACAAAATTTCCAACTTCGACAATTTAAAATAATTAAATCCTTAATTAATTTAATTAACTAATTAATTAAATTCGGGGCGTTACAGGATCCATGCTTGTTGTTTCAATCAAAGGGTGTCGTCGTCTGGAGCTCCGCTGCTACTGGAAAGGAAAAGGAACGAGAACGGGAAGGAACGAAGAAACAAATGTAGGGAAAATAAAAGAAGTGCTCGAATGGGCCCTACCCCACTGCCTACGTATCTCATCGGGAACATGAGAATCAGAGCGACGTATTCCACTAAAAAACACGAACAATTTTCCCTTAGCTGAGGGGAACTACGTCGCTCTGATTCTCATGTTCCCGATGAGATACGTAGGCAGTGGGGTAGGGCCCATTCGAGCACTTCTTTTATTTTCCCTACATTTGTTTCTTCGTTTCTTCCAGTTCTCGTTCCTTTTCCTTTCCAGTAGCAGCGGAGCTCCAGACGACGACACCCTTTGATTGAAACAACAAGCGTGGATCCCATCGGGTACGATGGACGCGTGGGGGTGCTAACACCTTCCCTTTGCGTAACCGACTCCCGAACCCAAATCTCTTGGTCGCAAGACCATGCTTTTCCTTCCCTTCAGGTTTATGCAGTGTTTCCTTTCCCTCTCTTGGGATAAATACACATTGCTGGCGACTCTGTTTCGGTGCCACTTTCACGTTTGTACTTGGATGAAAATCCCGGGAGCGACACTCCCCCTTTTTGTCATTGATCAAAAAGATTAGCGGTTCAAGGGTGAAAAACAAATATCTAAAGTCTTAAGGACAACAAATACATAAGAATTAGGTGCTTCCAGAGGACATCTTGTCCCATATCTTCTGAATCATGCCCTGAAGATTAGCATTGACAATCTTTTGTTCCTCAAAGTTATCTCTGAACTTCTGTTGTTCTTCTCTGATTTCTCCAATTGCGTCTTCCAAATGCTTTACAGCAAGATCAGATGTAGAAATAACTGCAGCAGCTTGCTTGGCCTTTTCCATGGCTTCAGCTTCTTGTGCTATTCTGGCTTCTTCAGCAGCCTTTTCTGCAAGAAGTCTTGCTTCCTTAGCAGCCATTTCTTCAACTTCTTTCTGCTTTGCAGCCAAAAACTTAAGTATCCTGATCCGCTCTTCAGCTTCTGCTATCTCCTTTGCCCGTTGAATTCCATCAGTGATGGTTGCATCTGAGAAGCTTACAATTCTTGCAAGCTCACTGCCCAACCATTTATGGAAGTTTTGACAGGATCTTTCAAGTTCCATAGGCTTGGTACTTGTGTTAAAGTCTTTTCTCAAGTTAGCAAACTTGTTTGATGCCTTTTCACTGAATTGACCTATGCATTCTTCAAATTTTTTTGGAGGTGGTACATTATAGATAACCAAAGCAAGGTCAGGTTTGGCAGAATTTGCTTCAGATGGTGTTTACTGAGATGAAACGATCTCAGTAGGAGCATGTTCACTGATTTGTTGATCAGCAGGAGATGTCACTTCTAGAGTGTCTGAGACCATGAGAGGTTCAGAGTATGGGGATGAAGGATCAGAGTGTTGAATCGAGGATTCAGCAACAGTGGTCTGATAAAAAGTGTAAGACAATGATGAGACAGACATGTCTGATTGGATGATTGAGGTGGTTGTTGATGGAGTGTATGTAGGAATTGTTATGGATTGGATAGATGTACTGATTGATGGAATAGAAATCGTTTCATTTACAAGAATAGAGATTGGTGATGATGGTATTGAAAAAGATGGAGGTTTGAAACTGACTTGTGGATGTGAAGTGGAGATGGAGATAGTTTGTTATGAAGATGGGTTAGAAACTGATTCAGATGGAGCAGAAACAGACTTACTGGTTTTCTTTAATGTAAAGGTTGGAGTAGTAGTTTTGAAGATTTTTGATCTGTCACTCTTCTTCCTTTTCTGAGGCTCAGAAATAACAGTAGCTTGCTTCCTTTTTCTTCTGAAGGATTCTGCAAGAGTTAGTTCAGGAGCAGATTCATCCACCTCTTTAGTTTGCTCTTCCTCTTCTTTGTCAAGTTCAACTTCTTCATCCTTGACTTCAGATACATCATATCCTCGTGCTTTCAGTGCATCTATAGATGCATCAATTTCTTCAATGAGGTCGCTTCTATAATAGGTAGGATAACCTGGTACTGCTATCCTGCGTTTGAATAAGTCCTCAGAGATATAAAAAGGTTACACTCTTACTTTATTAATTATTCTCATATGCTTGAGTGTTGTGGCGTTGACTGACTCTCCAAGTGTTGCAGTCAGATCTTCTGAGTGTTGAACTTCTGTAACCAGAGTGTCCACTATACCGCTTTCATAGAAAATGTCTGAAAGCATTCTTCCAAAAGGAATATAGTTAGGTGTATCACTTTTTGGTTTTCATGTTGTTCTTGTCTTCTTCACCATATCTCTCAAATGGTAAAATAAGATGGAGGGTAAGCACATCCTTTCCTTAGTGAACAAGTAATATAGCATATACTTCTGATTAGCATTGAAGTAATCTGCAGCATATGATGAAGGTCTTGGATTGATGCAACCAAGAATGATTTTGTGCCAGATTTTCAGATTTACATGCAGATCTTCTCTCTTGTACTCTGTTTTATTTGGTTGATGGTTGGTGAAAATAGTTGGGTTGATTACCTTTTTCACAAACGGAGATCTATTTACCCTTCCATAGACTCTCTTGTTCTTTAGAAAATCCAGTTTGTAAAGTTCAGCAATTAATTTCTCGGTGATGACAATTTTTCTTCCCAAGACATAAGAGACGGCATGGAGTTTATCACAAACAGCTTGTCTCCAAAAATCTTTTACGAGTGCTTCAAAAACTGGACCTTTAAGCCTATCAAAGAAATTATTCCAGCCTTGAGCTTCCACATCATTGATCAGATTAAATCCATTTTCAGCAAGATTTTCGAAATCTACATGTAGTTCCTTGAGTACAAGTAGATTCTCAAGAGTACAGGTAACCGTGGCTTCTCTTTGAGTTACATGATCTTTATCTATCCTAGAAGACTGTGAAGAAGAGGGGTTAACTGTCGCAGTGGCGGTAGACATTGTTGAAGTAGTAGACGGCGCTACTGACGAGGATGATGACCCTTTTGAGGCATTCAATGATGCTTCTATTTCTTTGAAGAATTTGACAGTTTCTTGTTGAATGTGATTCATCAGGGTGATAGTTAAGATCGGAGAGGATGAGAACAGGGATTGAGTTGTTTCGATAGAGAGATTTATAAATTTAGGGTTTTAGAATTTCCTTTTGAGTGAGAGTGGGAAGAGGAATGGTTTTTGAGAATTTAAAGAAATAGACACCGTACAGGGGATAGGTGAATAAATGTAATAAAGTTTTGAGTCAATCCCAAGAAAATTACTGTACGTTTGATTTGAATAGATGTAGTGACTTAGATATAATCTAATCACATGTGAAAATTATTTTCTAATGACACGTCAGAACTGTCTTAGAAGAAAAATTTATCAGATCTGAGACACGTCTCACAAAAGTGATTCTGATGATTTAAAAATACTTAAACGCATTGGGTTCTGAAATAATCTCATTCTGAACAGTACTCCATTTTCAGATGTTGTAAAATAATTTGAAATCTATCTTCAGCTAAGGGTTTTGTAAAAATATCAGGCCATTGATGGTCTGTATCAATAAATTTTAAGCATAAGGTTCCCTTCTGAACATAGTCTCTGATAAAATGGTGTTTTATTTCAATGTGTTTAGCCCTAGAATGTAAAATTGGATTTTTACTTAAACAAATAGCAGCAGTATTATCACAGAAGATAGGGATGTTACTCTCATATATCTGATAGTGAAATTCTGGTACCAGATATGTGATGTCACACTTAATGTCACAACAACACACTCTGCTATGGACAATAACAAACAAGAGAAACACACAAAGAATTGTTCACCCAGTTCGGTCTAACTACCTACGTCTGGGGACTACTAAGCCAGGGATGAATTTCACTATCAGTAGATTTAATTTACAGACTCAACAACCCAGTTGACATCTCCTAAACTTAAACTCTACTTAATGAACCTTCTACCTAAGAGACCACTTAGGTATGAGAACACTACTCAATCCCTAAATCACTTCAGTGATATAATTAAAAGATCACACACTTTGAAAAACACAACTTGATTATGCTTCACAGCTTTGATCAAGAACAACTCAAAACAACAATACCAATTCACACTAGAATGGTTTACAATACATACACGAAGACACAAACGACTCTCAGTCTTTAGCTCTCTTTCTTCGTTACTTTTCCTTCAGGATTGATGCGCTTTATATAGCTATCTGATCTGGTCTTGACCTGCTACAATATCTGACCTGATTTGTTATTTAAAACTGAATCTTCGACAGATTTTCTCTCTCAAAATCTTCTTAAATCTTCAGCCTTTAAACACTCATACAAATCTGCATCAAATCTGTTTGTAACAGAAAATATCTCCTCCAAGATATTCGCAACCAATGAGACTAACAGCTCTCCCAATATCCAGCTAAAACGCAAACCCTAACAACATCACTAAACCTGATGATATTAATCTTCTGCAGACCTGATGTCACAACATCGCATGTGACATCAGACATCCAACTTAAGCACTTAACATAAACCAATGTTAAGACTCAATGTTAAGACATCACCCATGTGACATCAACATTGCACAACTTTGTTTTACCAAAATTCTAGCCAATCCAAGAACCAACAGATAGTCTTCCAGCTAATTTTTCATCCAAAGCATTTATGTACTGCATAGAGAAGCGGAGATGTATTCAGCTTCTGCTGTAGAGAGAGCAATTGTAGATTGCCTCTTACTTGACCATGAGATTAGATTGTTCCCTAGGAACTGACAGTTTCCAGATGTGCTCTTTCTTTCCAATCTGTCTCCAGCATAATCTACATCGCAGTAACCAGAAAGAGTATACTCTGATGTTTTCACATACATCAAGCCAAGGTTAGTTGTTCCTTTCAGGTACCTTAGATTTCGCTTAACAGCAGTTAAATGAGATTCTCTTGGATCTGATTGAAATCTAGCACATAAATGTACATTAAATAATATATCAGGTCTAGAAGTAGTTAGATATAAGAGAGAGCCTATCATACCACGATAGAGCTTCTGACAAACCTTAACTTCTGTTTCTTCTTTTCTCATGACACATGTTGGATGCATTGGTGTTTTAGCTGTATTACAATCCATCATGTTGAATTTCTTCAGAAGTTCTTTTGTGTACTTACTTTGATGAATGTAAGTGGCTTCTGGTTTCTGATCTATTTGAATTCCCAAGAAGAACTTTAACTCACCCATCAGACTCATTTCGAATTCTTCTTGCATTAACTTTGAAAATTCTTCACATAAAGAGGAGTTAGCAGAACCAAAAATGATATCATCAACGTAGATTTGAACTATAAGAATATCATTCTTATATGTTTTACAGAAGAGAGTTGTGTCAACCTTTCCTCTGGTGAACTGGTTTTCTAAAAGAAATTTGCTTAACTTATCATACCAAGCTCTGGGAGCTTACTTTAAGCCATAGAGAGACTTTTTGAGTTTAAAAACAAAATCTGATTTTTCTAAATTTTCAAAACCAGGAGGTTGTTTGACATAGACTTCTTCTGATATATAACCATTTAAGAATGCACTCTTAACATCCATCTGATATAGGGTGATGTTATGGTTTACTGAGAATGAAATTAGTAACCGTATTTCTTCAAGTCTGGCGACTGGAGCAAAGGTTTCATTGTAATTAATTCCTTCTTGTTGACTGTATCCTTGAGCAACAAGTCGTGCCTTGTTTCTGACAACTTCTCCCTTCTCATTTAGCTTGTTCCTGAATACCCACTTGGTTCCAATAACATGAACATTCTTAGGTTTTGGAACTAGATCCTAAACATCATTCTTTGAGAATTGATTCAGTTCTTCTTCCATAGCCAGAACCCAGTCCTTGTCCATAAGAGCTTCTTCAACTGTAGCTGGTTCGATCAACGACACCAATCCCAAGAGTGTTTCTTCTGATGGTCTGAAAGCTGATCTGGTTCTGATTGGAGCATCCTTGCTACCCAGAATTAGTTCCTCAGGGTGAGATGTAGACATTCTTCTTTTCTTTTGCTGTGGAGTATTCGGAGTTACATAAGAGGTATCCAACGTAGGATCTTGCTGGTCTTTGACTTCATCTGCCTTTTCTTTAGGTTCTGAGAAGGTAATTTCCAAACCTGCAAGTTTTTCAGCTAGCTCTGACTTTTCAGAGTCAGGCTTGTCATCGAATCTAACATGAATTGATTCTTCCATAATCTGTGATTCTATGTTATAAACTCTGTAGCATTTTGAATAATCAGAGTATCCTAACAGCAGACACTTCTGTGCTTCGGAGTCAAACTTGCCAAGATTCTCTTTAGTGTTAAGCATAAAACAAGTGTATCCAAACGGATGAAAGTAAGAAACATTGGGAATCTTATTCTTCCACAATTCATAGGGAGTTTTATTCAAGATAGGTCTAATAGAGATTCTATTTTGAATATAATATGGTGTGTTAATTGCTTCTGCCCAAAAATGCTTAGCCATGTCAGTTTCTTGGATCATGGTGCGAGCCATTTCTTGTAAAGTTTTGTTCTTTCTTTCTACAACTCCATTTTGTTGTGGAGTTCTAGGACAAGAAAAATCATGGGATATCCCATGTGAATCAAAAAGGTTTTCAAAGTCTTTGTTTTCAAATTCTCCACCATGATCACTTATGACTTTGATGATTTTGCAATTTTTCTCATTTTGAACTTGAGTGCAGAAGGAAGCAAACACAAAATGTGACTCATCCTTATGTTTTAAGAATTTCACCCATGTCCAACGACTGTAATCATCAACGATGACTAGTCCGTATTTCTTACCATTGATAGAAGCAGTTTTCACTGGTCCAAAAAGATCAATGTGAAGAAGTTCTAACGGTTTGGAGGTGGAAACAATATTCTTTGCTTTAAAAGAGGTTTTTGAAAACTTGCCTTTCTGACATGCATCACAAAGAGCATCTGAAGAGTACTTCAGATTTGGCAAGCCTCTGACAAGTCCAAGCTTGTTCAGTTGAGAAATTCTTCTCAAGCTAACATGACCAAGACGTCTGTGCCAGACCCATTGCTCTTCATTTACAGAAAGAAGACATTTTACATTTTGATGTTTTAAATATGATAATTTAATTTTATAAGTATTGTTCTTCCTCTTTCCGTTGAACATGACATATCCATCCTTTTGACTTACAGCTTTACAGGATGTCTGATTAAAAATATCGTCATAACCATTGTCACTAAGTTGACTAATTGACAATAAATTATGCATTAGACCTTCAACTAGTAGAACATTATTAATAGAAGGAAGCTTACCATTTCCAATAGTTCCGGAGCCAATAATTCTTCCTTTCTGATTTCCTCCTAAACCAACGACACCTCCAGGCTTAAGTTTCAGATCTTGGAACATATGCCTTTCTCCCGTCATGTGTCGCGAGCATCCATTGTCCAGGTACCATGACTGGTGTTTCAATGGTGCCATTAAGGATGTCTGCAACATAAATTATCTTATTCTTAGGTACCCATTTTGTGGGTCCTTTCACATTAGCTTTTCCAGAGGTTCTGACACCTTTGGAGTTCCTTATATTGGAATAATAGTGTGGAATTTGTGCATAGTGTTTAAGTTTGGGAGTTTTCTTTAGTGTCTGTGGTTGTGTAGTGATAGATTTTGAACCTTTTTGTTCAGAACATTTCAAGATAATGCCAGAGGGCACAAAATTTTTAGACAGAGGTATTATCTTGATACTCTTGGTCTCATCATATGGATGTGATGGTCCTGAATATCCCAGACCTCTGTTACCATTTCTGCTGACTCCATAGATTATTGGAGCCATTTTGCTTCTGTCTATGCTCTTAGCGAGAAAGTGTTGGAAAGCTTTATCATACTTGGCTACTTCATTAGTATTGGTTATGTTATAGGTGATTTCTTCTTCTAACCTAGAGATTTTACTTTTTAATGCAGTATTTGAATTTTCTAGAGAAAGTAGTTTTTCATTTAATTCAAAGATGGTTTGTTTGCTTTCAGTAAGATCTTCTGAAGGAACCACAAGAGTCTTTATCAGAGTTTTGTGTTTTCTTCGAAGAGTTTGATATCTTTCCATAAGTTCATATAATCCTATTTCAAGTTCAGAGCGAGACAGGGAAGAAAGTACCTCTCTTTCATCGTCAGAATCTGAAGGTTCTCCTTCTAATAGAGCATCAGTGGTTTTAGCCATGAATGCTACGTTAGCACGTTCTCCATCAGACTCATCTTCGGACTCTGAATCATCCCAAGTTGCCATAAGACCCTTTTTAGTTTTCTTGGGTCTTTCATCTTTCTTAACCTTTGGACAATCATTTTTTATATGTCCAGGTTCCTTGCATTCAAAGCACGTAGCGCCTCTTCCATAAGTTCTCCTTTGACCATATGTAGACTCAGATCTTCTTTTTGGTCCTCTGAACTTATTTCTTATGTATTTCCATAGTTGATTGATTTTTCTTGATATGAGAGATATGTCATCTTCGTCTGATTCTTCTTCAGATTCTTCCATTTCCTCCTCTGCTTGATACGCCTTTTTCTTTTTAGATTTAGCTTTTAGAGCAATGGATTTGCTTTTCTTTTGGGGTTCATCTTCTTGGAGATCTATTTCATGACTTCTTAAAAAACTGATTAGTTCCTCAAGACTTATACTATTCAGATCCTTTGTTAGTTTCAAGGCAGTCACCATTGGTCTCCATTTGACAGGTAGACTTCTGATAATTTTCTTGACATGATCAGCAGTAGAATAACCTTTGTTCAGAACTCTGAGTCCTTCAACAAGCATCTGAAATCTTGAGAAAATGGTTTCCACAGATTCATCATCTTCCATCTTGAAGACCTCATTTTTTGAATTAATGCAAGAGCCTTCGTCTCCTTGACTTGAGCATTGCCTTCGTGAGTCATACGAAGAGAGTTAAAGATGGACTTTGCAGTTTCTTTGTTTGTGATTTTCTCATATTTTGTATAAGAAATTGTGTTTAACAGAATCGTTCTTGCTCTGTGATGATTTTTGTAAGTTTTCTTTTGCGCATCTGTAAATGCACTTCTATCAATCTTTTTGCCTGCAGAATCTACTGGGTGACTGTAGCCATCAACTACCAGATCCCATAGATCTAAGTCAAACGACAAAAAGTAACTTTCAATTCTATCTTTCCAATAGTCAAATTTTTCTCCATCAAAGATAGGAGGTTTTGCACTATAAGAATCTCTTTCATTTACAATAACACTTGTCTCAGCATTTGGTATAGACATTTTTTTTCACACTTGGATCGGTACTAAACACTGTTAAGTGCTTGATAAAAATTCAACCTTTTTATCACCTCAGAACCGGAGCTCTGATGCCGATTGAAGGTGTGAAAAACACAAGAAAGGGGGGTTTGAATTGGTTTTTCAAAATAAAATTGTTTCTTTTAGGAAAACTTGTTTTTATAAGACTCTTTCATTTATCAGTAAAAACTGTTAGTTCCTGGATTGGCTGGAATTTTGGTAAAACAAAGTATATTCAATGTTGATGTCAAGGTGCTGATGTTGCAACATTGAAGTCTTAACACTGGGCTGTGTTAAGTAGTTAAGTGCTGAAGTTGGATGTCTGATGTGTAGCACCCCAAAATTTGCCCTACCTTCTCTGGCTTTTGCTTCGCGCTCATTTGCATCTCATTAGGTCATAACTCATAATCATATCATTGCATTGGTTTTCTGAGACATGGGATCCAAGGATTGTCTTGTTATAAGTGTTTGCCCTGTTCGGGACGATTCTGCAAGTCATTTTCTGCAAAGGTCATCAGTGTACATTTGGGTGATTTAGGTTTTTATTCATGGTTGAGCTTGTGGATTGTTTATTGGTTAAGATTCTTCAGCGGATCATGTGAGTGGCCAGATCGTTCAGTGGTAGCTGTGATCATTTTATCAGAGGCTTGTGAATAGTTTGTGATTGATTTTGAATTCTTTGGGTTATCCATTTTCTATCCATCATGACCATTTGGAACCATTTTAACTAGTTTTCTTTCCACATCCAAATTTATTTCAATATCCATTCCTTACCATTTTAAATCCAATTTTTACCTTTCCTATTATCCATTTTATCACAAGTAACCATATTTCATCCATTTTTTTAAACCAATTATCCATTTCCATTTTCGTTATCCACTTTCAATCTCCAAATCCATCTTGTGTATCCATTTTTCAAACCAATTTCCATAATATCCATTTCAATTTCCATTAACCATTGATCCAAAACTAATTCATATCCATTTTCTTTCTTTCTAAACATATCCATTTTTAACCATTTTCTTGTCCATATCCAAAACTATATTAACCCACATTTTCATTTCAAACCATTTTTTCTACATTTTCAAATCCATTTCAATTTTATCTCACTATTCCAATATCCAAACCAAATGGCCATTAAATTCAAATAAAAACTCCATAATTCTTTAGCTGCCCAATACAAAAGAAAAGAAGCAATATAAAGCCTGAACTTTGCTTTAACCAAAGTCACAAAACTCACTACAAAAGATCCACATTCTTTAATCTCATAGTTCCATGACAATTTCCGTGTTAAAAAACTATTCAAATGGAGAAGTCACCACACTTTGCTTTGGCATCTGCTTTAGAATCACGTTAAGGTAGTTCTGGAGAGATCGCAGCTGTGTATCGGTGGCACTACTCAGAGCTTTGAATGACACGCGGGCAAATTTTCCAACTTCTGAGGCACAAGTCAATGACCCCGAATCACACATAACAGACAAATCCAATCCATAGCACATTCTTTTCGGAGGGAAGAAATTCAATAGAAAAATAAAAGAAAGAATTAACAGAAAAAGAAAATACAGAGAAAAATAAAATTACAAAACCAAGTGCAAACCACGTAACTTCAAAGCAGTTTCATGTAGAAAATTCACCAAGCTTCTAACATAAGTCTCTAACAGAACTCTAACAAACTTCTAACCGATTTTCACCTGCAAAGACCAAATTACCCTCCCTGATTGTTGCTATAAAGTCATTACCATCTTCATTCTTGAGTCTCAGATTCATTCTGCAACTTTTCACTCTTCATTCTTCTTGATTCTCTTCCAATCTTCTCTTCACCATTTTCAATTTCAAAACCTGCCATAACCGAATTTCTGCTTCATTCTTCAGTAATTTCTCATCATCACCATAATCAACCTGTAAAAATGATTCAATAAGAAATAATCATCAGCAAGAGTTCTGGTTTGTAGTCTACAATTCAACGACGCAACAATGTCACTGTGAATTCATAACAGAACCACCTCAACACCATTCGCTACTTACGCACGAAGAATCATGGAGGTTTACACAGAGTCACGATTACGAACAAGGACTGAAGAAAAAATGAAAAAGTAGAAGAAGGAAAACGCAAGCAGAAGTTCGTCGCCAAAACCTGCAGAATTGGAAATCACGAGAAGGCATCAACATCGCAACTCAGACAACACGCAAGAAGTGGATTGGAGTAGAAGAGAAGGCAAAATTGAAGCATACCTGAAGTATTCCTCGGTTTCTACCGAATTGCTTGCGGTCGAAGAGGCACTGGACTGTCTCCGGTAGGTACGTTGATCTGTTTCCGTTGATCCTGTGAAATTATCACTTCAGTGTTGTAGTTGCGGTAGATATGCTTAGTTTCTTTTCGAACATCATGATTCCGGCGTTACTTTGTTTCTCGGTGTGGTTTGAGAGGCGCGTGAGAGGTGAACTTTGTGTGAGCTGTCGAAGACGTTTACGATGTAGGCGATGAGCGGTTTTCCGCCGCCGTCGAATGGGAGCCTTGGTGCGGCGGAGTTTGTCCTTGATACAGCCGATCGCGTTGGTTCGGAATCGTTGTTGTTGACGGTTTGAGGTGTTGAGGGCGAATCAGTTTGACGGTGACGATGGAGCATTGCATCGTTGAGGTTGAAGGAGGATGAACGAAGACGGAGGGATTTGAACTGAGAGCGAACTCCGGCGCAGTGTTTTTCGGTGACGGTGCGATATTGATAAAAAGGGAGAGGATGATAATGAAGTTGCGGTGAGTTTGAGACGACGAAGAACGGAGAGGGTTGAATGGTAACGGCATGATGAAAGTGGAAGGGAAGAAGAAGCCTATCGTTGAGGGTAAGAGGCGGCTGGGAAGTTTACTGATTAGTTTTTAGGTTTTCTTTTCTAAACCTCACCAACCTGGGCCAGGCTCGTAAGCCCACACGCCATTTCAGTTCACACCCCGGTTTTACTTGACACACTCCCTTGGTTGCATAATCAATCTTGGGCATGATAACTTCAGCCCATTCTCCCGTTTTCCTTTTCGCAGCTCTGTTTCTGCTCACGCACCTCCCTTGGATTCTTGGGCCGGAAGGCCAAAAGCCCACATGACAGTTTTCTTTTCACACCACCTGGACCTGTCTTCACCCTCCTTTTAATTTCATTGTCTTTTTGTTCTAATTTTCTAATTAGATTAATTTTAGAATTCAATTGGGATTAATCTTGTTTTTTAATGGATTTTGGTTATTTGTTTTCAATTGAATTTAGATAATAATTTCTAGTTTAGAGTTTAATGTTGATTAAGTAGAATTTAATCTTGGTTTTGATTGTAGTTCTTAATCATAATTTTGGCTAACTCAATTTTAATGTTTAGTCTTAACTTTAGATTTTTGTTTAATTAGAATTTGATTTTAATTAGAATTTAATTGGAATTGATTGTAGGATTAATATTTCTTTTTTTAGATTTAGAATTGCCTTGAACTAATTTTAGGGCTAATTTTAGAATTAGTTTCTAATCTTAGATTAACTTTTCTTTTTAGAATTTAATCTTGTTTTTACTTAGTATTCTAATTCTAATTTGGCTATTGTTGATTAATTGTTGACCTTAATTTTCATTGCTCATTTCTGATTAATTCCTGATTAATTGTTTCTTTGCTCACTTAATTTTCTTCATCCCTCATTAAGATCAACTTAACTTCCATCTTGGAAGTAAGTTACTTCTTATGTTCTTCTTCTCCTTTTTTAGGATTAGATTCTCAAACCTCACAAACCCTTAGGATCACTCCCTTAACTAATCAATTAGGATTGAGTCTTAGTTCATATAGATTTTACCTTTTATCCTCTCTTGAGTCTCTTTTCTCATCTCAAAGAAAATACAAAAATATCTAATAAAGGTAGGCATTTATTGCATTTAGGCCTTTCATATAAAGAAAAGATTATAAGGGGTCTTCTCTTATAATCTTAGAATGTGTAGCATATAGCCCATCTTGGGTCAATGTGTTAAACATTTGATCTTGTATGAGGGACTTAAATGCAATACTTGTTGAAGGTACAAATAATAAAAACACTTCTTCACCCCATAATCAACAAAAACACTTAATAAACACAAGTATGCTAGTGTGTTTAAACCTTGACAATTGGAACTAAGTGTGGGGGTCTTCTTTACTCTTAGTGTGCTTTCTTACCCATTCCATCTTGGAATGTGAGAATGTACACATTCCAATGACTAAGATTTAGATACACTATCATATGCAAACAAATGAAAAAACTTCTAAAAGACAAAAACAAACAATAACGTCTTTCCTTCGGGAATTCTTTTCTCACCTCACTCATTCTCGACGTACGAACGTGCTTCCTACTCGTTCTCTTGCAAGATGGTAACGCACTCGGACCAGCGAGCCTGCAACACCTGAGCTAGAACGTTAGCCGTTTCCTAAAAAACACAAACAATCCATCCATAGTGAGGGGAACTACGTCGCTCTGATTCTCATGCTCCCGATGAGATACGTAGGCAGTGGGGTAGGGCCCATGCGAACACTTCTTTTATTTTCCCTACATTTGTTTCTCGTTCCTTTTCCATTCTTTCTCTTTTCTTTCTTTCCATTCCTTTTCCAGTATCCTTTTTTATCACCCTTTGATCGAGCAGCAAGCGTGGATCCCATCGGGTACGATGGACGCGAGGGGGTGCTAATACCTTCCTCTCGCGTAACCGACTCCTTTACCCATTCTCTTGGTCGTAAGACCATGCTCTTTCCTTTCTCTCCAGGTTTATGCAGTGTTTCCTTTCCCTCTCTTGGGATAAATACACATTGCTGGCGACTCTGTTTCGGTGCCACTTTCGCGTTTGTACTAGGATGAAAATCCCGAGAGCGACAGCTGGCGACTCTGCTGGGGACAGATTGACCTCTTGCTGGTCCATCCTAAGCGAGTCAATCCTAGCGCTTGTCTGTTTTTCTTTCATTGGGTGTTTATTGTTGTGTTGTATTTACCGTTTTATTGTATGGTTATTTGTTGCTTTACTGTACATTACTGTATTTACTGCATTTTAGCATTTTTATATTATGCTATGCTGGACTGTGCTGTTTTCTGTTTGGCGGGATGAGATTTCTGAGAGATAAGCCCATTACACAGGCTTGAGTATACACTTAGGATTAGAGTGGAGAGTAGTGGGACCTACGTGCCGTCTGGAGTACGTGGGGTATTCACGAAATTCACAGCCAGACGAGGCTATCTTGGGACATGTTCTGACGTGCGTATCTTGCGCATTTCAGGATGTCGATCTAGAGAGCTGTCGACTCTGGTGACCCTTCCCGAGGACTCAGTTGCGGCACTCCTCCCGATATGTGACAGTGGCAGACCACATTCTGTGGCAAACCCATTGCACATTCTCGATCCGGGGACCCAATGCTGGGAACTTGCCATAGGATTTCCTTTTTGAAAGAGAATCAGTGGAGGCACTCCTCGATTGGCGATAGTACTGTACCCCGAGGGATGAATGTACTATTGCTTCGCGACCTCAGTGCCAGAAGCTGAGGACCTTTCGTCTTGGAGAATCAGTTGAGGCCTCCTCGATTGATGATGATGCCAAACCAGAAATGGTGAATGTATCATCATTTCTCGACCTGAGAGCCCGGGATACTGAACATCCTAGTACCCACATGTGAGAGGGGCGGGTTGTTTACAGGTTTGCAGGTAACCTTGACCTTCAACATACCCGGTATTCTGGATTTCCTATCAGTGTGGACTTATCAGCCTAGTATTCTGGTATTCTGATCATCCGGTATTCTGGTATTCCGGTATTCTCTTCAGAACAGACTCGTGAGCTATTCAGTCATCAGCACAGCACAATGATTATTCAGACTATGTGGAAGCTTTGATCCCATGTCTTATGGCATTCATATTTTTGCATTGTATTTGCATCTTGCATCATCTTTGCATATCCTTTCTTCAGGCCAGACCAGTGAGCTCATCCATCCTTTATCTGAACTGCAGTTTGATTTCCCGACTTTCGTTTTGGACTTGAATCAATCTGGAAGAATCATGAACTCTGGAGAGCAGAATCAGTTTGTGACTAGGGCCGATGTTGAATTGATGAAGCATCAACTTATGGAAGCTATGGCCGCCATGACAAGGGGAGAGGCCAATGTTCAAAGAAATGAGAATGTTATTCCACCTCTGGTGAACAATGTTGCTCAAGCTCAGCCTGTGCAGATCCCTGTTGAGAATCATGCTATACACGAGCGTACCATCTTCCGAGACGGACATTCTTCTTCTCTTAATGCCACAGATTATCAGAGTTTTGCCTTCTCTATGCCAGATGTCCAGGGGGTAGTTTCAAAGATGAAGCCTAAGGATCCACGATCTGTTGACGATGAAAGATACCGTGTGTTGGACGAGAAAATTAAAGCCCTGGAGAGGCGTGATACTCTTGATTTGAATGCTTCGAGCATGTGTTTGGTGTCTGGCCTTGTGTTGCCTCCAAAGTTTAAAATGCCGAAGTTTGAGCAATACAAAGGAGATAGCTGTCCGAGGCTACATTTGGTGATGTTCTGCAGAAGAATGACCTCGCATGTCTATAATGATAAGCTCATGATCCACTGTTTCCAAGACAGTCTGAGTGGGGCATCTTTGTGTTGGTATATGCAGTTAGAAAATGGTAGTATCCGATCATGGACAGATCTAGCCAACGCCTTTGTGAAGCAGTACAGTTATAATCTTGATATGGCTCTCAGCCGGATGCATTTGCAAGACTTGTCTCAGGCAGATAATGAATCATTCCGAGAGTATGCTCAGAGATGGAGAGAGTTAGCATCTCGTGTTCAACCACCACTTTCGGATAGAGAATTGGTTGATTTGTTCATGGATACCTTGCAAGGGCCGTACTTGGAAAAGATGATTGCCAATGGGGCAGCAAAATTTTCTGACCTGGTGATGGTGGGAGAACGTATCGAGAGCCTGATCAAGTGTGGAAAGCTCCAAGGCGTCTCGAACTTCCAAGCTAATGAAAATGAATCAGTTGTTAGTTCTCAGGAAGAATTCGAGGAAGAAACTAGTTCCATGCATGAATCTCTACCACCTCGTTCTCAGTGTTCAGACATATCAACTGTTCAGAGGCAACAATCTTATGGGTCTTCGTATCAAGGACAATATTCTTCTGCAAATCAGAGACCTCCTCAGAGTCAACGATCATACCGCCGTCAGCACGCCCGACAAAGACCAAGGAAGCCAGAGAGGCAGTTCACTCCATTGCCAATGTCATACAATCAGATGCTGCCAGATTTGATCGAAGGTGGATTAATAGTTCCAAAGGATTTGAAGCCAGTGCCTTTTCCGTATCCACCAGGTTTTGATATCAACGCCCGTTGTGACTATCATGCTGGGGCACAGGGGCATTCAACGGAAGACTGTAAGGTGCTCAGGAGCAAGGTTCAGACTCTTCTTGACTCCAATATGTTCTCATTCACACCTCAGGGCATTCAGATCCACGACTCTCCTTCATCCAGTTATGTGGGTTCATCAGTTCTGGTTATGGAAGAAGTCATTGAGAGCAGTTGTGTAGATGAGTATCAGAATGACTTCGATGAGCAATTCTGAAGATGGCTAGCTCATTAGCAAATCAATCTTGGAAAGCCCAGTTCCTCGAAGCTGGCGACCATTTAGATCATGTCATTTCTTTGCATTTGTAGTTTCTTTTATGTTAAAAAGTGCAAACTCATTTGTAAAACTTGTTGTTTTCGATTGATAATGATAATGAAATGAATATGCATGTTTTGGTTAAATCCAGTCGTGTTCACTCATACTTTTTATCGATATCATATGCTTGTTTAAGCAGGATCCGAGGGAGGATGATGAAATTCAAAGACGCAGAACTTCCAATTGTATGCTTTTGGGACAAAACCCTGCTGATGATGTACATGCATTGTTTCAATTCCCAAACACCGGAGACATAAGGAAGATAATCCCTTGCAAACCCCGTTGAGCCTAGTAGTAGGAGTTTATTTCTGAAAATGAAAAACCCTCTATCTTAACCCGGGGCAGGGTAGGTGTCAGTTAATTTGACCAAGCGTTCAAATTTCAAAGGAGTGTCCCGTTCGAGGATCAATTACACCTATGGTTATCCCTCACCGATCGAAGAGTGAGACGGTCACAACCCTTTACAAGTCAAGACAAACTTGTGTCACACGATTATTTCAAAAAAAAAAAAAGAAAAAAGAATCAAAACAAAAAAAGAAAAGAAAGCCCGCTAAGTCAAAACTTGAAAACGAGTGACTTAGGCAAAAGTAGGGCATCCCGCTAGACTTCAAGAATCGCAAAAATCAAAAGAATCAGTCCAGGTAAAATCAGGGAAAAACAAAAAGGAATAAAAAGTGAAAATAAGAGGAACAAAAAGAAAAATCCTCGAGCAAAGAACAAGTCGTGTGACTACAGACACCAAAAAACGAAAGGGGTGACCGTCACTCCGAAAACCGTGTAGGTTCTTTTTATCCTCATACCGTTCATAACCTTTTTGAAAGGTGAGCGCTTGTGTCAAGTAAGCTGAACGTAGGACTGGAGAACATCAAGGAGAATGGGTGGTTTAAAACAAAACTTTGAGCCTTATATCCTTTCTTTCTTAAACCGCGAACCAGACCACGTTACAACCCTCAAAAGACCTAATTGAAGCAGGGTTGTTTCGAAAGCATACTTCGGTTAAAATTGCGTCAGTTCTGACTCCCAAAAGGACTTTCTTACCATTCATGTTGGTATCGATGTGACATTCAAATAAGTTATTCGTTCACTACACGTCATAATACTTTTCTAGTGAACAGACTTGGATTTCAAAACTGTCATATGCATTGCATTAAAATTGTCATTTTCAAAACTAATTGTTTTACTTGTGAGTAAGTGCTTGATCAGGAAAGTTTCTACAATGGAAAGATTGATTAATCTAAGGTGCAAAGAGCCCGAGTACTCCGTTGAGCCGGGGCAAGTCATACCAAACGGGCGATCCATTCCAAGATTCAGTTAATCTGGGGCAACTATGTTGTTAATCTGGGGCAATCAAGTCGAGATTCAACAAATCTCTCGAAGGTCAGTTAGAGAAACTCCTTCACAGATCAGCCAGACATGGGCACAAATCATTTCAAGGCTGGGGCAGGCCACCCCAAAAGCAAGAAGTTATTCTCTCCGGAGGACGGTTAATCAAAAGCCATGGGGCAATATATGTCGAATCTTCACGAGACATCCTGAAGACATGTCCATTCACAGGTTCCTTTATGGGTTATGCTGCATCGGGGCACCTCTTTTGGTCATATCACGTTTGCGGGTTCATGTTGATAGCTGACACGTGACGTCCCCAATAGAGTTGCTTCGCAGACACCGAAGTTGATGGTCAATCCCCAGTGAAGTTGCCAGGAGTTTGAAGATGTTTAATCTTCTGTAAAATCCTCTTATGACAATTTCTTCAGATCAGTCTTGGGGCAAAAAGCAAGTTGTTGACTCTCCCAAGCATGGGACATTTGGAATTTCCCCGGCAGGAGGTGTTTCAGATCTATTATCCCCAGTAGAGTTTGAGGACGTTTGGGCTTCTGTAAAATCCTCTCAAGAGACGTTCCCCAGCACGAGATGCTTTAAAGCGGTTTTCCCCAACAGGGTTTGTGGTAAACTCATTATCCCCAACGAAGTCGTCAAAAGGAAAGTTCGCCTAACATGGGGCATTATGACACTTATCCTAAGATTGACAGTCTTATTCCTCAGCAGACTACCGTGGAATTGCTTTGGGTTTCCCCAGCAGATCTCTAGGGACTCTTTCTCAGCATGTTGCAACGGATTGTCTTCCAACTAGGATTTGCATCTCCCCAACGGAGTAAGGATAGAAGGTAAATTCCCAACAGAGGACCAAGTCTGATCTTGTCCCCTAGCAGGGCTGACATCATCAACCATTGTCCCCAAGCATATTTGTTGGGTGGTGGTTAGCTTTCCCCAGCAATTCAAAGACTTGTCATTGGCACTTTTCTTCAGCAGAGTCCTGGGATGTTTCCTCCAGCAGAAGTTTGTTATTCATGCTTTCCTGCCGAATAGAGGCTTAGTCGGGATCTCGAGCAGTTATGACACTGAAGGCGATTCAGTTTGTTATCCCCAGCGGAGTTGGCCTCGTCTCTTCAGCATTTATTTTGCTGGAGTGCTCTTGTTGCATATCATAAACATCATGGCATAATCATCATCGCATATCATTAGCATATCATTGCATGAAGCCTTGTAAAACCAAACAGCAAATCCATAGCCCCAACCTTGCTTGGCATCCTTCCACAGTCCACTTTGCTGGCATCTTTCAAAAACCAAAAGTCCAATCCCTATTGAAACTCCCCATTGGTACCCAGAAAGATTTCGCCTTTAAAAAAACAATCACCACCAGGTTTCACCTGTCCTGGCCAGCAAAGTTTAATTGTACTTGACACATCCTTCTTTTCCCGGTAGCCCGAGCATGCGTCAGCATTTTTGCATATAGTAATCATTGCATCCTCAAATCGCGTAGCATTTCCATTTGATATGGAGCATTACGCCATAGAAAGAAAATTCAAACATATGCATGCGAAGCATAAGCCAGATTTGGTATCTTGTGCGAAAGCCTGAATCAATTTTCAATCAAGACGGTGACATATCCCCAGTAGACATTACAATCAACCCCTCTGCTTACCTTTCTTTTGGGGCGTAGATCATACGTCGATCTTGCCCTCGACCAGTCATTGTCCATCAAACCCCTTTGATGAGGTGTTTCTGCGTATGGTTTTCTTTCTGTCATCCCTATGACAATGTGATCCCTAAGTCAGGTTTTCTTTCTGTCATCCCTATGACAATGTGTCTCCTTTGGTCGAGTCTTCTTCCCGTCAACCCTTTGACGATGTGTTCCGAGCTCAGGTTTCGTACCTTCGGATGTTTTCAGTTTTCTTTCCGTCATCCCCATGACGATGTGTTCCTACGGTGGAATTTTCTTTCCGTCAACCCTTTGACGATGTGTTCCGAGCTCAGGTTTCGTACCTTCGGATGTTTTCAGTTTCTTCCCGTCAACCCTTTGACGATGTGTTCCGAGCTCAGGTTTCGTACCTTCGGATGTTTTCAGTTTCTTCCCGTCAACCCTTTGACGATGTGTTCCGAGCTCAGGTTTCGTACCTTTGGATGTTTTCAGCTTCTTTTCGTCAACCCTTTGACGATGTGTTCCGAGCTCAGGTTTCGTACCTTCGGATGTTATCTTTTTAGATTTTCTTTCCGTCATCCCCATGACGATGTTTCCCTACGGTGGAATTTTCTTTCTGTCATCCCTATGACAATGTGTTCCTTCAGTTGGGTCGTCTTGCTGTCATCCCTATGACGATGTGTCCCTTCGTTCGGGTGTTCGGAACTTTCTTTCTGTCATCCCTATGACAATGTGGTTCCTTCGGTTAGGTTTTCTTTCCGTCAACCCTTTGACGACGTGTTCTCTTTCAAGTTTCCTTTCCGTCATCCCCATGACGATGTATTCCTACGGTGGAATTTTCTTTCTGTCATCCCTATGACAATGTGTTATCTTCGTCCATTTCTTGACAATGTTTGGCTGTCTCCCTTACAGCGTTGTCTTCTTAGATCTCTCTTTTTCCAAGCGGGGTCTAAATAGATCAAGGGAATCTCTTCTTCAGCAAAGTGCCAGCATATGATATTACCTAGCAGGTGGTGTAACTCTCAGTATTGCTCATTTACAACTCAAAGTCCAATTTATTTTGGCGTGCAGACAGTTTGTGCATATTATTCCAGCAGGTGGGATAGCATGGCAGATGGTTGTTCCAGCAGGTGGGATGATCATTACATATAGTTTATTCATATTATTCCAGCAGGTGGGATAGTATGGCAGATGGTTGTTCCAGCAGGTGGGATGATCAATATATACAGTTGTTCATATTATTCCAGCAGGTGGGATAGTATGGTGGATGGTTGTTCCAGCAGGTGGAATGATCCTACAAATAATAGTTTATATTGTTCCAGCAGGTGGGATGATGATAAACAACTATATTCTCAGTAAAGTCCAACAACAGATTGGCAAAAGTCCATCTTAGGGTGGCAAATCAGCAAAGTCCACCCGCAGCGTGGCCAGCCAGTAGTCGTCTGGCTTCGTTCAAAAGACGTTGTTAAAGTCCACCCACAGTGTGGCCAGCCAGTAGTCATCTGGCGTCGTACAAAAGACATCTCTCTAGTGTATTTCTTTATCACCAAAGTTTTATTCAAGCAGAGTTCATTTGGTTGGGTTTATATCCCTTTTGTTATTTTCCACAAAGTGCAAATTTTGCGGTTCATTTTGTATTCAATCACCTTGTACCTTGAATGTCTGAAAGCAGTTGCTATCATCCTTTCAGGTCCAAGTTGATTGAATAGGGGCAGCTGTAGCACCCCAAAATTTGCCCTACCTTCTCTGGCTTTTGCTTCGCGCTCATTTGCATCTCATTAGGTCATAACTCATAATCGTATCATTGCATTGGTTTTCTGAGACATGGGATCCAAGGATTGTCTTGTTATAAGTGTTTGCCCTGTTCGGGACGATTCTGCAAGTCATTTTCTGCAAAGGTCATCAGTGTACATTTGGGTGATTTAGGTTTTTATTCATGGTTGAGCTTGTGGATTGTTTATTGGTTAAGATTCTTCAGCGGATCATGTGAGTGGCCAGATCGTTCAGTGGTAGCTGTGATCATTTTATCAGAGGCTTGTGAATAGTTTGTGATTGATTTTGAATTCTTTGGGTTATCCATTTTCTATCCATCATGACCATTTGGAACCATTTTAACTAGTTTTCTTTCCACATCCAAATTTATTTCAATATCCATTCCTTACCATTTTAAATCCAATTTTTACCTTTCCTATTATCCATTTTATCACAAGTAACCATATTTCATCCATTTTTTTAAACCAATTATCCATTTCCATTTTCGTTATCCACTTTCAATCTCCAAATCCATCTTGTGTATCCATTTTTCAAACCAATTTCCATAATATCCATTTCAATTTCCATTAACCATTGATCCAAAACTAATTCATATCCATTTTCTTTCTTTCTAAACATATCCATTTTTAACCATTTTCTTGTCCATATCCAAAACTATATTAACCCACATTTTCATTTCAAACCATTTTTTCTACATTTTCAAATCCATTTCAATTTTATCTCACTATTCCAATATCCAAACCAAATGGCCATTAAATTCAAATAAAAACTCCATAATTCTTTAGCTGCCCAATACAAAAGAAAAGAAGCAATATAAAGCCTGAACTTTGCTTTAACCAAAGTCACAAAACTCACTACAAAAGATCCACATTCTTTAATCTCATAGTTCCATGACAATTTCCGTGTTAAAAAACTATTCAAATGGAGAAGTCACCACACTTTGCTTTGGCATCTGCTTTAGAATCACGTTAAGGTAGTTCTGGAGAGATCGCAGCTGTGTATCGGTGGCACTACTCAGAGCTTTGAATGACACGCGGGCAAATTTTCCAACTTCTGAGGCACAAGTCAATGACCCCGAATCACACATAACAGACAAATCCAATCCATAGCACATTCTTTTCGGAGGGAAGAAATTCAATAGAAAAATAAAAGAAAGAATTAACAGAAAAAGAAAATACAGAGAAAAATAAAATTACAAAACCAAGTGCAAACCACGTAACTTCAAAGCAGTTTCATGTAGAAAATTCACCAAGCTTCTAACATAAGTCTCTAACAGAACTCTAACAAACTTCTAACCGATTTTCACCTGCAAAGACCAAATTACCCTCCCTGATTGTTGCTATAAAGTCATTACCATCTTCATTCTTGAGTCTCAGATTCATTTTGCAACTTTTCACTCTTCATTCTTCTTGATTCTCTTCCAATCTTCTCTTCACCATTTTCAATTTCAAAACCTGCCATAACCGAATTTCTGCTTCATTCTTCAGTAATTTCTCATCATCACCATAATCAACCTGTAAAAATGATTCAATAAGAAATAATCATCAGCAAGAGTTCTGGTTTGTAGTCTACAATTCAACGACGCAACAATGTCACTGTGAATTCATAACAGAACCACCTCAACACCATTCGCTACTTACGCACGAAGAATCATGGAGGTTTACACAGAGTCACGATTACGAACAAGGACTGAAGAAAAAATGAAAAAGTAGAAGAAGGAAAACGCAAGCAGAAGTTCGTCGCCAAAACCTGCAGAATTGGAAATCACGAGAAGGCATCAACATCGCAACTCAGACAACACGCAAGAAGTGGATTGGAGTAGAAGAGAAGGCAAAATTGAAGCATACCTGAAGTATTCCTCGGTTTCTACCGAATTGCTTGCGGTCGAAGAGGCACTGGACTGTCTCCGGTAGGTACGTTGATCTGTTTCCGTTGATCCTGTGAAATTATCACTTCAGTGTTGTAGTTGCGGTAGATATGCTTAGTTTCTTTTCGAACATCATGATTCCGGCGTTACTTTGTTTCTCGGTGTGGTTTGAGAGGCGCGTGAGAGGTGAACTTTGTGTGAGCTGTCGAAGACGTTTACGATGTAGGCGATGAGCGGTTTTCCGCCGCCGTCGAATGGGAGCCTTGGTGCGGCGGAGTTTGTCCTTGATACAGCCGATCGCGTTGGTTCGGAATCGTTGTTGTTGACGGTTTGAGGTGTTGAGGGCGAATCAGTTTGACGGTGACGATGGAGCATTGCATCGTTGAGGTTGAAGGAGGATGAACGAAGACGGAGGGATTTGAACTGAGAGCGAACTCCGGCGCAGTGTTTTTCGGTGACGGTGCGATATTGATAAAAAGGGAGAGGATGATAATGAAGTTGCGGTGAGTTTGAGACGACGAAGAACGGAGAGGGTTGAATGGTAACGGCATGATGAAAGTGGAAGGGAAGAAGAAGCCTATCGTTGAGGGTAAGAGGCGGCTGGGAAGTTTACTGATTAGTTTTTAGGTTTTCTTTTCTAAACCTCACCAACCTGGGCCAGGCTCGTAAGCCCACACGCCATTTCAGTTCACACCCCGGTTTTACTTGACACACTCCCTTGGTTGCATAATCAATCTTGGGCATGATAACTTCAGCCCATTCTCCCGTTTTCCTTTTCGCAGCTCTGTTTCTGCTCACGCACCTCCCTTGGATTCTTGGGCCGGAAGGCCAAAAGCCCACATGACAGTTTTCTTTTCACACCACCTGGACCTGTCTACACCCTCCTTTTAATTTCATTGTCTTTTTGTTCTAATTTTCTAATTAGATTAATTTTAGAATTCAATTGGGATTAATCTTGTTTTTTAATGGATTTTGGTTATTTGTTTTCAATTGAATTTAGATAATAATTTCTAGTTTAGAGTTTAATGTTGATTAAGTAGAATTTAATCTTGGTTTTGATTGTAGTTCTTAATCATAATTTTGGCTAACTCAATTTTAATGTTTAGTCTTAACTTTAGATTTTTGTTTAATTAGAATTTGATTTTAATTAGAATTTAATTGGAATTGATTGTAGGATTAATATTTCTTTTTTTAGATTTAGAATTGCCTTGAACTAATTTTAGGGCTAATTTTAGAATTAGTTTCTAATCTTAGATTAACTTTTCTTTTTAGAATTTAATCTTGTTTTTACTTAGTATTCTAATTCTAATTTGGCTATTGTTGATTAATTGTTGACCTTAATTTTCATTGCTCATTTCTGATTAATTCCTGATTAATTGTTTCTTTGCTCACTTAATTTTCTTCATCCCTCTTTAAGATCAACTTAACTTCCATCTTGGAAGTAAGTTGCTTCTTATGTTCTTCTTCTCCTTTTTTAGGATTAGATTCTCAAACCTCACAAACCCTTAGGATCACTCCCTTAACTAATCAATTAGGATTGAGTCTTAGTTCATATAGATTTTACCTTTTATCCTCTCTTGAGTCTCTTTTCTCATCTCAAAGAAAATACAAAAATATCTAATAAAGGTAGGCATTTATTGCATTTAGGCCTTTCATATAAAGAAAAGATTATAAGGGGTCTTCTCTTATAATCTTAGAATGTGTAGCATATAGCCCATCTTGGGTCAATGTGTTAAACATTTGATCTTGTATGAGGGACTTAAATGCAATACTTGTTGAAGGTACAAATAATAAAAACACTTCTTCACCCCATAATCAACAAAAACACTTAATAAACACAAATATGCTAGTGTGTTTAAACCTTGACAATTGGAACTAAGTGTGGGGGTCTTCTTCACTCTTAGTGTGCTTTCTTACCCATTCCATCTTGGAATGTGAGAATGTACACATTCCAATGACTAAGATTTAGATACACTATCATATGCAAACAAATGAAAAAACTTCTAAAAGACAAAAACAAACAATAACGTCTTTCCTTCGGGAATTCTTTTCTCACCTCACTCATTCTCGACGTACGAACGTGCTTCCTACTCGTTCTCTTGCAAGATGGTAACGCACTCGGACCAGCGAGCCTGCAACACCTGAGCTAGAACGTTAGCCGTTTCCTAAAAAACACAAACAATCCATCCCTAGTGAGGGGAACTACGTCGCTCTGATTCTCATGCTCCCGATGAGATACGTAGGCAGTGGGGTAGGGCCCATGCGAGCACTTCTTTTATTTTCCCTACATTTGTTTCTCGTTCCTTTTCCATTCTTTCTCTTTTCTTTCTTTCCATTCCTTTTCTAGTATCCTTTTTTATCACCCTTTGATCGAGCAGCAAGCGTGGATCCCATCGGGTACGATGGACGCGAGGGGGTGCTAATACCTTCCTCTCACGTAACCGACTCCCTTACCCATTCTCTTGGTCGTAAGACCATGCTCTTTCCTTTCTCTCCAGGTTTATGCAGTGTTTCCTTTCCCTCTCTTGGGATAAATACACATTGCTGGCGACTCTGTTTCGGTGCCACTTTCGCGTTTGTACTAGGATGAAAATCCCGGGAGCGACATGATGTCACACAGGTGATGTTGTAACATCAGATCTGCAGAATTAACAACAGCAGGATATGTTGTTAGGGCACGCGTGTTAGCTGGAATTGTGGAGAGTGGTTGACTCATTGGATGAGAATATCTTGAGATAGATATTTTCTGTTACATGGGAGATTTGATTGAAGGTCTGTTGGAGAATTAAAAGGTTGAAGATTTAAAAAGATTTTGGGGATAAAATCTGTTTTGAAGATTCAGTTTTAATTAACAAATCTGATCAAATATTGTGACAAGTCCAAGCCCAATTCAGGAGCTATATAAAGCGCACAAGACCAAAGGAAAAAGTACAGATTGAAGATCAAGATCAGAGGCTGAGTGTCTTAGATATTTGTACGAATCGTGAGTAAACCATTCAAGGGTGAATTGGTGATCTGTCCTCTCTAAAGCTGTGAAGCAAAGAGAGTTGTGTGACTTGATAGAAGCTAGGAAGTAAGATCAAGGGTACTCAAAGTGGGTTATTTGAGTGTTTGTAAGGGATTGAGTGGTGTTCTCATACCTAAGTGGTTTCTTAGGTAGGAAGTCATTAGTAGAGTATAAGTTTAGGAGATTGTCAATGGGTTGTTGAGTCTGTAAATTATATCTACAAGTAGTGAATTCCATCCCTGGCTTGGTAGCCCCCAGAGTAGGTTGGTTGTAACCGAACTGGGTCAACAATTCTTGGTGTTATTTTACTGTTATTGATGTCCATTGTGCAGAGTGTGTTGTTGTGACATCACACCTTAACATCACACGTCTGATACCAGAATTTCAATTGGTATCAGAGCAGGCATCCTGTCTGTCTCTGGGTGAGATCTAGGGAAGTTACTTTCTGGTGTAAAGATGGACAAAGAAGTTGGAGGATTCGTCAACAGACCCCCTATTTTGGATGGATCCAATTATGACTATTGGAAGCCAAGGATGACCACCTTCTTAAAATCCTTGGACAGTAGGGCTTGGAAGGCTGTTATTAAAGAGTGGAAAGCACATGTTGTATGTGAGAAGGATGATGCTGGCAAAGATAGAGAAGGCACCTCTAAGCCAAAGCCTGAAGAAGAGTGGACCAAGGAGGAAGATGAGCTTGCCCTTGGAAACTCCAAAGCACTGAATGCAATCTTCAATGGAGTGGATAAGAATATCTTCAGGTTAATTAATACTTGTGAAGTTGCTAAGCAAGCATGGGATATCTTGCAGGCTACTCATGAAGGAACATCTAGAGTCAAGATGTCAGGACTTCAGATTTTAACATCAAAATTTGAAAGCCTGAAGATGAAAGAAGATGAGACTATTCATGATTTCCACATGAGTGTTCTTGAGCTGGCCAATGCATCTAGTGCTCTTGGTGAGAAGATGTCAGATGAAAAGCTTGTGAGGAAGATCCTTAGGTCCCTACCTAAGAAGTATAAGATGAAGGTTACTGCCATTGAAGAATCACAAGACATCAGCAAGATGAGAGTTGATGAGCTCATTGGATCTCTTCAAACCTTTGAGCTTGGGTTGAATGAGGAAGAGCCAGAAAAGAAGCCAAAGAGTATAGCCCTGGTGACAAATGGTGTAGAAGAGAAAGAGAAGAAATATGAATCCCAGGAGGATCTGTCTCAGGCCATAGTGATGTTGGGAAGACAGTTCACCAAAGTATTCAAGAGAATGAATAATAACTCCAGGCCTAATGTCAAGAACATGACTTCTGACACCAGCAAGAAGGATGAAGAGAAAACTGCCCAAGATAAATGAGTGCAGTGCTTTGAGTGTGAAGGGTATGGACATGTCAAGAAAGAATGTCCCACCTTCTTGAAAAAGCAGAAGAAGGGCATGACAGTTTCCTGGTCTGACTCTGATAGTGAAAGTGAAGGCGAGTCAGCAAAGCATGTGAGAGCTTTAACAGGAGCTGTGGTTTCTGATGATGATTCTCGTGATGGAGAAGTAACTTATGAGGAGTTGGCATCCACCTATCAAGAGCCGTGTTTAAAGAGTGCTGAGATTTGTCAAGAAAACAAGTGCCACAAGCAACAAATTGCTCAGCTAGAGAATGAAAAGACTGATCTGGAAAATGAAGTGGTGCTAGTTAGAGCTCATCTTAATCAAATGACCAAGTCTGTCAGGATGCTGAGCTGTGGTACAGATACACTCGACAAGATCCTTCAGTCAGAAAAAGCTGCTGGAGACAAAGCTGGGATAGGTTATGTGGCTGAGGACAAGGGAACTTCAGAAGGAAGCACTTCAGGTTCAAAGAAGGAAGTATCACAACTTTCATCTCAACATCAGCCAAAGAAGCAGGATCCTACCCCTAAGAAAGCTGATGTTTCACAACCTAAGAAGATTGAGAAGAAGAATGGTCCCTATCAGAAGAGAAAGCAGCCACAGGGAGCTAGCCAATATATGCCCCCACAATACCATGAGAGCATGCAAGCTGCTCAGTTCAAACAGCACATGTCTCATCAGATGTCTCAACATCAGGACAACTGGTATGGGTATGGTTATGGATACATCAATGCTGTTCCTTATATATATGGAAGAAGAAAGCCACACCATCATGGGAGACAATCAAGGAAACAGCATTCTCAACCGTCTTATGGGAGAAGATATCAACATAATAGATGGCAGGGCAGTTATGGTAGGAGGAGATCAAATTATGGATGGCAGCATAAGCAATCTCATCATGGCAGAAGATTCAGAGATGAAAGGGTGAGATGCTATTATTGTGGAAGGTTTGGACATATGCAGTACTCTTGCTACAAGCTGCATGGATACCCTCAACCTCAAAACAGATGGAAAGAGCACAGGCCCAAAGTTGTTAAACAATGGGTTCCTAAGGAGAAGGTGAAGTGCTTGTTGGCTCACTTGGCTGACAAAGAGTTTAAAGAAGGAACATGGTATTTTGACAGTGGGTGTTCCAAGTACATGTCTGGATATAGATCCATGTTTGATGATCTTAGACCTTGCCCCTCTCATGAGGTCATATTTGGCAATGGAGAAAAAGGTGTTGTTGCAGGAGTTGGGAAAGTGCAAGGAAATGGTAGACCTGAACTTGACAATGTTATGTTTGTCAGTGGCTTAAGTGCAAATTTGATCAGCATAACCCAGATGTGTGATGAAGGTTACAAGGTAAACTACACTAAGCATGAGTGTGTGGTTTCTGATGAGCATAATCAGATTGTTATGAAGGGTGCCAGAACCAAAGACAACTGTTATCAGTGGACCTCTCTTGAAGGAGATTCAACTAGTGATGTACAAGTTAATGTTATAACATCAGACTATGACATCAGGATGCTGAAAGGTCACTCAGAGTTAACAAGTTCAGAGGTGAATGTTTTAAAAGGAAAGTCTTTATGGAGGGAGAAAATTAGTAATTGGTCTTTAAAAAATACTGAAAAGTTGGCGCCATACCTCAGACCATCATTCTCTAGTGTAGCAAGATCATGGTTCATCAAAGAGCATATCTTCCGTCCGTTCGTCTTCTTCAACAAGAAAAATCATCTGAACTCATACTGCCTCAAGGGAACCATGTCAAACCAGACGTCGTCTCCATCAAAGAAATATGTCGCTCAAAGCTCTTCGCGAGATAAGGCTAGGGTTTCTTCAGAAGAGGGATTTGCAGAAGAAGCTTTGAATATAGAACCCATCTTAATAATGCTCCCAGAATCAGGTACTTCGAGACCCACTAAACTAACTCCTAAGAGACCTGCTACTATCTTCAAGAATCCTGAAACAAAGAAGGTTGTTACTAGTGTGTTATTTGGGGACAAAACTGTGCCAAAATCATATACGTCTCAAACTATTGAAGAGAAGTTTGATGTAGACAATAGGATGGGTAATCTTGCCTCAAAGATTCTGGACAAAGGCATCCCTGTCAAAGGAATTTCAGTCCCACTGAATCGGATGCCAGCTGAGAAAGACAACATGCAGAAAGGTAAGTCAAGTCTTCAACAACTTGCAATGACAACTATTGAAGATGCTGATCAGAGTGAAGACATGCATGAAGAAACAAATGTTGAGGAGAATGTTAGGACATCTGCTGAACCCACTTCTGTTGATGATATTCATGGTGAAGCTGATGTTAAAGAGGAGGTTAGAACATCGCTTAGTAGGGATGCTGAGACTACTGATGTAATTGATGTTGATGACTTGTCTGATAATGAAGTCATTGGAAGAGCAGTGCCTAGTCTGTCCAAGAGACTAAGAACAAGAAAAGGAAAGATGGTTGAATCGTCGTCAAAGAAAGCTTCTAATGAGAAGAGGAAAAAGACTGTTGTTAGGCCAACAAAAGCATGGAGTAAGGTTGATGTGAATCCCAGAAAAAGGAAGCTAATGTAAGAATCTGAATCAGAGTATGATGTTGAGGATGATGTTCAAGACATCACTCCTGTCAGAAAGACAATCTTGAAGAGAATTGCTGACAAGATACCCGAGGTTCCGGTTGATAACATTTCATTCCATTATGCAAGCAGTGCGTCGATGTGGAAGTTCATCTGTCAAAGAAGACTTACTCTTGAGAGAGAGATTGGGAAAGAAATTATGGAGATTAAAGAAATCATAGAGGTGATTAAGGCTGCTGGTCTGATGAAGACGGTTCATGGGTTCTCCGAGTGCTATGACAGCCTGATTAAGGAATTTGTGGTCAATATACCTGTGAAGATTTCAGACAAAAGCAGTGTGGACTACATGAAAGTGTTTGTGAGAGGAAAATGTGTTGAATTCTCTCCTAAAGTTATAAACAAGTATCTAGGAAGAAAAGATGAAGAATTTGCTGAGCTAGAAGCCACTGAGAATGATGTCTGCAAGGAAATAACTGCTGGTCAAGTTAAGGTGTGGCCCTTGAAAGGGAAACTGCCAACTAGCAAACTTAGTGTTAAGTATGCTATCTTACACAGAATTGGAGCTGCAAATTGGGTGCCTACCAATCATAAAACCACAACAGCTGTGGGACTAGGGATTTTTATTTATGCTGTGGGTACTAAGAAGAAATTTGACTATGGAGCATATGTGTTTGAGCAGACTGCAAGACATGCCACCACTAATGCTATCAAACTGCCTATAGCATTTCCTTCGCTCATCTGTGGAGTTATGATGAAACAACATCCAGGTATCTTAACAAGTTCAGACACAGCATGTAAGAGGAAATCAGCTTTATCTTTGCATCCCAAACTGTTTGCGGGGAGCCATGTTCCAGACATTGTTGAAACATCAAGCTCTGGGATTAAGAAGGTCAGTACAAAATCTGAGCTGATTAAAGAATTAAGGGCGACCTGCAAGGATCTTGACATGGTTATCAAGACCAGCACTGATAGGAAAATGAAGATTTAGCAGATGATTAAAGACTTGGAACAAGGGGAAGACAATGGTGACACTGAGGACTCCAGGTCAGATGATGGTGATGAAGATGCTGATGGTACTAGCTCGGATGAAGACTAATCTCCATCTGCTTTTCTTTAGTAGTTTCATTGTTAGTTTAGTTTTTTTTTTGGTTCTGTAACTTGAATATTGTGTTGTGTTATGCACTGTTTATGCTTTTAGTTTCCTTCTATGATTTGTTTTGCCTGTTTATTAACTGAGAGGCTAACAATGAGAGCTAGGGTGTACTGACTATAGTTAATAGGGCTTCTAACTGAAGTTTGCCTAATTCTGGCTAAAAAGGGGGAGAAAATAGCCAAGATAGTCAAGAGTATTATGCCATATGCTGCTAATGGGATGCAGATATTAAGGGGAGTTATTGACAGTTGCATTGCTGAGCAACATTGCTGAATGCAACATTGTTGCAAGTTTGTTGCTGCATTAAGGGGGAGTTTTGACTGATCTTGTGAAGATATCATGACATTTGAAGAGTGCAGCCAAGCAGACATCAAGGGGGAGAAGTGCTGCACATTGTGAGATACTGAACAGCTGTGATGCTGGTTCATGTTTTTAGAGGGGGAGCACCAATTGGCTGTTGTCAATAATGAAGATGGTGCTGCAGCAGATCAAGTAATGAAGACTATGAAGATTGTCAAACTGCTGCTAATGAGTTTTAAATTTCTGAAGATTATTCCGCTGCTGAAATCTCTGAAGGTGTAGAGTGCAGAAGTTGATTGCAGAGTGCAGAGGTTGTTTTAGCCAAAATTAGCCAAAGAGGGAGATTGTTAGTTCCTGGATTGGCTGGAATTTTGGTAAAACAAAGTATATTCAATGTTGATGTCAAGGTGCTGATGCTGCAACATTGAAGTCTTAACACTGGGCTGTGTTAAGTAGTTAAGTGCTGAAGTTGGATGTCTGATGTCACACAGGTGATGTTGTAACATCAGATCTGCAGAATTAACAACAGCAGGATATGTTGTTAGGGCACGCGTGTTAGCTGGAATTGTGGAGAGTGGTTGACTCATTGGATGAGAATATCTTGGGATAGATATTTTCTGTTACATGGGAGATTTGATTGCAGGTCTGTTGGAGAATTAAAAGGTTGAAGATTTAAAAAGATTTTGGGGATAAAATCTGTTTTGAAGATTCAGTTTTAATTAACAAATCTGATCAAATATTGTGACAAGTCCAAGCCCAATTCAGGAGCTATATAAAGCGCACAAGACCAAAGGAAAAAGTACAGATTGAAGATCAAGAGCAGAGGCTGAGTGTCTTAGATATTTGTACGAATCGTGAGTAAACCATTCAAGGGTGAATTGGTGATCTGTCCTCTCTAAAGCTGTGAAGCAAATAGAGTTGTGTGACTTGATCGAAGCTAGGAAGTAAGATCAAGGGTACTCAAAGTGGGTTCTTTGAGTGTTTGTAAGGGATTGAGTGGTGTTCTCATACCTAAGTGGTTTCTTAGGTAGGAAGTCATTAGTAGAGTATAAGTTTAGGAGATTGTCAACGGGTTGTTGAGTCTGTAAATTATATCTACAAGTAGTGAATTCCATCCCTGGCTTGGTAGCCCCCATAGTAGGTTGGTTGTAACCGAACTGGGTCAACAATTCTTGGTGTTATTTTACTGTTATTGCTGTCCATTGTGCAGAGTGTGTTGTTGTGACATCACACCTTAACATCACACGTCTGATACCAAAATTTCAAAAACCTTTCTGAATCACAACACGATAACATGTTATGTTTATACTAGTTCACTTGAGAAACACTCAAGTTAGTCTAGTCCACCCGCCAAGGTGATTTCGCCTCTCTCAACGAGGTCTTAATCCACTATTCAATCAAAACAGTACAATGCACTAGCCAAAATGCTGGTGACTAACACAACCTCTAAAACTCTCAAGTTTTAGACTTCTCAAGTAATACAACCTCACAGGTTTTACTCAAGGAACAACCTCTAAGACTACACGTCCTAGACTTCTCAAGAAATACAACCACACGGTCTTTCTCAAGGAACACAAACCTAAGTTTGAAAAAATTTTGTTTACAAACAAGTGCTTCTATACAAGCTGATAATGTAAACAAGTTTTGACCAGAAAGACTTACGAAAGATTTCAGATGGAAAGAATATTGCAGTAGCGTTTGTGTGTATCTTTCTTCAAGTCTTTTGCTTCCTTTTATAGCCGTGTAAAAAGAGTCGTTGAAGTGTAATCATGATAGCTTAACTAGGCTGGCGGCTAGAAGCCTGAGGACAGAAAAAACTCTTTGCGTGCTGCGCGTCCTGTTTTTGTCAGAATATCTTTGATTGTACCGTTGCACTGTTACCAAGATATTTTTGCTTTGTATTGAGGTACAGCTGTACTAAGTATCTTTGTCTTCTTGGCTTCTCAACTTCAGAGGCTTTTTACGAGCATGAGTAAGAAGGGAAAACATCGCTTGGTTCTTGAGATTTTCAAGTCTTCGAATCTTCAGAGCAGCATCTTCAGAGTCTTCAGCACTTGGTCTTCAGAACCTTGTTCGCTTGGTGCGTTGTCCATATCTTCAGAGGCTTCTGATAGTATTTGGTTGAAGCATGAGTAGAGACTTGATTTAGGTCTTCAAAACCTTGATCAGAGAGCTTAAGTCTTCAGCATCTGGACTTCGTTCAATCAGAACCTTTGTCTTTAGATCTTCAGAACTCGTTCTCTTTTCCTTTTGTATCAGAGTCTTGAGAGCTTCTTATTATCTTAAAATGTGTTCTTCTTTTCAAGAGTATAGGCGGAGTATTTTCCTTTAAGCATTGTTTACGCGCCAATTTATGGAAGCATAACCTATTTGTTAAGTTCTCACAAATAACAAACATTAGATGTGCAAAATTGTTCATACAGAAATACTCATTTGATATCATCAAAACTTAGAGATAATATTGCAGAACCAAATCTTGTTCTCACAATTAGAACCAAAACTCTACAAGTCCCTTAGGAACACGGAATTCATATTCCGGACTCGTTTCTTAATCGTTTCAAACCTTTAGCAATTAGTATTTTTGTTCCCATTCTTATCGTTTTAACCCTTACCTTTAGCTTTGCACAGTGATAATAGATAACATTAGTTTGATTATCAACCCTTGTGAGTTCAACAACCTTTTTAAAACTAAATGAACAATAATATACTTGCAGTTATTATCCGACAGACATGGTAGTGTCGCGCGGTCAAGTTTTTGGCGTCGTTGTCGGGGATTGATTTAGTCAATATTGTGATTCCTTTGTTGCGCAGTATAGATAAGGCACCAAATTTTCCTTTTACCCATTTCTTCAATTGTATGCCAAACACTCGCTCTCGAGGCGACAAGCCTGAGCAACCGATTTATGATATCGAGCGTTTTATTAACTTAAGACGTCGAATCAACGTATTCTGAATTAAGTATAATCTTCCTGAACCTGAAATTCCTTATCCAGAATTAGGAATTCCTAGGGCTGAGAATCCACCGAACCGTCCTCTTAAGGATTACGTTGTTCCATCGCAGGATGAGCCACATAAAAGTATTGCTGCCCCTGCCATCAACCGAAATGACTTCGAGTTGAAACCTTCGCTGTTACAAGCCGTTCAACAAAACCAATTTTCTGGAAGTTCCATAGATGACCTGAACCTTCATTTATCTATATTTGTGCAATACGCTGACACCGTAAAAGCAAATGGTGTTAGTAACGAAGCCATAAGACTATGTCTTTTTCCTTTCTCTTTAAGAAATAGAGCTAGAGATTGGCTCCAATCTCTACCATCCAACTTCATCACTACGTGGGACGAGTTGAAGAAAGTCTTCTTAGCCCGATATTTTCTGCCTAGCAAAACTGCTATGCTAAGAGCCCAAATCAACGGATTTAGGCAAAAAGACAACGAATATATTTTTGATGCTTGGGAAAGATACAAGGACATGCTGAGGCTCTGTCCGCACCATGGACTTGAACAATGGTTGATAATCCATACTTTCTATAATGGTATTCTTTACAACACAAACCTGAATCTGAACGCTGCAGCTGGCGGTGCTCTGATGGACAAACCATACGAAGACGCATATCAACTCATTGAAAACATGGCTCAAAATCACTTCTAATGGGGAGGTGAGAGAACTCCAACAGAAAAACCTACTATGTAGAACAGAATGTACGAAGTTAACAGTTTAGACAGTGTCAGTGCTAAAGTGGATGCGCTTACTCAAAAGGTTAAAAGTTTGACTGTAGCTCCAGCAGCCACCGTGACCGCTGTGACTCCGAATTATGAATTGTATGGAACCCTTGGGCACTGTAATGCTGAATGTCATTTATTGGCTGATATTTCTACTGATCAAGTAAATTACGCCCAAGGAAACCCGTACTTAAACACTTACAATCAAGGCTGGAGGAATCATTCAAATTTTTCCTACAAGAGAAACAACGCTTTGTTTGCTCCAACTCAAGACCCTGTTGTTCCTCCAGGGTATCAGAAAGGAGCTTCGTTGCTCCTCAAGCACCTAGAAAGTCAAACGTCGAGCTATTACTAGAAAATTTCATTGCAACTCAAACTCAACAAAACAAAGAGTTCACCAACCAAAATGTGCACACGAGTGAATTACTAAAGCAAATGGAAACTAAACTTGATGCTATGGCTACCCATAACAAAATGTTAGAAACTCAAATTTCTCAAGTAGCCCAACAACAAGCAACAGTAGCAGCCCCAGCTGGAACGTTTCCTGGTCAACCACCACCAAACCCAAAAGGGCATGCTAATGCTATCACACTATGAAGCGGAACAAAACTTGATGGACCATTCGACCCAAGACTCCAAAATTCGGCTATGTATCAAAACTCTGGTAAAGGAACTGAAAAGGTGATTGACCTAAATAATAATGAAAAGGAAGACAAAACTGAAGAGGCCGCATAGAAAGAAGCATCATATGTGCCTCCGCCACCACACAAGCCTCCTATACCTTATCCTCAAAGACTTGCTAAGTCTAAAAATGAAGGATAATTTAAGAAATTCAAAGAACTTCTAAAACAACTTAATATCACTATACCATTCACAGAAGCCATAACGCAAATGTCTTCATATGCTAAATTCCTTAGAAAAAGCTTAAGGATAATGAAACCGTTATGCTTACTGTCAGGTGTAGCGCCATCATTCAAAACAGCATACCTCCTAAGCTGAAAGACCCAGCTAGTTTCTCCATACCTTGTGTAATTGGAAAGTTTGTCATAGACAAAGCTCTATGCGACTTAGGAGCCAGTGTCAGTATGATGCCTTTATCTATATGAAAGAAACTCGATTTAGGAGAGCTAAGACCAACAAAAATGTCTCTACAACTAGCGGACCGTTCTATTAAATTTCCTATAGGTATGCTAGAGAACGTGCCCGTTCATATAGGCCAATTCTATATTCCTACCGACTTTGTGGTAATGGACATAAAAGAGGATTCCAACATTCCGATTATTTTAGGAAGACCCTTTTTAGCTACAGCCGAAGCCATCATTGATGTCAAGAAAGGAAATTTAACTTTTGAAGTTGGTGAAGAAAAAGTCGAATTTATTTTAGCTCAATTCTTAAAGGCCCCAGCTATAGATGATTCATGTTGCTTCCTAGACATCATTGACGAATGTGTGAAAGAAATGGATATGGAAGCATCTAAGTATACTGATGTACTAAAGATTCCATCACCTCCTATATTTGAAGACGACAATTGGGGCAAGCCATACGCAGATGACAGTCTGAGGGAATGTCTAGCATTAACGCCTGATCCAATGTCGTGCCCTAAGAAGCCTTCTATAGAACTTAAAATGCTACCCAAAAATCTAAGGTATGAGTTCCTAAACACCGAGCTTGAATGACCAGTAATAGTCAATGCTGACTTAGGACAGATAGAAACTGAAAAATTGCTACATGTTATAAGAAAGTATCCAAAAGCATTGACGTATAATATCACAGACCTAAAAGGAATACGTCCCTCTATATGTATGCATCGCATTATACTGGAGGAGGACTGTAAAACCTCTAGAGAGCATCAGAGAAGAATAAATCCTATCTTGAGCGATGTAGTAAAAAATGAGGTACAAAACTACTAGAAGCAAGAATTATATACCCGATATTCGATAGTAACTGGGTCAGTCCTGTACATGTCGTACCGAAGAAGGGAGGTGTTACAGTTGTTAATAACGAAAAGGGCGAATCCATAGCAAAACGAAATCAAACTAGATGGAGAATGTGCATAGACTATAGAAAAATGAATAAGGCCACTCGTAAAGATCATTTGCCTTTACCCTTCATCGATCAAATGCTTGAGCGACTGGCTTAACATTATCACTTCTGTTATTTAGACGGATACTCAGGATTCTTCCAAATTCCTATTCATCCTGATGACCAAGAAAATACTACCTTTACCTGTCCTTATGGTACATTTGCCTATCGACGAATGTCGTTTGGATTGTGTAACACACCCGCAACATTCCAGAGATGTATGATGTCAATCTTTGCTGATTCTATAGACAATATATATATATATAATAGAGGTATTTATGGACGACTTCTCTGTCAGTGGGAAAAGTTTAGAAGGATGTCTATCGAACTTGGAAATGGTACTTGAATGCTGCGTTAAAGTTAATCTAGTGTTGAATTGGGAAAAATGCCATTTCATGGTCTGAAAAGGAATTGTGCTTGGACATGTAGTATCTGACAGAGGAATTAAAGTGGATAAAGCAAAAATAGAAATTATAGAAAACCTTCAACCTCCGAAAATCGTCAGAGAAATTTGTAGTTTTCTGGGACACGTCGGTTTCCACCGACGATTCATTAAAGATTTCTCTAAAATAACCAAACCACTAACGGGCTTATTAACAAAAGATGCTGAATTCATATTTGATAAGGACTGCTTGAAAGCGTTTGAACATCTCAAAAATACTCTTATTACTGCACCTATTATGCAACCAACCGATTGGAGTAAACCATTTGAAATAATGTGTGACACTGGTGCCTACGCCGTTGGCGCTGTCTTAGGACAAAGAAAGGATAGAAAGCTTCATGCTATTTACTATGCAAGTAGAACCTTAGACAATGCGCAGATGAACTACGCCACCATAGTAAAGGAACTCCTAGCTGTTGTGTTCGCTTTAGATAAATTCCGTTCTTACTTAGTAGGAGCAAAAATAATTGTCTATACCGATGATGCCGCAATTAGGTACCTGCTAAGTAAGAAGGATGCTAAACCGAGACTTTTAAGATGTATTCTGCTTTTGCAAGAGTTCGACTTAGAAATCAAAGATAAGAAAGGGACTAAAAATGTAGTAGCACATCATATTTCTAGGATTGAGGACCAAGGACCTGAACAAGTACCCATCAATGATGATTTTCCTTATGATCGACTTGTAGCCCAGTTAGAAAGTGAAACAAGCGAATGCTCTTTAATTTATAATGACACAGAAACGAATGAAGTTGTGGAATCGATTTGCACGAAAACCACACTGCCATGGTATGCCGACTTTGTCAACTACCTAGCAGCTGGGGTACTTCCACCAGACTTATCCTACCAACAAAAGAAGAAATTCTTCCATAATCTTAAACATTATTATTAGGATGAGCCTCTGTTTTTTAAGAGAGGCGCCGATGGGATTTTCTGTCAATGTGTCCTTGAATCAGAAGTAAAGGATATCATATCTTATTGCCACTCTGCACCCTACGGAGGGCATGCAAGCACTTCAAAGACTTGTGCGAAAATCTTACAATCTGGCCTATTTTGGCCTAACCTTTGGAAAGATGTCCACACCGCGATTACAAATTGCAACCGGTGCCAATGCACTGGTAATATCTCTAGATGCGATGAGATGCCACTAAAGGGTATTTTGAAAGTAGAAGTCTTTGATGTTTGGATTATAGATTTCATGAGTCATTTCCCGTCTTCTTTTGGCAACAAATACATACTCACCGCAGTTGATTACATGTAAAAATGGATTGAAGCAGTAGTTTCTCTTACTAATGATGCACGAGTAGTCATCTAACTTTTCAAGAATGTGATTTTTCCCAGATTCGGTGTGCCGAGAGTTTTGATTAGCGATGGTGGATCCCATTTTATCTCAAATATCTTCGGAAATTTTTTGCTCAAATATGGAGTGCGACACCGAGTAGCAACACTTTATCACCCCCAAACAAGTGGACAAGTTGAGGTTTCTAATAGATAAATTAAGCAGATATTCGAGAAAACCGTTGTAACTTCTAGAAAGGATTGGTCTGCAAAACTTCATGAAGCTCTGTGGGCTTATAGGACAGCTTACAAAACTCCAATAGGAACCACTCCATTCCAATTAGTTTATGGTAAATCATGTCACCTGCCTATCGAAATTGAGCACAAGGCTTATTGAGCCATTAAGACCCTAAATATGAATTACGCAGCTGCAAGAGAGAAGAGAATTATGGATATCCATGAACTAGAAGAACTTAGACTAGATGCCTATGAAAATGCCCGGGTTTACAAGGAAATAACTAAACAATGGCATGATAAATGAATAACGAGGCGGGAATTCAACGAGGGTGACATAGTCCTTCTCTTTAATTCTCGACTTAAATTATTTCCAGGCAAACTCCGTTCTAGATGGTCTGGCCCCTTCGAGGTTATAAGAGTTTTCCAAAGCGGAGCTGTAGAAATAAAGGGAAAATCCAATTAGTCATTCGTTGTAAACGGGCAGCGACTTAAGCACTACCACAACATAGAAAACAAGGATTTCTGCATAAGTTACAAATTAGAAGAGTTGTCCGCTCTTTCGAAGAAATAGCCCGACTCCAATCTAATGTCGAGCTACCAACATTAAACAAGCGCTACGTGGGGGGTAACCCACGATCTTTAGGTTTTATTCTTTCTTTTATTTTTTTATTTTCTTATTATAACTATTAATTCTGCATTTTGTTTTTGTTCTTACTCTTATTATTATTATTATTACTATTATTATTATTATTATTATTATTACTATTATTATCTATTCTAACATTTCCTTGCGGTACAATCCATTAATAGCGTAATCTTTGTCTAATTTCAGGCTAGCATAACTTAGGATAACTTGTCACTAACTTAGGAGAATGGAGCCTGTTGATGATATGGAGGTTGACTTTAGGAACGAAGCTCAGAGGAGTCGTTTCGAAGTTTTGTCCCAGAGGGAGATGGCATTACCGATTTATCCTGATAGACTCACCTTGACCACTTTAGGACTCAGAGACAGTATGGTGTACCTTTTCAACAAAATAGGTTGGAATAACTTTGTTGTAAGAAAGAGGTTTACCCCGTACCGTAGGCTCACCCTTCAGTTTCTGAGTCCCCTTTACTATGATCCTAACCGAGGTTTTGGATTTGGTTGAGACTTAGCTATCTTCATATTGTTTGGAACCAAATACCGCTTCACCCACCACGAGATGGCCGATCTTTTAGGATTTCTGAATGGTCCTGATGCTTATACCATAACTCCTGATGATGCCTTTACCAAATTTGACCTTGACTACTTTTGGGGAACCATAACCGGAAATTACCACACTGAGCCACACACCATGTTTTCAGAGAATATCCATAACCCCGCTATCCGTTATTTCCATAAGATTTTAGCCCATACACTGTTTGGTAAGGATGAGAACATTACTTCTGTGTCAAAAGATGAGTTGTTTATAATGTATTGTGCCTCTCAGGGAAGACGCGTGAATGCCGCTACCTATATGTTAGCAAGCATGAAAAGAATTGCCCGAGACCCAAGGTACTATTCTCATAAGAGGGTTAGTCACTATGATTGCTGATGCCATTGGCATGAGATACCAACTTAACCGTATTCGTGCCTTTTGAGGTATTCGTTTCATGCACCTGAACTTTTGCTTTAACCGTGGCATTATTGCTAATTTAGGACCTCCGGAGTTTGAATTCCTCATTAACAACCAAGTGGTTCATAACTTCACATTGCCCAACCATGAGAAAACAAATGTTCATAATCGGGATAATTGGCTTTATGGTTTGGAGGGCCAAAGCGAGTCACCTACCCCACCTTACAGCCCTTAGCCTTATGAAGTCCGGGATGCCATTCTCCATGGTGCTATTTCTCACATCTCTGTCCCATCCTCCTATTGATGTTGTTGCTGCTATCTCTACACTACAGTCTAAGGTTGATGCCCTTAGAGGAGAGCTCACCTTTATTCGAATTGATCTCCTCAGTTTTATGAACGTTGCTAATGAGCAGTTCGATCATCTATTCCAGCAAGTCTATTCAATGAGGCACTTCACTGAGTCTAACATTAGGTGCCGTGATGGCGAGTAGTATTGAATGTACCGATATTTCCCTATTTCCTAGTTTATATTGTCGGTTTTCATTATGTATTTTTCCTTTGCTGACTATTTGTATTTACATTACCCTCAAGTCATCGACACAAACATGTTGCAGTTGTTTAATCTAATATAATTTCCCTTTTCAGTTTTTTTATTTTTCATTTTATATCACAAGTTTATTTATTTTAATGTATTTATTTTGTTTAAAACAAAAGCTGTAGTGAATCTGAACCAAAATCTAAAACCTGTGAATTTTAGCCTCATGGCGTTCGCCATTATGCTGTTGGATTTACATGGCGTTCGCCATTGGCTCAAAAATTCAAATATCTAACGTTTAAAGGACATGGCGTTCGCCATATATTTAAAATGGTGTTCGCCATATCAGGAAAACAAACAGTTTTTCGTTTTCCAATCTGCCTTTGTACGTTTTTCCACCAAAATCCATTCAAATCTCTTAACTCCTCTCATAACCATCCTCACTAATAACTATTAACTCCTACTCCAACCCCCAACCATCCAACTTCCTTCTAATCATTATATAACACCATAACATCCTATTCTTCTCATTTCACAAACCACCATTTTTTCCTCAAATCATCCATACTCACTCTTTCCAAATCTCCGTAATCCATAAAAATTTCATCATGCCTTCAAGAATAGCAAGCGATATTGACTACATGGGCATTTCTTTCGCGGAAGGCATCAATGGTGAGCATCAGAAAACAAATTATCGCAAGCTATTCATGAGGCCAGTCTTCGCAACACGGTATCCCGATACTGCTGCTGTCCGAGACTTAGGCCTATCCGACAACATCAACTGGATGCTTAACAACCTAGGTATGTCACATTTCTGTTCATTAACCAACCCCACATACACTAGGCTTACTTACGAGTTTTTAAGTTCTTTTCGATATTCCACCTGACCCTCTCGCACCACTGGCACTATTGTCTTTAGGATGTTTAATAGGAATTTCACACTTACCCAAGACCAAATAGGCGCCATTTTTCAGTTCCCTAGTGGAGAAGAGTATGCTTGTTAAGCCCCTCTTGACAGCAACTGGGAGCCTAGTGCCCTTGGCTTTTGGAAGCAAATAATTGGCAAAACTACCACCACCTTGGAAGGTCTTAAAGCCATCGCAATTCATAACCCAACCATTAGGTATCTGTATCACACCTTAGCCACACAATCTTTGGCCGGGAAAACACTTGGAATGTGAATTCCAAAGATCTCTTCTTTATTCACTGTGCACTTTCTGAGACTAAAGTTAACCCGACAGGGTTCCTTTTAGCACACCTTGCTTCTTCCAGCGGTAGAACAGGTGGTCCTATATGTGTTGGTGGGTTGATTACCTCTATAGCCCTTGTTTTAAACTTGCAAACTGAGTTGGATACTCTTGAGCCTTTAAGAACACCCTTTGCTGATCTAGAGTACTGCCATGCCATGTGCCTTATTAAGAACAAACTAGGCAGCATATATTATTTGATGATTAGTAATCAAGAGGTTAGGAGCGTTACTTTGCCTTGCGCGACACGCATTAACGTGCGCGTTAGTACTAACTGGATCTTTGATGTCGAGGCCCCTGATCATGATGAGATGGTTGACCGAGCTTATGATAACCTTGTGGGGCGAGATATTCCACAGACTGGCACTCGTGCCCACACTACTAACCCTCCCGAGACTAGCACCAGTGCACATGCCACACATGCTTTTTCTGACCATTTTGCAGGTACTTCAACCAGATTCCAGCCCCACGAGGAGTACGACTACATCACCATCCGGAGCTCCCTTGATGACATCCTGTCCGAGCTTAGGCATCAGAACGATATGGAGGCGGATCGTGATATACTCCTTCGGAGCATGCAGAGGTAGCAGGAGAAACTAAGAGTTGCCATAAACCAGGTCAGGCAGCAGGAGGTTGATTTTGCTAATAGGATTGAGTATGATATGGGTGACCTCATTAAGCACATGGACGGTCTGAGGACAGAGGTTGTGGATATGAGAGAGCTTATGCAGCATGCTCCACACCCTAGACTTGGTAGAATATTTGGATGTCACCTCGGTTGAGGCCGACATCACTGAGCCTCACACCAGGTTTTCTACTCCTTCTTTCACCTTGTACTAAAACATTGAGGACAGTGTTTGGTTCAAGTGTGGGTGAGGAGCTTTACTGCTTTATTTTTATTTTTCCCATTTTACTTCCTTTGTTTTTATGTTGTTTTTATGCTTTCTAGTTAGTTTCTTTAAAATTGTTTTCTGTTTGTGTGATCGAGTCATATGTGTGCCGATGAATCCTAATGCATGTTACTTTTTCCTTTTTGTTAGAAAATTCCCTTAAAATTGACCCCCTATAAATTTTTTTGTTCTGATTCAATGGCATGACACTCTAAGAGTGTAGGTTGTTTCTCATTCTTAGGCTATGTTAGGTAGACTTGGGAAAGTTTTGATAATATCGGTACCGTCCTAACACCCCGAACTCCCTAAGTATGTGGCATCGATTTGAATAACTACTATGCCGAGACCTTGAGTTCCGAGTTTTTGTAGTAGCCTCTTGAGTAGTTTATACTAGTAGTCAACACCATCCTAAAGCACACACTAAGTAATGAACTGATGCAAATACGTGTTTGATCTTAAAAACAAAATTAAATTGAATGATTTTATAGAATAAGCAAAAAAAGGATATGATCCCTCTAAGTTAGGTGGTCCTCACCCGACCATTTAGCCTAACGGATCGGACTCTTGCAATTCGAAAGAAAAAGAAAAAAAAAAGAAAAGTGCGAAAATTAGATATTGAGATCATTAAACACTAACAGGCTCTTTTACCATGTGAGTGCGGGGGATAACGGGCTTAATGTGATTGCGCGAGAATGAAAAAGAGGTGATAAAAAAAACGAAGAATGTAGGCTGAGTTATAATAGCATGATTTGGATTGGTATTGCATAGAGGGAGTTCTTGTCCGCATAATGTGGATGTATGTCATTATGGTGTCCTTGTTATCGACATCTAGTACCTATCTATTTAGCATTGGCCTAGCTACCTTGTACCTTTTAGAGTTTTGTCATGCATATGTTTCAGACATTGTACTTATTGTTTTCATCGAGTTGGGAGATTGCTTAACGACAAGCAACGATTAAGTGTGGGGGAGTTTGATAACGAGGAATCGTATCATGTTTTTAGGCCTATAGTGTACGTGTTTTCGTCTGTATTTTATTGTGTTTTGTCACCTTTTTCTTTGTTTTTGTTGTTTTGCAGTTGTCAGCCTCGTTCGTTATAGATTCGGGAGAAAAATCAGAAAGAGAAGCTAAAAGAGCAGCAAAAAGTGAAGAATCTGCCCTTTCTGTTGATACGGCGTTCACCACCCCTAGATGGCGTTCGCCATTTCCATCCAGTGCCACATCAGATTAGTGAAGAAGCAATGGCATTCGCCATTGCTCTAAGATGGTGTTCGCCATTATTTTGCAGGTGGCAGTTCAGCGTTAATGGGCAGTTTCTCAACAGTTTTTCAACTGCTTTTCCCTCCATCTGTAGGCACGACCTGGGGAGTTGTCGAAACCTTGTTCCTCTATATATAGGCCCTCTGGGGCAGTTTCTGAGGCATCCGAGACGTGCGGAAGCGCTGCGAAAATTCCGTTTAGCGTTTAGGCATAAATCATTTATAAAGCGACAATAACTCACATCGAGGGATTATTGCAATTGTAATTGTTTTTTTTTTCCTTTTTCCATTGTTGTACTCTTGGATCACGAACGAAGCCTGCCGACATCTTAATTCCAAATTTTAGTTATTTGATTTTGAGGTCTATCTCTCATTCTTACTTGCACTTATAGTTATTTTAAATTTGCTTAACATTCTAGTTCTAAGTATAAATGTTGTGAACATGCTGATGGTAGATAAAATTATGTATTGTTAATTTAATTGAGTTCAGTGTATGAAGACCGTCGTTACCGACGGAACTCAGTAGAAATGTTAGGTGCGAAATTATGATTTTGTGTCGTTTTTGTTGTAGTTTCCAATTTGCATGATTTATGTTGTTTTTGTTACGAGAGTGAAAAATAAACCAAGGTTCAGGCCGATAGCGCGAGAGTGTGAGGAATGAACTGAATAGTGGAAATTAGGCACCAATCCTAAAAATAGTGAGAGCGCTTTAGGAATCGTTTAGAATCTCATTGACTTTCAAAACATGCTTTTTAATTGAAACGGGCGAGCGAGAGTAAAATCCTGTGGTTAGGAAGTGTGGTTCTTGTCAATAGTGCGAGAGTGTGAGACAGAGTCTTTAAGTCGATATTTTCTACGGAAGTAGGTTTAATCGTAATTAGCACCAGAATTCTACAAGTCCCTTAGGAACATGGAATTCATATTCCGGACTCGTTTCTTAATCGTTTTCAAACCTTTAGCAATTAGTATTTTTGTTCCCGTTCTTATCGTTTTAACCCTTAGCTTTAGTTTTGAACAATGACAATAGATAACATTAGTTTGATTATCAATCCCTGTGGGTTCTACAACCTTTTTAAAACTAAATGAACAACTATATACTTGCAACTATTATCCGACATACACGTCAATGTCGCACAGTCAAGATCGTATTGAGGACTCAGTAGATGTTATAAAGAAACTCGTGGAAGTCTTAAGAGAACAGCTTGGAAGCAAGTTAAAATCTGTTTTAAAGTCTCCTGAGGTTGTTAAGATGACTTAAGAGTTTATTGAAACATGCAAAAAGGATACTGCTAGTACGAAATATAAGGAAGCCGAAAAGGTTACTCCAGAGACAGAAGTGGAAACAATATCTGCTGAGAAGGGTGATGAATCCAGAAGTTGGTTAAACAAGGTCCAATTGATAATGAAAATGAAGCAGAAGCTATAGAAGAGCTTGCCTCATTAGCATCAGGTTCAGGCACTCAGACTGAACCCATTCATGACTTCAATCTTAATACTTCACTGAGAAAGTCTCCCTCACCATCACCTGTCAAAACTAATCAAAACTTTGTCCTATCAATCATTCCTTTAAACACTAATTTTTCCTTACTATCAAAGACCTCATCACTTGTAACATCTGATAACGTTGCTACATCCCTTGACCAAACCATTGAAAACATTGATGCTTACATCCAGACTAATCCATCTTCACCAATTCCTGGTGAAACTGGAAGTGTTTGGATGTCAAGCCAATTAATGCTGCTTCACCATCAAACTGTTCATCCAGAACCATTTCAGACCAACCTATTCAGGACTATCTCAATGATGGACCTGGGTATGATGACTCTGAACAACTATCAGAAAAAAGTGGTCAAAACCAACCCTTACCGTCATTCCATCAGGAAACTACTAAACACATATCTCCATAAAATCATGCATTAGAAAACAATTCAACTGAATATGTTCATGAAACTCAGAAAAATAATTCAAACACACCATCTCAGCACATAACTAACCACAAGCCTCTACCTAATCATGTAATTTCTCAGTTAGAGGTTTTTAAGACTGGGTTGTTTAATGAGGCAAAAGCTCTTGTGGATGAAGGATTCACATCCACTAACTCTGCAGCTTATAATGCAAAATGGGAAACCTTCAAAAGATCTATAAACTCAGTTATTGAAGATCAGAAGTTTGTCTCAACAAAGGAAGTAGCTGCTACTAGCCAAAAGTAGTTGTTCAATCTTAAAGCTAAAGTAACTGCAGTAGCTGGATGTCAAAAGGTAATGAAAATTCAGATGGCTAGAAACCAACTCTCAATGGACGTTCAACTCAAGTCTGTGGTTGAGAAGCAAGAAGAAATTGGTTTTGATCTTATGGCAATCCTATTGTTGAAGAAACCTTAGGTTTAGAATGTAGAACCCTTTTCCTTGTTTCTTTTGAGTGTGAATCTTTATGTTTGTGGATCTTATAATCTTTACATTGTTATATGTTATCATGTTTATGGATCTGCACTTGATTGTGGATTTATCATAATTCTGGTTATTTATATGTTCATTGTTTCAGTTGTGTGTTATACTCATTTTTAACAATTTAAAGTAAAATGAAACTTGCTTTTGATGGCTAATATGAGTAAATAAACTAAATTAAGAGAAACTTCATTGGAATATTGAAAGTTACATTAGAGATGATAAGATTGTACAGTAAATTAGCCTAGTTCTAGCCTTCTTTGTTGCTTCACTCATCTTTCTCTATGTTACAAACATATTCCTTCCAATATTGTTTTTGAAATTCTGGTATCAGATATGTGATGTTAAGTGTGATGTCACAACAACACAATCTGTTATATGAAACAAGGCAATAAAAACAATCAATCAACATAATGAATTGTTCACCCAGTTTGGTTTACCTACCTACGTCTGGGGGCTACCAAGCCAGGGAGGAAATTCACTATTAGTAGTATTAAATTACAGACTCAACAATCCCAGTTGACAATCCACTAACTTAATCACTACCCAATGACACTTCTACCTAAGATACACTTAGATATGAGAAACCACTCACTCCCTCTAAATCACCACATTGACACAATTCAAAGATTACAAAGTATATAAGTCACACTTCCAAAACACAACTTGATCTTGCTTAAAAGCTTTGATCAAGAACAATTAACAACTCAAAACAATCACACCAATTCAAGCATCAATGATGAATGAAAGGTTTACAAAACACCGACGAAAACACACTTGAAACTCAGTCTTTAATCTCTTGCTTTCGTCCCTACCAAGTAGGGTTGTGGCTGCTTTAAATAGAAATTCATACTTGGGCTTGGACTCCTTGAAAATCTCTGATTTGATTTGAAATTAAAACAAACTTTATTCTTCAAATATTTTCATATCATTCAGCCCTAAAAACAGAAGCAAGATCTGCTCCACATCCACAAATGATTGCACCAGAATATAATTTTTCCAAGATATTCGCCTGCAATCACTCACTAAACAAAAATCTCACCACCACACAAAAACACGCGCAACCCTAATAACTCAGCAGACTGATGTTCTGATGTTCTGCCAACTGATGTCAAGACATCATGTTTAACATCAGCACACAAAACTGCAACCCTAAAAACTTAACATAACCTGAATGTTAGACATCAGACATATGGCATCTTCAACAACAACATTGTTTTACCAAAATTCCAGCCAATAACAAGAACTAACAATCTCCCCCTTTCGCTAATTTTGGCTAAAACAACCTCAGCCAACATCAGAAATACCTGCAGCGGATAAATTAAAGCAGCACCAACTTCCAAAGCTACACACCTCAAAACTCCCCCTCAAAATAAGAGGCTAGGCAACAGCAAACACCAAACAGCAAACATCAAACAACAACACAAACTCTCCTCCTTTTTAGCCACAATTTGACAACCTCTTAACCTACCAAGGCAGCAAACACAAAGTTTTGACATCTAATTTAACAAGGTCAAATAAATGGCTTCCCAAGAAAACAAGTTCCCAAACCAAAGACCACTTTGACTGGTCAGGCGATACAAACAAAGACTCTTTATGCAGTATAAAAACCAAGCCTCCTTGCTTCTAGCAACATACCTCAGATAGAACCGTGAGTCAGTCTAACAAAGATGCAGGAAAGAGACACATGCAAGAGGTCAAGAAACTAGATCCACAGAAGTTGAAGAACAAAACACAGTCTCCAGCTGGGGCAACTTCAGGAGCAACAAGAATAGGAAAAGCATCAGAGACAAGGATGAAAACCATCAAAAAGCCTCCATAGCAACTTCATGCTTCTGATGATGAATGGGATGAAGATTGGAAGACTTTTCTTGATTCAGGGGGTTGGGATAATCTTTAGATCCTTTGCTTGGTCTTTTGATGTACTAAAATCTAATCTTGTATGCTTTCAGCAGTTGAATAAAATTCGGTTTCCTTTAAACTCAACATATGCAATAAAGTCCGCAACTGCACAAGACACTTCCCAACACACTTAATCCTCATATATGCAAATTCCTAATTTGCTTCTTAATTTTTCAAATTGATTTGCATCTAAGTCCTTTGTAAAAATATCAGCTGATTGTTGTTCAGTAGCAACATGTTCCAAAGCAACTACTTTGTCTTCAACCAAATCTCTTATAAAATGATGACGTATATCAATATGCTTAGTTCTGCTATGTTGAATAGGGTTCTTGGAGATATTGATAGCACTAAGATTATCACAGTACAATGTCATGACATCTTGCTTGACATTGTATTCTGTTAACATTTACTTCATCCAAACAAGTTGAGAACAACTATTCCCTGCTGTTATGTACTCAGCTTCAGTAGTAGAAAGAGACACACAATTCTGCTTTTTACTAAACCAAGAGATCTGATTTGTCCCTAAGAAGAAACAACCTCCTGAAGTGCTTTTTCTATCATTAGCACTCCCTGCTCAATCATCATCACAATAACCACTTAACTCAGTACCTGATCCATGACTGTAAAGCATGCCATAGTCACTAGTCCCATTCACATACTTCAGAATCCTATTCACTTGATTCAAGCGACTAACTTTAGACTCAGATTGATATCTGGCACAAACTCCAACAGCAAAAGAAATATCAGGTCTGCTAGTAGTGAGATATAGTAGACTACCAATCATGCTTCTGTATAGACTTTGATCCACACTCACACCATGTTCATCCTTAGACAACTTTAAGTGAGTAGGAGCAGGTGTCCTCTTGTGATTAGTATTTTCCAGACCAAACTTCTTCACAATGTTCTTAGCATACTTGCTCTGAGAGATGAATATGGAGTCTTCCATTTGTCTAACTTGTAGACCCAGAATATAGCTGAGCTCTCCAACAAGACTCATTTCAAACTCAAAATTCATCTGTATCACAAAATGTTTAACCATTGCATCTGACATCCCACCAAATACTATATCATCAACATATATTTGAGCTATCATCAGTTTTCCTCCTTCATCTTTGACAAACAAAGTCTTGTCAATCCCTCCTTTTCTGTAACCATTTACAGCCAAGAATTTAGTTAGCCTTTCATACCAAGCTCTTGGTGCTTGCTTCAACCCATAGAGAGCTTTCCTTAGCTTGTACACATGATTAGGAAATGTTGGATCAATAAACCCATTTGGTTGATCAACATAAACTTCTTCATTTAAGTACCCATTTAAGAAGGCACTCTTAACATCCATCTAAAAAAGCTTGAATTTGAGAATACAAGCCACGACTAAGAGTAATCTGATAGATTCCAGTCTTGCCACAGGTGCAAAGGTTTCATCAAAATCAATTCCTTCAACCTGAGTGTATCCCTGTGCTACCAATCTGGCCTTGTTTCTGGTGACCAATCCTTGTTCATCAGATTTATTCTTGTAAATCCACTTGGTGCCTATCACATTAACTCCATCAGGCCTTGGTACAAGATCCCACACTTCATTCCTCTTGAATTGTTCCAGCTCTTCATGCATGGCATTAATCTAGAATTCATCAGTCAGTGCTTCCTTGACATTCTTGGGCTCAACTTTGGACACAAAACAAGAATTTGACACAACCTCTCTTGATCTAGTGCTAACCCCTGATTTTGGATCACATATGATAAGCTCTTTTGGATGATCCTTTTGCACTCTAATAGATGGTTCTTTATTAGGTTGTTCAGGTTCAGCCTCAGCATCACCAGGACTGGGAGCAACACTTCTATCTTCAGTTTCTGATGTAACATCTTCAAATGATGTTCCAACATCATCCAGGACATCAGCATCTTCCTTCATGTCACTGTCATCAATTACCACATTTATAGACTCCATCATTACCTTTGTTCTGGAGTTGAAAACCCTATAAGCTCTGCTATTTGTAGAGTACCCCAGAAAGATTCCCTCATCACTTTTAGGATCCAATTTTCTCCTTTGTTCACGATCTGACAAAATATAACATTTACTTCCAAAAACATAAAAATACTTCACAGTTGGTTTTCTCCCTTTCCACAGTTCATACAATGTAGCTGAAGTGCCTCTTCTCAACGTAACTCTATTGTGAATATAGCAAGCAGTATTCATGGCTTCAGCCCAGAAATGGTAAGGAAGCTTTCTGGAATGAATCATTGCCCTAGCAGATTCTTGGAGAGTTCTGTTCTTCCTTTCAACAACTCCATTTTGCTGAGGGGTAATAGGAGAGGAAAACTAATGACTGATGCCTTCAGCAGAGCAGTATTTAGCAAACTTGCTATTATCAAATTCCCTCCCATGATCACTCCTTATTCTGATGACATTACTCTCTTTTTCTCATTGGAGTCTTTGACATAAATCTTTAAACACATCAAACACCTCAGTTTTGTCTTTGATGAAGCTTACCCAGGTGTACCTAGAATAGTCATCAACAACAACATAAGCATACTTCTTCCCACCTAGACTTTCTACCTGCATAGGTCCCATCAAGTCCAAATGAAGAAGTTCCAAGACTTTAGAAGTGGTGTTATGTTGAAGCTTCTGATGAGACATCTTGGTCTGCTTCCCTATTTGACAATTTCCACAAACTCTTCCCTCTTTAATTTTGAGTTTAGGAATTCCTCCGACAGCTTCTGAGGATATGATTCTCTTCATTCCCTTCAGATGAAGATGTCCCAACTTTTGATGCCAGACTTTGACTTCATCTTCTTTAGCAAAAACACATGTTGAGAGACTTGAGTCTTGTGACACCCATAGATAACAGTTATCCTTAGACCTAACACCCTTCATAATGACTTCACCTTTCTCATTTGTGACAATGCACTCAGTTTTTGTAAAGTCAACTTTGAGCCCTTGATCACATAGTTGGCTAATACTGATCAAATTTGTTGTCAACCCTTTGACCAGAAGTACATCATCCAGCCTAGGAGCACCAGTACAATTCAGCTTTCCCATACCCTTGATTTCTCCTTTGACACCATCACCAAAAGTTACATGTCCAGAAGAATGTAGCTTAACATCCACCAACAAATTCTTCACTCCTGTCATGTGTCTTGAGCACCCACTATCAAAGTACCAGTATTCTTTAGTAGAAACCCTAAGAGAAGTGTGAGCTATTAAGCTGACAACTTTTCCTTTAGGAACCCATTGCTTCTTTGGTTTAATGACCTGATTCCCTTTGTGAATGTTATGTCTGGGATCCAACTGATGTGCCTTCTAAGGATACCCTTGTAGCTTATAGCAATAAGCCTTTATGTGTCCAAAATACCCACAATGATGACATCTCCAACGCCTGAATTTCTTCTTAGAGGGGGTCCTGTCAGGATGTTTAAACATCTGTTTGAACATCACTGGCTTGGAAATAGGAATAACATTATTTGAAGCTGAAACATTGTTGAATCCCAAACCACTTTTGTCTCCAGCAGTTTTTTCAATATTAAGAATATTGTCTAGAACATCAGTTCCATTATTCAACATTCTGACAGATTTTGACATAGATTCCAGTTTAGACTTTAGCATACTGACTTCCTTCTCAAGCTCAGTCTTTTCAGCCATTATCTGCATTATGATTTTCTTTTGTTTCTCTCCTTCTAGACAGACTTGTTCACTTCTAATGCACAGATTTCTATAAGAGGCAGCAAGCTCTTCATAAGTAACTTCTTCATCACTTGAATCATTGTCAGACTCACAAATTCCAATCATAGCTCTAACAAGATTGGCTGATTCTCCTTCAGGTTCACTATCAGTATCCTCATCAGACCAAGTGACTGACATACCCTTTTTTTGCTTCTTAAGGTATGTAGGACATTCTGATTTGATGTGACCATAACCTTCACATCCATAACATTGTATTCCTTTGCCATCATTGGACTTTTCTTCCTCTCCAGTTTTCTTCACCTGATCACCTGACCTGTTGGTGTCAGAAGTGATGTTCTTGACATTAGGTTTATAGCTCCTGTCTACCTCTTAGAACCTTATTAATCTGTCTTCCCAGCAGAACAATGGCATGGGACAGCTCCTCCTGTGACTCAGGCCTATTCTCCTTCTTAGCATCTTCAGAACTAGATACCAAAGCTATGCTTTTGGTCTTCTTTTCAGGTTCCTCATCCATCCCTAATTCAAAAGTTTAAAGAGAAGCAACGACAAGCAACGATTAAGTGTGGGGGAGTTTGATAACGAGGAATCGTATCGTGTTTTTAGGCCTATAGCGTACGTGTTTTCGTCTGTATTTTATTGTGTTTTGTCACCTTTTTCTTTGTTTTTGTTGTTTTGCAGTCGTCGGCCTCGTTCGTTGCAGATTCGGGAAAAAAATCAGAAAGAGGAGCTAAAAGAGCAGCAAAAAGTGAAGAATCTGCCCTTTCTGCTAATACGGCGTTCGCCACCCCTAGATGGCGTTCGCCATTGCCATCCAGTTCCACATCAGATTAGTGAAGAAGCAATGGCATTCGCCATTGCTCTAAGATGGTGTTCGCCATTATTTCTCAGGTGGCAGTTCTGCGTTAATGGCCAGTTTCTCAACAGTTTTTCAACTGCTTTTCCCTCCATCTGTAGGCACGACCTGGGGAGTTGTCCAAACCTTGTTCCTCTATATATAGGCCCTCTGAGGCAGTTTTCGAGGCATCTGAGACGTGCGGAAGCGCTGCGAAAATTCCGTTTAGCGTTTAGGCATAAATCATTTATAAAGCGACAATAACTCACATCGAGGGATTGTCGCAATTGTTATTGTTTTTTTCCTTTTTCCATTGTTGTACTCTTGGATCACGAACGAAGCCTGCCGACATCTTAATTCCAAATTTTAGTTATTTGATTTTGAGGTCTATCTCTCATTCTTACTTGCACTTATAGTTATTTTAAATTTGCTTAACATTCTAGTTCTAAGTATAAATGTTGTGAACATGCTGGTGGTAGATAAAATTATGTATTGTTAATTTAATTGAGTTCAGTGTATGAAGACCGTCGTTACCAACGGGACTCAGTAGTGCGAGAGTGTGAGACAGAGTCTTTAAGTCGATATTTTCTACGGAAGTAGGTTTAATCGTAATTATCACCAGAATTCTACAAGTCCCTTAGGAACACGGAATTCATATTCCGGACTCGTTTCTTAATCGTTTTCAAACCTTTAGCAATTAGTATTTTTGTTCCCGTTCTTATCGTTTTAACCCTTAGCTTTAGTTTTGCACAATGACAATAGATAACATTAGTTTGATTATCAATCCCTGTGGGTTCTACAACCTTTTTAAAACTAAATGAACAACTATATACTTGCAACTATTATCTGACATACACGTCAATGTCGCACAGTCAAGATCGTATTGAGGACTCAGCAGATGTTATAAAGAAACTCATGGAAGTCTTAAGAGAACAACCTGGAAGCAATTTAAAATCTATTTTAAAGTCTCCTGAGGTTGTTAAGATGACTTAAGAGTTTATTGAAACATGCAAAAAGGATACTGCTAGTACGAAATATAAGGAAACAGAAAAGGTTACTCCAGAGACAGAAGTGGAAACAATATCTGCTGAGAAGGGTGATGAATCCAGAAGTTGGTTAAAGAAGGTCCAACTGATAATGAAAATGAAGCTGAAGCTATAGAAGAGCTTGTCTCATTAGCATCAGGTTCAGACACTCAGACTAAACCCATTCATGACTTCAATCTTAATACTTCACTGAGAAAGTCTCCCTCACCATCACCTGTCAAAACTAATCAAAACTTTGTGCTATCAATCATTCCTTTAAACACTGATTTTTCCTTACTATCAAAGACCTCCTCACTTGTAACATCTGATAATGTTGCTACATCCCTTGACCAAACCATTGAAAAAATTGATGCTTACATCCAGGCTAATCTATCTTCACCAATTCCTGGTGAAACTGGAAGTGTTTAGATGTCAAGCCAATTAATGTTGCTTCACCATCAAACTGTTCAACCAGAACCATTTCAGACCAACCTATTCAGGACTATCTCAATGATGGACCTGAGTATGATGACTCTGAACAACTATCAGAAAACAGTGGTCAAAACCAACCCTTACCGTCATTCCATTAGGAAACTACTAAACACATATCTCCATAAAATCATGCATTAGAAAACAATTCAACTGAATATGTTCATGAAACTCAGAAAAATAATTCAAACACACCATCTCAGCACATAACTAACCATAAGCCTCTACCTAATCATGTAATTTCTCAGTTAGAGGTTTTTAAGACTGGTTTGTTTAATGAGGCAAAAGCTCCTGTGGATGAAGGATTCACATCCACTAACTCTGCAGCTTATAATGCAAAATGGGAAACCTTCAGAAGATCTATAAACTCAGTTATTGAAGATCAGAAGTTTGTCTCAACAAAGGAAGTAGCTGCTACTAGCCAAAAGTAGTTGTTCAATCTTAAAGCTAAAGTAACTGCAGTAGCTGGATGTCAAAAGGTAATGAAAATTCAGATGGCTAGAAACCAACTCTCAATGGACGTTCAACTCAAGTCTGTGGTTGAGAAGCAAGAAGAAATTGGTTTTGATCTTATGGCAATCCTATTGTTGAAGAAACCTTAGGTTTAGAATGTAGAACCCTTTTCCTTGTTTCTTTTGAGTGTGAATCTTTATGTTTGTGGATCTTATATTCTTTACATTGTTATATGTTATCATGTTTATGGATCTGCACTTGCTTGTGAATTTATCATAATTCTGGTTATTTATATGTTCATTGTTTCAGTTGTGTGTTATACTCATTTTTAACAATTTAAAGTAAAATGAAACTTGCTTTTGATGGCTAATATGAGTAAATAAACTAAATTAAGAGAAACTTAATTGGAATATTGAAAGTTACATTAGAGATGATAAGACTGTACAGTAAATTAGCCTAGTTCTAGCCTTCTTTGTTGCTTCACTCATCTTTCTCTGTGTTACAAACATATTCCTTCCAATATTGTTTTTGAAATTCTGGTATCAGATATGTGATGTTAAGTGTGATGTCACAACAACACAATCTGTTATATGAAACAAGGCAATAAAAACCGTCAATCAACACAATGAATTGTTCACCCAGTTCGGTCTACCTACCTACGTCTGGGGGCTACCAAGCCAGGGAGGAAATTCACTATTAGTAGTATTAAATTACAAACTCAACAATCCTAGTTGACAATCCACTAACTTAATCACTACCCAATGACACTTCTACGTAAGATACACTTAGATATGAGAAACCACTCACTCCCTCTAAATCACCACAGTGACACAATTCAAAGATTACAAAGTATATAAGTCACACTTCCAAAACACAACTTGATCTTGCTTAAAAGCTTTGATCAAGAACAATTAACAACTCAAAACAATCACACCAATTCAAGCATCAATGATGAATGAAAGGTTTACAAAACACCGACGAAAACACACTTGACACTCAGTCTTTAATCTCTTGCTTTCGTCCCTACCAAGTAGGGTTGTGGCTGCTTTAAGTTGAAATTCAGACTTGGGCTTAGACTCCTTGAAAATCTCTGATTTGATTTGAAATTAAAACAAACTTTATTCTTCAAATCTTTTCATAACATTCAGCCCTAAAAATAGAAGTAAGATCTGCTCCACATCCACAAATGATTGCACCAGAATATAATTTTTCCATGATATTCGCCTGCATTCACTCACTAAGCAAAAATCTCACCACCACACAAAAACACGCGTAGCCCTAATAACTCAGCAGACTGATGTTTTGATGTTCTGCCAACTGATGTCAAGACATCATGTTTAACATCAACACACAAAACTGCAACCCTAAAAACTTAACATAACTTGAATGTTAGACATCATACATATGACATCTTCAACAACAACATTATTTTACCAAAATTCCAGCCAATAACAAGAACTAACAATTTTACTTCCTCATGTTTAGAATAAGTATCTTTAAAAGCAGTTATGTGCTCTTTTGATCCTGAAGTTTGTGCTTTATAGGTAGCCGATCTGGTTTGAATGCCTTTCTCTTCCTTGAGTTTCTGATTCTTTCTTGTTGTATCTGCTTGAAGTTGTGCAGTACGTTCCTTGGTTGCCAAATGTCATTCTCTTACTGCTTCAGCTTTCATTAGTAACCATGTACCTTTCATGCATTCATCACATCAGAAATCCTATCATCACCATCCAATTTTAGTAGAATCTTCATTGGATACTTTTTAGCAAAAGAGCCACCAATCTAGAAGTTCTCATCAACATTTATTCCTAACCAATACTTGAGCAAACTTGAAAGGAAACAAGTATATATACAATATAAACCAATGGTACAAAGCTCAAAAATATAGAAACTATTGCAATGCTTTTCAATATCAAAACACCAATCCCAGACAACAACGCCATTATGCCGATGCTGATGCAGATGTAGTCAAGGTGATCCAAGATGGTGAATCATATGGATAACGAAGTTGCAAGTCAACTGATTAGATGTTTAGTTTTTATGATAACAACACTTAATATCAAATGATATCTAGTGAAGTAAAGTACCTATTAAAGATAACCCAAGAGGTCAAAGATGCACAAGATAATTTATGAAGGTATTAACTCTAATCAAGATATGCTTTTAAAGACTAAGACATCTATTTAAATTCAACACTGCGGTCAAATGAATTTCAAGTGAAGACTACTATTTCAAGGGTCACTAGTGATTTAACCTCTCAACTCTCAAATTATGGTAATAATCATAAAGATATTTCAAGCCTCATTAAGAATATTTAAATCTCTTGTATTATGCTAAACTAAAAAATAATGATGCCAAGACTTGAAGCTCAGAGTTGTGAAAGTGAGGAAATATGAAAGCTCGCCTAATCATGTTTATCTACACACACATTCTGAAGCGGTAAAGCGGCAAGTAAAAATTATTTAGTACCCGATTTTGTTGTCTCCACACGGATCGGTGCGAGGGAAAAAAACGCCGTTCAAAGGTGTCTATGTTTCTAAGCTTGTTGTTAAATATTTGGTTGAAAGATTCAAGGTACAATAATTAAAAGAAAAAATATAAAGATGGAAAATATAAGGTAAAAACTTAAAATAAACAGAGCCTTGTTGGGATTGGAATTTCATCAATCAATAACACATGCATTCTTCTGACCAGTTAAACACAAATAAATCATTCGTCTAATACCCTCACGTATCACCAACAACCGAGGTTATGTCTAACGCAAATTCGAGAGAACAACCATATTGTCTCATCGGTGATGTCTCACGCAACTCACAACACAGGCCATTAAGAACTGATACTCATGTGAATGTTAAATCTTAATCTATGTCTAGAGTTTAGAACCTAACAGGTATTCATCCTAGATCCATATCTGAAGAGTATATGTCCATAGAGGTTCAAATCAATGGGTAAATAAGTAAACAAGGATAACATCCATATCAAATAAATGATTGATTCATATAAAACACCATGATCAGAATATGTACATACGATTAACCCTTTTTACATGTATTCAACTAATTTATGTATGTGAACATAGTTCTTCATGGTCTTTACCGTATTAATCACTAGATGATGTCTCATGCTAACAATCAACATAATAAAAGCTTGATACTAGTAAATATCAACTCACAAATCAGATTTGGTCATTGATAGATGAATATCTCAAACCCATTAAATGAAATAAAATACAACATCAATATTGAATCAAAACTAGTTCACAAATATATAGATTAGAAGAAATACATAAAGTATCAAAAGATTACATCCAACGCCAACAAGAGATCGAAGCACTTTCTCAAAGGTCGAGCTCTGATTTGCATGTATTTGGACTTCTCCCTCTTAGGGTTTTGTGTTTCTCTCTCTAAAATATATTTGGAATGAAGAGAGATAAAGTTCTACAAAAGTTATGTTTTTAAAAAGCAAGAAAAGTACAATAGTATTACAAAATTTGTCTCGTTCGCATTACGAACTCCCTCTTTGCACTGCGAATTACACTTATAGGCACATGAAGTGCCTCTGAACAGTTAAACCGTCGCTAAGAAAATATCTGACTTCACACTGCAAACCTGCTCTCTAGAACCTCTCACTGCTACCAACAAGGGGTTTAACTACTGCCATCAAAATGTTCTGGTTCGCTGTTCCTTCGCTTTGAGCTCGCGCTTCGAGCTCGTCTGCACTTCGTTACTTGATCGCACTGCAAACTTGCTGGATTCTTCATAATTTCTTTAGCTTCCTTGTCCATTCATTTGTGCCTTGTTCTTTGATAATCGAGCCTAATTCCTACACAATAACACACACATCAAGGAATCCAAAGGTAAAATCTATTACATTGAAGAATCACACAAGAACATGGAATAATTCCATTAAAACTTGAGAAATTAGTTGAAAAATGCCAAGAATAATGGTTCAATTTAAGGCATATTTGGCATTCAACAAACTCTCCCCAACTAGATTTTTGCTTGTCCTCAAGCAAAGTATGCCCTTCATGAAAACAAGAGGATTTGCTCAAGCATAGATTCAATCAAGAAAAGATTTATTGCTCAAATTCAACATAAGAATGTGTACAAGCAATGATCACAACTTCTTAGAATCAACAATGATAAAGAATTTAGATCTTAAACAAATATCATGTAATGTTTCACAAAATAACTAAACTCTCATGCTTGAATCATTCGAACACTCCTCTTCAATTAATGGATGAAGGAAATTGTTTGTTTACAATTGCAGAACAATTACACTCACCAGATCAACAATTCTAACACAATTTAATTCATACATTAATCAATCAATCAAATCAGAAATTACGGAAGCAAATGATCACTAAGGGCTTTCAAGGTTGTAGTTTGGTTGGGTTCACAACAAAGGGTCATTTCTAATGGCCATTGAATCGAAATTGCCAATGCAAAAGATACTTTCACTATACAAGTTATTTACACATTACAACTTCATTCACCAATCCCTTTTTATTTTCAATTGCTCACCTTCTCAAGCTTCCTTTTGCATAATTATTTGCATTCTCTATTTTCTTCCTTTTTATTTTTCACATTCATATTCACAATTTTTTTCTTTCTTTTCTAAGCTTGTTTGAAAATTTTCAATTTTTTTGAGTAACCTACCACTTTTCTTTCATTCTCAACAACATGAATACCATCAAACCTCAAGTGAATGCTCCTTTCTTATTATGACAACGAAATCAATTTAGAACCAAGTTCAAAGATATCAAGAAATTTTTTAGAATCTTACAAAATTCAATGATGAACTAAGCTTTCAAATTATGTACAAACACCAAGTTCAACACTAAAATTGAGATCTAACCTATTAGGCTCAAAGGGGTTAACGAATTCTCACTACTCACGGGTAAGTTACTTTTGGATATGGTTGTGCTCAATATAAATAATTGCCTTGATCCTTTCTAATGCTTCCACAAATTTACAATAATCAAAAGATTATTCATGAATCGAACGAATTAAACAAAGCTATCACTTATCCAACCATTTAGTAAACAATGGAGGTTTCTCACAATTTGTGACTTTTGAACCTAAGTGACTCAAGCATTCAAATAAGTTGTAAAATGAAACAAGAGTACAAATTTGTACAAAGCACAAAATTCTTAATCATTCTACAATTATAGAAAGTGGTAACCATGTACCTTGCATGCATTCATCACATTAAAAATCCTATCATCACCATCCAATCTTGGTAGAATCTTCATTGGATACCTTTTAGCAAAACAACCACCAATCTAGAAGTTCTCATCAACATCTATTCCTAACCAATACTTGAGCAAACTTGAAAGGAAATAAGTATATATACAATATAAACCACTGTAAAAAGCTAAAAAATATATAAACCATTTCAATGCTTTTCAATATCAAAACACCAATCCCCGACAACGGTGCCATTATGCTGATGCGGTAAAGCGGCAAGTAAAAATTATCGATTGCCCGGTTTGGTCATCTCCACAGGGATCGGTGCGCGGGAAAGAACGACGTTCAACGGTGTCTAAGTTTCTAAGCTTGTTGTGAAATTTTTGGTTGAAAGATTCAAGGTACAATAAATAAAATCGAAAAATATAAAGACGGAAAATGTAAGGTAAATATTTAAAATTAATAGAGCCTTGTTGGGAATTGAATTTCATCAATCGATAACACATGCATTCTTCTGACCAGTTAAACAGAAATCAATCATTCATATAATACCTTCACGTATCACCCACAACCAAGGTTATGTCCAACGTAAAGTTGAGAGAACAACTATATTTTCTCATTGGTGATGTCTCACATAACTCACAACACAGACCATTAACAACTGATACTCACGCGAATGATAAATCTAAATCTATGTCTAGATTTTACAACCTAATAGGTATTCATCCTAGATCCAGATCTGAAGAGTATATGTCTATAGAGGTTTAAATCATTGGGTAAATAAGTAAACAAGGATAACATCTATATCAGATAAATGATTGATTCATATAAAATGCCATGATTAGAATGCGTACATACGATTAACCCTTTTTACATGTATTCAACTAATTTATGTATGTGAACATAGTTCTTCATCTCTATTATCACGCATCCTCACAATACTGTTTATGTCTAAAGCGTTATCACGGGCTTTACCATATTAATCACTAAATGATGTCGCATGCTAACAATCAACGCAATAAAAGCTTGATACTACTGCATATCAACTCACAAATCTATGTCTAGAGTTTTCTCATTGATAGATGAATATCTTAAACCCATTAAATGAAATCAAAGAAAACATCAATATTGAATCAAAACTAGTTCACAAATACATAGATTATAAGAAATACATAAGGTATTAAAAGATTACCTCCAACCCCAACAAGAGATCGAAGCACTTACTCGAAGATCAAGCTCTGATTTGCTTGTATTTAGACTTCTCCCTCTTAGGGTTTTGTGTTTCTCTCTCTAAAATATATTTTTTTTAATATAGAGAGATAAAGTTTAACAAAAGTTATGTTTCTAAAAAGCAAGAAAAGTACATAACTAGTATTACAAAATCTGTCTCGTTCGCATTGCGAACTCCCTCTTTGCACTGCGAAGTCTACTTATAGGCACATGAAGTGCCTCTGAACACTTAAACTGCCCCTTAGAAAATATCTGACTTCGCACTGCGAACCTTCTTGCTCAGACCTTGCACTGCCATCAACAAGGGGTTTAGCTACTACCATCCAAATGTTCTGGTTCACAGTTCCTTCGGTTTGAGCTCACACTGCGAGCTCGCCTACACTTCGCTACTTGCTCGCACTTCAAACTTACTGGATTCTTGATCATTTCTTTGGCTTCTTTGTCCATTCATTTGTGCCTTGTTCTTTGATAATCAAGCTTAATTCCTACACAATAACACACACATCAAGGAATCCAAAAATAAAATCAATTACATTGAAGAATCACACAATAACATGGAATAAATCCATTAAAACTTGAGAAATGAGTTTAAAAATGCCAAGAATAATTTTTCAATTTAAGACATATTTGGCATTCAACAAAATCTCCCTAACTAGATTTTTGCTTGAACTCAAGCAAAGTATGCCCCGCATGAAAACAAGAGGATTTGCTCAAGCATAGATTCAACCAAGAAAAAGATTTATGGTTCAAATTCAACATAAGAATGCGTACAAGAAATAATCACAACTTCCTAGAATCAACCATGAAAATGAATTTAGTTCTTAAACAAATATCATGCAATGTTTCTTAAAACAACTAAACTCTCATACTTGAATCACTCTAACACTCCTCTTCAATTAATGGATGAAGGAAATTGCGCGTTTGCAACCGTGGGACAATTACACTCAGCTGAACAATAATGCTAACACAATTCAATTCATACATTCATCAATCAATCAAATCAGAAATTATGGAGGCAAAAGATCACTAAGAGCTTTCAAGGTTGTAGTTTACTCGGGTTCACAACAAAAGGTCATTTCTAAAGGCCATTGAATCGAAATTGCCAATGCAAAAGATACATTCACTATACAAGTTATTTACACATTACAATTTCATTCACCAATCCCATTTTTTTCAATTGCTCACCTTCTCAAACTTCCTTTTGCACAATTATTTGTATTCTCTATTTTTTTTCTTTCAAACAAGCATTCTTTTTCTTTTCTTTTTCACCTTCATATTCAAAAAAAAAATATTTCTTTTCTTAGCTTGTTTGAAATTTTTCAAATTTTTTGAGCAACCTACTACTTTTCTTTCATTCTCCCCAACTTGAATACTATCAAACCTCAAGTGAACGCTCCTTGCTTTTTATGACAAGGAAATCAATTTAGATCCAAGTTCAAAGGTTTCAAGAAAAAATTTAGAATCTCACAAAATCCAATGATGAACTAAGATTTCAAATCATGTATAAACACTACGTTCAACACTAAAATTGAGATCTAATCTATTAGAGTCAAAGGGAATAACGAATTCTCACTACTCATGGGTAAGTTAGTTTTGGATATGGTTGTGCTCAATATAAACAAATGCCTTGATACTTTCTAATGCTTCCACAAAATAACAATATCCAAAAGATTAAGCATGAATCAAATGAATTAAACAATGTTATCAGTTATCCAAGCATTTAGTAAACATTGGAGGTTTCTCACAATTTGTGGCTTTTGGACCTAAGTGACTCAAGCATTCAAATAAGTTTTAAAACGAGACAAGAGTACAAATTTGTACAAAGCACAAAATTCTTAACCATTCTGCAATTATAGAAAGAGGTAACCATGTACCTTGCATGCATTCATCACATTAAAAATCCTATCATCACCATCCAATCTTGGTAGAGTCTTCATTGGATACTTTTTAGCAAAAGAGCAACCAATCTAGAAGTTCTCATCAACATCTATTTCTAACCAATACTTTTGAAAACGTGAAAGGAAACAAGTATATATACAATATAAACAATTGTTCAAAGCTCAAAAATATAGAAACTATTGCAATGCTTTTCAATATCAAAACACCAATCCCCGCAAATGACACATTTTTGCTGATGTGGTTAAGCGACAAGCAAAAATTATTGAGTACCCAGTTTTGTCGTCTCCACAGGGATCGATGCGAGGGAAAGAACGTTGTTCAACGGTGTCTACGTTTCTAAGCTTGTGGTGAAATATTTGGTTGAAAGATTCAAGGTACAATAATTAAAAGTGGAAAATATAAAGACAGAAATCGATAACACATGCCTTCTTCTAACCAGTTAAACACAAATCTATTATTCGTCTAATACCCTCACATATCACCCACAACTGAGGTTATATCTAATGCAAAGTCGAGAGAACACCATATTGTCTCATTGGACATGTCTCACGCAACTCACAACACAGGCCATTAAGAACTGATACTCACGCGAATGTTAAATCTAAATCTATGTCTAGATTTAAGAACCTAACATGTATTCATCCTAGATCTAGATCTGAAGAGTATTTGTCTATAGAGGTTCAAATCAATGGGTAAACAAGTAAACAAGGATAACATCCATATCAGATAAATGATTGATTCATATAAAATGCCATGATCAGAATACGTACATACGATTAACCATTTTTACATGTATTCAACTAATTTATGTATGTGAACATAGTTCTTCATCTCTATTATCACGCATCCTCATAATACCGTTTATTTCTAAGGTGTTCTCATGGGCTTTACCGTATATATCGCTAGATGAAGTATCATGCTAACAATCAACACAATAAAAGCTTGATACTAGTGAATATAAACTCAAAAATCTATGTCTAGAATTTGCTCATTGATAGATGAATATCTCAAACCCGTTAAATGAAATCAAAGACAACATCAATATTTAATCAAAACTAGTTCACAAATACATAAATTAGAAGAAATACATAAGATATCAAAAGATTACATCCAACTCCAACAAGAGATCGAAACACTTACTCAAAGATCAAGCTCCAATTTGCATTTATTTTGACTTTTCCCTCTTAGGTTTTGTTTTTCTCTCTCTAAAATATATTTGGAATGAAGAGAGATAAAGTTCGACAGAAGTTATGTTTCTAAAAAGCAAGAAAAATACATAAATAGTATTACAAAATCTGTATCGTTTGCACCGTGAACTCCCTCTTCGCACTACGAAGTCCACTTATAGGCACACGAAGTGCCTCTGAACAGTTAAACCGCCCCTAAGAAAATATCTGACTTCGCACTGCAAAGCTCCTGTTCGCACTGCGAACCTGCTCGCTCAGACCTCGCACTGCCACCAACAAAGAGTTTAGCTACTACCATCCAAATGTTCTGGTTCTCTATTCCCTCGCATTGAGCTCGCACTGCGAGCTCTCTTGCACTTCTCTACTTGCTCGCACTGCGAACTTGCTGGATTCTTCATCATTTTTTTGGCTTCCTTGTCCATTTATTTGTGCCTTGGTTTTTGATAATCAAGCCTAGTTCCTACACAATAACACGCACATTAAGGAATCTAAAAGTAAAATCAATTACATTGAAGAATCACACAAGAACATGGAATAATTCCATTAAAACTTGTGAAATGAGTTGAAAAATGCCAAGAATAATGGTTCAATTTGAGACATATTTGGCATTAAAAAAATCTCCCCAACTAGATTTTAGCTTGTACTCAAGCAAAGCATGCCCCGCATGAAAACAAGAGGATTGGCTTAAGCATAGATACAAATAAAGAAAACATTTATGGTTCAAATTCAACATAAGAATGCATACAAGCAATGATAACAACTTCCTAGAATCAACAATGAAAAAGAATTTTGTTCTTAAACAAATATCATGCAATGTTTCACAAAACAACTAAACTCTCATGCTTGAATCACTCTAACGCTCCTCTTCAATTAATGGTTGAAGGAAATTGCGCATTTGCAACCGTGGGACAATTACACTCAACTGAACAACAATGCTAACACAATTTAATTCATACATTCATTAATCAATCTAATCAGAAATTATGGAAGCAAAAGATCACTAAGGGCTTTCAAGGTTGTAGTTTAGTCGGGTTCACAACAAATGGTCATTTCTAAAGGCCATTGAATCGAAATTGCCAATGCAAAAGATACATTCACTATACAAGTTATTTACACATTACAACTTCGTTCACCAATCCTTTTTTTTTTCAATTGCTCACCTTCACAAACTTCCTTTTGTACAATTATTTGCATTCTTTATTTTTTTTCCTTCCAAACATGCATTCTTTTTCTTTTCTTTTTCACATTCATATTCACAGTTGTTTTCCTTTATTTTCTTAGCTTGTTTGAAAATTTTCAAATTTTTTGAGCAAACTACCACTTTTCTTTCATTCTCCCCAACCTGAATACCATCAAACCTCAAGTCAATGCTCCTTTCTTTTTATGATAAGGAAATCAATTTAGAACTAAGTTCAAAGGTTTTAACAAAAAATTTAGAATCTCACAAAATTCAATGATGAACTAAGCTTTCAAATTATGTACACACACCAAGTTCAACACTAAAATTGAGATATAACCTATTAGGCTCAAAGGGGTTAACGAATTATCACTACTCACAGGTAAGTTACTTTTGGACGTGGTTGTGCTCAATATACACAAATGCCTTGATCCTTTCTAATGCTTCCACAAAATTAGAATAATCAAAAGATTAAGCATGAATCGACGAATTAAACTTAATTATCAGTTTTCCAAGCATTTAGTAAACATTGGAGGTTTCTCACAATTTGTGGCTTTTGGACCTAAGTGACTCAAGAATTCAAATAAGTTGTAAGATGAAACAATAGTACAAATTTGTACAAAGCATAAAATTCTTAATAATTAGACAATTAAAGAAAGCAGTAACCATGTACCTTGCATGCATTCATCATATTAAAAATCCTATCATCACCATACAATCTTGGTAGAATCTTCATTAATTACTTTTTAGCAAAAGAGCAACCAATCTAGAAGTTCTCATCAACATCTATTCCTAACTAATACTTGAGCAAACGTGAAAAGAAACAAGTATATATACAATGTAAACAACTATACAAAGCTCAAAAATACAGAAACTATTGCAATTCTTTTCAATATCAAAACACCAATCCCCGACAACAGCGCCATTTTCTTGATATGGTTAATCGGCAAGCAAAAATTATTGAGTTATCAGTTTTGTCATCTCCACAGGGAACAGTGCAAGGGAAAGAACTCCTTTCAACAGTGTCTACACTTCTAAGTTTGTTGTGAAATATTTAGTTGAAAGATTCAAGGTACAATAATTAAAAGAGGAAAATATAAAGATGAAAAATATAAGGTAAAGACTTAAAATAAACAAAGCCTTGTTGGGATTGGAATTTCATCAATTGATAACACATGTATTCTTCTGACCAGTTAAATACAAATCAATCATTCGTCTAATACCCTCACGTATCACCCATAGTTGTGGTTATGTCTAACGTAAAGTCGAGAGAACAACCATATTGTTTCATTGGGGATGTCTCACGCAACTCATAACACAGGTAATTGAGTACTGAGACTCACGCGAATGTTAAATCTAAATCTATGTCTAGAGTTTCGAACCTAACATGTATTCATCCTAGATCCAGATTTGAAGAGTATATGTCTATAGCAGTTCAAATCAATAGGTAAACAAGTAAACAAGTAAAACATCCATATCAGAATAAATGATTGATTCATATAAAACGCATGATCATAATACGTACATACGATTAACCCTTTTTACATATATTCAACTAATTTATGTATGTGAACATAGTTCTTCATCTCTATTATCACACATCCTTATAATACTGTTTATGTCTAAAGTGTTATCATGGGATTTAACGTATTAATCACTAGATGATGTCTCATGATAATAATCAACACAATATAATCTTGATACTAGTGAATATCAACTCACAAATCTATGTCTAGAGTTTGCTAGTAGATAAATGAATATCTCAAACCCATAAAATGAAATCAAAGACAACATCAATATTCAATCAAAACTAGTTCACAAATACATAGATTAGAAGAAATACATAAGGTATCAAAAGATTACATCCAACCCCAACAGGAGATCGAAGCACTAACTTGAAGATCAAGCTCCGATTTGCTTGTATTTGGACTTTTCCCTCTCAGGGCTTTGTGTTTCTCTCTCTAAAATATATTTGGAATGAAGAGAGATAAAGTTTGACAAAAGTTATGTTTCTAAAAAGCAAGAAAAGTACATAAATAGTATTACAAAATCTGTCTCGTTCGCACTGCGAAGTCCACTTATAGGCACATGAAGTGCCTCTGAAAAGTTAAACCGCCCCTGAGAAAATATTTGACTTCGCATTACGAAGCTCTTGTTTGCACGGCGAACCTACTTACTCAGACCTCGCACTGCACCCAACAAGGGGTTTAGCTACTGCCACCCAAATGTTCTAGTTCACTGTTCCTTCGCTTTGAGCTTGCACTGCGAGCTCGCCTGCACTTCGCTACAAGCTTTAACTACAAACTTCCTGGATTCTTCATCATTTCTTTGGCTTCCTTGTCCATTCATTTGTGCCTTGTTCATTGATAATCAAGCCTAATTTCTACACCATAACACACACATCAAGGAATCCAAAGTTAAAATCAAATACATTGAAGAATCACACAAGAACATGGAATATTTCCATTAAAACTTGAGAAATGAGTTGAAAATGCCCAGAATAATGATTCAATTTAAGACATATTTGGCATTCAACAGACTCTCCCCAACTAGATTTTTCTTGTCCTCAAGCAAAATATGCCCCTCATGAAAACAAGATGATTTGCTCAAGCATAGATTCAATCAAGAAAATATTTATGGTTCAAATTCAACATAATAATGCATACAAGCAATGGTCACAACTTACTAGAATCAACAATGAAAAAGAATTTAGCTCTTAAACAAACATCATGCAATGGTTTACAAAACAACTAAACTCTCATGCTTGAATCACTCTAACACTCCTCTTGAATTAATGGATGAAGGAAATTACATGTTTGCAACTGCGGGACAATTACACTCAACTAAACAACAATGCTAACACAATTTAATTCATACATTCATCAATAAATCAAATCATAAATTATGGAAGCAAATGATCACTAAGGGCTTTCAAGGTTTTAGTTTGGTCGGGTTCACAACAGAGGGCCATTTCTAAAGGCCATTGAATCGAAATTGCTAATGCAAAAGATACATTCTCTATACAAGTTATTTACACATTAGAACATAACTCACCAATCCCTTTTTTTTTAATTGCTCACCTTCTCAAACTTCCTTTTGCACAATTATTTGCATTCTCTATTTTTTTATCTTTCAAACAAGCATTCTTTTTCTTTTCTTTTTCACATTCATATCCATAATTTATTTTCTTTCTTTAACTAGTTTGTTTAAATTCTTTCATATTTTTTGAGCAACCTACCACTCTCAAGTGAATGCTCCTTGCTTTTTATAACAAGGAAATCAATTTAGAACCAAGTTCAAAGGTTTCAAGAAAAATTTTAGAATCTCACAAAATACAATGATGAACTAAGCTTTCAAATTATGTACAAACACCAAGTTCAAAACTAAAATTAAGATCTAATCTATTAGGCTCAAAGGCGTTAACAAATTCTCACTACTCAGGGGTAAGTTACTTTTGGATATGGTTGTGCTCAATATAAATAAATGCCTTAATCCTTTCTAATGCTTCCACAAAATCACAATAATCAAAAGATTAAGCATGAATCGAACGAATTAAACAAAGTTATTAGCTATCCAAGCATTTAGTAAATAATAGAGGTTTCTCACAATTTATGGCTTTTGGACCTAATTAACTCAAGCATTCAAATAAGTTGTAAAATGAAACAAGAGTACAAATTTGTACAAAGCACAAAATTCTTAATCATTCTACAATTATAGAAAGTGTAAACCATGTACCTTGCATGCATTCATCACATTAAAAGTCCTATCATCACCACCCAATTTTGATAGAATCTTCATTGGATACTTTTTAGCAAAAGAGCGACCAATCTAGAAGTTCTCATCAACATCTATTCCAAACCAATACTTGAGCAAATGTGAAAGGAAACAAGTTTATATACAATATAAACAACTGTACAAAGCTAAAAAATATAGACCACAATTGTAATGCTTTTCAATATCAAAACACCATTCCCCAGCAACGACGCCATTTTGCGGATGCGGTAAAGCGGCAAGCAAAAATTATTGAGTACCCAGTTTTGTCGTCTCCACAAGGATCAGTGCGAGGGAAAGAACATCGTTCAAAGGTGTCTACGTTTCTAAGCTTGTTGTGAAATATGTAGTGGAAATATTCTAGGTACAATAATTAAAAGTGGAAAATATAAATACGGAAAATACAAGGTAAAGACTTAAAAAAAATAGAGCCTTGTTGGGATTGCAATTTCATCAATAGATACCATATGCATTCTTCTGACTAGTTAAACACAAATCAATCATTCGTCTAATACCCTTACGTATCACCCACAACCCAGGTTATGTCTAACGCAAAGTCAAGAGAACAACCATATTGTCTCATTGGTGATGTCTCACGCGACTCACAACACAGGCCATTAAGAACTGATGCACACGCGAATATTAAATCTAAATCTATGTCTAGAGTTTTAAACCTAACATGAATTCATCCTAGATCCAGATCTGAAGAGTATATGTCTATAACGGTTCAAATCAATGGGTAAACAAGTAAACAAGGATAACATCCATATCAGATAAATGATTTATTCATATAAAACACCATGATCAGAATACGTACATACGATTAACCCTTTTTACATGTATTAAACTAATTTATGTATGTGAACATAGTTCTCCATCTCTATTATCACGCATCCTCACAATACCGTTTATGTCTAAAGCGTTATCGTGGGCTTTACCGTATTAATCACTAGATGATGTCTCGTACTAACAATCAACTCTATAAAAGATTAATACTAGTGAATATCAATTCAAAAATCTATATCTAGAGTTTCTCATTGATAGATGAATATCTCAAACCCATTAAATAAATTAAAAGGCAACATCAATATTGAATCAAAGCTAGTTCACAAATACATAGATTAGAATTAATACATAAGGTATCAAAAGATATCATCCAAACCCAACAAGAGATCGAAGCACTTACTCAAAGATCAAGCTCTGACTCGCTTGTATTTGGACTTCTCCCTCTTAGGATTTTGTGTTTTTCTCTTTAAAATATATTTGGAATGAAGAGAGATAAAGTTCCACAAAAGTTATGTTTCCAAGAAGCAAGAAAAGTACATAAATATTATTACAAAATATGTCTCGTTCGCACTACGAACTCCCTCTTTGCACTACGAAGTCCACTTATAGGCACATGAAGTGCCTCTGAACAGTTACATGGCTGTCGCACCTCAAAAAAATCGCTTGATCGAAGACACGACCCTCGCGCGAAAGGCGCGGAAAACGGTTCGACAGAGTCGCCACCGAACTTTATTTATCCCAAAAGAGGGAAAGGAAAATATTGAGAAAACCTTTAAGGAGAAAGATAAGATCATGGTCGTCGCAACCACGTTCCGGGTTTGGGAGTCGGTTACGTGAGAGGAAGGTACGCGCACCCCCTCACGTCAGTTGTACTCAACGGGAACCTCTTAGTTCGATTTGTGAGGAATGTTATCTAAGCTTGTTTGTTTTCTTCTCAATGGTAAACGTGAAACAATAAGATAAAGGGAAAAGATGCTAAAGGGAAATGGTGTGGTTTTAGGATAGGGTGCTCGGCAAGATCATCGCGACCTCGGGCCTACGTATGCTCATTCGGACGAGAATGAGAAATCAGAGCAATCGTAGTTCGACTACAGGGTTTGACGAAAAAAGATGGTAGTGTACTCGCCAAGATCATCGCAATCTTATGCCTACGTATCTTTACTCGGACGAGAATAAAGAATCAGAGCAGTCGTAGTTCGTGGTACACCCACGAAACCAGGGTTAGGGTTCGAATTTTAGGAGACGAAAGATTGAATGGCATACAACCCAAGGGGCGTGCCTCGAGAGCAGTCACTCAAGAATTCAAGGAATGCTAGACTCCAAGAACTCAGTTCTTTCATGAGTTGATTACGAAAATGTTTGATAATGGTTAAGTGTTTTAAGACGAAAGGGTGAATGAATAACAACCCAAGGGCGTGCCTCAAGAGCCATTCATTCAAAGATCCAAGGAATGCTAGATTCCAAGAATCTCTTCCTTTCGTAATTTGATTAAGAAAAATGTTTGAAAAAGATCGAATCGGATTGGTTGAGAAAAGAGGTGAGGATCGATACTAGTCCCTAGGGGTGCTCCTAGTAGCGAAACCTACGAAATGTGCAAGTGTGCATTTGACGACGAGGAAAAAGGCACTCGACTTACGAGAATGTTTTGAAGAGTGGCTCGACGATGAGTCGAGAATTGGTTTGGAAATGGTTTGATTTGTTAAGTGTTTTAGGGAGAATGACGATTATTCGATAAATGCGACGTCGGCCTCGCAACCAATTAATCGGGGCATTATAGGGATGCTAGATCCCAACGACACCTTTTTCATTCGATTGATTTACGAAATATTGTTTGATGAACAATGAAAGTACCACATGGAATGCTAGACTCCAATGGCATTCCCTTGTCCAAGACGAGTGTTTTAGGAGCGAAAGGTCGAATGATCACACCACCCAAGGCGTGCGCCCCAATAGTGGTCACTCAAGAACCCAAGAGGTGCTAGACCTCAAGAACTCAGTTCTTTCGCAATTTAATTAAAAAAAATGATTGATTAGGTGTGTTAATTATTTTAATCAGAAATTATGTGTTTAGGCGTTTCGATAGTTTTAGTGTGAATTAATTAAGATACGAACAAAGAAAATGGTTAGATGAACAATTATGAATATGATTTGAACAATGATAATAAGATAATATGAACAATAATATACTCAAGATAATATGAACTAGATATAATATTGGCATAAAAGTAAATCAAGATAATATTGACGGAAAGTAAAGTTAGTTGTTAGTGGTTAATCGGATGAATCGGGTCCAATGTAGCACTAAGCCATCGTAGCACGATCTATGACGAAGATCATACTATAGGAGTATGCGCAATTTGATCTTTGTGCTAAAACACGATGGAGAAATGATATTGAGGATCATTCTCCAATTGAATCGTGCCACACGGAAAGAAAAGGTGAAGATCTCGTCTTAATCACAAACTTTCGTCGATTAATCGAAGGTAACCTATCACGATCTCAAAGTATAGAAGGATATCTCGATGATCACTCACTACAGATTTGAAATAATGAAGGTCAATCGCTTCGACAATCAACATTCGCGAATAGAAAGACTTCATCGATCAAAAATCGAAATGGAGATAAAAATTGAAAAGAAAAAAAAGGAATCAAAGCAAAATGAAAATGATAAACATCAAGAAAAACTTAAATCAATTAAATGATAAAACTTGTTAAAATAAAAAGAGAATGACTTATTAATTAGAAGAGAGGAAAATAAATAGAATATCAAAAATCAAAATAGATCTAAACAAAAATACCAAATAATAATTTTTATAATCAACATGGATGTGAAGAGAAAATAAGGTGATGAATATAGTGGAATCATGTAGGCTTTAAGCCCATTATCCACTCCTAAAAAACACAGTACATACTGAAAAATTAAAAAAAAAGTTGCTGGATAGGGTTCCAAACGGGCTCCAAAAGTGTAAATAAAGGCCCTGTCCATGCTAGCAACAATCCATCATGTTCAGAAACAAAACACCGTTTGCAATCACACCATTTTTAAAAGAGGAAGACAAGTCAAATGAAATAGCATGGTCAAAAAGCAGAATGAACAACAACAATAGTTTCAGCATTCAACAAAACGAAAAAAGGCGCAGGCAACCAAACTCGTTCCAACCTTCGCTTCTTTTTTCCGTTCGGTTACCCTCGCTTTTAATTGTGTTTAGGTCCTGAGTTTTTCAGTTTTGTGTTTGTTTGGATTGTTTATTCAGCATTCTCTCTTTATCTCTCTGTTTCGAATCTCATTCTCTCTTCTTCTTCATTCTTTGTTTTAACGGTTCTGGTTTCGGTTTGATGTGGGTTTTGGGTTATTGATTTGGATGTTGCCGTTGAAGATTTGTGATTTGATTTTGGGTGGAGTGTTTGATTTGGAGGTGAGATTAAAGGTTGAAGAAAGTTGTTGTTATTGGTTAAGGAGGGTGAAGGGTTGTGGCGGCTAGGTCTTCTTTCTACCTCCCCCAGAATAGTGAAAGAAGGGTGTTTATATAGAGAGGAGGTGAGGGTGAAAGTTTTATGCGGCTGCTGCGTTTTGGTAACATTGTGAAACGGTTATTCTTGAGTGGTGCGTGGTGAATCATTTTTGTATTTTGCAGTGTTGATGCTTTTTTTTGCTGCAGGTTTGTAGTGTGAAAATGAGGCAAGTATTGTTGTAAAAAGCTGGAGGTGTGTACGGTTTAGGAGACGTGATATTGTCGTTTCTGTTGCTGCGTGTTGTGGTTGTGTAGGTGGCTATCAAAGATATTTTGGGTGGATCCTAGCCATACGTGACTGCAGCGTGTGGGCTTTGGCCGACATCTAGGATGAATCTCCATTCTAATGTCACCTCCATTTTTGTACATATAGTCCCCCAATTCGATTCACTTGCTTTTGTATCCAAATATTAATATTTTTTTTTGACTGCCTTGGAACCAAATGAGTCTTGTAACCATCTTTTAAATCCTGTAACTTTTCATTCAAATGATGACTTGTGAAATTAGATGGACTTTGTGTTATTGTTGTTCTTTTTGTAGTGAATATGGACTATGGAAATAATGATGGGCTTTGAGACTATATTGTAAAAATGATATGGATGATTTTTTGTGGAAATATAGTAGTGAAATGGCTTTTTTGTGCTAGGCCCATTTTGAATGGTAAATCCTGAGTAAAATTTTTAAGATTTGAATGCAAATGGACTTGAATCGCAAATGGGCACCCTTGCACTTTTATTTGAACCGTGCCTGAATTTTGGCCATGATGGTTAAAATTGTGACGATTTTGAACTCTTAATTGAATTTGAATCAAAACCTCATTCAAAACTAAATTGTAATATCTTGAATCCTCTTTTGAAATGAATAAAGTCTTGAATTACTTCTTGAAATTATGATCAATCACAACTAAATCCTATACTTTGAATCCATTAAACCTCAAGTCACTTCAACAACCAGAAAAAACACACTTTTTTGACTTTTCTGTATGACGGTTAGTGGATGGATGTATAGATGAAAAATATATATAGGTAGGACAAATTTGGGGTATGACAGATGCCCCTATCTAATTGGCTTGAACCGAGCTAGATGAACTGACATGGCACTCATCTTTCGAGGTAGAAGATAATTAGATATAAAAAAGACCACGAATTTGTCCGACGAGAAAGAAAATGCTTGGGAGGGGGAATAACTGATCAATGTTAACCCTCGAGTAGACACTGAGAACTGGAAAAGATCGTTATCACCAAAAGGATGATAACAAGAGTTATCTGACACCAAAAGGATGACAGACCTATCACCAAAAGGATGATAGTGAACACACGCACACAGACTCTTCCACCAAAAGGATGGAAATAAGGTCACAACCTGCTATTACCAAAAGGATAATATGGCACACACGCACACAGGCCCTTCCACCAAAAGGATGAAAATGAGGTCAAAGCCTGCTATTACCAAAAGGATAATAGGGCACACACGCACGCAGATCCTTCCACCAAAAGGATGAAAATGAGGTCAAAGCCTGCTATTACCAAAAGGATAATAGAACACACACGTACACAGACCCTTCCACCAAAAGGATGAAAATGAGGTCAAAGCCTGCTATTACCAAAAGGATAATAGGGCACACCCACACACAGACTCTTCCACCAAAAGGATGAAAATAAGGTCAAAGCCTGCTATTACCAAAAGGAGAATAGGGAACACACGCACGCAGACCCTTCCACCAAAAGGATGGAAATGAGGTCAAAGCCTGCTATTACCAAAAGGATAATATGGCACACACACACACACGGACCCTTCCACCAAAAGGATGGAAATGAGGTCACAGCCTACTATTACCAAAAGGATAATAGGGCACACACGCACACAGACCCTTCCACCAAAAGGATGGAAACGAGGTCACAGCCTGCTATTACCAAAAGGATAATAGGGCAAACACACACACAGACCCTTCCACCAAAAGGATGAAAATGAGGTCAAAGCCTGCTATTACCAAAAGGATAATAGGGCACACACTCAAACAGAGACCCTTCCACCAAAATGATGGAAATGAGGTCAAAGTCTGCTATTACCAAAAGGATAATAGGGCACACACGCACACAGACCCTTCCACCAAAAGGATGGAAAACAACGTCAAAGCCTGCTATTACCAAAAGGGAAATAGGGCACACACACACACAGACCCTTCCACCAAAAGGATGAAAATGAGGTCACAACCTGCTATTACCAAAAGGATAATAGGGCACACACGCACACAGACCCTTCCACCAAAAGGATGGAAAACGAGGTCAAATCCTACTATTACCAAAAGGGTAATAGGGCACACACACACAGACCCTTCCACCAAAAGGATGAAAATGAGGTCACAGTCTGCTATTACCAAAAGGATAATAGGGCACACACACAACCTGCTACTACCAAAAGGATAGTATGGCACACACACAGCCTGCTATTACCAAAAGGATAATAGGGAACACACACAAAGGCTGTCACTCACCAAAAGGATGACACACAGACCAAGGGTTTATGGATCGGCGACACCAAAAGGATGACGGATCAAAACAAGCTACTACCACCAAAAGGATGATAGGAACTTCTTATTTGCGAGGACCAACACCAAAAGGATGAAGGTTAAGTTGACTTGACATGGATGGCTACCACTAAAAGGATGATAGGAAATTTCTGATTTTGAGGATTGACAACACCAAAAGGATGCAGGTTGAGTTGAGTTGATTGGGTTTGGCTATCACCAAAAGGATGATAGTAAGGCAATTGACAAAGGGTCATGTTTGCTGGGGATGTGATGAGATTTATTTGGAGACATCAACAAAAGGTTGAAGTAAAGAAATCAATGAGGAGAGCCCACGAAAAGGAAAGGGAAACAGTGAAAAATGGAGAAGGTAACCAGCCAAGATCTACACAATCTTGTGCCTACGTATCTTTACTCGGACGAGAATAAAGAATCAGGGCAGTCGTAGTTCGACTTGAAGAAAAGATTCAATGAGGAACGCCCACTGACTCGGAGGAATGTTTATTGGTTGGGATGAGGATGACAACCTCAGCAGCAAACGGTTGAGGAACACAACCCAATGAGGAATGCAAACTGACTTGCTTGGAGATCACAACTTCATCAATAGAAGGTTGAAGACTTCATGGGGGACGCCCATGAACTTGAAGAAAATGCCCCTGACTGGGCTGGAGATCGTCTTGAGCTTGTCTTGTTCGACCAAAGGTTGAAAACAACTTCGTGAGGGACGCCCACGAACTTGCAGAAGATGCCCCTGGCTGGGCTGGAGATTGTCTTGAAAATCTTGAAATTGATCCTGGATCTTAAGCATGTATGAATGCTTGATTTTGTAATGTTGTGCAATGCAAATGCTGACGCGCGGAGATGCAAGTGCTGGGGAAGTATGATTTGGTTTTTTGGTATGCATATGATGCATATGATGTCTATGATGTCGAATGCAATGCATATGACGCGTATGATTGCAAACGGGTGATTGGATATGTTTGGAGAGGGTGCCAGTATGGTGGATTTTGATAGTTGCCAATGAGGATTGGATTTTTGGGCGGTGGGAGGGATTTGATTTCCTTGACACTCAGTTTGTTGAAGATGCCATGATTGAAGCCGACGAAGATGCTCTCGATGCCTCAAGTTTTGTCACTTGATGATAAGTCGTTTCTGAGAAGACCATGACTCTGTGCTTGAGGGTCAGGATTGCTTGAAACTGAGCGTAGCGAAGTGATCGACTCATGAAGACCGTGCTCTTGCTCTGAATTTGATGATTGATAGTGTCTGGAAAGGTATGATTCTCCAAGTTGAAGGTACAGAGAGGATATGCCTTCTGCAATGGGTCTTGCCTCAGTCTGAACATGGTAATGTTCTGCCCCTGATTAACCAGTTCTGAAGTTGATCTTTGAAAGTTGAGCTTTGATGTGCTTTGAGATGGCTTGCCCCCGATTGAGGCGTTGAAGGAGTTTGCCCCAGACTGTGGGTTTTTGAGGGAGTCTTGTTTCGGGTTGGCACCACTGAAAGTTCAAATTCCTCTTCGATTTCCCCTTGTTGGAATTGTCTTGAATGTCTAGCACTGATTTGCAGTTAAAATTGCACATTTACAAATGGTAATCTTAATGCAATACTCATGCAAGTTTTGAAAAATAGTCGTTTATTGGAGTGTCGTGATAGTGAGACGAATGGACCGTTAGCCCAGATGTTGTGCTGATTTTGATGGTTTGAAAGATATAGCAAGGAGAATGACACCAATGCTGAAGATTAGCAAATATGGGGAGTCAGTTTACGCAACCTTGCAATAGTATGCTTTCAGAATAAACCTCGCCTTAATTAGGTCTTTCGAGGGTTGTAACGTGGTCTGGTTTACGGTTTATGAAACAAAGGATATTAGGCTCAAAGTATAATTTATACCCACCCTTTCTTCGTAATGATCTCCAGTCCTACGTTCAGTTAATTCTGCACATGTTTGTCTTCCAAAAAGGTTGACGGTGTAAGAGTGATGATGCAAGGTTTCCTCGAAATGGCAGTCACCTTATTTCGTTTTTTGATGGATGTCGGTGACCTTTGAATTTGATTGGGGGTCACTGAGTCTTATTTTGTTTTTGTTGAGGATTTGAGGGCCTCTTTTGATTTTGTTTTGATCCCTATCTTTTGCATGGACTGATTTTGCCTGTCAAGTCCATCGGGATTGCCTTGATTTTTGCCTAAGTCTCCTTTGAGGTGCTCGACTTAGCAGGCTTTTGATTTTTTTTATTTTGATTTTGTTGTTGGAGGATTGTGACTGCCAAGTCATGGTTATTGATGAACAACCGTCATGTCTTGTGGAATTTTGCTTTATGACTTGAGTGCGTAGTCGAATTAACTGAACACTGCCCTGCCCCAGGTTGAGTGTAAGGTTTTGTATATACGAAGGAAACTGTTACTTCTTGGCTCGAAGTGGTTTACTAGGGATTAACTCCTTGTCTCTCCAGTGTTTGGGGGTTGAAACAATGCTTGTACATCATCGACGAGATTCTATCCGAAAGCATACGGCTTGCAATTATGGGTATTTCGTTGTCATCATCCTCCCCCTAATCATTGCTAACAACAATCGATAAAGAGAGTGAAGTAGATAAATGTGTCGGTGATTTGCAGTAAATGGAAAAAAATGGGTGAACACGACATAACTGATTCAAAACATGCATAATCATTACATTAAGAAAACCAAATACGAAAGGCAATGTTTAAAGCATGCAGTACTTAAACAAACAGAAACCAAAATACAAGAATGCAAATGATGGGATGGCAACATGACTACCTTCTTCGAGGAATAAACTTGACTTGACTTGACTTGACTTGACTTGACTTGATGCTGGCACTAGTTTGGCGACGGCATAGGGTTTTTGATGACGTTTGGAGCCCTCCCATTGAACGTGAGAAACTTTTAGTCGATCATGTCTTGAACTTTGTGTTTGAAAGCTCTGCGGTCCTCGATCGTATGCCCGGGAGCACTCTTATGAAACTCGTAATGAGTATTAGCATCATAATCTGGAGGGATGAAAGTTGGAGGAGCCAGGTCTCTCGGAGTAATGGACCTCTTCTCCATCAATTGAGCAAAGATCTGAGCATATGTTGTCAGCAGACGATCAAAGTCTCTATCAGACCTCCTTGTCCTTTGTTGATTAGGCTGATGTTGTTGAGCAACTCCCTATGTTGATGTTGAGGAGGATATTGATACCCTTACTGATTGTACGACTGTTACTGAGGAGCCTGTTATTGAGGCATTGGAGCTTGAACAGCTTGAACTGTTGGTTGATAAGGCATTGATGCATATTGCGCAGCAGCAACATATGGATACTGGAAGTTGGGAATTTGAAAAGGCATTGGAGGGGGAGCTTGTTGAGCTTGCCCTTTCTGAGCAGAGACAGCATTTGTTTCACCCTCTTTATTTTTGTATGCATTGAAAGGCTTCTTAGCTCCAGCCTGACTGCTAGAACCTCCTTGGATCTTTCCACTTTTCAGACCTTCTTCAATTCACTCACCGACAATTACCAACTCAGAGAATCCGGCAAAAAACATTACCAATCAACTTCTCATAGTATTGGCCTTGCAAAGTACCCATGAAGATGTCAATTAGTTCACGGTCAACAAGTGGTGGATGCACTCTTGCGGCTAGCTCTCTCCAGCGTTGCGCGTACTCCTTAAAGGATTCATTTTCCTTTTGAGCCATACTCTGAAGTTGAGTACGGTTTGGAGCAAGGTCGGTGTTGTACTTGTACTGCTTGACAAATGCATCAGCTAGATAATCCCAAGTGCGCACATTACTACGCTTCAGCTGCATATACCATTCGAGTGATGCCCCAGACAAGCTGTCTTGGAAGCAATGGATCATCAGCTTTTCATCTTTGGCATAGGCAACCATCTTGCGACAGTACATTTTTAGATGAATGTGTGGGCAACTGAGGCCTTTGTACTTCGGGAATTCTTGCACTTTAAATTTGGGAGGAATGACGACATCTGGCACCAAACATATTTCCATAGCATTCAGAGATTTTGAGTTGCGCCCCTCCATGACTCAGAGTTTCTCAGCAAGATCACGACACATCTTGATAGCTTTAGAATCTTGAGCAGTAGTAGGATTGACAAGTGGGACAGCAGCATAATAGTTTTGGACCTCATCATACTGATCTATCAGATTCTCTTCAGCATGAGGAATAGGAATCTGAGCGACGACAGGTTGGGCTTGCAGAATGGCACCAACAGTAACTCCGGATGTTGGAAGTGGTTGAGATGTGGCAGGAGCGAATTCCATTGGTATCCCATAAGTGATGGGATTGGGAACAGGAACAGAGAGCCTTGAGGGTGACCCTTGCACAGGCGCGGTGTTGTTGGCAGTAGCAGCTTCACACAGTTCTTCTTCTCTTCTGGCCATCATGATGGCTTCAAGAATCTGATCAATCTTTCCCTTCATGGAGTCCAACTCCTCTCTGAAGGCAGCTTGCTCTTGCTGAATCTGCTCCATCGTTCTTCTTGTGTTGGCTCGAGTTGCGTACTGGTGTCGAGGAATCAGCTTGATTTACTGGAGAAGGAAGGGAGTTGAGGTGAGATTCTGAGGTTGAAAATGCAATGCAAGATGCATAACTGATGTAATACAATGCAATGACATGTATGCAATGCAAGATGCAAGATCCAGGATCGCAGATCGCAGGTTTAAACAGTTCTGAGGTTGGCCGTTCACGGGTAGATGACCAAAGTCTCTGATCAAAGAAACCCTATAGGTAGGCTCTATGAGGAAAGTTCTAGGTTCTTTACCCATAAACCCACTCACGGGATGGTTTCTATGTTGACGTATAAGGTTCCCAGGATTACGGACACAAATCGCATCAATGTCACACAACAGGCTAGCTGTATTACGACGATAATGATGACAAGGTCTCTCCTGAGTGGGGTCCTCGTGCTAGGCGCACAAGGAGCGAGTCCTTGGAGACTAACACTACACGACCACCAATATAGAACTTGGTTCTAAGAGTGGTTCATAGAGTCACGGACCCTTCATGAATTAAGTCGTGCGACAGGCTAGCTGTGTTACAACAGGATCTACAAAAAGGTCTACTCTAGGGGAGATTTCATGCTAGGCACACAAGGAGCGAGTCCTTGGGGACTAACACTACTCGACATCCAATTCTAAACTATGTGTTCCCTCTGCTTTTACCAAAGCTCGGGTGTAGAGCTTTACTCATGATATTAACCCATGATCCAACAGTCAAACAGGATAATAAGTACATAAGAGAAAGCAATAAGAGAAAAAATACGTAAACGATAAGAAAACAAACAAATGAAGGTAACACTCCTCACAAATCACACTAACTTAGGCTTTACTCTTTCTTGCATAAAGAAAATGTCCCCAGCAGAGTCGCCATCTGTCGCACCTCAAAAAAATCGCTTGATCGAAGACACGACCCTCGCGAGAAAGACGCGAAAAACAGTTCGACAGAGTTGCCACCGAACTTTATTTATCCCAAAAGAGGGAAAGGAAAATATCGAGAAAACCTTTAAGGAGAAAGATAAGAACATGGTCGTCGCAACCACGTTCTGGGTTCGGGAGTCGGTTACGTGAGAGGAAGGTACGCGCACCCCCTCACGTCCGTTGTACTTAACGGGAACCTCTTAGTTCGATTTGTGAGGAATGTTATATAAGCTTGTTTGTTTTCTTCTCAATGGTAAACGTGAAACGATAAGATAAAGGGAAAAGATGCTAAGGGGAAATGGTGTGGTTTTAGGATAGGGTGCTCGGTAAGATCATCGCGACCTCGGGCCTATGTATGCTCATTCGGACGAGAATGAGAAATCAGAGCAATCGTAGTTCGACTACAGGGTTTGACGGAAAAATATGGTAGTGTGCCCGCCAAGATCATCGCAATCTTGTGCCTACGTATCTTTACTCGGACGAGAATAAAGAATCAGAGCAGTCGTAGTTCGTGGTATGCCCACGAAACAAGGGTTAGGGTTCGAATTTTAGGAGACAAAAGATTGAATGGCATACAACCCAAGGGGCGTGCCTCGAGAGCAGTCACTCAAGAATTCAAGGAATGCTAGACTCCAAGAACTCAGTTCTTTCGTGAGTTGATTGCGAAAATGTTTGATAATGGTTAAGTGTTTTAAGACGAAAGGGTGAATGAATAACAACCCAAGGGCGTGCCTCAAGAGCCATTCATTCGAAGATCCAAGGAATGCTAGATTCCAAGAATCTCCTCCTTTCGTAAGTTGATTAAGAAAAACGTTTGAAAAAGATCGAATCGGATTGGTTGAGAAAAGAGGTGAGGATCGATACTAGTCCCTAGGGGTGCTCCTAGTAGCGAAACCTACGAAATGTGCAAGTGTGCATTTGACGACGAGGCAAAAGGCACTCGACTTACGAGAATGTTTTGAAGAGTGGCTCGATGACGAGTCAAGAATTGGTTTGGAAATGGTTTGATTTGTTAAGTGTTTTAGGGAGAATGACGATTATTTGATAAACGCGACGTCGGCCTCGCAACCAATTAATCGGGGCATTATGGGAATGCTAGATCCCAACGACACCTTTTTCATTCGATTGATTTACAAAATATTGTTTGATGAACAACGAAAGTACCACATGGAATGCTAGACTCCAATGGCATTCCCTTGTCCAAATAGTTAAGATGAGTGTTTTAGGAGCGAAAGGTCGAATGATCACACCACCCAAGGCGTGCGCCCCAATAGTGGTCACTCAAGAACCCAAGAGGTGCTAGACCTCAAGAATTCAGTTCTTTCACAATTTAATTTAAAAAAATGATTGATTAGGTGTGTTAAGTATTTTAATCAGAAATTAAGTGTTTAGGCGTTTCGATAGTTTTAGTGTGAATTAATTAAGATACGAACAAAGAAAATGGTTAGATGAACAAGTATGAATATGATATGAACAATGATAATAAGATAATATGAACAATAATATACTCAAGATAATATGAACTAGATATAATATTGGCATAAAAGTAAATCAAGATAATATTGACAGAAAGTAAAGTTAGTTGTTAGTGGTTAATCGGATGAATCGGGTCCAATGTAGCACTGAGCCATCGTAGCACGATCTATGACGAAGATCATACTATAGGAGTATGCGCAATTTGATCTTTGTGCTAAAACACGATGGAGAAATGATATTGAGGATCATTCTCCAATTGAATCGTGCCACACGGAAAGAAAAGGTGAAGATCTCGTCTTAATCACAAACTTTCGTCGATTAATCGAAGGTAACCTATCACGATCTCAAAGTATAGAAGGATATCTCGATGATCACTCACTACAGATTTGAAATAATGAAGGTCAATCGCTTCGACAATCAACATTCGCGAATAGAAAGACTTCATCGGTCAAAAATCGAAATGGAGATAAAAATTGAAAAGAAAAAAAAAAGGAATCAAAGCAAAATGAAAATGATAAACATCAAGAAAAACTTAAATCAATTAAATGATAAAACTTGTTAAAATAAAAATAGAATGACTTATTAATTAGAAGAGAGGAAAATAAATAGAATATCAAAAATCAAAATAGATCTAAACCAAAATACCAAATAATAATTTTTATAATCAACATGGATGTGAAGAGAAAATAAGGTGATGAATATAGTGGAATCATGTAGGCTTTAAGCCCATTATACACTCCTTAAAAACACAATATAGACCGAAAAATAAAAAAAAAAGTTGGTGGATAGGGTTCCAAACGAGCTCCAAAAGTGTAAATAAAGGCCCTGTCCATGCTAGCAACAATCCATCATGTTCAGAAACAAAACACCGTTTGCAATAACACCATTTTTAAAAGAGGAAGAAAAGTCAAATTAAATAGCATGGTCAAAAAGCAGAATGAACAACAACAACAGTTTCAGCATTCAACAAAATGAAAGAAGGCGCAGGCAACCAAACTCGTTCCAACCTTCGCTTCTTTTTTCCGTTCGGTTACCCTCGCTTTTAATCGTGTTTAGATCCTGAGTTTTTCAGTTTTGTGTTTGTTTGGATTGTTTATTCAGCATTCTCTCTTTATCTCTCTATTTTGAATCTCATTATCTCTTCTTCTTAATTCTTTGTTTTCACGGTTCCGGTTTCGGTTTGATGTGGGTTTTGGGTATTTGGATGCTGTCGTTGAAGATTAGTGATTTGGTTTTGGGTGGAGTGTTTGATTTGGAGGTGAGATTAAAGGTTGAAGAAAGCTGTTGTTATTGGTTAAGGAGAGTGAAGGGTTGTGGCGGCTAGGTCTTCTTTCTACCTCTCCCAGAATAGTGAAAGAAGGGTGTTTATATAGAGAGAAGGTGAGGGTGAAAGTTTTATGCGGCTACTGCATTTTGGTAACATTGTGAAACGGTTATTCTTGAGTGGTGCGTGGTGAATCATTTTTGTATTTTGTAGTGTTGATGCTTTTTTTTGCTGCAGGTTTGTAGTGTGAAAATGAGGCAAGTATTATTGTAAAAAGCTGGCGGTGTGTACGGTTTGGGAGACGTGATATTGTCGTTTCTGTTGCTGCGTGTTGTGGTTGTGTAGGTGGCTATCAAAGATGTTTTGGGTGGATCTTAGCCATATGTGACTGCAGCGTGTGGGCTTTGGCCTGCATCTAGGATGAATCTCCATTCTAATGTCACCTCCATTTTTGTACATATAGTCCCCCAATTTGATTCACTTGCTTTTGTATCCAAATATTAATATTTTTTTTTCAACTGCCTTGGAACCAAATGAGTCTTGTAACCATCTTTTAAATCCTGTAACTTTTCATTCAAATGATGACTTGTGAAATTAGATGGACTTTGTGTTATTGTTGTTCTTTTTGTAGTGAATATGGACTATGGAAATAATGCTGGGCTTTGAGACTTTATTGTAAAAATGATATGGATGATTTTTTGTGGAAATATAGTAGTGAAATTGGTTTTTTGTGCTAGGCCCATTTTTAATGGTAAATCCTAAGCAAAATTTTTAATATTTGAATGCAAATGGACTTGAATCACAAATGGGCACCCTTGCACTTTTATTTGAACCGTGCCTGAATTTTGGCCATGATGGTTAAAATTGTGACGATTTTGAACTCTTAATTGAATTTGAATCAAACCTCATTCAAAACCAAATTGCAATATCTTGAATCCTCTTTTGAAATGAATAAAGTCTTGAATTACTTCTTGAAATTATGATCAATCACAACTAAATCCTATACTTTGAATCCATTAAACCTCAAGTCACTTCAACAACCAGAAAAAACACACTTTTTTGACTTTTCTGAATGACGGTTAGTGGATGGATGTATAGATGAAAAATATATATAGGTAGGACAAATTTGGGGTATGACAACCGCCCTTGAGAAAATTTATGACTTCGCACTGTGAAGCTCCTGTTCGCACTACGAACCTGCTCGCTCAGACCTCGCACTACCACCAACAAGGGGTTTAGCTACTGCCATCCAAATGTTCTGGTTCGTTGTTCCTTCACTTTGAGCTCGCACTGCGAGCTCGCCTGCATTTCCGTACTTGCATGCACTACGAACTTGCAGGATTCTTCATCATTTCTTTGGTTTCCTTGTCCATTCATTTTTTCCTTGTTATTTGATAATCAAGCCTAATTCCAACACAAAAACACATACATATCAAGGAATCCATAGGTAAAATCAATTACATTGAAGAATCACACACGAACATGGAATAATTCCGTTAAAACATGAGAAATTATTTGAAAAATACCAAGAAAAATGGTTCAATTTAAGACATATTTGGCATTCAACAAACTCTCCCCAACTTGATTTTTGTTTGTTCTCAAGCAAAGTATGCCCCTCATGAAAACAAGTGGATTTGCTCAAGCATAGATTCTATTAAGAAAAGATTTATGGTTCAAATTCAACATAAAAATGCGTACAAGCAATAGTCACAACTTCCAAGAATCAAAAAACAAAAAGAATTTTGTTCTTAAACAAATATCATGCAATGTTTCACAAAACAACTAAACTCTCATTCTTGAATCACTCTAACACTCCTCTTAAATTAATGGATGAAGGAAATTGTGCATTTGCAACCACGTGACAATTACACTCAACTGAACAACAGTGCTAACACAAATTAATTCATACATTCATCAATCAATCAAATCAGAAATTATGGAAGCAAAAGATCCCTATAGGCTTTCAAGGTTGTAGTTTAGTCGGGTTCATAACAAAGGGTCATTTCTAAAGGCCATTGAATCAAAATTGTCAATGCAAAAGATACATTCACTGTACAAGTTATTTAAACATTACAACTTCATTCACCAATCCATTTTTTTTCAATTGCTCGCCTTCTCATACTTCCTTTTGCACAATTATTTGCATTCTTTATTTTTTTTCTTTCAAACAAGGATTCTTTTTATTTTCTTATTCATATTCATATTCACAATTTTTTTTCTTTCTTTTCATAGCTTGTTTGAAATTTTTCAAATTTTTTGTGCAACCTACCACTTTTCTCTCATTCTCCCCAACTTGAATACCATCAAACCTCAAGTGAATGCTCCTTGATTTTTATGACAAGGAAATCAATTTAGAACCAAGTTCAAAGGTTTCAAGAAAATTTTTAGAATCTCACAAAATTCATTGATGAACTAAGATTTGAAATTATGTACAAACAGAAAGTTCAACACTAAAATTGAGATCTAATCATTTAGGATCAAAGGGGATAACGGATTCTCACTACTCACGGATAAGTTACTTTTGGATATGGTTGTACTCAATATAAACAAATGCCTTGATTATTTCTAATGCTTCTACAAAATCACAATAATCAAAATATTAAGCATGAATCGAACGAAATAAACAAAGTTATTAGTTATCCAAGAATTTAGTAAACAATGGAGGTTTCTCACAATTTGTGGCTTTTGGACCTAAGTGACTCAAGCATTTAAATAGGTTGTAAAATGAAACAAGAGTACAAATTTGTACAAAGAACAAAATTATTAATCATTCTACAATTATAGAAAGCGGTAACCAAGTACCTTGCATGCATTCATCATATTAAAAATCCTATCATCATCATCCAATCTTGCTAGAATCTTCATTGAATACTTTTTAGCAAAAGAGCAACCAATCTAGAAGTTCTCATCAACATCTATTCCTAACCAATACTTTAGCAAACGTGAAAGGAAACAAGTATATATACAATATAAACAACTGTATACAACTCAAAAATATAGAAAAATTGCAATGTTTTTCAATATCATAATGCCAAAGTTACATTAAACTCTTCTGTTGAGACTATACACAATGCCAAAAAAGACCTTTTGCAGCGTTTTTTTTAGCAGCGCTTGAAAGCGCTGCCAAAGGTGGCGCTGCTAAAGGTAAATACAGCGTTTTTTTTCCTGCAAAAGCACTGCCTTAGGTCCCCTTTAGGCAGCGTTTTTCCACTAAAAGCGCTGTCTTTTGTTCCCCTTTAGCCAACGCTTTTTAAAGCGCTGCCTAATGTGTATTATTTTCCAACTTTAGGCAGCGTTTTTTTTGGAAAAAGCGCTGGTTTTCCCCCCCTTAGGCAGTGCTTTTTAAAGCATTTTCTTTAGTTCCACTTTTGGCAGTGCTTTTTCAGTAAAAGCGTTGTCTTTTATACACGTAAATTGTTTTAAAAATTATTTATTTTGCATGCATTTTTTGTCAAAAGCACTGCTAAAATTCCTTTTTTTAAGAAAACTTTTTTTTTTAAAACCTTATAATAGACCTGTATATTAACAAACCTGTATAACATAATTTTTTATCAAAACTTATCATAATTATATACTTCAATTCACAAGCCTTTATTCAACATAGGCCTACATAATTATATACTTCAATCACCATATATAGGCCTTATATTTCATAATTATACACAAGACTTTATCAATTAACCATTCTAATATTCAACTTATGGTTGACAACTTTCAAATTAATTAACCATTCTAATAACAACTATTCATACACCAAATAACCATTCTAATAACCATTCCACTTCCAAAATAAAATAACCATTCTAATAACCATATACAACAACTTCCAAAACTATACAAAGTATATACAACAACTTCCAACTTCCATACCTTATATGATTCTTTGCTCAATAAGGTATTGACATCAATCCTCCTTAATTTCTTCCAAATGTACTTTGGAGTAAGTAGCACACTTGAATTCATCAAAATACTACATAATATAACATAATATGCATGATTTAGTTAAAAGTAATTAATTATATCAAATATCCGATAAATATTAAAATAACTCATAAGTTATAAATCCATACCATGATTGGAATATCTATTTGACCCAAATGAATGATTTCTTTCATAAACCTCAAAACGAAATAACCGCAATCTATACCATTTTTTGACGAGGACACTACACAGTGAAAAAAATATATATATCAGGATATATAGTCTAACTTGTTTTTACCAAGTAGCATCACTATTATAAGCAAAATTGTGAAAATATATCTCCACTCTGATCCATTAATGTTGGTTGACTTACTCTTTGATACTTGGGCTCCTCTTTGTGATCGAAATATTTGTATAGCTCTAACATAATATAAACGAATATTTAGAACAATCTCACTTAAATAAATTAATAAACAAATACACACGAATATTTAGAACAATTTCACTTACGTATCAATCGTCGTCTTCATATTCGGGTATTTATCTACATCACCATCTAACGAATCCACATAATACACTATTTCTCTTATCGGATTTATCGCAACCAACAACCAGTGTCCACTATAAAATAAAACAAAAGTATCGATATACTAATTTTATACGCAACATCAAAAAACGAAAAATGATAATAAATGAAGTAAGAATGCAAATCTAACCCGTTGCCAATATTATATGGTAAAAGATACAACTTTTCTGTATCTATGTTGGCCATAAATCTTTCGACTTAGTGAGATTGTACTGAAGTGGGATTCATCGTAATTAACGGTGCATTAATACAGTTGGCAGATAAGAAATCGAATCTTTCTGACAATTGATGCGGGTGCACAAATTTCTCATACAAGAACCTTAAATAAAAACATAATAAACATTAGATTATTCGTTGAAATGAGTAAATAAATTGTTTAAATAATTAAAGAGAGTTAATCGGAATACCTGATGTATGTGTGCATAACACCGATGCCTAATTCAGAATGATTAAAAATTTGATCCAAATCCTCTTTAGAAATTGTTTCTGAATAGGAATAATCGAAAATACCTTCCTCCATAGGTACTGCACGAATACCTCCGTCCATGAAATTCGATGTTTCTACAAGTGTTTCAAGAGATGACCTAAATCGGGATACAATTGCTTTTTTTTCCCCGTCCTTACAAGAGTCTTTTTTTTGGTTGGACGTGTTGCCTAATTCTGGCTGCATATTCTGACTTTCTATTATTTGCAACTCTTGGGCATGAATCTAAAAATCATATAAGTTAGTAAAACATTTGAATATAGAATTAACACTTCTAATGTGTATATATTGAAAATTTTTTGCTAAATTAATTTCATAATAAGCATATATAATTACCTCGGCAAGTTTCTATTGACAATTGATACTACCTTTGTCACTAGTATCATTAAACTCTGAACCACGCCTTTCTGACATATATTTTTCCTTGTCCTTTTGTAATTCACGGACTTGAGCTCTTAATTCTTCCATGGCTTCCATCACTTGTTTATTGCTAGGATTTTGGCTCTTTGAACGATTATAAAAGGATGATGGAGTGACCCCAAAACCCTTACCCCTCACACGACCGGAATACTCAGGAACATTTAACACTCGAGTTAGTATGCTCCTGCAATCCTGGTCTTCACCTAGAGTTGCGGACTGAGACAGAGTCTCCTGGAATTCATATGCATGAATATCGAAAAATATTAGCGGGGATTAAAAAGCATAAATATTATATATATGTCAATAAGTGGGATATAAAATGCATAACATTATACTTACACATTGCTCAAAAACTTGTTGAACATTTTCCGCAACAACTCCATCCTTGCCCACACGAGCAGCCTTCCACAAAACATGTTCCGGAACACATGTTTCTTCACTTTTCTCTTCTTCTAACTACACATTAAGACAAATAATAAAATCAATTATAACACATGGGAAAGAAACAAGTAAATTAAAGCATTTATATATACTTACTATTTTTTACTGTAAGCGTGCATATCCCAAACGCCCCTTCCTGTATGGATACGCGAGTTTTGATGCTCTTTGGCGATTTACGCCACTCAACTCCTGGAATGCTTCGGTTCTTCTTTTGGCTACAAAAGTTGCCCATTCTTCAGGTGAAATCAATTCCACATACTTCACTGGACGTTCTGCTTCAATAAAATTTCGTTCGGCATCCCTAAGATACTTGTTTGATAGAAATGCTCGAAACCCTGTGTGTCTTTTTCCGGCTAATTGAATACAATACTTCTTTCGGTTATCACTAATATTAAAAGACCTCTACAAAAACAAATAACATAATTAGTAATTTAAAGACATAATTGGCAACAAAAAAAAATAACATCAATATGGTACCTGTCTCTCACTCCATATCTTTTCTTTGAAGGGTTTCAACGATGCATTTCTCCAATTATCACAAGTAATTGGAATATACGAACGAACAAGTGTACCAATGTAACTTGTCAACATTGCTCCGTTAGGCTCAACAAGTTGGTTCGTATCATTCCAATAAACGTCACACTTTATTCCTTTATCTCTAGCACGAATGATGTTCTTCATGATAGTTACTCCTCGCCTAATATCTCCTTCCGCTTCTTGAATTGTTTCATGTCCATCATTTTTTGAAGTATCATGTGAATTTTCCACTTTACTAGCCATTTCACCTGTAATTAAGAAAAACATCAATATAAAATGACACAATTATATTAAAAAACTTATAAAGCTAAACAAACTTAGAGGGATTAAGTTCAAAGTCATTTTAGACACAATTATAAACAATGAACCTGTGAGTGAAATCGATACAGATACTCAAACGGATAGGCAATAAAAAATCAACTAACAATACAACTAATATCATTTTCAATTAAATCAAAAATCAATCAACTAAATATCAAAAACTAATATCGTTTTCAATTAAATCAAAAACTAATATAAAAAATCAACTAACAATACAACTAATATCATTTTCAACTAACAATACAACTAATATCATTTTAAATCAAATCAAATCAAATATCAACAACTAATCACATTTTCAATTAAACACTAACAAACTTCTACAAACCAAAAAATCAAAACCTAACATCAACAACTAATAATACAACAAATTTATATCACAGAAACAGTAGAGAAGCAATCAACAATGGAGAATATTAGGCATTTCCATTATTGGAGAGAAAACCAGAAAAAAGGAGAGTAAAAACCTCAAATGGCGGACGACGGTAGCACAGATTGAAGTCAAGAACGGCAAACGACGGTAGCTGTGAGGGTAGCCTCGAACGGAATAAAGTCACGAACGGCTGACGACGGAGGACGGATGGAGTTTCGTTTGCAGAAGAAGAAGACGAAGATACAGTGTCATGAGAGATTAGGGCGAAAATAGAAACGATCGTAATGAAAATAGAGGGAGATCAGAATCTGTTTTAATTTTAATATTTTAAAAGACCTTTAGCAGCGCTTTTAGAAAGCGTTTTCTTATGTTAATCCTTTAGCAGCGCTTTTGGGGTAAAAGCGCTTTCTTATGTGGGATTAATGAAAGGCCTTTAGCAGCGCTTTTGGTGTTGTACGAAAGCCCTTTAGCAGCGCTTTTCAAAAGCGATGCCTTATGTTACACCTTTAGCAGCGCTTTTCATAAAACGCTTTCTAAAGTTCACCTGCCTTAGAGTTTTAGCAGCGCTTTTCAAAAGCGCTGTCTTATGTCCCCCATTTAGCAACACTTTTTTCTTTTGTTTTTTATTTTTGTTTTTAGCGAAACATGTAGCAGCACTTCTTCCAGAAAGCGATGTCTTTGTTGCACTGTAAAAACTCATTTTTGGCGTAGTGATAGTCTGCTCAGTCGAGTCGTTTGACTTCTCAGGCGAGACTTCTATCAATCCCTCAGACAAGACTTTTGACTAAGTCACTAAGGCTAGATTTCAGTCGCGCCTCTTAGTTAAGATTCATAAGTGGGATCTTGCCTAAGGAAACTCTAAGTCCCTTGGGCGAGGAGTTACATAGCTGCTTGATGGAGCTGTTACTTCTTTAGGCAAAGTTACATTACACTTGAATGATGATACTATAAATCCCTTGGGCGAGGCACTGGATCTCTCAGGCGGGACTTCTATCGAGCCCTCCGACAAAACTTAATTATGTCTCTAAGGAGAGAATACAGTCACTCCTCTTGGGCAATGTTCGTCTGTGGGATTTCTCCCGAGGAAGCTCTAAGTCCCTCAGGCGAGGAGTTTGATAGCATGCTTGATGGGAACTCTTAGTTCCTAAGGAAGAGTTATATTAACTTGGATGATGAAACTATAAATCCCTCAAGTGAGGTGTTGAACCTCTCAAGAAAGACTTCTATCTAGCCCTAAGACAAGACTTAGACTAAGCCTCTAAGTCTAGATTTTAATCGCGCTTCTTGGGCGAGATTCATATATGGGATTTTGCCCGAGGAAACTCTAAGTCCCTCAAGAGATGATTTAGATAGCATGCTTGATGGGAACTTCTAGTTCTAAAGGAAAAGTTACATTACTCTCGGATGATGAGACTATAAGTTCCTCAGGCGAGGCATTGAACCTCTTAGGCAAGACTTATATCATGCCCTCAGGAATGACCTAGACTAAGTCTTTAAGGCTAGATTTAAATTGAGCCTATTAGGCTAGATTCGTATGTGGGATCCCCCTCATGAAAGCTCTAAGTCCCTCAAGTGAGGAGTTAGATAGCCTTCTTGATGGGAAGTCTTAGTCCCACAAGCAAAATTATATTGAGTCTGGTGATGAGACTATAAGTCACTCAGGAAAAGTGTTGGACATCTCGGACGTGACTTCTGTCAATCCCTCAGACAATACTTAGACTAAGTCTCTAATTCTAGATTTCAATTGCGCCTCTTGGGCAAGATTCGTATGTGGTATCCCACCCGAGAAATCTCTAAGTCCCTCATATGAGGAGTTAGGTAGTCTGTTTGACGAGAACTCTTAGTTCCGCAGGCAAAGTTATATAGAACCTGGATGATAAGACTATAAGTCCCTCAGGTGAGGCATTGGACCTCTCGGGCGGGACTTCTACCATATGGTCATTATCATGAGGGTTGGTTCCAATGACATCATTATTGAAAAAGGTGATATTAACCATGGTTTTCCCTCGTTCACCCCTAGGGAACCCAAGATATATTACATTCATAAAAAGCACTTGTCTTGTGTACTTTTTTCGGGAGGAGCTGGAGCTTCCTCCTCTAGTAAAGCTCACAGCTATGGTGTTTGAATAAAAACTTGGAGTTTTATTGTCCATCTTCATGAGGAAGATGGAAGAAATGAAAATGAAAGAGGTGTGGCACATGTTAGTTTTACTGGAGCCCCACGCTGGAGGCCACTATACTAGTCAAAAAGTACAGAAGTGCATGGTATACCTACAGGCGTAATATATACTCAGAGACCTTAGTAGGTTTATAAAAGTTTAGGGTAGTAGAGACTTTTCTGTGGCGGCGAGAATCCATGTATAGTGGTTTGTTTTGTTTACGGTGGTGTAAAGGACCTACTCACATGAGGTGAAAGACTCTGTAGGTAAACATGTTACTTTAGGTATTGTGTGTAAGTAATGAGTTTTTACTTTTGCCAGTTGGGGAGAGGTTTTTATATAGGCCTTATGGACTAGGGTTTCCTCGGGCAGGATCACTTTCCACCTAGTCAATGGTAGACTATTGAATCCCTACTTTCTAGGGAAGAGGACTCAACCTGGTGCGAAAGGAAGAGACATCTTGAATGAAGTGAGATGAGGACCAATACTTCAGATACAAAATTCTACATAAGTGAGAACACCCTACAGGGGAGAATCATAAGGTGAGATGGGCCTCTAACGTAATGGTTCTCACCAGTAAAAAGTGCCCCAGGAAATCATCCTAGCCCTGAGTGAATGGGTTAAACCTAGGATTGTCCAGATAGAAATTGATGAGCCCTTGATCACGAAAATTATCTTGAGAAAAGTGCATTAGGTGGAACATATTAAGGAATAATTTGAGACAAGGCTTCCTGGATTTATGATCGACACACGGTTGAAATACCCTATAAAGGACCAAGACCTCAGATGAATCTAGGAAGAAGAAACTTTTAAGTGCTTCAGGATTGTCACTTCAAAGTCTGAGAAAGGTAGCCCCAATCCTATTCTTGAGAACATGCATTCGAAAAGAAGAACCATGTCATCGTCAAAAGAACTGGGTATCATATTATTCAGACCCACTAGAAGAGGCAACCATTCTAGATTATCGCCGACCATGATACCGACAACTTCTATTATTTCCCTTGTGCTCAGAATAGATGGAGTACCCATTATTTCTACATCCACATAGTTATGCATTTTTGTGTATGGATGATGTTGAAGATCTAAGTAGGCCTTCACTTCACCATTGTTGGTTTCACATTTATCGGTCCTTAGGTAAATATGTATAAAGCTATAAGTATGCTATCTCCTTTGTTGGTTGACTTGTATTTCCTCCTTGGTTAAGATGGGAGGGGCACATGGACATCGACACGATTCACCTCTACTTCAATATTTGATAAAATGGCTTCTAATGAGCTGGATGAAGAAGCTTCTTCCTCCAAGGAATTTCCATATACCCTTTCTGATTTAGAATCATCACATAAAGGTATGACTTCTAGTTCTAGGTGATTATGATTAAGATGGGGAAGATGAGAATCACGGGATATCCCTATTCTCGAGGCAGTTGAAGTTTCTCCCTCATAATCACTCATTAATCGTACTATCACTCATCCTTGCTAGAAAATAGGAAATGCTGAGGAAAAGGCTTAAGTTTAGGATGGTACATGAGGTGTGTTATTGGTGAAGGGGAATGAAAGAATAAAACCAAGATTTAATTATATAACTGGAATCGTCTTGGTTAATGATCTCGAGAAGGAAGAGGAAAAACTGTTTGTCAATAAAGTGTATGCAAATGAGCTTGAATGCCAAAGATTACAAAAAGCCTCTAAAACGTTTGACTTCTCCTATTAATAGGCATAAATGGTTGGACGACCCAAATCAACTAAAGAAAGGAGTTATGAAATTAACGACTAGATTTATCCCACTATTTTTTCTGCTGATTTCAAACATTTCATGTCTAGCTCACCTCGGACAATGTCTTGGAGTCCGACCAAATCACATAAGGCTTCCTCGGTTCACTCAGTGCCCCACAAAACCTTAGGGGAAGCTATTTTGAGTCAGCCAAAGGCCTTAATAGCTAAGGCCCAATTAGTCTCAAATATGCTCCACTCGGCCCAAGGTATAAATAAAGTCAGTAATCTCAAGATGCATGGTACACACTTTCTAATTTCCACTTTTCACAATTATAATCTTTAACTTTGAATTGACTTGGACGTTAGAGTGCTAACCATGCAGATTCATGGAGATCAACACCACCGGTTCAAGGCATCTAACTCACCATCTGAATCAATTTATGGTTCTTGAACAAAACACTTATGTTTCACAAAATGTGTAATTAGGTTCTATTTCAAAAAAATACAAGTTAAAACAAAAAAGTTATGTAAAATTTAAAAAAATAAAAATAAGAGATTTCCCTTCGGCTGGAAATCCCAAATGAGGTAAAAGCCTTTCCCATGACACATATCACCTCGAATAATAGAAGTAATCAAGAGAAAAAGTTAGATTTTTCACCTCATTTCTAAGTCCAACTAAGGGCAAAATTAGGGAATCGAACCCATTATGAAAATACAAAAATGTTGTTGATGAGACTCGAACTCATGTTCATTGACACTTTCTCTTTGGTTGCCACATCTAATTAAGGGAAAAGTGATGTGCTTTCTAATTTTTCCTCTCAGCCCTTAGTCCGAGTTGAAAAGTGACACACTTTTCATAATACCATTTGTTACCTCACCCATCCAACAGATGTAAAAACCGTTTTTTTTTTTCAATAAAAGTCCTTTTCATAGTAATGAATTTTTATAGGTGTATTTAGATGAGATAATTCGAAATTTAATGGGAGATTAAAATTTTAGGTAATTCAAATGCTTCAATCAATTTTTTTTTAAAATTATTTTGTTTAGATAGATTATTATAAGAATCATTGTTAAATGTTTTAGGTTATTTTTATAAAATTTAACATTTGGGCCAAAATTTAAAAATAGGGACTAATTTGTAACATTTGTGTTGGGTAACTGTTAACAAGTTACTTAACAAATGATGATTAATTGAGAGAAAATTAGAGAGTGATTGAGGGAAAATAGTTTATTAAATGTTTGTATGTATTTCAATTATAATGAGGGGTGTTATTTATAGACACACTAGTCGCCCAAATCAAATTTAAAACAACCTATCTAAAATAATTTGATATACTCGCCCGTGTATATGATATACCCCCGAGTATATTCTTAAAATAGTTTGTCTAACTAAAACCGATATACCCGCTCAGGTATATGATATACCCACATGTATATTCTTAAAGCAAACTAAATTAACCATAAACCCTTCCTAATTCAGATTTGCCATGCTTCTCATTCACATTAACTTCTTCAAACCTTCTAATCATGCTTGCTTGAGAGGCGTTTTCAAAATATCAGCTAAATGCAAATCACTTTTGCAATGTTCAATGCTTAATCTCTCTTTACTAACTTGGTTCATAATAAAATGGTACCTCATTGATATGTGCTTTCTCCTACCATAACTCATAGGGTGGCTTGCCAAATCAATTACGTATTGATTATCCACTAACAACTTGATTTACTCACAGTTGCTCACATTCAACTCTTCAAGCAACATCTCCAACCAATGTGCTTGACAAGCAGCATAAGAGGCTACAACATACTCTGCCTCACATGAAGATAAAGCTACAATTTCTTGCTTCTTTGAACTTCATGATATTGGTGTTGATCCAGGCATGAAAAAGTAGCATGTTGTGTTCTTTCTATCATCTTGATCACCACTCCAATCTGAATCACAATAACCATATAACCTGGCATCCAGTATTGTGTTTTGAGTATCTGGCATAAGTACTCAATGGTCAGTTGTACCTCTAATGTATCTTAGGATCCTCTTTGATGAAAGTAGATGATACGACCATGGTTTCTCCATAAATCTACAAACTAATCCAACAACATGACAAATTACAGGTCTTGTGTTGCTAATATTGTCATACCCCAAATTTTGACCAATAAGATTCCCATCATTATGCAAATCATCATCACAATATGGATGAACCATCATAGCTCATTAGTCTCCCCCAAAGATGGGTGAGCATCCACTACAATCAAACTTAGGGTTTCAAGCCCTCTCAGAGCTCTTAGACAAAGGATCAATTAAGAAATGACATGATCTTAAACTTGTCTAAACCTCTCAAACAACCACAATGGATCAAGAGGACTCCCACATCAAGGATCAAGCACAAGACTGCAACATTCCAAGTGGATTAAGCCTCAAGATAGCCAGTGTCACCAAATTAGGGTTTTGGTCGACCAGGGCCTCCAGATGGAATGTTTCCTCTTGGCATGAGCTAATGCTTCAAAGCATAACCCACAATACTCTAAGGGACATCATAAACCCAATCATCAAGTCAATTTAGCCTCAGGGGATGCATTCACCAAAAAAATCAGGAATTAGGGTTTCTTGACCTAATTCACCCCTAAGTTGACTCTTGGGATAAAACATGAGCCAAGACCTCAAGACATGATTTGAGGGTCCCTATTAAACCACATTGATCCATTTGCAACAATGGATTGATCCAAGAAGCTTGATTCACAAGTTTCAAGTTCATCAGAACCACAATTAGGGTTTCACGGAAAAAGTCAACTGTACCTTTGACTTTTGACCAAGACATGCTCTCAAGCTTTGGGACATCATTCAATACACCCTATAACACCTATGAAATCAATCCATCAATTTTGATTTAGGTCAAGGACTTGATTTCATAGAGGATCGCACAGTTTGGAATTCATCTAATAAAAAGTCAACTGTGCCCAAAAGTCAAAGTTTGACTTTTTGATTTTTTGATCAATTATGGTTCCCTAACCCTAAAATGATGTTAATGTATGATTGGAATCATCATTCATCAAGAAAAATCAAGAAAAGTGGGATAACTTGTAAAAGGGGTAACCATAAAAAACTTAGAAATTTTCTAAGTTATGGAACAAAATGGCTAGGGTACCAACTTCCAAGGATCATAACTTGAGATCCAAGCAACCATTTAGGCTGATCCAAAGATGGATTTGTAGCTCTCATGGCATACTTTAAAAGTGTCAACTACACCTCATTCCAATTCATCATGGATTTTGAGTTATGGTTGGATCAAAATGGCTGAAAATATGAAATGTCACTTTTTCCAACACTTAGTGAAATTTTCACTAAGTCAGAATCTGTTTCACTTTTTCCAAAATGTAAGGGCATTTTTCACTTGGATCCAAAAAGTATCAAGACAAACTATGATCACACACATATTGTATCATATGAGGGCTTTCCAAAATGGCCAAGAACCCCATGAAATTCCATTTGAGCTAAGAGTTATGAGAGTGGCAATATGCCTTGCTGCAACTGTCATAACTAGGAAGACTTGTACATTTTGCTCGATTTGAGCAATTTTTGCAAATGAAAAACAAGTTTATCCATCTGAACACCTCAGGGGGAGACCAAGGAGGGACAAACACTAATCCATAAGCCTCCCAAGTCTTTGGAACTAAAAATAGCATGCCAAACCTAAAAAACCCTAAAGAGGGGACAAGACTCCAATTTTGTTTTGTAGCATTCAATGGCATGAACTGAGCCATTTCCAACTGAATGAGTCAAGGATGATCTCTGAACTAGGGAACCAGCAGCCTGTGCTCCAACCTCTAGTCAATGGCTAGAGGTGACTTGGATTCCTATTGATCAACATTTGTCAAACCTCTGCTGCAGTTGCCATTCCCTATTCCTTGCAAAACAAACTTGTTCTACTATAAATAGAGCTCATTTGTGCTCAGTTTAAGTACACCAAAGCCATCAAACAAATGCTTTCCTCAAAATCACCTTCTCACTTCCAAATTTTCCATCTAAAGCAAGTCACTATCAGGTTTTGAGTTTGAGAGTCATTCCAACCAAACCAATCACACACACCTTATAAACATCATATAGAAGTGATCCAAACACTTAAATAACAACTGTAACACTGATTTCTCAGAATGACCAGCCAATTGCTCAAGGTTTTAACCAAGTTGCAGCTGAGATGACATGAAGTGATCCAGCCATTTCCAATCAAGTCCAAGCATTCAAACACACTCCATATGGCGTAGGGAAGCTGTTCAGATCATCACAACTCAACTGTAACACCTACAACTCAAAAATCACATTGCTCTTGCTGTCACGACCTTCAAGTAAGCCTAAACTTGGTCATCTCTTAATCTATGCATATTTCCTCGCACAATACTTTTGCTAAATATTCATAATTATGCATAGAATGTTTCCCCTCAATTAATTGCTTTGTTTGAATCGTGTATCAAAATTCTCATCCTTCATGCAAATTTTAGGGTTCTTGAGGTTTTGTCTTGATTTCTTATTCCATGCTTAAAATAAATGAAATTAAAGACCATAGACATGATCGTGAGGTGAAAACGAGCAGATTGATATGTGGATTGTGTGATTTCATCAAGTATTTAGTGAGATTGGATAGAAAATGCAAATCAGGCCAAACTCAGAACACGCGCGTGTTCTTGCCATGTTCTTGGCGCCTTTTCCACAAATTCAAATATTTGAATTTTGTGATTTTATTTAATTGATTCAAAAATTAATTTCTCCCTGAGTTTTAATGATTTTGAGTTGATTCTTTTTTTAATAATTCACAAAAATGTTAAAATATTTTATTTTGCAAAGAATTTGCAAAAATATTATTTATTTCATATACTTGATATTTTTGCAAATAATTAATTATTTATTTGTTTTTTAACATTTAAAATATTTTTTCCTTCTTGATTTTCCAAATTTAATTGGTTTCCAATCATTTTTTGGATATAAACATGATTTTTCAAACATTAATCCAAGATCACAACTTGTTTTTCACACATGTTTGATAATTTTGATCATTTTAATTAAATTTTTATTTAATTAAAATCTTTTTTGAAATTAATTTAGGGTTTTGATTTTGATCACCCTAAACAAATCATTTTCAAACAATCACTGGGCCTCTAATAGAGTGTAAGACCCAACCCCTCTTAAAAACCAAATAATTTGGGCCTCAGTGTATTGTATAAGTCCCGATACCGTCAAAAAGTTCGGCACGATCATCGCCTTTTTAACAAAAAATCTTTGGGCTTCTCCTTGATCTATAAGACCCATCTTTATTCATTTTCAAACTCTTTGGTCATCTAATAGAGTGTAAGACTCAATCCCCTTTTAACCAAAACCTTTTTGGGCCTCAGATATTATATAAGTCCCTCTGCGGTAAAGGAAAAAATCTCGGCGCGATCGCCAGTTCAAAAATCAAACAACCCTGGGCCTACCCTCGTGTTGTAAGTCCCATTTATTTTATTTAAAAACTTTTTGGGCCTCTATTAGAGTGTAAGACCCATCCCCTTTGTAAATACACCACTTTTTGGGCCTCAGTCATTGTATAAGTCCCGCTGTATTTTCAAAAACAATGGCGCGATCGTCGCCTTTTCAAAATCATCTGGGCCTACCCTCACGTTATAAGCCCCATTTATTTTCTTTAAATTTCTATGGGCCTCTAATAGAGTGTAAGACCCAACCCCTTTTTTGAAACCAAAATGATTTGGGCCTCAGATATTGTATAAGACCCACTGTGTTTTCAAAAACCTCGGCGCGATCACCGTTGCCAAACAAATCACCCTGGGCCTCTCCTCGAGTTGTAAGCCCCATCTCTTGTACAAAAATAAATCATTGGGCCTCTAATAGAGTGTAAGACCCATCCCCTTGTACATAAAATTTTTTGGGCCTCATATATTGTATAAGTCCTTTTGTACAGTTTTCAAAACAACGGTACGATCATCGTTAAAACTTGGGTCTCTCCTTGAGCTGTAAGCCCCAACCATCTTTTCAAAGCACTTTCTCCTTTGATTTTGAATTAAAATATGTGTTGTCATAAAAACTTTCTTTAATTTCTTTGTTGAACAACTAACCAAACAACATGGAAGCTCTACAACGGGCAAGTGTTTATCCGCTTTCATATATATATATATATAACTGCATTGTGGGGATGCTTCACTGTAAGTCTTCTTTCACATCCTTTTATATACTTGTCACATATCCACGGTTAAATTCTAGTATAGTTATTTAGAGTTTTCCCTGGTAACTACGTCTAGCACTAGGTAAAGCCTTGTTGGTCACTCTTAAATACAAACAAAACTAGATTCCCCGTAGGATTCCAGATACAGTCTTCCCTCCTCTTGGGGTTAAACAATATGGAACAAAGAGAAAGGCAGTATTCTCGGTGAACCTTTTCTCAGACTGTCACCCTTAGAAATTGTCAAAGAAACTCTAACTCCCCAGAGATGATCTTTTCTCCGTGAATGGCATCTCTTGAGTTTCTTCCAAATCCTCGAATTTTTCTGGAATGATCTCTTCTCTGTGAATTGCATTTCTTGAATTTCTCTTGGTTTGGGGACCCACTGGCTTCCTAAAAGCATCCCCGCCTCTTCTTGGGCGTTGTACAAGGACCCTTCGGCTTCTTAGAATTTCTCATGCCTTCTCTTGGGCTTAATACAAGGACCCTGACGACCTCTTAAAGGTATAAGACAGAACTTAGTTATCCTTTGCTAGAGCAGCCTTTCCCGCTTCAAAACTCCGACCATTGTAGAGTTGATACTCATCCCTTAATGCCCGTGCCTCCTCTTAAGCATTGTACAAAAGATAAAACTCTAGACTTGGACAGTCTAAAACTCTTGAGTCTCAAAGACATTCTCAAGTTCCTTTCAAACAATAGGAAAAAACACCGATCACCCTGGATCAATCTCCAACAGAAACCCGGTCTCTCTCATGAGAGTTCCCCACACTTGGACCCGCTTCAGGATCTAAATAATCCTTAGCAGTAAGTCAGCCTCCTCTTGGGCTTTGTACAAATGATTCCCCCTAGCAGGGCTAACCTTTTCAGACTCTCTTGTTGAGTCAACTTTTAGCCTCCGTCTTGGGCTTTGTACAAGACATATAAAGAACTCTCTTGTTGAGTATAAAAGACTCTCTTGTTGAGTCAATCACTTTTAGCCTCCGTCTTGGGCTTTGTACAAGACATATAAAACACTCTCTTGTTGAGTATAAAAGACTCTCTTGTTGAGTCAACCACTTTTCACCTTCGTCTTGGGCTTTGTACAAGACATATAAAACACTCTCTTGTTGAGTATAAAAGACTCTCTTGTTGAGTCAATCTCCTTTTAGCCTCAATCTCGGGCTTCGTACGAGACAGTAAATCACTATCTTGTTGAGTATAAAAGACTCTCTTGTTGAGTCAATCAACCTTCAGACTCTCTTGTTGAGTCAATCACCTGTTCAAGACTGTCTTGTTGAGTCAACCTTTTCTAGCCTCCGTCTTGGGCTTTATACAGGACAGATAAAAGTACTCTCTTGTTGAGTCAAACCATTTCAGCCTCCATCTTAGGCTTTATACAAGATACATTCTCCCCAACGGAGTCAAAATCCCTTTTAGCCTCAATCTTGGGCGTTGTACAAGACAGAAAGAACATTTTCCCCAGAAAAATCAAACTTCTAGCCTCCTCTTAGGCTTTGTATAAAGAAAACCCTGGTTGAGTCAGTCACCCTTTTAGCATCAAATTTGTGCCCTACTCACAGCATACAAACATCAATAACTCCTCTTTAGAGATGACAAATTCTCTCTCAGTCAAAACCCTTTAGCTTCACATCTTGGACTTTGAACAAGATACAAACCACCTTTAGCTTCATGTCTTGGGCTTTGAACAAGACACCAAAACAACCTTTTTCCTCCCATAGAATAGGAGGAACTATGATCGCTCTGATTTCCCTGTTTCGTTAAACGGGAATACGTAGGCATAAGATTGCAAAATCTTAGCGAGCATACTAATCAAAAACTCAAAATCCAGTACCTCCACACATCAGCCAAAGAAAATCAGGTCTAGTATCCTAACCAAAAGACTCACAAATAATCCAGACACTTGTATTCTTAAGAAAATAACCCTAAAGAAGAACCCCCTATTTTGATAGCATCTGTAAACCAACAATTTTGACTGTTCAACCTCAGTTTGCAAGCAGGGTTAATTGGAGACATCTATTTCCCTTCCTTAATCAGCTTCACAGGATAAAAAATGAATCGAACTGTAGTACCAAAGCGATAGTGATTTGAAACCACAAAAATCGCGCTACAAATATACCTTAAAGATCCAATGGTCTGCTTATACAATGTGTTATCAACAAGTTTTTCTTCATATTCCTTCTTCAGCTTGATGTTGGTCTCCGTTGGTGTGATAACAAGGTTGCATCTACTCATCTTAAATCTCTTTAATATGCCATGTGCATATTTCTTCTAATGCAAGAAAGTGTCTTGTTTGGTTTCCATGATTTCTATTCCAATAAGATATGCCAACTTTCCTAGGTCAAAAATTCCATACTCGCTCTCCATACTTGCTCTGAAATTTTTCAATTCTTCTTTATTTGGACCTGAAACCAATAAGTCATCTACATAAATACATAGAATGATTTGGTTTTGTTCATTTGAGCCTTTGACATAAACACCATGTTCTGATGCGCATTTGTTGAAACCTAACTTTATTAACAGACTACCATTCCTTTTATTCCAAGCTATAGGTGTTCGGTTCAATCCATAAAAAGCTTTTCTCAACTTGTACACCATATTCTCTTGCCTTTTTACTTCAAAACCTAGTGGGTGTTTCACATAAACTTCTTCCTCTAAAGGTCCATTGAGGAATGCATACTTCACATCCAGTTGGTGCATCTTCCAAGCTTTGTAAGCTACTATGGCCACAACCAGTCTAATTGTTTCAAGCCTGGCCACAGGTGCATAAACTTCATTAAAGTCTACTCCAGGTCTTTGAAGAAAGCCTTTTGTAACCAACTTTTCTTTGTACTTGGCAATTTCGCCATCTGGTTTCAAATTTAGTTTGTAGGCCCACCTTACATCAATTACTTTCTTGCCTGAGTTCTCAACCAGCTCCCATTTCTGGTTTTTCTCAATGGCCTTGAGTTCCTCAATCATTGCAGCTTTCCAATTTTCATTATCCAGGGCTTGCACATGATTAATTGGTTCTAACTCATCCATCATTACTTCTTTAATCAGCTTACCATTTTTCTAATTGCTTGATCAGAAAATCTCTCTTAGTCATTCAGCCTAATTGATGGAGCTCTAGTTCTTCTAGATCTTCTCACTCCTTGAGCTTATGTAGGCTCATCTGGTGCAAATTGTTCCTCATCATGCATAGTAGTTCTAATGTGGTTTGAACTTCCACCTTCTTGAACGGGATTTTTTAGAATTTTCAGCCAATTCCAACCTTTGCTTTCATCAAACTCCACATCTCTGCTGATCACCATCTTGTTTTCAATAGGTGAGGAAACTTGTAAGCACCTATTGAATGAAATCCAACTAGAACCATCATTTGGCTTCTATCATCCAACTTTCTTCTAAGTTGTTCAGGAACATATCTAAAGCATAATGAAATAAAGATCTTGAGATGACCAACACTTGGCTACCGTGACCAAGCTTCATGAGGTGTTTTGTTGTTCAACTTCTTTGTTGGACACCTATTAATGATGTACACTATAGTTGAAGTGGCGTCACCCTAAAAGTAATTAGGCATATTCTTTTCTTTAAGCATGCTTTTATCCATATTCAAGATGCCTATATTCTTCCTTTCAATAATGCCATTGTGTTGAGTGTGTATGGTGCTATCACTTTATTTCCAGTTGTGATTGATGCAAGACATTAATGATCAAGCATATTAATTATGACCTTGAATGTTCCGTTGGTTGACAAAGGTGCCTTTAGAATTAGCCTAGACATTTCATCAAACACCTTGAGTTCCCTTCCTTCCAGCTTCATTATGTAATTCTTGTCAAGTAATTGACCCAAACTGATAAAGTTATTTGCCATTGAAGGAACATAAAGCTATCACTGATGATAGCTTTATGTACATCTTTCTTTTTCACCCCGATGTTTCTCATTCCTTTTGATATCACCATGATGTTGTCTTTAAAAAAAATTGATCTTCTAACTAATTCATCCAAGTAGACAAACCAGTTCTTGTTGCATGTCATATGATTGGTGCAACCTGTATCAAGGTACTGCACATTTGCTTTCTCTGAGTCGAAATGTGTTGCAAACATCAAGATAACATCTTTATATTCATTGATACCATCATGAGAAAATTAAGCCATGCCCTTGTCCTCATCATTGTTCTTATTGTAGTAGCAGTCTCTAGCATGATGACCAAACTTTTGACAATAATAGAATTGGACCTCCATCATGTCAATCTTCTTCTTAACTTTATGATTTTGATTTTAACCATTATTTCTAGTTTCACATTGGTTTCTTGAAGCCTAACCATCATCACTATTATCATTCAACTTCTTCTTCCATTTTACATTAACCTTTTTGTTGTTTGAGGAGATTTCTTTCATCTTCTGAAAGAACTTTGCTTGCAATGTCTGTTCAGATACCTTCTCTAAATCTCTTTGCTTCAGCCTCATCTCATGCACCTTAAGAGATGCTTGCAATTCTTCAAGCTTCGTCTCTAACAAGTATTTCAATTCTTCATTTGCCACCACAATGTGATCAAACTTGATTAGAAGAGCCCTCAACACCTTCTCAACCTTTTAAAATTCAGAGGACTTTTCTCCAAGTGACTTCATATGATTTGTTAAAGCCACCATCTTTGAGAAGAACTTGGTAATTGTTTCATCATCTTTCATCTACAGTTTTCACTTTCAAGACTGCTTCCTTAAAGATTGCAACTTCACTTTCTATAACTTTTCATCTCCACCATATAGTTTCTTGAGAGTATCATAAGCCTCTTTTGGTGATTCTTGCTCGATAATCTTCTCAAAGATATTTGAATCCACACACTAATGTATCAAGAACAAACTTTTTCCATCTTTCTTACTCGTTTCACGATGAGCAACCCTATGTGCCTCTGTTGCATTTGGCTCTAATGCTAAGAAACTATCATTCACGATTTCAAGCACATCTTGAAATCTGAATATAAATTTCATCTTTGCACACCATATATCATAGTTTCCTCCCTTGAAAATTGGTAGATTGGATGGGAATTGGTTGGAGGTGGTGCTTCCATTCGCCATGGTTAGAGATTGAGAAACAAAACAATGCTCTTGATACCAATATGTTGGGTAACCTGTATAATAAGTTACTTGACAAATGATGATAAATTGAGAGAAAATTAGAGAGTGATCGAAGGAGAAGAGTTTATTAAATGTTTGTATGTATTTCAATTACAATGAGGGGTGTTATTTATAGACACACTAGTCACCCAAATCGAAATTGAAACAAACTGTCTAAAACAATCTGATATACTCGCCCGTGTATATGATATATCCCCTGGATATATTCTTAAAACAGTCTGTCTAACTAAAAGTGATATACTCGCTCGGGTATATGATATACCTGCATGTATATTCTTAAAGAAAACTGAGTTAACCACAAAGGCTTCCTAATTCAGATTTGCCACGCTTCTCATTCACATTAACTTCTTCAACCCTTCAAATCTTGCCTGCTTGAGAGGCTTTGTCAAAATATCAGTTAAATGCAACTCAATTTTGCAATGTTTAATACTTAATCTCTCTTTACTTGGTTCCTTAAAAAATGGTACCTCCTTTATATATGCTTGTTCCTACCATAACTCATAGGGTGGTTTGCTAAATCAATAGCTGACTGATTATCCACTAGATCCTTGATTTTGCTCACAGTTGATCACAATTATTCATAGTTTCTCACATCGAACTTTTCAAGCAACATCTCTAACCAACGTGCTTGACAAGCAACATAAGAGGCTACAACATACTCTGCCTCACATGAAGACAAAGCTACAATTTCTTGCTTCTTTGAACTCCATGAGATTGGTGTTGATCCAAACATGAACAAGTAGCTTGTTGTGGTCTTTCTATCATCCTGATCACCACTCTAATCTGAATCACAATAACCATACACCTTGGCATCCATTATTATGTTTTGTTTATTTTGTAAGAGTACTCCATGGTCAGTTGTTTCTCTAATGCCGAGAAACTATCATTCACGATTTCAAGCACATCTTGAAATCTGAATATGGCTTTCATCTGCGCACACCATCTATCATAGTTTTTTCCTTTGAAAATTGGTAGATTGGTTGGGAATTGGTTGGAGGTGGTGCTTCCATTCACCATGGTTAGAGATTGAGGACCGGACAGTTCACTTGATACCAACTTGTTGGGTAACCTGTATAACAAGTTACATGACAAATGATGATAAATTGAGAGAAAATTAGAGAGTGATTGAGGAAAAAGAGTTTATTAAATGTATTGTATGTATTTCAATTACAACGAGAGGTGGTATTTATAGACACACTAGCCATCCAAATCAAATTTTAAACAAGTTGTCTAAAATTGATTGATATATCCGCCCGAGCAGATGATATATCCTCCGGGTATATTTTTAAAACATTATGTCTAACTAAATTTGATATATCGGCTCTAGTATATGACATACTCATGACTATATTCTTAAAACAAACTGAATTAACCACAATAATTTGAAATTTAATAAGATCCATTTGCAATTTTTGAAAATTTTAGAAATCAATTGAAATTTTTAAAAAGTATGGGATCATTTTATAAAATTTAAAAGACTAATAATAATAAATTCGATATTCATATTATATAGAGTATAAGGGAATCTTTAAATTTCTTAATTTTTGTGAGATTTTTGGATTGAACTTTAGTTAAGCATGTTATCGAAGTCTGTTCACATGTTGTTGTCGAAGACCTACATGTTGTAGTCGAATTATGGTATAGTATGTAGTTGTCGATTTGGACCTTGTGTTAAGGATCGAATTGTTTAAGTTAGCTTGTACCCTAAGTTAGCTTGTAATGGGTAATTGTTAAAAATCACATTAGTTTAGTATGTTAGGTTTTATTATAAATAACATACTAGTCTCTCATCTTAAGTGTGGTGTGGAAAATCCTAATTAGGGTGAGAGGGTTATTTGTTATTCTTGAGTACTTGTAATCTGATTTAAAGAGAAAGTAAAGAATAATAGTTATAACCAATCCTTGTTGTTTTTCCTTGGTTTTCTTTGTTAATCCTAACCCTTGTGTTTCTTGCCTATAAAGAAACCGAGTATATTTTATTTTAAGGCATCCTAATTCACAACAAATTGGTGCGGTGAGCGTAGAAAAGATGCCTTCAATACAGCATGAGATTGAAAAGTTCACGGGAGTGAACGACTTCGGTCTGTGGCACTTGAAGATGAAAGCCCTACTGGTTCAGCACAGTTGTTTGGAAGTGTTGAAGGGAGAGGCTGCCATGGATGTTGCATTAATAGAAAAAGAAAAGACGACCATGATATAATATTGTTGAGCCTTGGTGATAAGGTTCTCCGACATGTATCAAAGGAGACGACGACATCGGGGTTATGGCTGAAACTTGAAAGCTTGTACATGACTAAATCTATGGTGAATCGAATCTACCTGAAGCAAGCTTTGTATTCATTCAAGATGAGTGAAGACAAAGTGTTGGCTGAGCAGTTGGATATGTTTAGCAAGCTGATCCTTGATCTTGAAAATATTGATGTGAAGATTAATGATGAAGATCAAGCATTATTTCTACTGTGCGCTTTGCCCAGAACACATGCTCACTTCAAAGAAACTCTCATGTATGGAAGGGAATCCCTGAACTTTGAAGAAGTTCAATCAGCCTTGTATTCTAAGGACTTGAACAAACGAAAGGAGCATAAACCTTCGACGGTTGGTGAAGGTTTGACCATTAAGGGAAAATTCTTGCAAAAGGATGGTAAGTTCGACAAGAAGAAAGGTAAAAGTTAGCAGAAGTCTTATAGTGGCGAGGCATTTGGTATTTGATGCTATCACTGTAAGAAGGAGGGTCACACAAGAAAAGTGTTCCCTGAACACCTGAAAGATCATGGAGGTAAAGATAATGGCAACGCAACCATTGTTCAAGATGCCTTCGAATCATCTGATGTTCTTGTGGTTTCAAGCGGCGACTCAAGAAAAGAGTGGATTATGGATTCAGGTTGCACTTGGCACATGACTCCAAACAGAGAATTGTTCAAGGAGCTATGTGACCAAGATGGTGGATCAATGCTTATGGGAAACAACAAAGCTTGCAAAATTGCAGGTATTGGATCTGTGAGATTCAAGCTCCATGATGAGTCAATGAGGTCATTGACTAAAGTCAGGTATGTGCGTGATTTGAAGAGAAATTTGATTTCTCTTGGTGAATTCGAAAAGAAGGGATATGTTTTTCAAGGAGAGAAAAGCATCCTAAGAGTCATGAAGGGGTCGAAGGAAATCTTGAGAGGCGTGAAGAAATAAGGCTTGTATACCCTTGAGGCTGAAGTTGTAAGTGGTTCGAAAAATGTTGCATCCACGAAACCTTTGTCGAAAACAGAAATTTGGCACATGAGATTGGGCCATGTCAGTGAAAGGGGTCTGGTTGAATTAGGGAAACAAAATCTGCTTGGAGGAGACAAAGTCAAAAAGCTGAAAGTTTGTGAACCCTGTATACTTGGAAAGTCTTGGAGAGTGAAGTTCAACAAAGGTAAACAAAGAACTCATGGATCCCTTGATTACATTCATGCTGATCTTTGGGGGCCTGCAAGGTGTCCATCACATTCAGGAGCAAGGTATTTTCTATCCATAGTCGATGATTATTCCAGAAAGTTATGGGTATTCATCCAGAAGACTAAGAATGAAACTTTTGAGAATTTCAAAGGTTGGAAGACTCTGGTCGAAAATCAGACAGACAGAAAGTTTAAGAGGTTGAGAACCGACAATGGCATTGAATTTTGCAATGACGCGTTCGACAGTTTTTGTGCTGCCTCAGGTATTGCAAGGTACAAAACTACTGCAGGCACTCCACAACAAAATGGTTTGGCAGAAAGGTTTAATCGAACTATTTTGGAAAGAGCTAGATGCATGTTGACTAGTGCTGGATTAAAGAAGGTGTTTTGGGCTGAGGCTGTTTTGACAGCAACATATATGATAAAGCGATGTCCTTCAACTGCGTTAGATATGAAGACACCTGAAGAAGTATGGTGGGACATCCACCTAGTCTCGAAAGACTGAGAGTATTTGGCTGCGTGGCCTATGCTCACATTAGGCAAGACAAGGTCGAACCTAGAGCTCTGAAATGCATGTTCATGGGATACCCTGAAGGAGTCAAAGCTTATAGGCTATGGTGCCGAGAGCCAGGTCATAGGAGGTGTATCACCAGTAAATGTAGTTTTCAATGAAGCTGAGATGGCCTTCAAGATAACTGATGATGCTGACGAAGAGCTGGAATAGAGAGAGATTCCTGTTGAGGTAGAGCATGTTGATGCTGAATTACGTATCCCAGATGAAGTCGAAGAAGAAGCAGAAGTCGTTGTCGAAGATGAGGAGACTGATAATGACTACCTGCTAGCAAGAGTCAGGTCAAGGAGAGTCTTTAAGCCACCTCAGAGACTTGGGTATGCAGATCTTATAGCTTATGCCTTAATCTCTGTAAGTGAGGTTCTCGATGAAGAACTTAGAGACTATAAGGAAGTTATGAGGAGTCGAAAGAAGACGGAATGGATGAAAGCCATGGATGATGAGATGAAATCTCTTCATGATAACAACACCTGGGAACTGATCAAGAAACCTGCTGGAGATAGGCTGGTCAGCTGTAAATGGATTTTCAAAGTTAAGGAAGGAATCGAAGGAGTGGCGTCGAAGAGATACAAGGCAAGATTGGTTGCTAGAGGTTTCACTCAGAAAGAAGGTGTCGACTTCAATGATGTGTTCTCTCCTATTGTGAAGCACTGATTCATTCGAATGTTGCTTGCCATGGTGGCACAGTTCGACCTTGAATTGGAACAGATGGATGTGAAGGTTGCGTTCTTGCATGGTGATCTAGATGAAACAATCCTGATGAGGCAACCTAAAGGGTATGTCGAAAAGGGGAAGGAAGATTATGTGTGCAAGCTGAAGAGATCTTTATATGGACTAAGACAATGTCCTTGATAGTGGAATAGGAGATTCGAAAAGTTCACGGCACGAATAAGTTGCATTAGAAGTCAGTTTAACCAGTATGTTTACTTCAGATTTTGACCTGGTAATTCCTTTGTTATTTTGTTGCTTTATGTGGATGATATTGTAATAGGAAGCAACAATGTCGAAGATGTAATGAGGGTGAAGGTTGAACTCAATAAGGAGTTCGAAATGAAGGATCTGGGATTTGCTTCCAGGATTCTTGGGATTGATATCTGAAGAGATAGATTGCAGTCGAAATTATGCCCATCTCAAGAGACATACCTACGGAAGATCCTCGAAAAGTTTGGTATGTCGAATTCAAAGCCTGTTGTGACTCCGACAAACCCTCAATTCAAGCTGAGTACAGATCAGTGTCCCAGTACTGATGTCGAAAGAGCTTATATGAATAGCATTTCATATGCTAATATAGTGGGTTCTTTGGTGTATGTTATGGTCTGTACTAGACCCGACATAGCATATGCAGTAAGTCTTGTAAGTAGGTACATGGCGAATCCTGGAAAGGCTTACTGGAAAGCATTGAAGTAGATTCTAAGGTACATAAATGGGTCTCTGAACAGAGTCCTAATTTATGGTGGAGCCTTGGGTGAATATAGCAAAACAACAATCGAAGGATATGTCGACTCTGATTACGCAGGTTGTATGGATTCTAGAAAATTTATTTCTGGATATGTGTACACTATGTTTGGTACAACAATCAGTTGGAAAGAAACTCTTCAGAAGGTTGTTGCCTTATCAACCACTGAAGCGGAATATATCGCCCTAACTGAAGCTGTGAAGGAAGCATGATGGCTTGAAGGTTTTGCAAAGAAGCTGAAACTTCAAGGTCGAGTTGTCACTGTTAAATGTGATAGTCAAAGTGCAATACACCTGTCGAAGAATTCAGCCTATCATGAGCGAACCAAGCACATTGATGTGAGGCTGCATTTCATTAGAGGGGTAATCGAGCGTGGAGAAGTCCAAGTGCTGGAGGTTTCGACAATCATAATGCTGCTGATATGATCACCAAGACGTTGCCCAGTTGCAAATTCTTCCTCTGTATGCAGTTGATAAAGATGCATGAAGAAAGCTAGTTTATTTCTTGAGGTTATAGAGTTAGATCCAAGGTGGAGATTTGTGAGATTTTTGGACCGAACTCTAGTTAAGCATGTCGTCGAAGTCTGTTCACATGCTGTTTTCGAAGACCTACATGCTGTAGTCGAATTGTGTTCTAGTATGTAGTTGTCGATTTGGACCTTGTGTTAAGGATCCAATTGGTTAAGTTAGCTTGTACCCTAAGTTAGCTTGTAATGGATAATTGTTAAAAAACCAATTAGTTTAGTATGTTACGTTTTATTATAAATAGTATACTAGTCTCTCATCTTAAGTGTGGTGTGGCAAAATCCTAATTAGGGTGAGAGGATTATTTGTTATTCTTGAGTACTTGTAATCTAATTTAAAGAGAAAGTAAAGAATAGCAGTTATAACCAATCCTTGTTGTTTTTCCTTGATTTTCTTTGTTAACCCTAACTCTTGTGTTTCTTGCCTATAAAAAAACCGAGTATATTTTGTTTTAAGGCATCCTAATTCACAACACTTTTAATAGTCGCTAGAAATTATTTTGTGAAAACAAATTAATTGATTTTCATCATTTTAACAACTCTAATATTCTTTATCTGAAAATTTTTTACCCAAATTATTTTAAATTAATTTAAAACATTTACTTTTTCTTATCAAATATTATATATCTTTTATGTCAAAGAAATAACATAGTTAGTCAATATTTAAAGCATTAAGCATTAAAGATTTCTTTTAGGACCGGTTTGTTTTGGTTTTTTTAAAAAATGATTTTTATAGTATAACATATTTTAGTGTAAAAAAATTTTATAAATAAACTTTTCACAAAAGTTTCAGATGAAAATTTGGTTTGAATTAATAGTTATTCTTAAAATATTATTTTATGTATTTCATCATTTTATCGAAACTTTTTGTAGATTTCAAAATTTTAAAAAATCACTTAATTTTAAAACTATTTCAAATAAGTTTTCATATAAGTCATTTTTAAAATACAATTTTTTTAAAAAATTGTGATTTTAACTATATTTTGATCTTCAATAATATATGTTTATGTTATAGTGTGTCAAAATTTGTCTTTTAATTTATAAAAACAAATTTAAAAAAACTTATAATATTTTAAAAATCATTCTTGTAAAATCCATTTTAAAAAATTAAAAAAAAATTAATTTTTTCAAAATTAAAACAAACGGGCCTTAATGTTACTAAAACAGTCCATTTGTTGCATTCAAATACCTACCTTAAGGAACAATTGTGCAAGTGTGAGCTCAGATGAGACTCTAACACCTAACAATGAATTAATTAAACCTAATACTTGAAGGACTTAAGAACTTAATATTTGTTTAGAAGTTAAACAACTTGATGCGTTATATTTCAACACCTAACTCGGGGAAAAATTACATAACATTAATATATCGGTTGACTTTATCAACCTTCAAAATACTCTTTATTATTCATGTAATGCCTTCAAAACTCTTAGAAACACCATATAAGTCCATACGTTAAGTGGGATTATATCAATGCTGATATTCTATTTGCAAAACTAAAACAAATAAAAATTATTAAAAACTTACACACACATCTGTAATTTTCTCGGCTATTATTCTTACACCATCCATTATATTTACACTTTATTCATCATTCACAAATACAATAAACAGTGCAGTGCATGAACAATGACATGAACAATTTTTTGTGAACATTGATCGTGAACAATATCTTGCACGTGAACAGTTATTGTAAACAGTTCTCCCGTAAACTGCATGTACAATGATTTTTAACAGTAAATTAAAATTGGTTAATGTAATGTAAAAAATTGATTAATAAAGTGATGAAATTTATTAAGAAACGTTCAGATATTAAAAATAACTTTTAATAGTAAAACAAAATTAGTTAATGAAATTAGAGAGTGGTTAATAAACGTACATATATATAAAAAAATAATTTTTAGTAGTCAAGCAAAATTAGTTAATATAATGTAAAATGTTAGTTAATAAAGTTATGAATTTAGTTAATCACACAGTTTTATAGCAATAACTCTTAATCCAAAATAAGAAATAAAAAAAAAACTTAGCATTTTTTAAAAATTATTATTATAATATTTCACTTCATCAATTTTATATCAATACCCTTTAGTTCAAAATAAAAAATTATATATATATATATATATATATATATATATATATATATATATATATATATATATATATATATATATATATATATATAAGGAAATGTGTTGATAGTGTAAAAATTTTTACACTGTCAACCAATGAGAGACATGCATCAGAATAAATTTCAATTTTATTTTTAAAATACTGAAATGAAATGGCAAATATAAAAATTTTAATTGATTGTATGTACAAAACTTTCTTACACTGATAGTGCACTACCACTATATATATATATATATATATATATATATATATATATATATATATATATATATATATATATATATATATATATATATATATATATATATATATTTATTTATTTATTTATTTATTTATTTATTTATTTATTATTAAGATATTTCACTATTCATAATAATAAAATATTATTTCGTGTAAATTTTTAGTGTTAAAATATCATTTTTCTTTATTAAATTGAACTCGGTTTTCAATCTAACAATGTTAAGTTTATGAAAGGATTATCTAATTTTTTAGAAATATATTAAAGATATCATACAAGTTGAGCTAGAAATGACACCAATTATTAATCTTGTCTGATATCTAATTTTGTCACTGCCCTTTGTCACTGAATCTCACGTAAAAGAAAGAAAATATTGTCTGTGACTTCTATCGATCTTCAAACAAGTTGCACTCAGTTACGGAGTATTACTAGTAATGTTAATAAGAAAATATATATAATATTTTTTAATTACATTTTGGTCCCCTTATTTAATTGACTTACAAAGTTGTTAGTCCTCTTTTAAAATTCTTTAGTTTTGGACATTCAATTATATTTTTGAATTTAAAATGTAATATATTTTAAATGATCACATGAAATACAATATTATAATGTAGAATGATCTAAGTATAAATTTTAAAGAATAAAAATAATTCTTTAGGTGAATGCAAATAGAGAATCAAAATTGTGATTAAGTGGTAAACTTTTAATATACTAACTACTATATTGTATATCAATTATATTAGTTTAAAATAAAACACACATTGATAAAAAAAAAAGTCAATAATTCTAGTATAATAGGAAGAAAAAAAAACTAACGCTATTGTGAAAATAACAATTAAAATTGCACACGAATATTTTGCTCAAATGATATATATTGGAGTTGGGAGTAGTAACAAAATCTTCCTTGTTGGTAAATTTCAGATATAAATTTAACATTACAAAAACATAAAATGTGAAAATTATAGACAGTAAATACAAAACAACTAGAAAACAAAAATAATAATAATAATTATCTATGATGTATCTATGACTATGAGGAAATTAATTGATCTTATCTTCTTTTGCAATAGAGTTTTTACAGTGAGCAATTGCAGCTTGAATTGCAGCATGTAACTCTTCCATGGTACTATCATTTGTAGAAGATGAAGAAGAAAGAGCAGCACCTTTTGCTAGCAATAATCCACTATTTGTTGGAGAAGTTCTCATGGAAGCTGGTGCTGAATATTCTCCTCTACTTCCTCTCACTTCTGGCTTATTTTTCCTCATTAAATTCCCTGAACGTGAGTAAGCTTCTCCGTGGAATCGATTCTTTTCTCTTTTTCTGAAAAAGTATTTCTTCAATGCTTGAATCATGTCATAACCAATAACTTTCTTCTTGTTGTTATTCTGCTGAGGCTTCTCTTTATTATTTTCTCCTTTATGGTGGTTTCCTTTTGTTAATCCAAACAAAGAGAAGCTATTGGATTTTGTGTTGGTGGAACTGGATTTGGTTTCTTCTTTTGTGATTCCTCGGATGACGTTGTTTGTGCTGTGAAATTCTCGGTTGCTGGTGTTGCAGCTTCCGGTGTCTTTTCTGAACTTTTCATTTTCTGTTATAGGGAGAGTGAAACTGTCGTTTGAGTTGGTGGAAAGGCGAGGTGAGGAAGGGAAATGGGAGAGGAGATGAAGTGGAAGTAAATGGCCATGGAAGAAAATGTCATCAGCTGGAGATAAGTCAAGTGCAAGAGACTGTGGTGAGGGTTTTGATTTGTCATGGATTGTAGTGGAGGAATTGGAGTGGAGAGAAATTGTGAAGGAGAATTCATGAGTAGGTGAAGAAGATGGTGAAGAAGAAGAAGGATGATGTGTTGATGAAGGTTGATGATTGTTTTTGTCTATGGTGTTTTGATGTTGTTGTGTTTCCATAACAGTTTGACAAGATTTGATGAAGTGTTTGGTGGAAAGAGAGAGAGAGAGAGAGAGAGATGGAAAAGTGTTGTGATCTTTGTTTCTCTTTGATGTATGGATGGAATGTTAAGAAAGGTTTTTAGGAGGGATAAGAGAAGCAAAAAAGAAGGAAAGAGTGTGAGTCATTGTCAAACTAAGTTTGAACTTTTTTGATGCTTTTTCATACATATAAGACATTATACATTAATTATTTTTGTGTGTATGTAATTACTCCATCCTCCCTTACAATTGGATAATGATATTTTTCTAATCATCAACAATTTTTCAAATGACTTTTTTTTTTTTTTATCTCTTTCTCTTTCAAACGACTCTTTTTTTATCTCTTTATCTCTTCTTGCACAATTAGAGGCTTGTAAACAAAACCCATGAATGACCCATCAAATCCAAAATATTAATCTAATCCAATTAATTAAAGCATGTGATAATAATAATAATAATAATAATAATAATAATAATAATTATTATTATTATTATTATTATTATTATTATTATTATATTCGATTCAAAAGTTAATTACTCCTCTCTCTCCCCTAAAATAAATAATACTTTTAATTTTTTATTTATTTCAATAGTACTTTTTTACACATCACTTTCAATTCATTATTTTATATTTTATATAAGTGATCTCGCAGAAGTGAACGATGTCCTTATAAGTTCTACTATTGAAAGTTTCAAGTAAAAAGATTCAACATAATTAAGTTTTAGACAACTGTCAGACACAAAAGAGCACGAAACTCCTACTCATATATTGAGAAGGTCTACTTGACCACATGTTCACAATAAAAAATACATGGACTACATGTTGATGATTGATGAAGGTAAGCTTAAAGATTATGAAGAAGCATGTCCGACCACAAATGCTAGTAAATGATAGCTTGCGATAAAAAACGAGGCGAACTCTTTAATTTCCAATCAAACATAGGAACTAGTTTAGTTACCTAGTGAAAAAAAGTTATTTCACAACAAATGGTGTATCGAGTAAAGAAGGATCGTGTTGTCTCTAAGCGATACAAGGCCCGACTAGTGGTAAAAGGATTCTAGCAAAAGGAAAGAATTGACTACGACTATGAAGCATAATACTATTAGGTTTGTGTTAGTATGTGTTAAGTATTGTTGTCATTAAAGATCTCTATCTTGAGAAAAAGGACATGAAGACTACATTTCTTCATGGAGAGTTAGTTGAGGAGATATGCATTCAATAACTTGAAGGATTTTCAGAAGAATGTTAGGGAATATGGTATGCAGACTAAAGAAGAGTTTGCATGACCTAAAACAAGCTTCGAGACAATGGTATATGAAGTTTGAAAGCTTCATGCACAAGGAAGGTTTCCAGAAATCCAACGTCGACCATTGTTGTTTCTTTAAGAGATATAAGTCCAATCATATCGGTTTGTCACTTTATGGCAATAACATGTTGGTAGTAGTTTCAAATATGGACAAGATTAGAAACTTGAAGACACAGTTGTCAAAAGAGTTTAACATGAGGGATTTAGGTCAAGCAAAAAAGATTTTTGATATGTAGATCACAAGAGATAAGCAAAGATGTGTTTTGTAGTTATCATATTTTGTAAATATTAATATTTGAGATTTAGTATGAGGACTACCAATCGATTTTGGAAAGTTTATAGCTTCAATGAAGAATATAACACTCATAGGACACTTAAGAGTTGACAAACAACAACTGATTAGTTAGCTCGAAAAAATTTATTTATACATTAAGACACAATCCTAAAATGAGAATTAAAGTTTTGTTTGTAGAAGCCATTCGAAAGATATTCCATTACTTTATGTGATGTTACTTTACTTTATGTTCTTCTATTATGTAAATGAACATAATGTTGAGGAACGAACCAATCCGAACGAACTAAACCAATCTGGAAGAAGTCAAACAAAAGCAATGTTAATGACGAATGAACCAACATGATAGATTCAGACTTGATGAAGTGCCGCTATTTGAGAACGCACGAGTTGAATAACCAATCCTATGAAAAAGACGATAAGGAAACATGTTTAATTTCAAAAGTTCGTGTTTTATGAAAGGTACGATAATAGAATGCTGAGAATAAATGAAATCGCAATGTCAATTTTTTTTTAACATTTACTTTTAAAAATAAATGTTTAAACTTATAAAAACATTAATCTAATTAAATATGAAGAAAAAAACGAGTTGTAATAAAAAATATGTTTTAATATTGATTGACAATGACACGTCACTATGTCATGTCATTGAAAAATGCTCTCAAATTTAAAGGGAACTAAAAGCCTAAAAATAACAAAATAAAGAGATTGTATAAACCTATTTTTAAAATGGTGAAACTAAATTTAAAAAAATAATAATAATATGCAGACAAAAGTTACAAAATTAAATATTTATTTATTTATTTATGTATATAGTTCAATTTTCTTTGGCCATTATGCCCATCGTTTACTAAAAGAAATAGATAAGTTAAAATTAGCCATAAAAAATTAGTTGAAACACAATTATTGTATGTGGATTAAATTGTAATGCATATAGAAGAGTGAGATTAGGTTGTGTGTTAATTAGAAGTTTGGTGTTTTGTTATGTTGGGTCCATGTCGAGTCTAACAGCAATTGTTGTGCTGGTTTTGGAAATGAGCTCACAAAACTCCAAACTTGGCCACTAAAGTTAGATGCGATGGCATGGCGCATTCCACTCAATTTGTTTTGGATGTTTTTCACCCCCAATCAGTGAGAAGGTTTTTTTGTAGAATGAAGTTTCCATCATTCCATGTGATTTAGTACACTTACAAGAAGAATTTGAAAATATGTATCTCAATTAATTAATCCAAGCGTTTGTGTGGATCTAATTAAGCTACCTAAAAATCTTGAATGTGCACCAAAAGATGTTGCTCATTTCTTTGATTATATATTAGATTATATACTTGTAAGGATTTTTTTTTTTAAATTAACTTGTTTACATTAATATAAAAAAATATAAATAAACACAGCAAATCAAGCTTTAAACCAACCACTTACATTTATTTAACTCAACTAATACTTATCAATTGAATTATTCTATCTGTTATAATTAAAATATTTACAATGTGTCATGATATTACACACATTTCGACATTTTAAGTCACTTATGACCGTGTTCTTTTTATTGAGAAAGTCATGTATTGATTATAACACCCTAAATTCTTAACATTTTGTTTTTAATACTTTTTGAGTCAGGTGTGCTAATTGATACTAAAATATGAAAATGAGAATGAGTTGGATTTTGTTTTTATAAACAAAAAATGACTTTTGCGTTTTAAAAATTAATTTGCGAGTCGATCAGGATAATGTGTCCATTTATGTTATGTTGTTCGTGTTATAGAGTTATGTTTGTTGGAACAAAAGGGTTTTTAAGAAAGATGAGAGAAGAAGAAGAGAGAGAAAGAGAGAGAAAGCTGAATTGTAAAAGAGAAAATATTATTGAGTAAAGTCGTTGTTAGAACTTACATCGTACAATGCCTTTATCATAACAAGTTATACAAGTTATACTACACAAAACGACCCAAACCCTAAACATACAAGTTATACTTCGACATAACAACTATATGTGTATTCGACTCTGTTGAATTCTAGCTCTCGACTGAACATTGTATTACAACTTCTAACGCACCCCCTCCTAATCCATGTTCTCGAGACTTCTCATCTCGATGATTCTTTTCAACTCGTCAAATCTGACTTTCTTCAGGGGATTGGTGAGTATATCAGCTAGTTGCCATTTTGTCTTGCAATGCTCAAGTTCAAGCTTTCCTTTGTTAACTTGATTCCTTAGAAAATGATACATCCTCTCTATGTGTTTACTTTGACCATGGCAGACTGGGTGATTCGGCAGGTCAATAGCTGACTTGTTATCGACAAACAACTTCATTTTCTTAGGTTCCATTATCTTGAGCTCTTCGAGTAACATCTTTATCCATGCTACTTGACATGATGCTTATGATGCAGCCATGTACTCAGTTTAACATGATGACAAAGATACAATGCTTTGCTTCTTTGAGCTCCATGAGATTGGAACGCCTTCGATCATGAATATGTAACATGTAGTACTCTTCTTCTCGTCTTGCTCTCTACTAAAATCTGAATCAGTGTAGCCATATACTTCTGCATATGTGTTGGTCTTCTTCTGCCTTGGCATCAGAACACCGTGATTAATCGTACCTTTGAATGTATCTCAACACTCTCTTGACTGTTATGAGATGAAATTCTTGGGGTTTCTCCATGAATCTACTCAACAATCCGACACTTTGATAGATATATGGCATAGTGTTGCAAAGATATACCTCAAGTAACCAATAATTTATTTGTACAGTGTCACATTTACAAATTCATCATTTGTCACCTTCTTCAACTTTGCTCTAGTTTCTAGTGGCGTGGAAGTTGCATTATAGTTGCTCATCTTGAACCTCTTCAAGATATCTTGTGCATACTTCTTTTGGTGCAGGAACACTCTTTCACCTGTGTCTTTGAACACTATCCCTAAGAAATATGACTAATTCCCTAGGTCGGACATTTCAAACTCCTGCATCAACTTTGACTTAACTTTTCTTATCTCTACTTCATCTGCACATGTAATCAACAAGTAATCTATATACAGGCATAAGATGATTCGACTGACCTTGTCTACATCATTGACATACATTCCATGTTCAGAGACACACTTTGTGAAGCTTGCTTCGATCAAGAAGCCATCTATTCTCTTATTCCAAGCTTTTGGGGCTTGCTTCAAACCATAGAGAGTCTTCCTTAATTTGTATACCTTCAACTCCTGCCCTTTAATTTTAAATCCAGGTGGTTGATTAACATACACTTCTTCTTCCAAAGGTCCATTCAGAAATGATGATTTTACATCCAACTAATGTATCTTCCACCCTCTGTATGATGTTAACGACGCAACAATTATGATTGTCTCCAGCCTTGCAACAAGTGCATATATAGACTTCGTCGAAATCAATACTAGGTTTTTGCAAAAAAAAAATTCTCGCCACTAGTCTTGCCTTATGTGTGCTAATTTCTCTGTTTGGCCTTTGTTTCAGCTTGTAAACCCGCTTCTCATCAATTGGCTTCTTGATTGGCTCTTCGACAAGCTCCCATGTCTTGTTCTTCTCGATTTCCCTAAGTTCTTCTTTCATGCCTGCTAAACAATTTGAATCATTCAATGCATTATCCAAATCGATTGGTTCTTCTTTAACCATCTTCATTACTTCTTTTATTAACTCACCATCTACTTCGACTGCTTGATAAGGAAATCTCTCATATCAAGCTATCCTTGTCGACTCAACTCTTGCTCTAGTCGATCTCCTAACATTCTGCTCAGGTGGTCATTCATTTCAATTCGTCGAGACTTCATTTTGTTGGTCTACTGTATCTGACTCCTGTCAAACTGACCCATGACTCCAATGCCACCCTTTGCTTTCATTCACTAAAACACCTCGACTAATCACAAGTTTATCATCATTTGGTGAATACAACTTGTATGCACCAATCGAATGATAACCTATAAGCATCATAGCCTGACTTTAGTCATCTAGTTTCTTCCTCTATTGCTCAGGTACACACCTGAAGCACATTGATCCAAACATTCTAAGAAGACTAACATTCAACTTCACACCTGCCCAATCCTCTTAAAGAGTCCTCTCGACCATCTTATTGGTTGGACATCTGTTTAGAATGTATATTGTTGTAGAAGTTTCTTCACCCCAAAATCTCTTTGGCATATCTTTAGCTTTCAACATGCTCATAGTCATGTTCAGTATACTTTGATTCTTCCTCTCTACTATGCCATCACGCGGAGGTGTATATGGTGCAATTATCTTATGCTCGATACCTTCCTCATTGCAAAATCTAGCAAATTCTCAAGAGGTTTATTCACCACCACCATCAATTCTCAGTTCTTCTTCAACTTGCAACCACTTTGCTTCTCAACATGAAATTTGAACTTCTTGAACTATGTGAATACCTGAATCTTCCTTTCAATAAGGTAAATCCACATATATCAAGTGAATTCATCTATAAAGGTTAGGAAGTAGTAGTTACCTTCATTCGACCTTAATTTAAATAGTCCACACACACCAGAGTGAACTAACTCCAGCTTTTCCTTCGACCTCATGGGAAGGTCATTTTGAATGCTTTCCTAACCCGATTTGCTTTCCAACATTCATTACATACCTAACTTGGTTCCTTCACCTGAGGCAATCTATGTTGGTGTAAGCCCTAGAGGCCAATACTTTTGGTACTTGTATTAAATTATTTATTAATAATAAAAGGCATTTCTTTATTATGTTTGTTTTTCCAAAATGATAAAGTCCCTAGAATAGCTAGTTCGTTTAATGAAACATTAAGTATGACTTAATCATGAGATTCCATTAAACATAAGGACACTATTCTTAAAGCATCCATAGTCGAGCTTTAATGTGAAATGGGATAGCCTTAAAGCATTAAGACTATTATGTAGATAGACTGATAATCACATCTCATGGATCATGGATAAGGAGCTATCAAGTCTTGACATAGGTATGAATATTAGGAGTAATATTTATACTGGATTGACCCACTATAAGAGTACTACATAGAATGTAATGCAAAGTGTCATAAGTTACTCTCATGGTGATAGTGGTGTATACCACCCTTCGACTTGAATCTACTATGTACCCTAGATGTAGAGTCAAGTACTTTACTGCTGATCAAACATTGTCCGTAACTGGATGATCATAAAGACAGTTGATGGGTAATTCACAAAGCATGCTGAGGGACATGAGTAGCCTAGATGGAATTTGCCCATCCTGCATAACAGGATAAATGTATAAGGGCCCAATATTGAACTGGACAAGGATGACACGATATATGCCTTGTGTACAATATAGACATAGGGGCAAAAGGGTAATTGTGCACACAAGTACTATCACAAAAGGTTTTGTCAGATCACATGATAATTTTGTGACTTGGGTAACAGTGATGTGTTGCTAGATACCGCTCATTGTTTATTATGTTAAATACATGATTTAATATAATTGCCAACGTCGCGAAATCCTACAGGGTCACACACATAAGGACAGTTGGAGAAGAGATAGAGTAAATAAGGAACACCGTAAAGTACGGTGCACTTGAATGGAATACGGAATATGGTAAGGTACCATGTAATATAATAATAGTTATTATTAATTTTATAATAGTTATAAAATATAATAATAATAAAATTATATTTATTATAATAATATAATAATATTATTATTGAGTTGGGCTTTTTAGCTTGTAGCCCACACAAGTAGTTCTATAAATAGAACCCTTGTGCAGAAGTTCAAAGTTGTTGTTGTAGAAACCCTGGCCGTATTCTATTTTTCCTCTCCCTCACTCAAAACATTCAATCGTAATCAGCTAGCACTGTGACTGAAGGAAGCTGTTCGTGTGGACTGAGTAGATGCGCTGTTCATCGTACAACGCTCGTGATCATCCATAGATTTGGAATCAAAGGTTTCATCGCCACAAGAGGTAACCTTTCTATCACAGATCATGATCTTTCGTAAGGATCTCTAAAGAGAAATTTTTGTTTTCCGCTGCGTTTAGATCGCAAATTTCCCTTCAGTGGTATCCGAGCCACTTACGAAACCATGAGTCTGGTAATTGTTTATTTTTTGTCATTTTTGTTTTAATTGGATTAAAACACGTAAAAATCAAATCAAATCCAGATATTGAATTTTTGGCATCAAATTCTGTATGGTTTGGATGATTGATATTGACTATGCTTCGGAATCTGACAATAGTATGGTGAAGCAGCGATATGTCAATCGTCCATAAGTTACACATATATGATCGATCTAATTCATATGTGATATGATTAACTTTGATGCAAAGATGGTATATTGGAGATACTATTTTATTTCGTCAGTTCAAAGCACGTAATGATTATCATTCGGTTGAGCGATCTGTGGTTATCTGCTTCGGAATCCGACTTTAGTATGATGAAGCGATAGCATACGGATCAATCATATTGAATTATTGATCATGGTGTGTTGACGGTATGAAATTGTGGCATTAGAGTGTGACGGCACAAGGGTTGCGCCATCTGCGATTAAGATTACTCATTTTGCAGGTGTGACGGTCGCCTTAGCCTTGTGACAGTCGTCATGGGATGATGTGTGACGGTCGTCACAGGCAGTATGACGGTGCAAATGTTGCGTCAATGCAGTCTACACTTTAGCTCATGCATTCGCCGAAAATTTAATTTGATTTATTTAATAAACAGGATTTAAATTAATAATAATAAAATTTATTTATTATTTTTATTTTTCTTTGTTTTGGATTTTATAAATACGACCTGCGTGTCGTGCCTCTCTCTTATTCTCATCATGTAACTTCTTTTCTCATCTAACTCCCTCGTATGTAAAACGAGTTTCCTTTATGTAATGTATTATTATGAAGAAATAGAAGACTACAAAACAAAGAAGGACAGCCTTGGAGATCTTGCTTGGAGAAGTGAAGATCGTTATTAGGTTTAGCTTAAGTTCTCTCATTGGCTTGGGAGAACAATTGCGCTAGGGGCCATAACTGTTTCATTTGTATGTATGTATGTTGATATATATTGTATGCATGTGTGAGGAACGATTTATATGATAAATAAGCCGGTGAGATCAAACTAATTAAAAATCCCTCAAAACAAAATATTAAGTATTTGCTTTCCAAGTTTTAGAACTCATCAAGACTAGTATCGAATATTGTAGGTTTCGCCTAACGCGAGGTGCATGTTCTATATTAGTAAGGTGCGATGGGATAATTGTAATATCCAATTTCTAAAATAATGGGTCAAACTTAACTAAACAAAATATAATAAGATTATATGCGTTTAGAAGCAAGAGTTGGGAATAGTCCATATGATGGATTGGAATAAGGAGTTATTCACCCAACTGAAATATTCGAGAATTGTATTGGATACAATTGGAAGGAGTTCCTACCTAAATAGCTAAGTTTTGTGTAATCAGCCTAACGTTGACTTAAAACAAAGTGAAATATGGATCTCGATCCACTAGAAAATCTTCCAACGGGATTTTCCGAATCAAATGATGAGGGTCATTTGGTTTGAGTAAAATAGTGGGAGCATATTTAATTAAAGGCCTAATTGAGTATGTTATGATACTTATATTTTTTCATTCCATTTTGTAGATTACCATGACAACAAACACATCTAATAACATTTTACGAACAATCTTGGATAAGGAAAAATTGTCTGGGACAAATTTTCTGGATTGGCATCGAAATCTGAGGATTGTCCTCAAACATGACAGAAAACTGTATGTCTTAGAGACACCTGTTCCTGATGAGGAACCTCCTAGTTCTGCTCCTAAGGCTGAAAGAGATGCTTATAAGAAGCATGTCGATGATGCCAATGAAACTGCTTGCCTCATGCTGGCTACCATGAATTCTGAATTGCAAAAGCAACATGAAAACATGGCAGCGTTCGATATGATCGAACATTTAAAAATGCTCTATCAAGAGCAGGCAAGGCATGAAAGGTTTGAAATTTCAAAAGCCCTTTTTCAAGCCAAGCTTTCTAAGGGAACCCCAGTAGGTCCCCATGTACTCAAGATGATTGGGTATGTGGAGAATCTTGAAAGATTGGGATTTGCCCTCAAAAAGGAGCTTGCGACTGATTTGATCCTGCAATCGTTGCCGAAAAGCTTCAGTCAATTTGTCCTTAATTTCAACATGAATGACATGGACAAAACTCTTCCTGAATTGCTAAGCATGTTAAGAACTGCTGAGCAAAACCTGAAGACAAAAGGGAAATCCATTCTGATGGTCAGTAATGGAAAGAAATAGAACAAAAGGCCCACCAAGCAGGTTGGTAAATGGAAAGGCAAGGAAGTTGCCAAACCCAAACATACTACCCTTGCTTTGAAGCCTAGTGGAGGTATAGCAAAGGAGGGCACTTGCTTCTATTGCGGTAAGACCGGACATTGGAAGAGAAACTGCCCAAAGTACTTGGAAGATAAGAAGAATGGAGTGGTGACTTCGACTTAAGGTATTTTTGTTATAGAAATAAATTTATCTACTTCTGCATCATGGGTATTAGATACTGGATGTGGTTCTCACATTTGTACCGATGTACAGGGACTAAAAAGGAGTAGAGATTTGGCAAAAGGTGAAGTCGGCCTACGAGTTGGAAATAGAGAAAAGGTTGCTGCTTTAGCCATAGGAACTTATGTTTTAACTTTACCTAGTGGTTTAATAATTCAGTTAGAGAACTGTTATTATGTACCTGCAATTAGCAGGAATATTATTTCCGTTTCTTGTTTGGACAAGTTTGGTTTTTCATTTATAATAAAGAACAATTGTTGCTCTATTTATTTGAATGATATATTCTATGCTACTGCACAAATGAACAATGGATTATATGTCCTTTATCTTGAAATGCCAATTTATAACATTAATACTAAAAGGATGAAACCTAACGAGTTAAATCCAAATTACCTTTGGCATTGTCGCTTAGGCCATATAAATGAGAAACGCATCTCCAAACTCCATAAAGATGGACTATTGGACTCTTTTGATTACGAATCATATGATACATGCAGATCTTGTTTAATTGGAAAGATGACAAAGTCCCCATTCACAGGAAAAGGTGAAAGGGCTAATGATCTTTTGGCCCTCATACACACTGACGTATGTGGACCACTGAACATACCAGCCAGAGGAGGTTTTCAATACTTCATCACATTTACCGATGATTTCAGTAGATATGGTTATGTCTATTTAATGAAACACAAATCTGAATCCTTTAAAAAGTTCAAGGAATTTAAGAATGAAGTACAAAACCAACTAGGTAAGACTATTAAAACTCTTCGATCAGATCGAGGCGGTGAATATTTAAGCCTAGAGTTTGATGACCATCTAAAAGAGTGTGGGATTCTATCCTAACTCACTCCTCCTGGAACACCACAATGGAATGGTGTATCTGAGAGAAGAAATCGAACCTTGTTAGACATGGCCCGATCCATGATGAGTCATGCCGATCTTCCAAACTCCTTTTGGGGACATGCACTACTGACAGCAGCTTAGACACTTAACCGTGTTCCATCCAAAAAGGTTGAAAAGACACCGTATGAAATATAGAGTGGTAAGAAACCCCATATGTCTTACATGAAGATTTGGGGTTGTGAAGTTTATGTAAAACGACAAATTTCAACTAAGCTTGAGCCCGAATCTGACAAATGCTTATTTGTGGGGTATCCTAAAGAAACAAGAGGGTATTACTTCTACAATCCTTCTGAGGGCAAAGTGTTTGTCGCTCGAACTGGAGTTTTCATGGAAAGGGACTTTATTTCTAAAGGAATCAGTGGGAGGAAAGCAGAGCTTGAAGAAATTCAAGAATCACAAAGCATTGATACACATATGGAGGAATTAGAGCAGGAACCACAAGTAGTTGTGGAAGAGCAACCAGCTCAAGTAGAACAAGACCAGCGTAGGTCGAGCAGGATACGTCACCAACTAGAGAGATATGGATATCTCATAAATGATCAAGGTGAAGTATTACTCATGGATCAAGATGAGCCTGTAACCTATCAAGAGGCCATAACTAGTCCTGAGTCTGAGAAGTGGCTAGAAGCCATGAAATCTGAAATGGATTCCATGTACACAAACCAGGTTTGGACCTTGGTAGAGCCTCCTGTAGGAATTAATCCTATAGGATGCAAGTGGGTCTTCAAAAAGAAGACTGACATGGATGGTAAGGTACATACCTATAAGGCAAGACTGGTTGCTAAAGGTTATAAACAAATTCATAGTGTAGACTATGATGAAACCTTTTCACCAGTTGCAATGCTTAAATCTGTTCGGATTTTACTTGCTATCGCTGCATATCATGATTATGAAATATGGCAGATGGATGTCAAGACTGCTTTCCTTAATGGTAATCTTCTTGAGGATGTGTACATGACACAACCTGAAGGATTTGACATACCCGAAGAAGCCCAAAAGATATGCAAGTTACAGCGATCAATCTACGGATTAAAGCAAGCTTCCAGAAGCTGGAATCTTCGTTTTGATGAAACTGTAAAACAATATGGATTCATAAAGAATGAAGATGAGCCTTGTGTCTACAAGAAGGATAGTGGGAGCATAATCGTTTTCCTGGTATTATATGTAGATGACATATTACTCATTGGAAATGATATCCCTACCCTGCAACAAGTAAAAGCTTGGTTAGGGAAATGCTTTTCTATGAAGGACCTTGGTGAAGTAGCCTATATATTAGGAATCAGGATCTATAGAGATAAATCACAAAAACTGCTTGGTCTAAGTCAGAGTACATACATAGACAAAGTGTTGAGACGCTTTAATATGCATGATTCCAAGAAAGGATTCATACCTATGCAACATGGCCTATGTCTATCAAAACCACAATCCCCTTCAACAAAGGAAGAAAGGGATCGCATGAATAAGATTCCATATGCATCTACATTAGGATCTATCATGTATGCCATGTTATGTACTCGACCAGATGTCTCGTATGCTTTAAGTGCAACGATTAGATACCAATCTGATCCTGGTGATGCTCACTGGGTAGCTGTCAAGAATATCCTTAAGTACTTGAGAAGGACTAAGGACTCATTCTTGATATATGGAGGTCAGGAAGAGCTCGCGGTAATTGGTTGCACCGATGCTAGCTTCCAGATAGATAAGGATGACTTTAGATCGCAATCTGGTTATGTGTTCTACCTAAATGGTGGCGCTGTGAGCTGGAAAAGTTCAAAGCAAGAAACAGTTGTTGATTCTACAACCGAGGCCGAGTATATTGCTGACTCAAATGCAGCGAAGGAAGCTGTTTGGATCAAGAAGTTCATTAGTGAACTTGGCATAATCCCTAGCATTGTGGACCCCATTGATCTCTATTGTGATAACAATGGTGCTATCGCACAAGCTAATGAGCCTAGATCTCACCAACGATCCAAACACATACTTAGGTGTTATCATCTCATTCGAGAGATAATAGATCGTGGAGATGTGAAGATATGCAGAGTACCTACACTTGACAATATTGCTGACCCACTAACAAAACCTCTTGCGCAGCTGAAGCATGATGGTCATACTAGATCTATGGGTATTAGGGGTATGCCTGATTGGCTCTAGTGCTAGTGGGAGATTGTTGGTGTAAGCCCTAGAGGCCAATACTTTCGGTACTTGTATTAAATTATTTATTAATAATAAAAGGCATTTCTTTATTATGTTTGTTTTTCCAAAATGATAAAGTCCCTAGAATAGCTAGTTCGTTTAATGAAACATTAAGTATGACTTAATCATGAGATTCCATTCAACATAAGGACACTATTCTTAAAGCATCTATAGTCGATCTTTAATGTGAAATGGGATAGCCTTAAAGCATTAAGACTATTATGTAGATAGACTGATGATCACATCTCATGGATCATGGATAAGGAGTTATCAAGTCTTGACATAGGTATGAATATTAGGAGTAATATTTATACTGGATTGACCCACTATGAGAGTACTACATAGAATGTTATGCAAAGTGTCATAAGTTACTCTCATGGTGATAGTGGTGTATACCACCCTTCGACCTGAAACTACTATGTACCCTAGATGTAGAGTCAAGTACTTTACTGCTAATCAAACATTGTCCGTAACTGGATGATCATAAAGACAGTTGATGGGTACTTCACAAAGCATGCTGAGGGACATGAGTAGCCTAGATGGAATTTGCCCATCCTGCATAACAGGATAAATGTCTAAGGGCCCAATATTGAACTGGACAAGGATGACACGGTATATGCCTTATGTTCAATATAGACATAAGGGCAAAAGGGTAATTGTACACACAAGTACTATCACAAAAGGTTTTGTCAGATCACATGACAATTTTGTGACTTGGGTAGCAGTGATGTGTTGCTAGATACCGCTCACTGTTTATTATGTTAAATACATGATTTAATATAATTGCCAACGTCGCGAAATCCTACAGGGTCACACACATAAGGACAGTTGGAGAAGAGATAGAGTAAATAAGGAACACCGTAAGGTACGGTGCACTTGAATGGAATACGGAATATGGTAAGGTACCATGTAATACAATAATAGTTATTATTAATTTTATAATAGTTATAAAATATAATAATAATAAAATTATATTTATTATAATAATAGTTATTATAATAATATAATAATATTATTATTGAGTTGGGCTTTTTAGCTTGTAGCCCACACAAGTAGTTCTATAAATAGAACCCTTGTGCAGAAGCTCAAAGTTGTTGTTGTAGAAACCCTGGCCATATTCTATTTTTCCTCTCCCTCACTCAAAACCTTCAATCGTAATCAGCTAGCATTGTGACTGAAGGAAGCTGTTCGTGTGGACTGAGTAGAGGCGTTGTTCATCGTACAACGCTCGTGATCATCCATAGATTTGGAATCACAGGTTTCATCGCCACAAGAGGTAACCTTTCTATCACAGATCATGATCTTTCATAAGGATCTCTAAAGGGAAATTTTTGTTTTCCGCTGCGGTTAGATCGCAAATTTCCCTTCAATCTATACACCATCTTCTTTTGGTGGAGCATACCTAAACTTCTGAAGTTTAGATGTCCATACCTGTGATGTCATATCCAGATCTTGTCTTCTTCTACATTTGAAGAAAGATACTTGTGATCAACTGGGTTGATCTCTACTTTGAAAGTCCTATTGTCTGACAATGATGCCTTCAGAATTAACCTTCCATCACCATGATACACCTTCATTTGATTCTTTTCTAGCTTCAAGTTTTACCATTTTGCAAGTAATTGACCTACGCTTACCAAGTTACTTGTCATCAAATGTACATATAATACATCAGTGAAACTTCTTTTTACAAATTTTTTTTATAAAGAGATATCTCCTTTTCCACCTGATGTGATGTGCCTTCCATCTGCAAACTTTATCATTTTTTCAACTGATTCATCTAGCTTGGTGAAACGGTTTTTATTACTAGTCATACGGTTATTGCATCCTGAATCTAGGTAGCACATGTTAGTTTGCTCAGTGTTCGACTGAGTGTTGGCCATGAGTAGCAATTCATTAGAATCATTATCTTCATCATGTACATACTGCACTTCATCACTATCTTTATCTCGTGCTTCCTTATTTCTTCGACAGTCTCATGCATAGTGTCCAAATCTTTGACAATTGTAACAATGCACCTCCTTCATGTCAAATTTCTTCCCATAATACTTGTTTCTCATTCCTTTCTTGATCAAATCATAGTGATTCTTTGATTTCTTGCTTGACTTCTCATAATTATAAAAATTATTTCCCTGCTTCTCCTTCTCTTTTCCAGATTTCTTGATGAATATTGCTTGTAGTGCGTGTTCAGCCACCTTTTCCCTTTCTGAGTTCCTCTGCTTCATCCTCATCTCATGAGCCTCTAATGAAGCTTGATGTTATTCTAACTTCATCTCACTAGGTTCTTATACTCTTCAATTGAAACTACAATGTAATCAATATTTGCAGACAGAGATCTCAACACTTTCTAAATCTTATGCAAAACATTGATTGATTCACCACACGCCTTCATCTGGTTTGTCAGCAACACCACACGTGAAAGGTATCCCGAGACTAATTCATCTTCCTTCATCTGAGTTATCTCGAATTACATTCACAATATCTATAACCTCACCCTTTTCAGTTTTGCATCCCGGCCGTACAAGTTCTTTAACTTGTCATGTGATCCTCTCTTTGTTTCTTCTTCAATTATCTCTTTTCTTTGTTTTATTTTCAATTATCTTCTCGAACACATTAATATCCACACACTGGTGAATCAAGAACATACTTTTTCCATATTTCTTCCTTTGATCCTCGTGCGGAGCTTTCTGAACATCATCTGCATTTTTCTCACAATGTCGGTACTCCATCATTCACGATTTCAAAGACATCTTGAAATCTGAAGATGTCCTTCATCTGCGCAATACACCGTTCATAGTTCTTCCCTTTGAAAAGTGGTAGATTCGCTAGAAATTATGTTGATGTTGTTGTTTTGCTTTCCATTACAGATACTCTCTGAATCACATCTCGGACTCCTTGATACCAATTTGTTGGAAAAAAAGAGTTTTCAAGAAAGATGAGAGAAGAAGAAGAAGAAGAAGAAGAAGAAGAAGAAAAAGAAGAAGAAGAAGAAGAGAAAAAAAGAGAAAGAAAATGAATTATAAAAGAGAAAATATTATTGAGTGAAGTTGTTGTTAGAATTTACATCATACAATTTCTTTATACATGCAACTAAAGTCAATGCCCAAAACTACACAAAACAATTCTGTCAAATACAACTGACTCCTACACCTTCTACTAGATACAATAATAATATATTAATGAAATGCAATAATAATAATAATAATAATAATAATAATAATAATAATAATAATGATAATAATAATAATATTTAGTTTAATTTAATACATTCTTTTAACTATTTTCATACATTTAGTTTTGTTTAAGAGATGGTAATTCAAATATGTAAAAAAAATGGTAATTCAAAGGAAACTAATGTAACACCATATGTCGTCCGAAGTTGTGCTTCTATTCGCTCACTAGTTGCAATAACTCTACCATATTTGGTTTAGGTCAGTTCGTCTCTCACCCATTTATAAAATTTGGGGAGTAACATGTTCTTGCATACTAACGAAATAGAAGAAATAGAAAGATTAGTCAAGGAGGGAAACCATGTTATCCGTGATTATAAGAAAAATAACGGCTCATCCATATCCCACACTCTTGAGAGAAAAGGGAGAATAAACATTCCTCGAGTCTAAAGATCCATGCCCAAGAGGTGTCTATAAATACCTCACCCTTAGGGTTGAAGTGGGTTAAATCATTTCACCCAGAAAACACATCACAGACAACCCTAAATATCACAGACAACCCTAAACATCATAAACAACCCTCAAATTATAGGGGTATATACTCTCATTATATTTTTAGCAAGTACATTTGGCGCCTACGGTGGGCCCCAGTAAAACTAACTTGGGCCACACTCATTACCATTCGCCAACAAAATTAGTCATCATCTCCAGTAGGATGTTGGAACATGGTGAAGATGGCTGGATTATACCCGAGTCAATCGCACACTCAAAGATAAAACAAAGTCGCCACTGAACTTTATTTAGTCCCAAAGGACAGGAAAAATATTGGTAAAACCCAAGGGGAAGAGAAACGGGTCGGGGGTCGGTTATGCGAAAGGAAGGTACTAGCACCTTACGCATCCGTCGTACTCGACGCGAACCATTTTGCTTGCTTCTAGGCTTGGATGAGTTATCTATCTAAAGGCTTCTAGCTAAGAGAAAAAGGAGAGAGAAAAGAAAAAGAAAGAAAGAAAGTGCTCGCGGAGGATTGGGGCCCTCGTGCCTACGTACCCTCATAGTGCAATGGGGAAATTAGAGCGTCGTAGTTCAAAGGAACCAGGAAAAAGAAAGGGGGAATGAAGAAGGTGGAAGAGTGATCGCCAAGATCATTGCAGTCTTATGCCTACGTATCACATATTCGGATGAATGCAGAATCAGAGCTTCCGTAGTTCGTGGAACTAAGACAGAAAAGGAAAAGGAAAGGGGTGTTAAAACCAAGCACAAAAGAAAGAAGGAAACTCCGCTGGGGATTCCAAAGAAATGGTGTCAAAACCAAGAAGGAAGTGTGAAAGAAAGATAGTAACTGTGCTGAGGATAAGGTGCAAGAATGGTGTCGAAACCAGGAAGATAAAGGAGCAAAAGAATAAGAGAGACTCCACCGGGGAGTAAGAGGACACAACGACTGTACTGGGGATCAGAGGGTTAACGACCCTACTGGGGAACAAACAGAGGAATGATGTTGAAACCAAAAGGAAAAGGATTCGGTATATTAACTGAGTGGCCGTGGTTAACCGAAGAAAATGAGATTGAGACTCTGTGGGGAAAAAAAGAGGTTTGGTGTCAACAGACAGGCTGTGAAGAACCAAAAGGAGAGAGTACTGAACCAAGAAAAGGTGTTTGACTCTGAGGGGATTGCGGTATATAAACTGATAAATAGTGGTTAACCGAAGAAAGAAAAGATTGCAACCGTGTGGGGAGAAAGGTTTTAACAGATAGACTGTGCTGAACCAAGAGAACGGGTGTAGGACCAAGCTAAGGTCGTGACTCAAAGAACGGGTGTGGGACCAAGCGAAAGGTCATGATCCAAAGAACGGGTGTAGGACCAGGCGAAGGTCGTGACCCAAAGAACGGGTGTAGGACCAGGCGAAGATCGTGACCCAAAGGGGATGTCGGTAATGACTGAACAAATAGTACTTGACCAACGAAAGGGTTTTGAACTAAAAGAGGTTTCTAACCGCTGAGATTCGGTGTTGACAGAGAAACTGTGTTTAACTGAAAAGCAACGAGTGATTAACCAAGAGAAGGTGATTAACTTGAAAGGGGTTCAGTGTTTTAACAGACTGGCTGTGGCTAACTGAAAAATGGGTGATTAACCAAGAGAAGGTGATTAACCCAAGAGGAACTCAGTGTGTTAACAGATAGACTGTGGTTAACTGAGAAGAAGAAAGTGCAAATTAGTGTTTTAACTGTCAGGCAATGATTAACCAAACAAAAAGAGATGAACTAAGAGAAGGTTGCGAACTCTGCAAGGGTTTCGATGTTTAATAGAAAGACTGTGTTTAACTGAAGAAAAGAGGAATTGAGACTCTTATGGGGAATCATAAAAACAACGATTGACCACAAGAAAAGGTATTGGAAAAGATAGATTTGAAAAGAGCAAGAGTGAGCAGGGATCGACTCGACAGGGGAAGAAGATACGATACCGCCTGAAGATAGAGGTGACTAAGCGAGGCACAGGGTCATTCGTCCCCTACCTGAAGTAGTCAGAATGAGAGTATGAATTCTCCATTCTAATTCTTTCTCTAACACACAGGGTGTAGTGCAGAAGTTGAAATGGACAGCGTAACAGCTCCAAGTTGTACAGTGCTCCAGTGTCGCGCAAAAACTCCGACTCCACGAGGAAGAGAGAGAAAGAAAGCTCTAAAGGAAGCCTAAAGAGAAGCGCCAAAGGGAAGATCAATAATCGAAACAAAGTTTCGATTAATTAATCAAAATGAGAAAAATGCTAACAATTTTCCAAATGAATGAAAAATTATTAAAGCAAAAGGGTGCATTATTGGTTGTACAAGATTAAGCTTATTCCTTGAAGAACAAACTTAATTCAAACACGAAATGGAAGTGCAAAACAGTACCAAATGCCATTCAAAATGCAACATAAATCATGCCATTATGTGAATTGAATTGTGCAAGAATGATCATGTTTATGCAATGTCAAGAATGTGCACAATTATGAAATCAAAAGATCGAACATCGGAAAATTCACAATCATGCTTTAAACTGAAGTGAAACAGCACCTAAAACATCCATAAGAATCAATCATAACAATCCATGGAAGTTAGAGGAAGAAAGCATGGCAAACAAGCTTGAAAAAACACCAAAAATGGCACTCTGTTATAGTGGTAATCGATTACCCTAAGTAGGTAATCGGTTACTTGCTTGAAAAAGGCAAAACTGGTGAAAATTGTGCAGAATAATCAGTTACTCCATTTGAGTAATCGATTACTTGGTTAAAAAAAGCAGCGCTGGTGTAAATTTGTGAAGAGTAATCGGTTACTCTCTTTGAGTAATCGATTACCACTATAACAGTGGCAAAAAATAGCTTTTCAAAAAGCACTTTGAGCACCTAAATCACTTGTCCAAACTACCACATGCTAGGGTATGAATTTGTACAAGAAAATCAAGTTTCAAAACAGCAAATAAACAGCAAGGGAATCAATTAACACATCAAGATCATGGATCAAGTAATGGCATAATCAATTCATACACAAAAAGCATAGAAACTACATCGCGAATGATTCGAAAACGTTCGAAACAGTAAAATGTGCAAAGAAAGACCAACCTACAAGGCTGAGATGTGCCTTGGATGTTATTGCAAATGAATCTTGAAGAAGATAATCAAAGAAAACCAGAGGAATCTTCAATTATAGCAGAATCGTATCGAAACTGAGCAAATTGCGACGAAAACTCCGAAATACGAATTCGAACCGTTGAATCTTGAAACAAACACTTGAGATGAATCTAAAAGCTACCAAAACTCCATAAACTCAAGTAGAATTGCAAGATGATGAAGGTAAAGCTCAAGAAATAATCACTTCCAAGGTGAAAGTAATTATTCTACAATGGAGAAGTTGAGCTATAGTGAGGTTTTGGAAGAAAATGGTGATGAAGATGAAGAAGTTGCAGAAAAATTCAGAGAGAATGTGAGAGAATTGAGAATGAAGTGTAAGAAATTGTGTGAAAAATGGTTGATCCCTTGAAAAATTATTGAAGGTTTGTTTATATAGAGTTTTGGTTTGGAGTGTGAGAGGTTTAGAATTAGTCTAGGAGCTAGCTTAGGGTGGTTTGGAATTAGGCTAGGAGTTAGTTACATCTAACTCACTGAGTTAGAGACTAACTCAGTTAGTTATTTGTTAACTCGGTGGGAACATCCCAATGTAAGCTTCAAATCCAAAGGTTCGCATCTTAGGAAAATAGGGAGCATGGTAGTCTTGAATGGAAAGGATACATTGTAGCAAATGCAAGTGAATTACTTGAAGAGTTTAGAACATTCCACATGCTGCTAGAACTATGTAGAATTCAAGAACAAAGAGTGTGAATAGTTGCTGTCCCAAAAATGCAGCAGAATTTGCAAATTCGTCCAGAGTAATCGATTACCCTATTTGAGTAATCGGTTACTCCAGGTAAAATTTACCCAGATTGCTTAGGAAATGGTGTTGTGGTCCCGGTTTCGATTTTCCGCCTCTTGTTTTGATGAATAGTCATGGAAACCCTTATTTTATGCTTGTTTTAATGATGTGATGACCTTGTGAAGGTGCAACTAATCGGGCTTGGAAAACCTGAAAAATCCTGCAACAAAAAGCACACAGAAAAAGTACGAATGCTTATGTCAGTGATGCGAATGCATATGCTTATGCAAAAGGCAAAAAGGGAGGTCAAATTTCGGGTTACGACAGCTGCCCCTATTTAATCATCTTGGACCTGAATGTACGAATTGCGCCAGCTTTTCGATGATTCGAGGTAGAAGGGGATTAAATAAAAGAGTAGCTCAAGAATTTGGCCGACGGTGAAAAAAGAAGAGGTTTGAGAGTGTTTGAAGTTTGATTGAATGGAATTTGGATGAATATCTGCTGGGGAGATGAATCATTCAAAGAGGAAGGTAGTATGCTTGATGCATATGCTATGTATGTGTTGTTTTACATGATGCTTGATATCACGTCATGCAAAGGTGCAAGTTGAGGTAATGTGCGGCGGTTAGGTAGAGATTATAGCAAAACGAACTCGACATCCTCAGCTGGGGAGAGGACCCGCAGATGAAGATAGCCCCTGCTGGAGGAAAAGCCCACACAGGGTGACGACTCCGTTGGAGAAGAAACCAAGGAAAATCAGATTTCTAGATTATCACCGTTAACATCGCTTAGGATGAAACCATCTGGACGATCTTCATGCCACGACTGATTCCGACTGGGGAACGAACCCAGGAATCTCCAATTTCTAAACTGCCACTGACTCTGCTATAGGGAATTGCCACAGTCCGGAGGATCTGCTCTGCTTAAGGACGATAAGAAACCAAGTCATACTGCTGCTGGTGCGTGACAGTTTCGACATGCTGGGGATGATGCACGACCCTTGCTGGGAAAAAGGACAACCATGTCTCTTCTCGGGGTACATCATGACAACTTTACTAGGGACATAATGGATCTGTCGGAGGAATGAAAGGTAATCAACCTTTCCAAAGAACCATAATGGCGCTTGCTAGGGAAATGATGGCTCTGTCGGGGAGATGGCCTCATCTTCAAAGAACCATCACGGTGTTGGACGGGCATTAGGCTTGCCAACGGATATTACCGATTATCTTGCAAGAGTTACCAGTAAAATATGCAATGCATGATGCTTTCTCGATTGATTTTAGCTTTTTATTATTCTCAACGCTTTATAGTATTATGTGATCACAAATAAACATTTATTTTGCAAACAAAATACTGAAGAGAAAACAAATGAGAAATCAAATGAAGCATTTTATTAAATGTGAAAAAAAATGTACATAAGATGTGTACAAGGACGCAAAAATCCTTGATGAGGAATTTTGCAATAAAAATTGAAAAATAAATGTAAATGGCAAAGGGAAATCATGTTTTGCATTGATTATAAACATTGGCTACCATCCAGTGTAAGTCTACGTTCCAACACCTTGCACCAGTTGATGATAATTTGATTGCCCTGTTACCGTCTGAAATCCAGCTATGACGAAGAGAGGCTCAAGTGTTCACAGTCAATGCCTTTATTCCTAATTTTTTCCTGGACATTTTTCTATTTTTTTTCGTCCACCGGGATACCCATTTTTGCCTAAGTCGCCCTTTCTGGTTTTCAACTTAGCGGGTTGTTATTGTTTTCTTTCATTGTCCCTAACTTTTGCATGGACATTTCTTTTTTTGGTCCATCGGGATGCCCATTTTTTCCTAAATTGTCCTTGCGGATATCAATCTAGCGAGCTCTTTATCCATTTTTTTCAGGCATAATATTTTTTACTATATCGGAGTTCACGGGCGATGGCAACTCCTCCCCATCCATGGTGGTGAGGATTAGGGCTCCGCCTGAGAAGTCCTTCTTGACAACAAAAGGTCCTTCATAATTGGGAGTCCACTTGCCGTGTGGATCCGAGCGAACAGGTGAATATCGCTTGAGCACGAGTTCGCCTTCTTGGAACGCTTGAGGGAGGACTTTCTTGTCAAAAGCTCGCTTGAGGCGTCTCTGATACAATTGACCATGACAAACGGCTGTAAGGCACTTCTCTTCGATGAGATTCAGCTGGTCATATCTAGATTGGACCCATTCAGCTTCATCAAGTTCTGCTTCTATGGTGACTCTGAGCGAAAGAATTTCGACTTTAATTGGTAAAACGACCTCCATATCGTACACAAGCGAATACAGAGTTGCCCCAGTAGAAGTACGAACTGAAGTTTTGTAGCCATGTAATGCAAATGGAAGCATTTCATGCAATCCTTATAAGTCTTGACCATTTTCTGGATAATCCTCTTGATGTTTTGTTTGCTGCTTCGACGACACCGTTCATCTTGGGCCGATACAGTGAAGAGTTGTGGTGCTCGATCTTGAATTCTTGACACAACTCCTTCATCATCTTGTTGTTTAGGTTGCTTGCATTGTGAGTGATAATGTTGCTAGGAATGCCATAGCGACATATTATTTCTTTCTTGATAAATCTGGCAACCACTTGTCGTGTAACGTTTGTGTAGGAAGCAGCTTCAATCCACTTGGTGAAATAATCGATAGCAGCTAGAATGAAGCAATGACCGTTGGAAGCCTTTGGTTCTATCATTCCTATCATATCAATCCCCCACATAGAGAAGAGCCAAGGCGAAGTCAAAACATTCAACGGAGTAGGAGGCACATGGATCTTGTCACCATAAATTTGGCACTTGCGACATCTTTTGGCAAAGTTGTAACAATCTACCTCCATTGTTGTCCAATAATACCCAGTCCGAAGGATCTTTTTGGCCATAGCAGGACCTTTAGCATGTACACCCTCGCAGCCCTCATGTATGGACCTTATGATCGTGTTTGCTTCGTGTCTATCCACGCATCTGAGCAACACAAAATCATAATTCCTCTTGTACAGTACACCACCACTTAAGAAGAATTTTGTGCAAAGCCGCCTAAGAGCTTTCTTGTCAGAGATAGTATTACCCTCAGGATATTCCTGTTTTTTCAGATATCTCTTGATGTCGTAGAACCATGGCTTGTCATCAGACTCGTCCTCGATTGCTAAATAGTGCCTTGGTTCGTTCAAATGATCAATGCGGATAGAAGGAACTTCATTCTTCCACTTGACTTTGAACATGGATGCCAGGGTGGCAAGAGCATCAGCTAGTTGATTTTCCTCTCTAGGGATATGATGAAAAGAGATCTCATCAAATTAAGGAATCAACTTCGCGATGTGCTCTTGGTAGGGAACTAACTTGGAATCCTGAGTCACAAAGTTCCCTCTGACTTGGCCAATAACCAAAGTAGAATCTCCATAGACCTCAAGAATCTTGATTCTCATGTCAATTATCACTTCAATACCGTAGATACATGCTTCGTATTCAGCTATATTGTTGGTGCATGCAAAGCTTAACCTGGCAGTGAAGGGAAGGTGAAAACCTGTTGGAGAGATGAGGATAGCACCAATTCCACGACCTTTAGCATTTAAGGCACCGTCGAACACGAGCGTCCATCGCGCCCCTGGTTCGGGTCCCATATCAGGGTCTGGAGTCTCATAATCTTTGATAAACAGAACATCCTCATCGAGAAAGCCAAACTTCATTTGTTGATAACCCTCTACAGGTTGATGAGCAAGGTAGTCAGACAAGACGCTCCTTTTTATTGCTTTCTGGGTAACATGTTGGATATCATACTCAGTTAACAGCATCTGCCACCGAGCAATCCTTTCAGATACAGCAGGCTTTTCGAATATGTACTTTATCTGATCCATTTTGGATATCAACAAAGTAGTATGGAAAATCATGTATTGTCTTAGGCGTCGAGCTGCCCAGACCAGAGCACAACAAGTTTTCTCCAAGAGTGAGTAACTGGTCTCACAATCAGTGAACTTCTTGCTCATATAGTAAATTACATGTTCTTTTCTGCCAGTGTCATCATGTTGACCCAATACACATCCCATTGATTCATCTAGAACGGTGAGATACATGATTAAAGGCCTACCAGGAACCTGTGGTACTAAGATCGGTGGTCCTTGCAAGTATTGTTTTATTTTGTCAAATGCTTCTTGACAATCATTGTTCCAATCAACCGATTGATTTTTTCTTAGAAATTTGAACATCGGTTCACAGGTAACCGTCAAGTGAGAAATGAACCTTGAGATGTAATTAAGTCTGCCCAAAAAGCCACGGACTTCTTTTTCTGTTTTGGGAGGCGGCATGTTCTGAATTGCCCGAACCTTGTTAGGATCAACTTCAATGCCCTTTTGACTCACAATAAAGCCCAACAGTTTTCCCGATCGAACTCCGAAGGTACACTTCGCAGGATTCAACCGCAGTCTAAACTTCCAAAGTCTGTCAAACAGTTTCTTCAGATGAACCAGAAGATCATCTTCAGTTTTGGACTTGGCAATCATATCGTCCACGTAAACCTCAATCTCTCTATGGATCATATCGTGAAATAGGGTTGTCATGGCACGTTGGCATGTTGCCCCTGCATTCTTCAAACCGAATGGCATGACTTTGTAATAATATGTACCTCATGGCGTGATGAAAGTAGTCTTTTCCATATCAGCTGGGGACATTTTGATCTGATTGTATCCTGAGAAACCGTCCATGAAGGAAAAGACAGAGAACTGTGTCGTGTTGTCTACCAAGACATCAATATGAGGCAAAGGAAAATCATCTTTTGGGCTTGCCCTATTGAGATCTCGATAATCCACACACATTCTGACCTTCCCGTCTTTCTTTGGAACTGGGACGATGTTGGCAATCCATTTAGGATATTCAGAAGTGGCCAGGAACCCAGTATCAAGTTGTTTCTTCACCTCTTCTCTAATTTTAAGTGCCATGTCGGGTCTAGTCTTCCTGAGTTTATACTTGACAAGAGGACATCCGGGCTTGAGTGGCAAGTGATGCTCAAAGATGTTGGTATCTAAACCAGGAATATCTTGATAAGACCAGGCGAATATATTAACATACTCTTTCAATAACTTGACCAACTCGGAGTGTACATGCTTTACGAGGGATGCGCCAACCTTGACTTCTCTTCTGACCTCATCAGTACCAAGACTGACAACTTCCACTGGATCTTTGTGTGGCTGAATCTCTTTATGCTCGTGCTCAAGGAACCTTGCCGGTCAGCCGGTAATTCACAATCTTCCTCACCATCTTATTCGGCTTGGTTAATTGGAATCCAGAATTAAAATGGATGTTTGCCATGTTGTTATCAATGCATTTATTTGTTCTGCATGTTTATGAATATGTTTAGAATGAGCTATTTGAAAAGGTGAAAATAAAAGAAACTTTTGCCATTTGTTTGTGAAAAAGTAAAATAAAGAAAGGAAATAGAGCATGATTTTTGAATGCAAAAAACTTTTATTTATTTATCACATAATATTGCAAAAGCGTGAGGTCCTTTACAAGCTATGCACTCGTCTCGGACGAGGACGAGGGAATGAGAAAGCAAAATGCATTACATGTTTGTTGGAAAAACCACAGGAATCATGGTAGATGTCCAATTGTTGAGTACGAAACCTGGCGGGCACTTGCGCACAAAGCTCGAAATCTGATTACTAGGACCAGCATCATCAATGGCTGCCACGATGTCACCCTTTTGAAAACCCGCGCTGCTGAACTTGATCAAGTTGCACTGCTTCTGACCCTGTGAGCTAGATTGTCAACCAGGACGATAACCCAATCCACAACGATTATGATTTTCAACCACTTCAATCACATGCCCCCATCCAGGCAAGGCACCTTTCTTGATGGTCTCTTTAGCACTCTTGGAAGATGACAAAGTCATTTGCGGTGATCTACTTTGATTAGTTGAAGCAGAGCTAACATCTTTGAACTCAAGACACTGTAACGACACTTAAGATATGCCTTCATCGGTCTCGACATATCAGAAAATGACAATTCACTTACAATCAGATCTTCTTCACCACAGACGATGACCAGCTGATCTTCAAACATGAATTTTAATTTCTGATGTAAAGTGGAAGTAATTACCCCTGCGGCGTGAATCCAAGGGCGACCCAATAGGCAACTATACGCAGGATTAATATCCATCACTTGGAAAGTAATGGTGAACAAATGCGGCCCAACATTGATGGGTAAATCCACTTCTCTAATAACTTGCCTTCGAGAACCATTAAAGGCTCTGACAACTAACACGCTCGGCCTCATCTCGCTTCCTTCCACCAGTAATTGGCTCAATGTGCCCTTAGGCATCACATTGAGTGAAGAACCGGTGTCCACAAGAACACGAGATAATAAGGCGTCCATGCAGGTCTCGGATATGTGCAGTGCTCGATTGTGGGCAGCTCCTTCAGGAGGTAATTCTGATTCATTGAAGCCCAAGTATCTGCTTGCTGTTATGTTGGCCACTATATCATCAAAATCAATGACGGATATGTCAAGCATCACGTGGGTAGTGTTCAAGACTTTCAACAAAGCTAATCTATGTGTCGGCGAGCTCATGGGTAAGGACAACATTGAGATCCTTGAGGGAGTTTTCCCCAGCTGATCCACAATCTTAAAGTCACTTTTCTTGATCAACTTTAGGAACTCTTTGTCATCAAGAGTCTCATTTCTCTTTGTGACATCCTCAGATGGAATAACTGGCACTGATACGATGGATGCCCCTTGCTGAACACTAGGGGTTGTAGATGCGTCCTTGAGAGGAACAATAGGTGTAATTTAAACAGGCTTGGTAGTGATCTTCGGAGTGAACAACCGTCCACTACGAGTCATACCTCCGGCGGTGGTAACATTCACAATCTCAGATTCTGCAACCCTTATTTATTGACCTCCAGAAAACACCATTGATCTATACCTCCAAGGTACCACCTTAGAATTCTGATACGGAAACAGCTTTGGCGGGCAGACAACGATAGGTTGTATCTTCTTCTTAGGAGATTCAATAGGAACCTTCCTATAGACGATGGTGAATGGCTCGATAGTAGCAACTTCCTCAACATGCTTAGATCTGGCAAATTGAACTTCACCTCGGTCCATCAAAATTTGGACACAACCCTTCAGTTTTCGACACTGGTTGGGATTATCGTCACAAATCTGACACTTACCATGCAACCTTTTCAACAAACCATGTTCATTTAACTTCTTGATAACCATAGTCATCGAGGTCTTTACCTCGTCAACATCCATGATCAATTCATCCCTTGGATTATCCTCAATCATGTTTACCGCGGGTCCAGCGTGATTGGGCAAAGGATTATGCTGAATGTTAGGACCTTCCTCTGTAAAAGTCAAAATCTTTCGATCAATGAGTTCCTGAACCTTGGTTTTGAAAACAATACAGTCTTCTATCGCATGTTCTATGTATCCAGAGTGATAAGCACAAGACGCATTTGGATTATGCTTTGGGTTGAATGGAGGAATTGCAGGCGCGATCTCCTTAGGAACAATTGCCCCTTGGTGAACCAAGTAAGGAAACAATTCAGTGTACGGCACCGGAATTCTGTCAAAATTTGGACGCTTGCAATTTCCTTGATTGTTGTTTTGCCGGTTTTGATTCTGCTGATTTTTGCTGTTTTGTTGAGACTGTTGTTGACGTTACAGTTGTTGTTGATTCTGAGCATTCTGAATCGGTTGTTACGGATGATACTGGTACGGAGGTTGTTGATATTGTACGGCAGCAATGTACGGATACAGATAGTAAGGCATGGGAGCCATGGGTGCTTGATACTGAGGAGAGACTTTAGCTGTCACAGCATTGGCTTCACCTTCCTTTTTCTTTGACTGACTATTCTGAGATTTTCTATTGGCCGGTTGCTGGGAAGCAACTCCAGGAATCTTTCCAGTCTTCAAACCGTTCTCATCCGTTCACCGATGGTTACAATGTCAGCAAAGTTCGATGATGAACTACCCACCATTTTCTCATAGTAGGATCCTTGCAATGTACCCATAAAGATGTCAACCAACTCGTTGTCAGGGAGAGCAGGTCGCACACCAGATGCCATCTCACGCCATCTTTGTGTATACTCTTTAAATGTTTCAGCCGAGCGCTGAGACTGGTTTTGCAACTGTAATCTAGTAGGCGCCAGATCAAGATTATATTTGTATTGCTTCAAGAACGCTTCAGACAGATCTCTCCAAGTACGGATTTTGTTGTGTTCTAAGCCCATGTACCAATCCAATGAAGCACCAGACAAACTATCTTGAAAACAATGAACAAGAAATTCATCGTTATCAATATAGGATGCTATCTTCCTGCAGTACATAGTGATGTGACTATGTGGGCAACTCAAGCCTTTATACTTTGAAAGCTCATGTATCTTGAATTTCTGCGGCAGTACAACATTCGAAATCAAACACAGGTCCTTGGCCTCCATGCCAAAAGCAGAAAACCCTTCAATGGTTATGATACGGTCTTCCAACCACTTATAATCAGCAGGTCTACCCTGATTAGCAGGCCTAACAAGGATCTGAGGATTTGGCAGCTGAGATGCTGCCGAAGTGTGCACTTGCGGAGTAGTGAATTGAGAAGGATATACCAATCCCTGATTAACCATCTGACCAATATTCTGACCTATTTGAACACCAAACGGATAATTCGGAGGAGGTACCACAATGACTGAAGATGCCCCATGGTAGGGAATTCCAGGATGAACATTCTAAACAGCAGTTTGAGCAGCCTGAGATGAAATCGGTACATGAATAGGAGGACCCCTATGCACATGCTCATCGTCATCAGGAGTTTCAATGTCATCCAATACAGGAGTCAGACGAGTCTGAACCTGAAGGTTCTCATGATCATCACTCACTACTGGAAGTGGAACCGGAGTAGGCATACCCCACTGATATGAAGCAGCACTTCCATTAGGCATGGGCATAACAAAGGGCTGATATGGCATGAAAGCACCATTATTTGCAATCTGAGGAGTGTAATTCGGAGGCATGCCCCAAGGAAAAGCAGCAGGCATTTTGTCTAGCCCGGATTGAGAATTTGATGGATGAACAGTAAAATGGACCACATGCTCAACTAGTACTTCATAGTAGCAGGAGAAGGAACAACAACAGGAGAAGCCGTAACCACAGGAGGAATAGTCACATCAGGGGTGACAACGGTTGCATCAGTGGCAGTTGTGACAGCAGCGGAGGCATCCTTCTGAGCACGAAGGAGTTCCATGATAACATCCATGTTTGTTTGAAACTGATCCAAACGACCTTGGAATTGGGCCAGAGTTTCCTTATAAGCAGCGTTCTCAGTTTCGAAGTCAGCCATGATTCTGGATTTTCTTGAGCGAGTGAAATACCGATGTCGATTCGTCGTCTTGCTACAAGGCGAAGACAGACAAGGATAAACAACGGTTTCGGATGAAGGGACGTGCATATGTGTGCAAATGAATGTATCCTATGTACGCAAAAATAAAGTTTTAAATTCCAGGAGTTTGTAAACTTATCTTTGTTAACAATAATCATAAATCATACAAGTAAAGGTGCAAAAGATAAGATTGGCAAGAAACTTCATTCATTCATCAATAAAGGAAAGAAGCACAAGTCAAATACAAATCAAATATCTGCCTTTTAGGCTACAACAAGATCAGCCTGGATCCTATCAAAGACCACCCTATAAACATACAAAAAGTGAAAAATAGCCCAAGGAGTCTTGTGCGGCAAAACATCAGCATATGCATCTCTCAACAACCCAGGTAAGTCCTCAAGTGCGTGCTCAGCAAATCTGGCTAGACGGCCGTGCCTCTCACTCCAATACTTCGCATCCTTTATGAGGTTGTGCAGAAAAGAATGGTTAGGTCCCTTAAGCATATCATGAAGAAAGTCCTCTTTCTGATCCAAGAGGTTTTGTAGATGACGGCTTTGTTATTCCCAATGGGTACTCTGTGTGTTGAGCTGACTGATTTGCTCTCGACTCTGATGTGCTTGATCTTGCAGCTTCTGAATCTCACCGAAGGCTTGGTCGAGCTTAGCATAACACTGAGAAAAGTCCTTTGCTAACTGATTAGCACGGTCTTGTTCACTTTGCAGCTTTGTCTTGTACTCTGACAACTTCCCTTGAAGTTCTTCAAGTTGCTTCTTGTAGCTCAATGCATCCTTGTAGGCTAGATACTGAGCATCGGCGAGTTGTCTTTTCTTTGAAGTAAGTCCCTCATAGGTACTCTTCAAAGCATCACCCACTTTCCTTTGTTTGTTCTGTTCAACCTCCACCTCTTTGAGCATGCACTCGCACTTCTGGTGGAGCTCGATCTGTAAGCTATCCTTCTCGGATGTGACTCTATCAAGGTTGAGACGAAGATCAACATTCTCCTTCTTCAACATCTCAATAGTCCACTTGAGTTGGTTGTCTTCAGATGGAGGAACGATGGCAAGTTTAGGAAGCTTGGCATTCATGGAAGGCTCGGGAGAAAATGGCAACAAGATCTCCTTGACGTGCTCCTTGACCCAAAGTGTGTAAGCTTCCTTGGCTATGCAATTCTTCTTACCCAAATTGGCTCTTCCTTTGAGGTAAATATGAGTCCAAGTAGCACTAAACCTCTTCAGTAATCCCTTGTCATCAACCCCTTCATAAAAGATGAACTATTCCACTACCTCAGGGTCTGGCTTGGCAACCATAGGATATCCTAGTTGACGGAAGGCAAGCCTCGGATTGTAGTTAATTCCGCCTTTTGTACCCAAGAGAGGCACATTGGAGAATTTCCCACAATGAAGAATAATCTTAGTATCGTCGAAAACTCGAGAATACCAAGAGATGTCATCAGCAGTAAGAGACATGATTCGTTGAGACCACTTGAGATTACCCTTATTCTCAACAAAAGGACCCTTCTGTGGAAGGTGAGACATGAACTATCGGTACAACAGAGGAGCACAACATACAATGGTTCCTTTCTTCTTTTCATTCCTCGAATGAATAGAATGATAGGTATCAGCAAGAAGTATCGGAACAGGGTTCTCAGACAATAAGATATTGATGGCAGCCTGATCTACGAAATCCTCCATGTTTGGAAACAAGACAATCCCATATATCATCAAAGCAAGAACGACATTGAAAGCCTTCCAATTTCCATCTGTAACAAAGGAAGTAGCTTTGTCAACCAGAAACTTCGAAGCAACCCCTTGAATACCCTTCCCTTTGGTATTGAGATTAGCTTCCACCTCCTTCTTACTAATGCAAAGAGCATCAGCAACAAGGGGAAACTTCGGACAACCACTAGTGTAGACAAAAGGAACCTGCCTCTTGATCTCAACCCCCAAAATATGAGCATACTCCTCGAGTGTAGGTACTAACTGATAATCCCGAAATGTGAAGTACCTAAGTGGTGGGTCATAAAACTGAACCACTGTATGAATGGCAGTGATGTTGACTTCAGTGTTGAGGATGGCCAACAAATTACCATATCTGTCTTTGAAAACCCCTCTGTTATCTTCAACCACTCGGGATGTTAACCCTCTCAAAGTATTCAGCTTAGGCTCCACAAACTTGTAGCTAAAGATACCTCTGCAGCCAGTACTCATCTCTATGATAGTGTAAACAAAGAATAAGCCTTCGAATAACCTAGAAATGCACATGCAAAAATAAATTTACATGATGACATGATATGAAACACAAGAACAAGAAACCAACACTGTCTGAACAATCTGGATATCTGCATATATAATTTTGTGTCGGTGCAAAATCTGATGCGTGTGAGAGAACAAAGGTATGAAGCGGCTTGGTTTCTTGCAAAAACCCATATCCCCCTCACAGGTGTGATCTAGACACAACAAGGTGGTCCCTAGAAAGGTCGCCCAAACCATAGGACTCAGAATAAAAACCCCCCGCCATAGCGAATTCTCGCAGAACGGAAGTATTCTCAAGTGAATCACGATCTGGGATATGGCTCTCGTGGTAACCCAACGCGCAAAATGCAGGGCTCATGACTATCCACGTTCTAGCCTATGTGCATGCTAAGCCCGGTATTAGGACTTTTCTCTCTAATAATATCTACCCATCCCAACAACGGTGGAATATAGCAGATATCCAGAATATACAGCATATGAATATTCAAAGCAGTAAAGAAATGCTGTAAATAAACATAAAGCAAGTAAATCGTAAAGATAAAGCGAGTAAAGCGCAAAAGATAAACACCCAAGCAAGCAAGAAAAGCAAACAAAACTACGCGAGACCCCAACTTGCGAGAGCAAGGGCTCCCCAGCAGAGTCGCCAGCTGAAGATGGTTGGATTATACCCGAGTGAATCGCACACTCAAAGATAAAACAGAGTCGCCACCACACTTTATTTAGTCCCAAAGGACAGGGAAAATATTGATAAAACCTAAGGGGAAGAGAAACGGGTCGGGGTCGGTTATGCGAAAGGAAGGTACTAGCACCTTACGCATCCGTCGTACTCGACGGAAACCATTTCACTCGCTTCTAGGCTCGGATGAATGCAGAATCATAGCTTCCGTAGTTCGTGGAACTAAGACGGAAAAGGTAAAGGAAAGGGGTGTCAAAACCAAGCACAAAAGAAAGAAGGAAACTCCGCTGGGGATTCCAAAGAAATGGTGTCAAAACCAAGAAGGAAGTGTGAAAGAAACACAGTAACTGTGCTGAGGATAAGGTGCAAGAATGGTGTCGAAACCAGGAAGATAAAGGAGCAAAAGAATAAGAGAGACTCCACCGGGGAGTAAGAGGACAAAACGACTGTACTGGGGATCAAAGGGTTAACGACCCTACTGGGGAACAAACAGAGGAATGGTGTTGAAACTAAAAGGAAAAGGATTCGATATATTAACTGACTGGCCGTGGTTAACCGAAGAAAAAGAGATTGAGACTCTGTGGGGAAAAAAGCGTTTGGTGTCAACAGACAGGCCGTGAAGAACCAAAAGGAGAGAGTACTGAACCAAGAGAAGGTGTTAGACTCTGAGGGGATTGCGGTATATTAACTGATAAACAGTGGTTAACTGAAGAAAGAAAAGATTGCAACCGTGTGGGGATAAAGGTTTTAACAGATAGGCTGTGCTCAACAAAGAGAACGGGTGTAGGACCAAACGAAGGTCATGACCCAAAGAACGGGTGTGGGACCAAGAGGAAGGTCATGACCCAAAGAACGGGTGTAGGACCAGGCGAAGGTCATTATCCAAAGGGGATGCCGGTAATGACTGAACAAACAGTACTTGACCAACGAAAAGGTTTTGAACCAAAAGAGGTTACTAACCGCTGAGATTCGGTGTTGACAGAGAAATTGTGTTTAACCGAAAAGCAACGAGTGATTAACCAAGAGAAGGTGATTAACTCGAAAGGGGTTCAATGTTTTAACAGACTGGCTGTGGCTAACTGAAAAATGGGTGATTAACCAAGAGAAGGTGATTAACCCAAGAGGAACTCAGTGTGTTTACAGATAGACTGTGGTTAACTGAGAAGAAGAAAGTGCAAATTGGTGTTTTATCTGACAGGCAATGATTAACTAAACAAAAAGAGATGAACTAAGAGAAGGTTGTGAACTCTACAAGGGTTTCAGTGTTTAACAATAAGACTGTATTTAACCGAAGAAAAGAGGGATTGAGACTCTTCTGGGGAATAAAAAAACAACGATTGACCACAAGAAAAGGTATTGGAAAAGATAGATTTGAAAAGAGCAAGTGTGATCAGGGATCGACTCGACTGGGGAAGGAGATACGCTACCGCCTGGAGATAGAGGTGACTAAGCCAAGCACAGGGTCATCCGTCCCCTACCTGAAGTAGTCAGAATGAGAGTAGGAATTCTCCATTCTGATTCTTTCTCTAACACACAGGGTGTAGTGCAGAAGTTTAAACGGACAGCGTCACAACTCCAAGTTGTACAGTGCTCTAGTGTCGTGCAAAAACTCCGACTCCACGAGGAAGAGAGAGAAAGAAAGCTCTAACGGAAGCCTAAAGAGAAACACCAAAGGGAAGATCAATAATAGAAACAAAGTTTCGATTAATTAATCAAAAGGAGAAAGATGCTAACAATTTTACAAATGAATGAAAAATTATTAAAGCAAAAGGGTGCATTATTGGTTGTACAAGATTAAGCTTATTCCTTGAAGACCAAACTTAATTCAAACACGAAATGGAAGTGCAAAACAGTACCAAATGACATTCAAAATGAAACATAAATCATGCCATTATGTGAATTGAATTGTGAAAGAATGATCATATTTATGCAATGTCAAGAATGTGCACAATTATGAAATCAAAAGATCGAACATCGGAAAATTCACAATCATGCTTTAAACTGGAGTGAAACAGCACCTAAAACATCCATAAAAATCAATCATAAGAATCCATGGAAGTTATAGGAAGAAAGCATGGCAAACAAGCTTGAAAAAACACCAATAATGGCACTCTGCTACAGTGGTAATCGATTACCCTAAGTAGGTAATCGGTTACTTGCTTGAAAAGGCAAAACTGGTGAAAATTGTGCAGAGTAATCGGTTACTCCATTTGAGTAATCGATTACTTGGTTAAAAAAAGCAGCGCTGGTGTAAATTTTTGAAGAGTAATCGGTTACTCTCTTTGAGTAATCGATTACCACTGTAATAGTGGCAAAAAATAGCTTTTCAAAAAGCACTTTGAGCACCTAAATCACTTGTCCAAACTACCACATGCTAGGGTATGAATTTGTACATGAAAATCAAGTTTCAAAATAGCAAATAATCAGCAAGGGAATCAATTAACACATCAAGATCATGGATCAAGTAATGGCATAATCAATTCACACACAAAAAGCATAGAAACTACATCGTGAATGATACGAAAATGTTCGAAACAGTAAAATGTGCAAAGAAAGACAGACCTACAAGGCTGAGATGTGCCTTGGATGTTGTTGCAAATGAATCTTGAAGAAGATAATAAAATAAAACCAGAGGAATCTTCAATTATAGCCGAATCGTATCGAAACCGAGCAAATTGCGATGAAAACTCCGAAATACGAATTCGAGCCGTTGAATCTTGAAACAAACACTTGAGATGAATCCAAAAGCTACCAAAATTCCAGAAACTCAAGTAGAATTGCAAGATGATGAAGGTAAAGCTCAAGAAATAATCGCTTCCAAGGTGAAAGTGATTATTCTACAATGGAGAAGTTGAGCTATAGTGAGGTTTTGGAAGAAAATGGTGATGAAGATGAAGAAGTTGCAGAAAAATTCAGAGAGAATGTGAGAGAATTGAGAATGAAGTGTGGTAAATTGTGTGAAAAATGGTTGATCCCCTGAAAAATGATTGAAGGTTTAGTTATATAGAGTTTTGGTTTGGAGTGTGAGAGGTTTGGAATTAGGCTAGGAGCTAGCTTGGGGTGGTTTGGAATTAGGCTAGGAGTTAGTTACATCCAACTCACTGAGTTTGAGGCTAACTCAGTTAGTTATTTGTTAACTTGGTGGAAACATCCCAATGTAAGCTTCAAATCCAAAGGTTCACATCTTAGGAAAATTGGGTGCATGGTAGTCTTGAATGGAAAGGATATATTGTAGCAAATGCAAGTGAATTACTTGAAGAGTCTAGAACATTCCGCAAGCTACTAGAACTATGTAGAATCCAAGAACAAAGAGTGTACATAGTTGCGGTCCTAAAAATGTAGCAGAATTTGCAAATTCTCCAGAGTAATCGATTACCCTATTTGAGTAATCGGTTACTCTAGGAAAAATTTACCCAGATTGCTTAGGAAATGGTGTTGTGGTCCTGGTTTTGATTTTTAGCCTCTTATTTTGATGAATAGTCGTGGAAACCCTTATTTTATGCTTGTTTTGATGATGTGGTGACCTTGTGAAGGTGCAATTAATCGGGCTTGGAAAACCTGAAAATCCTGCAACAAAAATTACACAGAAAAAGTGTGAATGCTTATGTCAGCGATGCGAATGCATATGCTTATGCAAAAGGAAAAAAGGGAGGTCAAATTTTAGGTTACGACACATGGCACATATGTTGTTGTCAACACTGTCTCAGGAGGTTCATCGTCAGCGGAGAATTTTGCTCTTCCCATCGGAAAAGTCAGGTGAGTTTTCGCAGCAAGCGTCATACTCGCCACCTCTAATTAAGGCATGATAGGAGAAAGCGACAGAGTCTAAAATCACCTCTCTGGCAAAGATGATATTGGCATATTCCCTCATAACAATGATCGCATGGTCATAATAGTGCAGTACAATAATTGGGACATAAAACGAGTGACAATCGACCTCAAAAGCTCAGTGGATGTTATATTTTAAGACATTTTTTAGAGACTTTGACTCGATGCAGATGAAATTTGATAATTTAAAGGTTCCCAAGTAGGTCTCTTATTCGATCATGTACAAGTGAAAGGCCATATAACCTTCGAGACAATGTTTGGGTCGGACGTGAGCATAGAGAAAATCAAGGTCCAAATACCTCATAGTAGATGCCTTGTCACCATACAATGTCATTGTGGGGGGTGGCCCTCGCTCAACCTAATGGGGTTCGTCTTATACCATATACATTTAATTATGTAGTATCTGCTACCCAGTTGACGAGTTAGAGTGGTTCAAGGGGACCATGATATCACCCATGAATGTTATCAAAGTAGTCTCGAAATGAAATGAGATGAGATACCCACAACATCCATTCAACGGCCAGGTGCGCAGGAAATTGATGTTACAAATTTTGATCCCATAATAAAGGTAGAGAATCGAAGACTCACTCCCTTAAAGGACCTAAAGGAGGTTCATATTGAACCTTTAGATTTCCAAGTCATAAAACTAGGAAGCTTTCTACCTGAAGCCGAAGTGGAAGAGTTTATCACCTTGTTGAGGAGGAATGCCGATTTATTCACCTAAGTGCATGTCGACATGTCGGGTGTGGATACAAAGGTGATCTTTCATTTCCATACCATTGATTCCACCATGAAAACAATATCCTAGAGGAAACGTAAGGGGGGAGGGGAAGTTGGTGAGTATTGATGGAGAAGTTTTGAAATTGAGAAGTGTTGACCTAAAAAATGAGGTTAAGTACTCGTCCTAACCGGCTAATGTGGTCTTAGTCATGAAGTCATCAAACATGAGGTGCATGTGTGTTGAATTCACTAAGGATTTATATTTGCTTCCCAATATTGATTGATTACTTGGTGGGTCCCCTGAGTATACAAATTTAAGTTTTATGGATGTCTACTTAGAATACAATCATATAAAGATGGATCTTATGGATGCACCCAAAACCATGTTCATGTCCAACCATGGAAATTATTACTATAATGTCATGCTTTTTAGAGTGAATAACGCATGAGCCACCTACCAAAGATTAATGGATGTATTGTTCTAAAAATATATAGGTCAAAACTTGGAGATCTACATAGATTATATGATTATGAAGACTTCATATAGGCAGGGCTAGTGTGCAGACTTGGAAGCCACGCTGGAGTCAGCAAGGAGGTATAAAATGCGTTTTAACCCCCCACCAAGTTCTACTTAGGTGTGCAAGCGGGTAAATCCCTAGGATTTATGTTAAACAGACAAGGGATAGAGGCAAACCTATACATGTTCCTAACTATCATCGACATGATAAACCCCTCCAGTATTAAAGAGGTTCAACAACTAACAAGGTGTGTAATCGCCCTAACATATTTTCTTTCTTGCACAGGTGACAAGACATTTCATTTCTTTGCCACATTGAATAAGAATGAGAAATTCGAATGGACTGGAGAGTGTGAGAAGGCGTTCATCAATATGAAGGTCTTCTTGGCAATGCCAACCATATTGACATGCCCAGAGGCTCGCAAACCCATATACCTATCTCTTTTGGTTATTGATTAGGCGATGAGCTATGTGATTGTCCAGGAGAAAAACTAAGTTAAGAAGCTCGTCTATTTTATGGGAAAAGTGTTTAAAGGCTTCGAAGCTATATATTAAAAATATAAAGATTGGGATTGGCGGTCGTTATAAGTGCAAGAAAGCTCATACCATAAATTCAATGGCACAATGTCATGGTAAAAACTTATTACCTTATTCCCTAGGTTTTGAAGAAGCCATATATCACATGAAAGATGATGTCATAGTAGGTATAGCTGTTTCAGTACGATTTCCAATGCATACTCCGAGGGAGCATGAAATCACAAGTGTTGGCCTACTTCTTGGAAGAGTTTACTTTGCTCACATGTGAGGAGACTCCTCACATATGGATATTATCTTTGGACGACACGTCAAACCTAAAAGGAAGTTGTACTAGAATAGTGCTAGAGGGACCACATAACCTTTTGATAGAGCAGTACTTTAAGTTTGAGTTTAAAGTCATCATCGACGACATGGCCCTCGCTATGGAGATGGTCACTTCAAGCCTCAAATCCAAGAGTGACTCACATTTGATGAAGAATTAAGTCCTCGGGGAATATCAGAAGAAGGATTCCCAATTGATCAAATATCTAAAAAGGTACGTAAATTATTTGAATTTTTCAGAGCTTTTAAAATAACATATGTGTCCAGAGAACAAAACTCTAAAGTCGGTCTTCTCTCTAAGCACACCAACACCAAAAGAAAATTTCATAATTGATGGAAAAGTGACTCTAATCATGACAGGGTGGGTTGAATTTTGGTATTCAAAATTCAGGATTAATTTCAAGTTTTTATTACTCAAGAAGCCAATAGTGTTAGTATTTTTAAGATCTGAATAAAAAGAAGCAGAAAATAAAAGCAGTATAGTTAATAACACAAATTAAAAGATAATGGTTCCATCAAGGGGTTCATCAAAAGGGTTTTATCAAGGGTTTCATCTAGGGATTCTATCCAAAGTTTCATCAAAGGGTTCCATCAAGGGGTTCTACTAGAATTTTAGTAAAAGGGTTTCATCCAGAGTGATCAGAGTATCACTAAAGTCCAACCCGATTTCAGTAACATTATCGGATGATCATAGGAATCGTATGCAAGTTTCACCTAGAGGAATTGAAACTGATCATCAGGGATTAATCAAGGGGTTCCATTAGGAATTTGTCAAAGGGTTTCATCATGGTTTTATCATCAGGGTTTCCATCGGAAATTGTATCAGGGGTTTCATCAAGAGTTATTACTAGGGATTTTATTAGGAGTTCATCAGGGGTTATACTAGGGTTTATCAAACAACGACCAGAAGATCATTAGAGTCCTGCCCAATTTTTGTGATTATGGGAATTGTATGCAAGTTTCACCCAAATGGGTTGAAATTAATCAACAAGGTATTATCAGGGATACATCAAAGTGAGATACTAACAGAACACCAAGGATTGGTCAGTCCTCGCTCAGCTCCAGAATCTATTAACTCCACGGTCAAAATTAGGGTTCCTCTTTATATTTAATCATCTCCTCCCCGAGAAGATGAAGACTCATCATCATCATCATCTCAGTTTGAAGCTGATTAAATAGGGGCAGCTGTTGTACCCCAAGTTTTGACCACTCTTCTTTTTTAATTTCAGCTAACTTAGAACTTAGATCACTAACATATCCAGATTCTCATACAAGTCATTTGGTGAACCCCAATGACCTAAAAGGTCAAGGGGGGGGGGGGGGGGGGGGGGGGGGGGGGGGACTATTTTGACCTTTTTAGGAATTTTGATCTTATCATAGGAATTAGTTGTTATTTTTGAATTTTTTAGCTTGACATAATTATTAGAAAATTAGGCTAAGGGTTTAGTTATTTTAATCATCATTATGTTATTATTAAAATTGTTATTATATACTCGCTAATGCTATTTTATTTCGAGTAAATGGAATGACCTAGTTGGTAGCAAGAGGAGTACAAGGAGTTACAAGGAAGGAAGGTCATGAGTTCAAATCACACCTTATTTACTTTTAGTGTTTTTTCTTTTATTTGTTTCTAACTTTTCTATTTATTTTCAAATAACAAAAATATCATTTTTTATCATTTATTTATTAACTTTTGTATTTTTATTAATGCATTTTTTAAAATATTTTTTTTATTAAAATCATGATTTTATGCATAAAATAGTCATAAAATCATAAAATAAAATAAAATCAATCAAATCTTTCATTATGAATCATTCTAAAAATAGACAATCACATTTAATTTTTTTAAACTTAATTTTATCTATAAATAGCATCTATGTTCTACGGCTTTTTCTCATCCATAATTTACAAACCTACTATTCCTAAAGTGGTTGTTCTTCACATCGAAGAACAACAAAACTAAAACCCTAAGCTTCAAACATTCCGGCAAGGAGAAACAAAAGGGATTATTTTGCCCACCGGGGGAAATCTCACTCCAGTAGGTTGGTTCCCTTTATAAAAATTGTTGGATATGATATCTCTGTTTGTTGTTTGAATTTGATTTATTCGCTTACAATTGATTTCACTTAATTCTCATTTTTTAGTTATACATTTAGGATCGTTTTATAAAAAAAATTAAAAAATACACAAATTTTGTTAAGAAAAATGAGCTTATTTTCTCCTTTTTTTTTTTTTTTGATAACAACCAACTTTCATTAAGGAAGCAAAGAGGAACAAGGATCGAGCATATCTTGGTTTGGAATAAAACCAGACCAAACAATTTAAAATTTTGTTTATAAAAAAATTTTGATAACAACCAACTTTCATTAAGGAAGCAAAGAGGAACAATATTTTCTCCTTATAATTAGAAAATTTTCAAATTAAAAACATAACTAAAATTGAGTTTTTTTATCTATAACCAAATTTAGTTTTTAAATTAAAACATAGTTAAAATTGATTTTTAAATTAATCTATGACTATTTTTTTTTTAATTAACCTAAAGTCAAAACTTATTTTAATCCATGACTAAATGTAACTTGTAACTAATTTTAAGCTACAATTGGACAAATTAAAATCACAAACTAGTAAGGAAAGTTAAATAAACAAAACCATTTATAATAATAACAATAATTAATTGGAAATATAATTTAAAATATAATTAGGGATATAATTTAACTTGATTAGGATAATATTTAGGGTTTAATTAATATAATAAGGGGATTAGTATAAAAATAATTAGGCAATTACGCAAATGATTATGATTAACATGGGATGAAAATACAAAAAAAAATAACAAGGGGTTTAAATTAGGGTTTTATGATTAAACATAATTAAATTATCAATTAGTTTTAAGGAATAATATTTCCCCTTAATATAAATAATAAAAAATATAATTAATTATGGAATATTAATCAAGAATTTAGGGTTAATAATATTAAATTAGGATACTTAGGATTAATTAATATTTTTTTAATAATTATTAATTAGCGTTATAATTTAAAACTAATTAAATTAATTTAGGGTTTAATATAAAAATGAGATTAATACAAAAAATAATTAAATAATTACCTAGATAATTATTATAAATATGGAATAAAAACACCAAAATATAATTGGGGATTTAAATTGGGGTTAGGGATTAATTCTAGAATAATTAGGCATATCAAAATTGGGGATTAATTTTTTAAATGGGTTAATATAAATAATATAAGGGATAAAAATAGGGATAATTATGGGATATTAATTAATTAGAGAAATTAGGGGTAATTCATGGGATAATTAGGGGATAACTTAGGGATAGTATGGGATAAAGTTCTTGGACAATTTTTAGGGTTTCAAATTAGGGATAAAAGTCGGGGATAAGGGATATGGTCTTTGGGTTTATAATCAAACTTTTAATATTGGAATAATTATATATATATATAATATCACTATGGGTTATTTTCTTATATCAAAGTAATGAGATTTTTGCAATCAACCAAAAGGGATAAAATCAATCTAACACACCTCAAATTGTAAGTCCTCTGTCCTTGAGGATTGAGGCATTTTCCAAAAATTAAATATTTCTCCGCCCCCGATACGTGAGAATTTTTCAAGGGATAAAAACACTCAATCAACCAACATTTTTAAGATAGACTACGATGCTCTGATCTTTCAATAAACTTGAGGGTACGTAGGCATAAAGTTGTAAGACTCTAGCGAGTACAAATAATCAAAACATTTTTTAAGTTTTCTCTTTTGAAAATATTAAAATAATTTATGTTGATAAATAAATAATTAAACAATGGATAAATGATAAGCAAACATCTTAAGCACACACTAATCCTAGAATTCAAGGAGGATCCCATTGAGTACAATGGAGGTGAGGGGTGCCTAGTACCTTCCTCTCACTTAACCGACTCCCGAACCTAATCTCTCGCCCTTAAATTTTAGGTTTTATCATTGTTTCCCTGTTCCTTAGGAACGAATAAAGGATGATGGCGACTTTGTCATTTTGTCGGCCGCGACAGCTGGTGACTCTGCTGAGGATGTTACTTATACTTCCCTAAAGAGAGTCCATCCTAACCTTTAACTCTAGGGATTTATATGTTTCTTTGTATTTTATTTATTTATTTCTTGCTTTTTATTTATTGTTCTTCTTTTTACCTACTTGCTTCCCACTTTATTATTATTTCACTATTATTAAACATGACATTGGTTGGAATTTTCAATTGTGTCGAAGCTAAAACCAAAGCTTGAGAAAAACAAATAACTTAAGTAGGGGTCGTCCTGTTTTGGCCACTATGGATTCTCATCCCATGGGGTTGTTCACGCAGTAAAACAACAAGCCAAAATTATTGAGTACCAGGTTTTGTCGTCTCCGCAAGCGAGGGAAAGAACATCGTTCAACGATCTCTACGTTTCTAAGATTGATGTGAAAAATTTAGTTGAAAGATTCAAGGTACAATAAATAAAAGCGGAAAATATAAAGACTGAAAATATAAAGTAAAGATTTAAAATAAACAAAGCCTTGTTGGGATTGGAATTTCATCAATCGATAACACATGCATTCTTCTGACCAGTAAAACACAAATCAATTATTCGTCTAATACCCTCACATATCACCCACAACAGAGGTTATGTCTAACGCAAAGTCGAGAGAACAACCGTATTATCTCATTGGTAATGTCTCACACAACTCAACAACACAGAGCATTAAGAGCTGATACTCACGCGAATGGTAAATCTAAATCTATGTCTAGAGTTTAGAATCTAACAGGTATTTATCCTAGATCTAGATTTGAAGAGTATATGTCTATAGCAGTTCAAATCAATGTTTAAATAAGTAAACAATGATAACATCCATATCAGATAAATGATTGATTCATATAAAACGCCATCATCAGAATACGTACATACGATTAACCCTTTTTAACATGTATTCAACTAATTTATGTATGTGAACATAGTTCTTCATCTCTATTATTACGCACCCTCGCAATACCGTTTATGTCTAAAGTGTTATCGTGGACTTTACCATATTAATCACTAGATGACGTCTCTTGCTAACAATCAACACAATAAAAGCTTGATACTAGTGAATATCAACTCACAAATTTATGTCTAGAGTTTGCTCATTGATAGATGAATATCTCAAACCCAATAATATGAAATAAAAGACAACATCAATATTGAATTAAAACTAGTTCACAAATACCTAGATTAGAAGAAATACATAAGGTATCAATAGATTACATCCAACCCCAACAAGAGATCAAAGTACTTACTCGATGATCGAGCTCTGATTTACTTGTATTTGGACTTTCCCTATTAGGGTTTTGTGTTTCTCTCTCTAAAATATATTTGGAATGAAGAGAGATAAAATTCTATCTCTGAAAATCTAAGTTTTTTTTCTAAAAAGCAAGAAAATTACATAAATAGCATAACAAAATCTGTCTCGTTCGCACTGTGAAGTCTGCTTTTAGGCACATGAAGTGCCTCTGAACAATTAAACCGCCCCTGAGAAAATATCTAAGCTCGCACTGCGAGCTATTCTTCGCATTGCGAACATCTTCGCCATGACTTCGCACTGCGTTCAGTGAGGCATTTCGCTATTGCCATCCAAAATTTCCAGCTCGCCTTGGCCCCGCTTTGAGCTCGCACTGCGAGCTCACCTTCACTTCGCTACTTGCTCGCACTGCAAACTTGCTGGATTCTTAATCATTTCTTTGGCTTCCTTGTCCATTCATTTGTGCCTTTTTCTTTGATAATCAAGCCTAATTCCTATACAATAACACACATTTCAAGTAATCCAAAGGTAAAATCAATTATGTTGAAGAATCACACACGAACATGGAATAAATCAATTAAGACTTAAGAAATGAGTTGAAAAATGCCAAGAAAGATGGTTCATTTTAAGACATAAATGGCATTCAACAAAATCTCCCTAACTAGATTTTTACTTGTCCTCAAGCAAAGTATGCCCCTCATGAAAACAAGAGAATTTGCTCAAACATATATTTCAACCAAGAAAATATTTATGATTCAAATTCAACATAAGAATGCACACATGCAATGATCAAAACTTCCTAGAATCAAACAATAATAAAGAATTAGTTCTTAAACAAACATCATGCAATGTTTCACAAAACAACTAAATTCTCATACTTGAATCACTATAACACTCCTCTTCAATTAATGGAGGAAAGAAATTGTGCATTTCCAACCATGGGACAATTACACTCAACTGAACAACAATGCTAACACAATTCAATTCATACATTCATCAATCAATCATTTTAGAAATTATGGAAACAAAAGATCACTAATGGATTTTAAGGTTGTAGTTTGGCCAGGTTCACAACAAAGGGTCATTTCTAAAGGCCATTGAATCAAAGTTGCAAATCAAAAGAGACATTCACTATACAAGGTATTTACACATCACAACATCATTCACCTATCAATTTTCTCAATTTCTCAACCTTTTCAACTTCCTTTTGCACAATTATTTGCATCCTCTATTTTTCTCTTTCAAACAAGCATTTTTTTTCTTTTTCACGTTCGTATTCACATTTTTTTCTTTGCTTGTTTGAAATTTTTCAAAAAAATAGCAACTTACCATTTTTGTTTCCTTCTCCCCAACTTGAATACAATCAAACCTCAAGTGAATGCTCCTTGTTTTTTATGGCAAATAAATTAATTTAGAACAATTTTCAAAGGTTTCAAGAAATGTTTTTAGAATCCCACAAAATTCAATGATGAACTAAACTTTTGAATTATGTACGTAAACTAAGTTCATCACTAAAATGGGATCTAATCTATTAGGCTCAAAAGGGGTTAACGAATTCTCACTACTCACGAGTAAGTTACTTTTAGATATGGTTGTGCTCAATATAAACAAATGCCTTGATCCTTTCTAATGCTTCCAAAAAATCATAATAATCAAAAGATTATGCATGAATCGAGCAATTTAAACAAAGTTATCAGTCATCCAAGCATTTAGTAAACAACGGAGGTTTCTCACAATTTGTGGCTTTTGGACCTAAGTGACTCAAGCATTCAAATAAGTTGTAAAATGAATCAAGAATACACATTTCTACAAAGAAAAAAAATTCTTAATCATTCTAACATTCTAGGAAGCGGTAACCATGTACCTTGTTTGCATTCATCACATTCAACATCCTATCATCACCATCCAAACTTGGTGGAATCTTCATTGGATACTTTTTAGCAAAAGAGAAACCAATCTAGAAGTTCTCATCAACATCTATCCCTAACCAACACTTGAGCAAACTTGAAAGGAAACAAGTATATATACAATATAAACAATTGTACAAAGCTCAAAATATAGAAACTATTGCAATGCAATTTAATATCAAAACACCAATCCTCGACAACGGCGCCATTTTGTCCGCGCAGTAAAGCAGGAAGAAAAAATTATTGAGTACCCGGTTTTGTCGTTTCTGTCATACCCTAAAATTTGACCACAAGGTTTCCCATCATTGTGCAAATTATCACCACAATATGGATGTACCTTCATGCCTCATTAATCCTCTCAAAGATTGTTGAGCATTCTCTACAATCAAGAATTAAGGTTTTTAGCCCTCTCAAAGTACTCGGACAAAGGATCAATCAAGAATGGACATGATCCTCAACTTTTCAAGCCTCTTAAACATCCATGAAGGATCAAGAGGTCTCACACATCAAGAATCAAGCATGAGAATGCAACATTTCTGTAGCGAGCGATTTTTGTCGGTGACGCGACCACCTTATCGTTGAAGTTTTCCTCACCGCAATGAGGAGGAGTGGGTGCTACTTTCTGATTTCTTATTTATCCCATGAAGCTGAAAGGGAAAGGGAAGCTATCTAAAACTAATCTTGCACGCGAATGTTTAATTGAACAAACGCTTAAAAGAGATTTGGGGAGTCGGGGTCAGGTTATACAATGGGGAGTTGTCAATTGCCCATCCTATATGTGGTTATCCACAGGATATTAGCTTTAGATTTCGCTTTGCAATTGATGGTGTTTATCTGTTAATGGTTTGGGAAAGTTTCTTGGGAAGTATGAGTGAGTGAGTGAGATTTTGTTGATGTTCGGGTGATTTTGGTAAGGTACTGGACCCAAGTTTTGATGTGAAGGTACTGGACCTAGAGTTTTTAATTAGTATGCTCGCTAAGATTTCGCAATCTTATGCCTACGCATTCCCGTTTAAATGAAATAGGGAAATAAGAGCAATCGTAGTTCCTCCTATTCTAAGGGAGGAGGAAATATTTTGGTGTCTTGTTCAAAGCCCAAGATTGAAGCTAAAAGGTTTTGACTGAGAGAGAATTTGTCATCTCTAATGAAGGATTGTTGATTTTTGTGTGTCTTGATCAAAGCACAAGGTTGATGCTAAAAGGTTAATTGACTCGGCTAGGGGATTTCTTTATACAAAGCCTAAGAGGAGGCTAGAAGTTTGACTTTTCTGGGGAAAATGTTTTGTTTGTCTTGTACAAAGCCCAAGATTGAGGCTAAAAGGGATTTTGACTCCGCTAGGGAGGGTTTGTATGTGTCTTGTACAAAGCCCAAGATTTGAGGCTGGCCTTACTAGGAAAATCATTATACAAAGCCTAATAGGAGGCTGAAATGGGTTTGACTCTTCTTGGGGAAAATCATTCCCCAAAGTCTAAAGAAAGGCAAGGAGGAAATGACTCTGTTGGAGAAGATATCTGTCCCGAGCTTAAGAGAGGGAGATTTATGTCTTGTACAAAGCCCAAGATTGAGGCTAAAGGGGTTTGACTCAATAAGAGAGTGTTTTTATCTGTCCTGTACCAAGCCCAGGATAGAGGTTGGACAAGCTGGAGAAAGTATTCTACACAACTTGAGAAGAGGCTAGCTCCTGCTAGGGGAAATCTTTATACCAGGTTTGGGCAAAGATCGACTCAACGAGAGAGTATTTTTATCTGTCTTGTACAAAGCCCAAGATTGAGGCTAAAAAAGGTTGACTCAACAAGAGAGTCCGAAAAGGTGATTGACTCAACAAGAGAGTCTGAAAAGGTGATTGACTCAACAAGAGAGTCTAAAAAGTGATTGACTCAACAAGAGAGTCTAAAAAGGTTAGCTCCGCTGGGGAGAATCATTTGTACAAAGCCCAAGAGGAGGCTGACTTCGCTGAGGAAGGATCATTATACAAAGCCTAAGAGGAGGCTAGCTTTCTGCTGAGGAAAGGTCCTTATACAAAGCCTAAGAGGAGGCTATCTTTTGGCGGGGATAATTGAGATCCCCAGGTAGGTCTAAGTGGGGAATCAACTCTTGCTGAGGGTTACAGAAGAGCGGAGATATCAGATACCTTGAGGTTCTGATTTAAGATAGTGTTGACCCTGGTCGGGGAACTCTCATGAGAGAGGCTGGGTTTCTGCTGGAGATCGATCCAGAATGCCCGGGGTTTTTTCCTATAGTTGTAAGGAACTTGAGAATTTCTTTGAGACTCAAGGGGATTAGACTGTCCAAGTCTACTGGTGTGGAAGAGTTTTATCTTTTGTATGATTCCCAAGAGGAGGCAAGGACATTAAGGGATGAGAATCAACCCTAAAGTGGTATGAGGTCTGACACTGGAAAGACTGCTCTAGCAAAGGATGACTAAGTTCAGTCTTATACCTCTAAGAGGTCGCCAGGGTCCTTGATTAATCCCAAGAGAAGGCATGAGAACTTCTAAGAAGCCGGAGGGTTCTTGTACAAAGCCCAAGAGGAGGCAGGGATGCTTTTAGGAAGCCTGTGGGTCCCAAACCAAGAAAAGTTCAAGAAATGCTATTCACCGAGAATAGATCATTTAGTGAAAGTTCTCTAATTTGAAGAAATTCAAGAGATGCTATTCACCAAGAATAGATCAACTCTAGGGAGTAGAATTTCTTTGACAATTTCTAAAGTGACAGCCTTAGAAAAGGTTCACGAAGAATATTGCCTTTCTCTTTGTTCCATATTGTTTAAGCCCAAGAGAAGGCAAGACTGTATCTGGAGATCCTATGTGGATCTAGTTTTGTTTGTATTTTAAGAGTGACCAACAGGGCTTTACCTAATTCTAGACCTAGTTGCCGAGGAAAACTCTAAATAACTATACTAGTATATATACAGTTGATATATGACAAATATTTAAAAAAGGGTATGAAAGAAGACTAACCATGCGCAGCTCCCCACAATACAGTTATATATATATATATATATATATATATATATATGAAAACGTGTGAAAGAAAGCCGATAAAACTTACAGGTGAGCAAGGTTCCATGCTGTATTGTTAGTTGTTCAAATAAATTGAAGAAAGTTTTAATAACAATACATATATTTGAATCTAAATCAAATGGGAAATTGTTTTTGAATAGATTGTGGGGCTTATACTCAAAGAGAGACCCAAGGTTTTAACAGTGATCGCACCGTTGTTTTGAATATGTATAGAGGGACTTATGCAATGTGTGAGGCCCAAAAAGGTTTATGTACAACAAGGGTTGGGTCTTACAACTCAAGGAGAGGCCCAAAAGGTGTTTTAAAAGAAAAGAAATGGGACTTACAACACGAGGGTAGGCCTAGATGATTTTCTTGTTTGAAAATGGCGATCGCGCCGAGATTTTTTTACGCAGAGGGACTTATACAATGTCTGAGGCCCAAAAATGTTTTGTTTAAAAAAAAGGATTGGGTCTTACACTCTATTAGAGGCCCATGAGTAATTTTAAGAAAAATAATGGGGCTTACAACTCACGGAGAGGCCCAAGTGGATTTATTTTAAACTGGCGATCGCGCCGAGATTTTTGAAAACACCGTGGGTCTTATACAATGACTGAGGCCCAAACTATTTTGGTTTCAAAGAGGGATTGGGTCTTACACTCTATTAGAGGCCCAAAGAGTTTGAAAATGAATAAATATGGGTCTTATAGCTCAAGGAGAAGCACAGGGATTCTGTTAAAAAGGCGACGATCGCGCCGAACTTTTGAAAATATACAGAGGGACTTATACAATATGTGAGGCCCAAAAAAGTTTTATTTACAAAGGGGTGGGACTTACACTCTATCAAGAGGCCCATGAGTGTTTGAAAAAGATTGACGAGGGTGGAATTAGTCAAAACCCTAATTTTGTCTAAAATGGAATTAATTTTGTTTAAAAATTAATAAAAATTATTGGAAACATGTGAAAAATGAGTGGTGATCTTGGATCAATGTTTCAAAAATCATGTTTTTATCCACAAAATGATTCAAAACCATTTAAGTTGGGAAAACCAAGAAGGAAAAAATATTTTAAATGTTAAAAAACAAATAAAAATTAATTCTTTGCAAAAATATCAAGTATATGAATTAAATCATATTTTTGGGAATTTTTTGTAAAATAAAATATTTTAACATTTTTGTGAATTATTAAAAAAAGAATCAACTCGAAATCATTAAAATTCAGAGAGAAATTAATTTTTGAATCAATTAAATAAAATCACAAATTCAAATATTTGAATTTTTGAAAAAGGGCGCCAAGAACACCCAGGAACACGCGCGTGTTCTGAGTTTTGCCCAGATTTACATTTTCTCATCAATCTCACAGAATACTTGATGAAATCACACAATCCACATATCAATCTAGTCGTTTTCACCTCACGGTCATGTCTATGGTCTTTAATTTCATTTATTTTAAGCATGGAGTAAGAAATCAAAGAGAAACCTCAAGAACCCTAAATTCTGCATGAAGGCTCAGAAATTCCACACACGATTCATACAAAGCAATTAATTGAGGGGAAACATTCCATATATGATTATGAACATATGGCCAAATTATTGTGCGAGGAAATATGCATGAATCATGAGATGACCAAGTTGAGGCTTATCTCTTGTAGCTGGTGATCGTGTTTTGGGTTAGAGGTGTTACAGCTTGGTTCCAAGGATGTGGACAGCTTCCCTAGGTGCTATGGTGTGTGTTTAAATGCTTGGAGTGGATTGAATCGAGTTGGAACTTGATTTAGCACCTCAACTGCAAATCTGTCAAAGGCTCATGCAGATGGCTGGTGATTTTGAGAATCTGGTGTTCCAGATGTTGTTTAAGTGTTTGGATCACTTCTATATGATGTTTATGAGGTGTGTGTGTGTGTGTGATTGGCTTGGTTGGAATTGCTCTCAAACTCAAAACCCGACAGTGACTTGCTTTAGAAGGCAAATTTGGAAGTGAAAGTGTGATTTTGAGAAAAGCATCAGTTTGGGTGCTTTGGTGTACTCAAATTGATCATAAATGAGGTCTATTTATAGTGCAACAAGTTTGTTTTGGCTGCAATAGTGTATGGCAACTGCAGCAGGCCTTTGGCCAATGTGGATCAAAAGGAATCTCAAGTTTCCTCTAGCCATTGACTTGAGATTAGAGCACATGCATATGGTTCTCTGATTCAAGGATAAGGCTTGACTGAAGTGTTCATCTTTGCTCTAATACATGCCACATCTAAGCATCCATTGAATGCCTCAAAACAAAATTGGAGTCTTGAGGCATCTTTAGCTTTTAGGGGTGCCATACCTATATGTAGTTCCAAAGACTTGGGAGGCTTATGGATCAGTGTTTGTTCCTCCTTGGTCTCCCCCTAAGGTGTGCAAATGGATAAAATTGTTTATTCTTTGCACAATTTGGGCAATTCGAGCACTAATGCACAAATCTGCCTTGCACAACAGTTTACAGCAAGGCATGTTACAGCTGTCATAACTCCTAGCTCAGATGGAATTTGATGGAGTTCTTGGACATTTTGGAAAGCATATATATCCTATTTCAACATGATGTCCAACTTTGGTTTTGATCCAACTTGAATTACAATGAAAAATTCCTCTACATTTGGGAAAAAATAAGGCAAATTCTGACTTAGTGAAAATTTCACTAAGTGTTGGAAAAATGTCACTTTTGTATTTTCAGCCATTTTGATCACTCCATAACTTAAAATCCATGAGGAATTGGAATGAGTTGTAGTTGAAGCTTTTAAAGTATGCCATGAGAGCTACAAATCCAGCTTTGGACCATCCAAAATGGTTGCTTGGATCTCAAATTATGATCCTTGGAAGTTGATACCCTAGCCACTTTGTTCAATAACTTAGAAAAATTCTAAGTTTTTTGTGGTTACCCCTTTTACAAGTTATCCCACTTTCTTTGATTTTTCTTGATGAATGATGATTTAAGTCACATATTAATATTGTTTTAGGACTGAAGAACCATAATTGTGAAAAGTCTCAAAAAGTCAAACTTGACTTTTGTGCACAGTTGACTTTTTATCAGATGAATTCCGAACTGTGCGATCCTTTGTGAAATCAAGTCCTTGATCTAAATAAAACTTGATGGATATGTTCCATAGGTGTTATAGGGTGTATTGAATCATGTCCCAGGGTTTGGGAGCATGTCCAGGTCAAAAGTCAAAGGTTCAGTTGACTTTTTCTCCGAAACCCTAATCGTGGTCCTGAGGAAATTGAAACTTGTGGATCAAGCTTCTGTGATCAATCCATTGTTGCAAATAAATCAATGTGGTTTATTAGAGACCCTCAAATAATGTCTTGAGGTCTTGGCTTATGTTTTGTCCCAAAAGTCAACTTAGGGGTGAATTAGGTCAAGAAACCCTAATTCTTGATTTTTGGTGAATGCATCCCCTGAGGCTAAATTGACTTGATGATTGGGTCCATGAGGTCCCTTGGAGTATCTTGAGTTATATTTTGTAGCATTGGCTCATGCCCAGATGAATATTTTCATCTGGAGGACCTGGTCGACCAAAACCCTAATTTGGTGACACTGGCGATCCTGAGGCTTAATCCACTTGGAATACTGCAACCTTGTGCCTGATTCTGGATGTGGGAGTCCTCTTGATCATTTATGTGTGTTTGAGAGGTTAGACAAGTTGAAGATCATGTCATTTCTTGATTGATCCTTTGTCTAAGGCTCTAAGAGGGCTTAAGACCCTAATGCTTGACTGCAAGGAATGCTCAACAATTCTTGAGGAGATTGATGAGGCATAAAGGTACATCCATATTATGAGGATAATTTGCACAATGATGGGAAATCTTAGTGGTCAAAATTTGGGGTATGACAGATGCCCCTATTAATCTTCTTGGACCCGAAGGTGTGAATGGCGGAGGTATTTGGGCATTTGGGGTGCAAGAGGATTAAATATCGGAATACCCAATATTTTGACAGTGGTTATGAATGGTAGTTTACGCATTCATCTTCTTTTGCTAAGCGTTGATACCTAGAAAAGGTAAAACTTCCCCTCGATCCTGGTTTCCTACCAAGGAACTTGTCTCAGTTTTTGTTACAAACTTCCCCTCGATCCTGGCATCCTACCAAGGAACTGGTCTAGGTTTTCTTTTGGACTAAACCTCCCTTCGACCCTGGTCTTTAGCCATGGAACTGGTATCAATTTCTGATATAAACTTCCCCTCGATCCTGGTTTCCTACCAAGGATCTGGTCTCAGTTTCTGATATAAACTTCCCCTCGATTCTGGTTTCCTACCAAGGATCTGGTCTCAGTTTCTTTTGTCAATAAACTTTCTTGACAAGGGACGCTATTCGTAGTGGTTTTCCTTAAACTTCTCGCCGAATTTTCCTGGGGAGATGCCATTTGATGGAAAAAGTTTTAATGTCAGACTTGCTGGGGAACCCATTCGTCTGAGATGCAGAGGTGTACAAACTTCTCTATTGGAGACGCCATTTGTTGACTCTATTGGGGAAAATGAGTCTCTTGAGAGACTGCTTTCTGCTTGGGGGTATTACATCATACTTTTCCTCGAGATCTTCTCGAAGAAATGCCATGTGATGTAATCCAGTTTGGAGGTGCTGATGACCCTTTCGTCACCGAATTTTCCAGAGAAAAAACTGTCGTATTGCGGAAGCTTTGATTAAGAGGCTTTCTCTGGGGATTTTCCTTAATCCGAGAAAGCGAAGATATCATCTTTAATGGTGAAGAGTGATGTTTGTCAAAAGTTTTCTTGCTTTTCAAAGGTTCAAGTTATCAAAGTGGTCGAAGACCGTCTCTAATCTAGAGATAAACTGGAGAGAGATTGCTTAGATGATTCACTTCGTGACGAGGAAAGAACTGACAACTTAATTGACAAGAGGACTTTTATTACTTGGGGGTAAGACCGACTAGCGTGGTAGTGATGCAATATGAACATGTATGAATCAATAATGCATGATGTATGTATGCATATGCTGACGAAACTGACACGACTTACAGACTAATAGATGAAAATGACTGGATACTCGGCCACTGCGGGGAACAAGGAAGTACCATTTGGTCCAAAATAGCAATTCTGCCTTGCTTAGGAGAGGTGGTCCATGTGGGGAACAACGTTGGTCGGGCTTAGGAGGTAAGAACTCTGTCGGGGATGTCGGACGGAATATTCGCATCTGACATAGCTGATCCTTCATTCAGGTGTACTGGTTAAGAAGAAGTACTTTGATTCTGCACTTTGAAGCTCGATTACTTATGGAGAAGCGATCAATGTTCTTTCGATGTTCAACAGTCAAAAGAAATTGCCATCTTTATTTTAAAAGCAGAAAAAGTTTGACAATTAAATTCATTTTTGTTTTATTTCAAGAATCGTTGATCCTATTAAAATGTCGTTCTGTAAAGCTAAAACAAATAAGAATTATAAACAAAAGCACTAGGGCTCAAATTTTATTGATAGGATGGAAATCAGCCAAATGCGTGATTCCATGGAGTATTTACAAAGTTAGAAAATGGTAGTTTAAGGGAAAAGGGTTGCATTGAAACATAATGACCGCTATCATTCTACCAACTTTGAATTCTGGACATCCTGAGCTTCCATCGAAGATGACCTTGACTGGAGTTTTCTGACTAATGGTATTACCACTGTTGGGGGATTTGCCCCTTTGTTGAACGTAGTTACTTGCCATTATCCCTAAATTTTTCCATGATTGTACTTTTGAGATTTCTAATCCATCGGGATGATTTTTGATTATGTCTCTAATTTTTTCCTGGACCGCCCTTTCGGGTTTTCAATCCACCGAGACATTTTTTTTATTTAGGCGAAGTATTTCTTGACTACGTTAACATTTGTGGGGTAGGAAAATTCTTCTCCATCCATAGTTGCGAGTCTCAAGGCACCGCCTGAGAAGGCTTTTTTGACCACATAGGGGCCATCATAATTTGGAGTCCACTTGCCCCGGGAATCAGTGACGAATGGTTGTATCTTCTTGAGTACAAGGTCGCCTTTCTTGAAGACACGAGGTCGGACCTTTTTGTCAAACGCCTTCTTCATTCTTTGTTGATACAACTGACTGTGGCATAGAGCCGTTATTCACTTTTCTTCGATCAGATTCAGTTTGTTGTGCCGACTTTGGCACCATTCAGCTTCTGTTAACTTAGCTTTCATCAATACTCGGATTGATGGGATCTCTACTTCTATGTGAATGACTGCTTCCATGACATATAATAGAGAGAAACGGGTTGCCCCTGTTGAAGTACGGACATATGTGCGATAACCGTGAAGGGCAAAGGGTAGCATCTCGTGCCAGTCTTTATAGGTTACAACCATCTTTTGAACAATCTTCTTGATGTTCTTGTTAGCCGCTTCTACCGCTCCGTTCATCTTGGGTCGATAGGGAGATGAGTTATGGTGTTCGATCTTGAACTTAGCGCATAACTCTTTCATCATTCTATTATTCAAGTTGGATCCATTATCAGTAATGATCTGGCTTGGAACACGATAACGGCAGATGATATTGTTTTTGATAAATCGGACCACCACTTGTATGGTTACATTGGCGTATGACACTGCTTCGACCCACTTGGTGAAGTAATCAATGGCTACCAGGATGAACCGATGTCCGTTCCAAGCCTTGGGTTTGATCCTGCCAATCATGTCGATTCCCCATATAGAAAATGGCCACGGGGAAGAAAGAACTTTGAAATGTGTTGGCGGTACATGGATTTTGTCTGAGTATATCTGACACATGTGACACCTCCTCATGTACTTGTAGCAATCGGATTCCATTGTCAACCAATAATACCCTTCTCTCAGTCTTTTCTTGATGCCCCAGGTGGGTACTCTTGTTTCTGAAGGAAGCATTTGATATCGTGATACCAAGGTTTGTCATCTATGACTGCTTCAATCGTGAAGATGTAAGTAGGCCGTTCAAGGCGCATTATGCCGATCTTAGGTATGTCGTTCCATTGACCTACACTAATCATGGAAGAGAGAGTGGCTAACGCATCAGCCATGTGATTCTCCTTACGAGGGATGTGATGAAACTCGATTCTGTTGAAGAATGGTAACAACCTTCTCGCGTAATCTTTGTAAGGAATCAGTTCTGATTGGTATGTGTTCCAATCTCCTTTGATCTGATTGATAACCAGAGCTGAGTCACCATATACATCCAAGTTCTTGATCCTTCAATCGATCGCTTCTTCGAGACCCATGATACAAGCTTCGTATTCGGCCTCGTTGTTTGTACACTTGAATGTCAGTCGGGTGGTGAAAGGAATGTGGGTACCCTGAGGTGTTATGATGATTGCCCCAATTCCATTTCCATAATGATTGACAGCTCCATCAAAGATAAGTCCCCATTGGGAACCTGGTTCTGGCCCTTCACTGGGTAGCGTTTCATCGCAATCTGTCATTTTCAAGTACATGACATCTTCGTCCGGGAAGTCAAATTCGACTGATTTCTGATTGTCAATCGGTTGATGAGCCAAATGATCGGCAAAAATACTTCCTTTAACGGCTTTCTAAGCATGGTACTCGATGTCGTATTCTGATAACAACATCTGCCAACGGGCAATCCTTCCCGTGAGAGCAGGCTTTTCAAAGACGTACTTGATCGGATCCATTTCGGAGATTAACCAAGTCGTGTGACGAATCATGTACTGGCGAAGACGTTTGGCTGCCCAAGCCAAAGCACAACAAGTTTTCTCAAGCATAGTGTACCGAGTCTCGCAGTCGGTAAATTTCTTGCTCAAATAGTAAATGGCAGACCCTTTCCTTTTGGTTTTGTCTTGTTGGCCAAGTACACATCCCATCGAGTCTTCCAAGACTGTTAGGTTGATGATCAGTGGTCTTCCTTCCACTGGAGGTGATAGAATCGGTGGGTTCAACAGGTATTCCTTGATACTGTCGAAGGCGGTTTGGCAATCTTCTGTCCAAACGCAGTCCTCATTCTTTTTGAGTAATTTGAAAATCGGCGCACATGTTGCGGTCATGAGGAATATAAATCTGGAAATGTAGTTCAAACGTCCCAGGAATCCCCTGACTTATTTCTCAGTCTTTGGAGAAGGCATTTCTTGAATGGCCTTGACCTTGTCAGGATCAACCTAAATTCCTTTCTGGCTGACGATGAACCCTAGCAGTTTCCCTGAGCGAACACCGAATATGCATTTGTTGGAATTCAAGCAGAGTTTGTACTTTCTTAACCGCTCAAATAGTTTTGACAGATTGGTCACATGCACCTCTTCTGTCCTAGATTTGGCAATCATATCATCGACATACACTTCTGTTTCTTTATCTATCATGTTGTGGAACAGAGTAGTCATGGCCCGTTGATAGGTTGCCCCGACGTTCTTTAAACCGAACGACATTACCATGTAACATGGGGTGATGAAGGAAGTTTTCTCCATATCTTTCGGCGCCATTTTTATCTGATTATAGCCCGAGAATCCATCCATGAAGGAGAATACTTTAAACTTTGTTGTACTGTCTACCAGTATGTCAACGTGTGGTAAAGGAAAGTCATCCTTTGGACCGACCTTGTTAAGATCCCTGTAGTCTACACACATTCTGACCTTTCCGTCCTTTTTTGGAACTAACACTATGTTGGCTAGCCATTGAGTATATTATGATGTGGCGAGGAAACCCGCGTCAATCTGTTTTTGTACTTCCTCTTTGATTTTGATGGCCATGTCTGGATGAGTCCGTCTCAACCTTTGTTTTACTGACGGACATTCTTATCTCAACGGTAGATGATGTTCCACGATGCTGGTATCCAACCCTGGCATATCCTGATAAGACCAAGCGAATACATCGGGAAACTCTTTGAGAAGCTTTATCAAACTTTTTTTGAAAGTTGGACTGAGCAGTGACCCAATCTTGACCTCTTTTCTCTCCTCCTCTGTACCCAAGTTGACTGTTTCCAACGGCTCTTTGTGAGGTTTGATGGACCTTTCCTCTTGTCTGAGTAATCGGGAGATCTCTTCTGGAATTTTGTCGTCATCTTCTTCTTCATCCTCAAATACCGGGAATTCAAAGTTGGGAGAAGGCATTGGATTGTATGTTTCAATGGGGTTTAAGACAAGCAATCTGCATGACGTGATGATTTGTTTTTTGAAGAGATAGAGAGAATGAAAGAGTGCATGCAGTGTATTTTTTGAAAAATGCTTGTTTTTATTATTTGAGTTGTTTTTTAGGATTACCATTTTCTGAAAAAGCGAAAAGAGAAAACAACAATAAATGCAGAAATTACAGAACGACGTTATTTTTTTGATGATCTTGTCGATTCATGAAACTACAGCCCTATAAAACAAAACTCAGTCTCTTTGGGCGAAGTGAAGAGAGACATTTACAGAAAGTGAGCCCTATAAAAACATCTGTTTCACCTGGGCAGGGTGAAAGGTTAAGATAAAGACGACAATTACTTCGACTTATGAATAACTTTTGGAACGTTGACAGCAACCCATTGGCGGCGAACTCCTTGGCGAATCACAAAGTCTGGCACTTTCCTTCTTGGCTTGTCTTCAGAAATGACGCTAATTTCTGATGGAGCAGGATCGTTGGAATCTGTCTCCCAGGCAGAGTTGTCGTAGGAGGATTCCTCAGTTGTATCTTGCACAGTGTTTGTACTCTTAGGTAAATCTCCCCATCCAGTTGGCTGGATGTCTTCGAGCCTGATACGAGAGCTTTCGGGAGCGGTGTACTTGACCAAGTAGTCATACCTGCCACTTGGTTGTCCTAATGTGTCCCACACCTCTTTCGAATTGGAGGTGTCATCCCTTTTGATGACGTTGACCTCGGGAAAAGCGTAGTTGATGAACTCTAGTTTGGCAAGGTTTGCAAATTCATCGTCGTGCTCGATGTTTTCTGAATGCCCTGAGTGTTTATCCCATGACATGGTGGGGACGCAGGTATTCTTTTCAGTGATGCTCAACTGATATGCATCGTTCGGCTGATTCTTTTGCCCCGAGTCTCCCGGGTACGGCTGCCAGATAGCCAGGCCATCCATTGGGCCATAATAGTCATGGTCAAAGTTGTCTTTCATCAGAGTGTCTTCCTCTAATGAGTTAGGTGGAGCACGACATCCTTCTGGATCACAATCTCCGTATATCATTTTGACATCTGACCTCGGTATAAATCTCGGACTTTGTGCCAGAAGGAAAAATGGTGTAGGTACCTCTTACTGAGACATATAACCATCCTCGTTAACATAGGACTTCCATTCTTCATCTGTATCGGAGGAATCTCCCTCGTTGATGGTATGTACTTCTTGAGACACTGGGTGAAGGAAACCTCCACTACGGAAGAAGTTCTGAATGGGATGAAGACTTTCATCGTTAGTAGCTGTCTGGACACAATTTGAAGAAAAACCAAGACCTTTCTTCGCTTTGTTATCAATAGGAATGACAAGTTGTCCCCATCCCCTTGCATTGTTATTTTTTATCACTTCGAGAGCATCTCTGTACGAGGAAATTGACGTTCCTCTTTCTGATTGGTGTCATTGCTCACCGAAAGTTCTTGGAACTGGGTTCCAACAACCTCCTCTAGTTCTACACAAGTGGACGACGATAAGTTACTCATGATTAAGGCTTTCTCTCCACAGACTGTGACGCGTTGGTCGTTCTTGACAAACTTCAGCTTTTGGTGAAGTGTCGAAGTGACTGCCCCAGCCTCGTGTATCCAAGGTCTTCCTAACAAACGGTTGTATGCTGCCCGGATGTCCATGACATGGAAAATGACTTGGAAATTGTGGGGACCGATAGTTATAGGAAGGTCGACTTCACCGATAACTGTTTTCCTGGATCCGTCAAATGCTTTGACCTCACTGCCTCTCATTGGAGATCCTTTGAATGATAGTCGCATTAGAGTGGACTTCGGCATAACATTCAGAGCTGATCCAGTGTCAACCAGTACGCTGGCTAGAGCATCGTCCTGGCAGTTGACTGTAATATTTAGCGCCATGTTGTGACTTTTGCCTCCTTCTGGCAATTCCTCATCACTAAACCTCGAGTTGTTGCAGGAAGTAATGTTGGAGATGATGCTGTCGAATTATCTTATTGACACATCTTGTTCCACAAAGGCCTGCTCTAAGACTTTCTATAGAGCTTCCCTGTGAGCTTCGGAATTGAGTAAAAGTGATAGCACTGAGATTTTTGAAGGAGTTTGCAACAGCTGATCAACAATGTTGTATTCACTCTTTTGGATGAGCTTCAGCATCTCATCGCTGTATTTTAAAAGGTCGGGATCACTGGATTAACCGACTGGTTGATCAGGAACTTCCGTTTGAGGTTTCTTTTCTCTGGTAGGTTCTCCAACTCCTCGGTTGAAGATGCGACCACTCCGTGTTACTCGACTGACATCTGTAATATTCACGACAGAGGGTAATGGAATTTCCTTTCCATTCTCAATTTTTGTTGCACCATATTTGTAAGGGATAGCCTTTGTTGATTAATACGGTAATGGTCCCAGTAGATAGATAACTACAGGAGCCTTCTGATTCTTCTGACCATTGTAAGAAATTTCAATCAGTTCCTGGTTGGGAACTTTCGATTCGTCAAGTAAAGGGATGATGGTACAAACATCCTTGGTCCTCTTATGATCAGAGATTACGACAACGTCCTTGATTCGATCAGCGACATAGTCGGGCATCAAGTTGATTGACCCAGGACTTGGACACGGTCGAATCTCTTTGTGGTCCAACTGACTCTGAAGGGCTGCTCGCACGAGGTAACATCCTTGATTATCTTCAGAGCAAACTCTACAGCGTTCATAGTTGTGTGGTGGCACCCGGCCACGTCTGCTCTGTATACAGTGTAACCTCACTAGATCTATATCCATTGATCAAACATCCTGACTTTGATGCCTAGTAGGGTTCCCATTAATCATACCGACTTGTTGTGTCTCTTCATCTAAATAGACCGGAAGCCACCAGTGGTTTAACAAGTGTTGCAAAGTTCTTTGAATGAGTGCGTATCCTTGGTCACTCTCACGACATCCCTTACAGTTCTGATAATTATGCGAAGTCAGAAAACCGAGCTGGAATTTGCTTAGCATGTAACTCCACCAAGCTGGGATTCATCAAGCGAATATCAAAGATTTGAATCATATTCACTTGATACAGATTTCTATCACGGTAATCCTGAATCCATCCAAGATCCATCTGACGCTGGAGGGCCTCTTATACAAAAGAGCATCCCTGATCGTTTACCGAGCAGACCAAACAGGAATCGTAATCGTGTCGTGGCAGATTATGATGTTGGCTTTGCCTTGAGTGCATTGCCACCAAGTTGACATTTATTGCACGGATGTCGTGGTTTTGAATGATGTTGGAATTTGTATAAGTCATGTTAACTTCACAAATTTGGTGATCTTAGATCCATCCGAGATCCATCTGTTTCTATAGAGCTGATTGCACCACAGAACACCCTTGATTGTTCTTAGAGTAGATATCACACTGATGATAGTTATGAGATGGTACATGACCATATTCGCTCTGTCTGCAATGCATCTTGACCAGGTTGGTTCCCAATAAGAGTACATTATGAATTTGATAGCTGTGCTTAGACTCTTCTTCTATCAAATTTACCGCAGCTTTCTCGTGTTGAGGCAACGGGTTCGTCTGAACATTAGGACTTGTATCCTTGAAGGATAAAATCCCGCTCCTAACAAGCTTCTGTACGTCGGATATGAAGCTGAGGCAGTTTTCTATGTTATGCCCTGGTCCTCCTTGATGGTAAGGGCAAGTCTGATCTGCTTTGAACCAAAAAGGCGGATTCTCCGGTATTGCAAGAGGAGCCCTTGTTTGGACGTGCCCTTTGACCAGTAGTAGCGGAAACAGTTCTGCGTACAACATTGGTATAGGGTCGAACCTGCTGAAGAGGTTGTTGTGTCCTTTGCTGATATTGTTGGTGATTCGGTTGGCTCTGAGCAACCTGAGGTTGATACGTAGGAACAGGCATAGGGTTGATAGCAGGAGTTACAGCTACTACTGGTTGGTACCGTCTCCTTTGCTTTCCGAGAGAGATATTGCCAATATCTTACTCTTTTTTCTTAGGGACAGCACTTCCGTATCTTTTGGTACTGCTTGATGGTCCGCCGTCTTTAACTAAACGTCCTTCTCAGACTGCTTCCTCAAGACGAACTCTCATGCCCACCATCTCAGTGAAGTCACTGGGCGCACTGGCGACCATTCTGTCATAGTAAAATGAGCTCAAGGTTTTCAAGAAGATCTTTGTCATCTCTTTTTCCTCAAGAGGTGGACAAATCTAGGCGGCAATTTCACGCCATCTCTGAGCATACTCCTTGAAGGTTTCCTTATCCTTCTGCGACATGGCTCTGAGTTGATCTCTATCTGGTGCCATGTCCAAGTTATACTTATATTGTTGAACGAAGGCAGCGCCAAGATCTCGGAAAGTGACGATCTTAGTGCGGTTTAATCCCATGTACCATTTGAGTGCGACACCAGTTAAACTATATTGAAAATTGTGGATCAGTAGTTGTTGGTTCTCTGTTTGAGTTGACATTATCCGAGCGTACATCACCAAATGGCTTTGAGGGCAAGAGTTACCCTTGTACTTTTCAAATTCGAGCACCTTGGATTTGTGCGGAACTTTCACATTGGGGACCAGATAAAGGTCTGCGGCGTCCTTTTCGAATAAGTCCTGACCGCGAATAACTTGCAGTTCCTTCTACATCTCCAGGAACTGTTCATGGAATTCCCTCATTCTGTCACCCATACTTTCGTTTCCACCAGACGATAACAGGGAAATATGTCCTTCTGGGACAGTGTGTACCACGGGTGGTGGTATAGTCATTACGACAGTGACTCTTGGTGCTTCTCGAAGTTTGTAACCTTCAGGAGTTGTTGCCATGCCCCTGGCATCTTCGCTTTCCCGAAGTTTGTAACCTTCAGGCCCAGCGGTTCCTGCTGCAGTTTCCGGATCTTTTGTGATCGGAGGAATATATCCTTCCGGGATATAGTTAATAGGCATGCCCCAGGGACGATCTTTATGCATGGTATATTGAGGATCATACTTTTCCTCTATGGGTGTCAATGTGATCTCTGAGATCACAGTCCTTTGTTGTTGCATCTGGGCTGCTGCCAGAGCTTGCAAATCATTATAAAGTTTCCTCAGATCTTCTTTCAGAGTGTCGAGTTCTTCTCTCAACTCTTTGTTCTCTTCCTTGAGATTATCCATTTTCTTTTGTTGACTGGCCCGAGTATTGTACGAATGAGACAGTTTGACTCTAGAATCGAGACACAAATGTGAGATTCGTAGGTAAGAAGAATGCGTTATGTGAGAATGATGAATGATATGCAATGATTATATTATATATTTTTTTGTTTAATCAAAATAAACTTCGACAATTGGATTGAAAATATCATACAGTGGGGAGACCCTGTTTTATTGAACTCAAAGATTACGGAAATGGAAATACACTAATTTCAAAGTGCTGTAAAAGGAAATGTCTAAGATAATGGGTCCTGAGTCCTCTCTGAGGAGGGCTCAGGTTCTGGTTCTGGTACTTTCCTTTTCTTTGACCGGGGCTCTTTAGCCGTTGTCGGGTTGTCATTCCTTTGCCAAGTGAAAGAAGCGAGCAAATTCCTTTGGTCTTCTTGACTTTCTACAGCATGTTGCTCTAAAATCTCGATCAAAGCATCTTTTTCTTTTAATAGTTGCTTTATTTTCTTACACTCCACATTGAGAATACGGTACTTGTTCTTTCAAGACTTCTTCTCCTGTTGAACTTTGTTGAGAGTAACCTGAAGTTTTTCTGTATCAGACATAAAATAAAGGGCAGACTCCTTTAACGGAAAAACTTCATGACGAGGGTAAGGCATCCTCAGCTTGAGAGCTCTAGTTTGTACCCAGTGGAGATAAGGTTCTACAGAGATACAATCTGGCTTTCCTAGAGACTCTCTTCCTTTCCTGTGAACATGTTTCCAGGCATGCACTATTTCTGTCTTTAGTGCCCTATCATTTTCTCCTTCCTTGAAGAAAAGACCTTCCAGACGAACTAAAACTAGATGATAATTGATTCTTCCTTTAATTCCTATGAGGGGTACATTAGGGAAGTTTCCACAACAGTCAATGATTCTTATCCCGTCATAGATCCGATTGTACCAATCTATGTCAGAGTTGGTAAGAGACATGATTCTATGTGACCAACGTAGAGTACTCTTATGATCCCAAAATATAGCAGATTTGGGTAAGTGAGAAGTGAACCATTTGTATAGCAGGGGTACACAGCATGTGATCATTCCTCCGCTGTACAAGTTCCTTAAGTGTACAGAATAACAAGCATCTGCGAGCAAGGTCGGTACGGGTTTCCAATCAAAAAAATCTTAATGGCATTGATATCAACAAAGTCATCAATGTTGGGAAACAGAAATAATCTGTAGGTGAGCAGAACAAAGATTCTCTCAAAAGCAATCGCGTTCCCTATACTAGCAAAGTATAGAGCCTTCTTTATCAAAAACTTGGCTGGAAAACCTTGGATTCCACCCTTAATGGTCATGTGAGTCATGACTTCTGACTCGTCAGAATAGATGGCTCTTGCAATGGTCTGATCCTTTGGAATTTCTTCCAGTCCGAAAAAGGGAGCTTGGTCAGTGATGGGTAAATCGGTCAGGTGAGAGTACTCCTCCAGTGTTGGTGCTAGTTGATAATTCGGGAATGTGAAACAGTGATAGACCAGATCGTAGAACTGAATGAGCGTAGCCAGGATTCCCTCAATTACATGGGCCCTTAACAGAGACAACAGTCCTCCGTACTTAGCTCTGAAAGCATCAGGGTTGGTGATCTTCCTCACCAACCCTCTTAAATCCTCTAGTTTTGGAACCTTGAAGGTGTACTTGTGAGTTTTCCTTCTACCAAAATCCATAACGCAATCTCGTTTCTCTGGTATTTGCAATCATTGTCTTAGTTTAATTTGAAAAAGAGAGACTTGAAGAGAAGATTTTTTTTTGTTTGATTAATGTTTTTTAATGAAATGAATGCATGAATGCAGCAAACAAAAACATAGAAAAAACATGGGGTCAAAGGTTCGGTGTCATGAAGTCATGGTGTAGCGAGCGGTTTTGGACGTGGTTGCGAAGCACTACCGTTCTTTGGTATCTACAGCTCAATTCATTTTTTATCCTATTAAAGCTAATGAAGGAAGGGAAATAGATGTCTCAAATTAACCCTGCTTGCAAACTGAGGTTAAACAGTCAAAACTGTTGGTTTACAGATGCTACAAAGATTCGGGGTCTCTATTGGGTGTATTTTTTTAAAAGTGGTGTTCGGTCGATTGGTGGGAGGTTAGGACGGATGTGTGGAAGTATGGGATTTTGGGTTTTTGTTTTGTGTGCTCGCTAAGATTTTTCTTTCAATCTTATGCCTACGTATTCCCGTTTTTTCCGAAACAGGGAAATCAGAGCGCTCGTAGTTCCTCCTATTCTATGGGAGGAAATGGTTGTTTTGGCGTCTTGTTCAAAGCCCAAGACGTGAAGCAAAAGGTAGTTTGTATCTTGTTCAAAGCCCAAGATGTGAAACTGAAAGGTCTCAACTTTAGAGAGAATTTGTCATCTCTAAAGAGGGGTTTGTTTGTCATAACCGTTTATAAGGGAGAATTACTTTAACTGGGATATGTGAATCCGGCAATGCCATAATTTCCTTTATAGGGGATTTCCAACCTAAAGGAGAAGACTTTAACTCAGTGTAGAGCAATGCTATCTTTCCTTAGGAATTTCTCATGCTAAAAGAGGGACAGTGGCATGGATGTAGATGATCCAGAGGCTTGCCACTTACAGCAATTAGATAAAGGGGAAGGAGTTGTTGATGTTTGTGTACTGTGAACGAGGCACAACTTTGATGCTAAAAGGTTGATTGGATCAACCAATGGTTTTCTTATACAAAGCCTAAGAGGAGGCTAATATGTGTCTCGTACAAAGCCCAAGAGAGAGGCTAAAAGGTTTTGACTCAACGAGGGAATCTTTTGGTATCTCGTATAAAGCCCGAGATGGAGGCTATTTGACTCAACAAGAGAGTTTTTGTATCTCGTACAAAGCCCGAGATGAAGGCTAAAAGGTTTTGACTCAACGAGGGAGTCTCTGGTATCTCGTACGAAGCCTGAGATGGAGGCTAATTTTGTTAGCTCCGCTGGGGAGAATCATTGTACAAAGCCCAAGAGAAGGTTATGGTTACTGTTTCAGTCGAGTGACAGGTCCAGTATGCTGATTTAAAGTGAAAATCAGTTCTTATATGAGTAATGTTTACACTCAGGAATTTTGATTCGAGGATCAGGGATATTTCCTGTTCTTTAAGGAAGTAGGAAATCCAAAGGGTATTGAGGTTGTCCGAGTCCACGGGGTTCCTTCCTATTTTTGAAGGGGTCACTTGAGAATGTCTTTGAGACTCAAGGATGTTAGACTGTCCGTGTCTAGAGTTTCATCTTTTGTACTATGCTTTGAGAAACAGTAGTAGACTCTTGGAAAGGACTGTTCTATGAAGATGACTAAGTTCTGTTCCTATACCTCTAGGAGGTCGTCGGGATAATTTGTACGAAGCCCAAGAGGAGGCTGGAAACTTTTAAGAAGCCGAGTGGTCCTTGTATGAAGCCCAAGAGAAGGCTATCATTCCCGGAGGAAGAATCATTATACGAAGCCTAAGAGGAGGCTGTGAATACTTCTAAGAAGCCGACGGGTCCTTGTACAACGCCCAAGAGGAGGCGGGAATGCTTTTAGGAAGCCTGCGGGTCCTTGAACAATGCCCAAGAGGAGGCCGATGCTTTTAAGAAGCCGATGGGTCCCCAAACCCCGAGAAATTCAAGACAGGCTATTCACGAGGAATAGATCGAGCCAGGAAAGTTCGAGAATTTAGAAGAAACTCAAGAGATGCCATTCACGGAGAAAAGATCATCTATGGGGAATAGAGTTTCTTGACAAGTGCTTTTAAGAAGCCTGTGGGTCCCCAAACCCCGAGAAATTCAAGGCAGGCTATTCACGAGGAATAGATCAACCTAGGAAAGTTCGAGAATTTGGAAGAAACTCAAGAGATGCAATTCACGGAGAAGAGATCATCTCTGGGGAATAGAGTTTCTTTGACAACTTTTATGAGTGACAGTCTATGAAAGGGTTCACCGAGAATGCTGCCTTTCATATCTCCATATTGTTTAACCCCAAGAGGAGGGAAGACTGTGTCTGGTAATCCTATGGGGATCTAGTTTTGACTATTTAAGAGTGATCAACGGGCTTAATGCTAGACATAGTTGTCGGGGAAACTCTAAATATCTATACTATTATTACACAGTTGATATGAGTTTATGAAAGAAGACTTACAGCGAAACAGCCCCACAATACAGTTATATGTATATGAAAGCGGTAAATGAAAGCATATAAACACTTACTCGGTTGTGAGCTTCCATGCTGTTTGGTTAGTTGTTCAACAAAGAAAGATTGAAAAACAACAGTATATTCAAAACCAAAGGAGAAAGTGCTTTGAAAAAGAAAGATTTGGGGCTTACAGCTCAAGGAGAGGCCCAGGGTTTTATCAGTGAGCGCACTGTTTGAATTTGTACAGAGGGACTTATACAAGTGACTGTGGCCCAAAAATTATTTTCTGTACAAAGGGATTTGGGTCTTACACTCTCTCAAGAGGCCAAAAAAGTTTTAAAGAGTGGGGCTTATAACACGAGGGTAGGCCCAGATGATTTTTCGTTTAAAATGGCGATCGCGCCGAGATTTTCTTTTAACGCAAAGGGGCTTATACAATATCTGAGGCCCAAAGATGTTTTTGGTTAAAAGGGGGTTGGGTCTTACACTCTAATAGAGGCCCAACAGTTGTGAATGGGTCTTATAGCTCAAGGAGAGGCCCAGATGGTTTATCTTTAAAATGGCGACGATCGTGCCGAATTTAAAAATGTACATAGGGACTTATACAATAAGTGAGGCCCAAAATATTTCTGTACAAGTGGGTTGGGTCTTACACTCTAATAGAGGCCCAACAGTTGTGAATGGGTCTTATAGCTCAAGGAGAGGCCCATATGGTTTATCTTTAAACTGGCGACGATCGTGCCGAATTTAAAAATGTACAGAGGGACTTATACAATAAGTGAGGCCCAAAATATTTATGTACAAGTGGGTTGGATCTTACACTGTAATAGAGGCCCAAAAAGTGTTTGAAAATGATTTGTGAGGGTTGAATTAATCAAAAACCCTAATTTATTTCCAAAATGTATTTTAATTGAATAAAAATTCAATTAAAATGATAAAAAATTGTTTAACATGTGGGAAACAAATTATGATCTTGGATTAATGCTTCAAAAATCAAGTATTAACCTACAAAATAATTAGAAGTCATTAATCTTTACAAAATCAAGAGGAAAAAAATATTTTAAATGTCAAAAACAATTAAAATATTAATTATTTGTAAAAATATCAATTATATGAAATAAATAATATTTTTTGGGAAAATAAAATATTTTAACATTTTTGTGAATTATTAAAAAAAGAATCAACTCAAAATCATTAAAACTCAGAGAGAAATTAATTTTTGAATCAATTAAATAAAAATCACAAAATTCAAATATTCAAATGTTGGAAAATGGCGCCAAGAACAAGGGCAAGAACACGCGCGTGTTCTGAGTTTCCCAGATTTGCATTTTCTATCCAATCTCACTGAATACTTAATCATATCATGCAATCCACGTACCAATCAACTCGTTTCAACCTCACGATCATGTCTATGACAATTAATTTCATTTAAATTAAACATAAAACAAGAAATCATGAACAATCCTCAAGAACCCTAGATTCTGCATGAAGGCTGGGATTTTTGATACACGATTCAAACAATGCAATTAATTGAGGGGAAACATTCCATGCATGATTATGAACATATGGCCAAATTATTGTGCAGCAAAAATTGCATGGATCATAGAGTTAGAAGAGCTCATGCTTACCACTTGCAGACGGTGACCGTGATTTGTGTTGGAGGTGTTACAGATGAGTTGTGATGATCTGAACAGCTTCCCTACACCCTATGGAGTGTGTTTGAATGCTTGGACTTGATTGAAGTTGGCTGGATCACTTCATGGCTTCTCAACTGCAACTTGGTTAAAACCTTGAGCAATTGACTGGTGATTCTAAGAAATCAGTGTTCCAGTTGTTGTTTAAGTGTTTGATCAGCTCATATGTGATGTATATGAGGTGTGTGTGTGATTGGTTTGATTGGAAAAGCTCTCAAACTCAAAACGCGATAGTGACTTGCCTTAGAAGGCAAAATTGGAGTGAAAGAAGAGATTTTGAGGAAAGCATCTATTTGATGGCTTTGGTGTACTCAAACTGATCACAATTGAGCTCTATTTATAGTAGAGCAAGTTTGTTTTGCAAGGAATAGTGAATCCCAACTGCTGAGTAGGTTTGGCCAATGTTGGCAAATGAAAATCCAAGTCTCCTCTAGCCATTGACTAGAGGTTAGGGCACAGGCTGCTGGTTCCCTTGGTCTTGGATAAGTCTTGAATGAATTCAGTTACTAAGAGCTCAGTCCATGCCACCTTGATGCTTCCATTGAATGCTCCAATCCAAAATTGGAGTCTTGTCCCTATTTTGACAATTCTAGGTTCAACATGCTATTTCTTGTTCCAAAGACTTTGGAGGCTTGGCTCAGTGATTGTCCCCTTTAGATTCAATCCTCAGATGTGTCCAAAGTGATGACAAGGCTTGGAATTGGCTGATTTTGGCAAATCGACCAAAAGTTCAAAAATCTGCCTTGCCTTGGCAAATTTCAGCAAGGCATCTTGCCAATGTCATATCTCATAGCTCAAATTGAATTTGGTAATGTTCTTGGCCATTTTGGAAAGCCCTTACATGATACAAAAACTGTTTGAACATGTTTGGTTTTGATATCTTTTGAATCCAAGTGAAAAATCCCCCTACATTTGGAAAAAAGTAAAGGCAAATTCTGACTTAGTGAAATTTTCACTAAGTGTTGGAACAAAGTGACTTTTCTTGATTTTGATCACTCCATAACTCAAAATCCATGAGGAATTTGGACATAGGTCAATATGAAGCTTTTGTAGAGGGCAATGTGATCTACAAATCAAGCTTTGAATGGGGAACAATGGCCTTGTGGTTTAGGAGTTATGGTCCTCCAAAGTTGGCACATTAGTGTCACTTTTTCCATAACTTAGAAATTTTTCTAAGTTTTTATGGTTACCTTTTCTACAAGTTATCCCACTTTCTTTGATTTTTCTTGATGAATGATGATTCAAATCATACATTAACATCATTTTAGGGTTAAAAATCCATTTTGGTGAAAAATCTCAAAAAGTCAAAGTTGACTTTTGTGCACAGTTGACTTTTTATCAGATGAATTCCAAACTGTGCAATTCTTCAGGAAATCATGTCCTTGACCTAAATCAAACTTGATGGACATGTTCCATGGGTGTCATAGGGTATATTGAATCATGTCTTAGGGTTTGGGAACATGTCCTGGTCAAAAGTCAAAGTTACAGTTGACTTTCCTCGCGAAACCCTAATTGTGGTGCAGATGAAATTGAGACTTGTTGCTCAAGCTTCTTGGATTAATCCATTATTGCAAATGGATCAATATAGTATATTAAAGACCCTCAAATCCTCTCTTGAGGTCTTGGCTCATGATTTATCCCAAAAGTCAACTTAGGGGTGAATTAGGTCAAGAAACCCTAATTCCTGATTTTTGATGTATGCATCCCCTGAGATCAAATTGACTTGATGATTGGGTCCATGAGGTTCCATGGAGTATATTAGGTTATGTTTTGGATCATTGGTTTGTGCCCAGATGAAAAATTTCCATCTGGAGGCCCTGGTCGACCAAAACCCTAATTTGGTGACACTGTCGATCTTGAGACTTGATCCACCTAGAAGGGAGCAACCTTGTGCTTAATCCTTGAAGTGGGAGTACTTTTGATCCATTGTGGATATTCTAGAGGCTAGACAAGTTGAAGATCAAGTTATTCCTTGATTGATCCTTTGTCTAAGGCTCTGAGAGGACTTAAAACCCTAGTTTTGATTGTAGTGAATGCTCAACAACCCTTGAGGCATTTGATGAGGCATGATGGTTCATCCATTTTGTGATGATGATTTGCAAAATGATGGGAAATCTTAGTGGTCAAAATTTGGGGTATGACACATGGCTCTACCCATTCCCAAAGGTTATATTGGTGATTTTTTGTACCTGTCCTCAAAATCATTGACCCCTCTTGGGATAACAACAACAAGCTGGTTCACCCGAGCGAGCTGCAGTATCTTAGAGTAATCTCAAATAAGGGTAGTATCGCGTGACAACTATTCCCGATAGCTTCCGCACTACAAAATAGTAACATGGTCTTAGCTTACTAAATCCTCAGTTTCATAGAATACCACAATCGAACAATCTGCTTTCAACAACCGAAGTCGTATAAGCATTGAATCCGCAAGGGGTCTCTCCACTGATTTGATGGTCGACCGGGATCCCTTATTTGGGAGTCACTCCCTGTAAGATTACCCGTCTAGTGCCATCACTTATGTTAGGTGTATACTCAATCTTTCCAGATGCGGCATCACCCGCAGTCCCATTAGCAGAAAAATAAACACGGATATCAATTAGGAAAAGCGATATATATATATATATATATATATTCATTCCTAAAACTAACATCCTAGACCTCTTAAGAGCTATAATCCTAGTCCTAACAAATAAAATGACTCCCTAGCAAAGTCACCATTTTACTGTAGCGAGCGATTTTTGTCGGTGACGCGACCACCTTATCGCTGAAATTTTCCTCACCGCAATGAGGAGGAGTGGGTACTACTTTCTGATTTCTTATTTATCCCATGAAGCTGAAAGGGAAAGGGAAGCTATCTAAAACTAACCTTGCACGCGAATGTTTAACTGAACAAACGCTTAAAAGAGATTCGGGGAGTCGGGGTCAGGTTATACAATGGGGAGTTGTCAATTACCCATCCTATATGTGGTTATCCACAGGATATTAGCTTTAGGTTTCGCTTAGCAATTGATGGTATTTATCTGTTAATGGGTTGGGAAAGTTTCTTGGGAAGTATGAGTGAGTGAGTGAGATTTTGTTGATGTTCGGGTGTTTTTGGTAAGGTACTGGACCTAAGTTTTGATGTTAAGGTATTGGACCTAGAGTTTTTGATTAGTATGCTCGCTAAGATTTTGCAATCTTATGCCTACGTATTCTCGTTTAAATGAAACAGAGAAATCAGAGCAATCGTAGTTCCTCCTATTCTAAGGGAGGAGAAAATGTTTTGGTGTCTTGTTCAAAGCCCAAGATTGAAGCTAAAAGGTTTTGACTGAGAGAGAATTTGTCATCTCTAAAGAAGGATTGTTGATTTTTGTGTGCCTTGATCAAAGCACAAGGTTGATGCTAAAAGGTTAATTGTCTCGGCTAGGGGATTTCTTTATACAAAGCCTAAGAGGAGGCTAGAAGTTTGACTTTTCTGGGGAAAATGTTTTGTCTGTCTTGTACAAAGCCCAAGATTGAGGCTAAAAGGGATTTTGACTCCGCTGGGGAGGGTTTGTATGTGTCTTGTACAAAGCCCAAGATTTGAGGCTGACCTTACTGGGAAAATCATTATACAAAGCCTAAGAGGAGGCTGATATGGGTTTGACTCTTCCTGGGGAAAATCATTCCCCAAAGCCTAAAGGAAGGCAGGGAGGAAATGACTCTGTTGGAGAAGATATATGTCCCAAGCTTAAGAGAGAGAGAGATTTATGTCTTGTATAAAGCCCAAGATTGAGGCTAAAGGGGTTTGACATAATAAGAGAGTGTTTTTATCTGTCCTGTACCAAACCCAGGATGGAGGATGGACAAGCTGGAGAAAGTATTCTACATAACTTAAGAAGAGGCTAGCTCCTGCTAGGGGAAATCTTTATACCAGGTTTGGACAAAGATCGACTAAACGAGAGAGTATTTTTATCTCTCTTGTACAAAGCCCAAGATTGAGGCTAAAAAAGGTTGACTCAACAAGAGAGTCCGAAAAGGTGATTGACTCAACAAGAGAGTCTAAAAAGTGATTGACTCAACAAGAGAGTCTGAAAAGGTGATTGACTCAACAAGAGAGTCTAAAAAGTGATTGACTCAACGAGAGAGTCTAAAAAGGTTAGCTCCGCTGGGGAGAATCATTTGTACAAAGCCCAAGAGGAGGCTGACTTCGGTGAGGAAGGATCATTATACAAAGCCTAAGAGGAGGCTAGCTTTTCATTGAGGAAAGGTCCTTATACAAAGCCTAAGAGGAGGCTATCTTTTTTCGGGGATAATTGAGATCCACAGGCAGGTCCAAGTGGGGAATCAACTCTTAATGAGGGTTACAGAAGAGCGGAGATGTCAGATACCTTGAGGTTCTAATTTAAGATAGTGTTGACCCTGGTCGGGGAACTCTCATGAGAGAGACTGTGTTTCTGCTGCAGATCGATCCAGAATGTCCGGGGTTTTTTTACTATAATTGTAAGGAACTTGAGAATGTCTTTGAGACTCAAGGGGATTAGACTGTCTAAGTCTACTTGTGTGGAAGAGTTTTATCTTTTGTATGATGCCCAAGAGGAGGCAACGACATTAAGGGATGAGAATCAACCCTAAAGTGGCCTGAGGTCTGACACTGGAAAGACTGCTCTAGCAAAGGATGCCTAAGTTATGTCTTATACCTTTAAGAGGTCGTCAGGGTCCTTGATTAAGCCCAAGAGAAGGCATGAGAACTTCTAAGAAGCCGGAGGGTCCTTGTACAAAGCCCAAGAGGATGCGGGGATGCTTTTAGGAAGCCTGTGGGTCCCAAACCAAGAAAAGTTCAAGAAATGCTATTCACCGAGAATAGACCATTTAGTGAAAGTTCTGTGATTTGAAGAAATTCAAGAGATGCTATTCACCAAGAATAGATCAACTTTGGGGAGTAGAATTTCTTTGACACTTTCTAAAGTGACAGCCTGAGAAAAGGTTCACGAAGAATACTGCCTTTCTCTTTGTTCCATATTGCTTAAGCCTAATAGAAGGCAAGACTGTATCTGGAGATCCTATGGGGATTTAGTTTTGTTTGTATTTTAAGAGTGACCAACAGGGCTTTACCTAGTTCTAGACATAGTTGTCGGGGAAAACTCTAAATAACTATATTAGTATATATACAGTTGATATATGACAAGTATTTTAAAAAGGGTATGAAAGAAGACTAACCATGCGCAGCTTCCCACAATACAGTTATATATATATATATATATATATATATATATATATATATATATGAAAACGTGTGAAAGAAAGCCGATAAAACTTACAGGTGAGCAAGCTTCCATGATGTATTGTTAGTTGTTCAAAGAAATTAAATTAAGTTTTGATAACAATACATATATTTGAATCTAAATCAAAAGGGAAATTGTTTTTGAATAGATTGTGGGGCTTATACTCAAGGAGAGGCCAAAGGTTTTAACAGTGATCGTACCGTTGCTTTGAATATGTACAGAGGGACTTATACAATGTGTGAGGCCCAAAAAGGTTTATGTACAACAAGGTTTGGGTCTTACAACTCAAGGAGAGGCCCAAAAGGTGTTTTAAAAGAAAAGATATGGGACTTACAACACGAGGGTAGGCCCAGATGATTTTCTTGTTTGAAAACGGCGATCACGCCGAGATTGTTTTACGCAGAGGGACTTATACAATGTCTGAGGCCCAAAAAGGTTTTAGTTAAAAAAGGATTGGGTCTTGCACTCTATTAGAGGCCCATGAGTAATTTTAAGAAAAAGAATGGGGCTTACAACTCAGGGAGAGGCCCAAGTGGTTTTATTTTAAACTGGCGATCGCGCCGAGATTTTTGAAAACACCGTGGGTCTTATACAATGACTAAGGCCCAAACTATTTTGGTTTCAAAGAGGGATTGGGTCTTACACTCTATTAGAGGCCTAAAGAGTTTGAAAATGAATAAATATGGGTCTTATAGCTCAAGGAGAAGCCCAGGGATTATGTTGAAAATGCGACAATCGCGCCAAACTTTTGAAAATATACAGAGGGACTTATACAATATGTGAGGACTAAAAAGGTTTTATTTACAAAGGGGTGGGACTTACACTCTATCAAGAGGCCCATGAGTGTTTGAAAAAGATTGACGAGGGTGGAATTAGTCAAAACCCTAATTTTGTCAAAAAATGGAATTAATTTTGTTTAAAAATTAATGGAAACATGTGAAAAATGAGTGGTGTTCTTGGATCAATGTTTCAAAAATCATGTTTTTATCCACAAAATGATTGAAACCCATTTAAGTTGGGAAAACCAAGAAGGAAAAAATATTTTAAATGTTAAAAAACAAATAAAAATTAATTCTTTGCAAAAATATCAAGTATATGAAATAAATCATATTTTTCGGAATTTTTTGTAAAATAAAATATTTTAACATTTTTGTGAATTATTAAAAAAAGAATCAACTCAAAATCATTAAAATTCAGAGAGAAATAAATTTTCGAATCAATTAAATAAAATCACAAAATTCAATTATTTGAATTTTTGAAAAAGTGAGCCAAGAACACCCAAGAACACACGCGTGTTCTGAGTTTTGCCCAGATTTGTATTTTCTCATCAATCTCACTGAATACTTGATGAAATCACACAATCCACATATCAATCTACTCGTTTTCACCTCACGATCATGTCTATGGTCTTTAATTTCATTTATTTTAAGCATGGAATAAGAAAACAAAGAAAAACCTCAAGAACCCTAAATTCTGCATGAAGGCTCAGAAATTCCACACACGATTCATACAAAGCAATTAATTGAGGGGAAACATTCCATACATGATTATGAACATATGGCAAAATTATTGTTCGAGGAAATATGCATGAATCATGAGATGACCAAGTTGAGGCTTACCTCTTGCAGCTGGTGATTGTGTTTTGGGTTAGAGGTGTTACAGCTTGGTTCCAATGATGTGAACAGCTTCCCTAGGTGCTATGGAGTGTGTCTGAATGCTTGGAGTGGATTGAATCGAGCTCGAACTTGATTTGGCACCTCAACTGCAAATCTGTCAAAGGCTTGTGCAGATGGCTGGTTATTTTGAGAATCTAGTGTTCCAGATGTTGTTTAAATGTTTGGATCACTTCTATATGATGTTTATGAGGTATGTGTGTGATTGGCTTGGTTGGAACTGCTCTCAAACTCAAAACCCGATAATGACTTGCTTTATAAGGCAAATTTGGAAGTGAATGTGTGATTTTGAGAAAAGCATCAGTTTGGGTACTTTGGTGTACTCAAAATGATCACAAATGAGGTATATTTATAGTGCAACAAGTTTGTTTTGGCTGCAATAGTGTATGGCAACTGCAGCAGGCCTTTGGCCAATGTGGATCAAATGGAATCTCAAGTCTCCTCTAGCCATTGACTTGAGATTAGAGCACAGGCCTATGGTTCTCTGATTCAAGGATAAGGCTTGACTGAAGAGTTCATATTTGCTCTGATACAAGCCACCTCTAAGCATCCATTGAGTGCCTCAAAGCAAAATTGGAGTCTTGTGGCATCTTTAGCTTTTAGGGGTGCCAAACCTATATGTAGTTCCAAAGACTTGAGAGGCTTATAGATCAGTGTTTGTTCCTCCTTGGTCTCCCCCTGAGGTGTGCAGATGGATAAACTTGTTTGTTGTTTGCACAATTTGGGCAATTCGAGCACTAATGCACAAATCTGCCTTGCACAACAGTTTGCAGCAAGGCATGTTGCAGCTGCCATAACTCCTAGCTCAGATGGAATTTGATGGAGTTCTTGGACTTTTTGGAAAGCTGATATATCCTATTTCAACATGATGTCCAACTTTGGTTTTGATCCAACTTGAATTACAATAAAAAATGCCTCTACATTTGGGAAAAAATAAGGCAGATTCTGACTTAGTGAAAATTTCAATAAGTGTTGGAAAAATGTCACTTTTGTATTTTCAGCCATTTTGATCAGTCCATAACTTAAAATCCATGAGGAATTGGATTGAGCTGTAGTTGAAGCTTTTAAAATATGCCATGAGAGCTATAAATCCAGCTTTGGACCATCCAAAATGGTTGCTTGGATCTCAAGTTATGATCCTTGGAAGTTGGTACCCTAGCCACTTTGTTCCATAAGTTAGAAAAATTCTAAGTTTTTTATGGTTACCCCCTTTTACAAGTTATCCCACTTTATTTGATTTTTCTTGATGAATGATAATTCCAATCACATATTAACATTGTTTTAGGGCTGAGGAACCATAATTGTGAAAAATCTCAAAAAGTCAAACTTGACTTTTGTGCACAGTTGACTTTTTATCAGATGAATTCCAAACTGTGCGATCCTTTGTGAAATCAAGTCCTTGATCTAAATCAAACTTGATGGATATGTTCCATAGGTGTTATAGGGTGTATTGAATCATGTCCCAAGGTTTGGGAGCATGTCCAGGTCAAAAGTCAAAGGTTCAGTTGACTTTTTCCCCGAAACCCTAATTGTGGTCCTGAGGAAATTAAAACTTGTGGATCAAGCTTCTTGGATAAATCCATTGTTGAAAATGGATCAATGTGGTTTATTAGAGACCCTAAAATCATGTCTTGAGGTCTTGGCTCATGTTTTGTCCCAAAAGTCAACTTAGGGGTGAATTAGCTCCAGAAACCCTAATTCCCGATTTTTGGTGAATTCTTCCCCTGAGGCTAAATTGACTTGATGATTGGGTCCATGAGGTCCCTTGGAGTATATTGAGTTATTTTGAAGCATTAGCTCATGCCCAGATGAAGATTTTCATCTGGAGGCCATGGTCGACCAAAACTCTAATTTGGTGACACTGGCGATCTTGGGGCTTAATCCACTTGGAATGATGCAAACTTGTGCTCGATTCTCTATGTGGTAGTCCTCTTGATCATTTATGTGTGTTTGAGAGGTTAGACAAGTTAAAGGTCGTGTCATTTCTTGATTGATCCTTTGTCTAAGGCTCTAAGAGGACTTAAGACCCTAATGCTTGACTGCAGGGAATGCTCAACAATTCTTGAGGAGATTGATGAGGCATAAAGGTACATCCATATTGTGAGCATGATTTGTACAATGATGGGAAATATTAGTGGTCAAAATTTGGGGTATGACAATTTCAAGCTAATCAAGCCTTGAGATCATCAGTGTCACCAAATTAGGGTTTTGATCGACCAAGGCCTCCAGAGGGAAAATTTCATCTGGGCATGGGCTAATACTTCAAAACATGATCCAAGAATCTCAAAGGGACCTCATGGACCCAATCACAAGTTTAAAATAGCCCCAGGGGATGTATTCATTAAAAATCAGGAATTAGGGTTTCTTGACCTAATTCACCCCTAAGTTAACTTTTGGAGCAAGGTATGAGCCAAGACCTCAAGTAGTGTTTTGAAGACCTCCAATACATCATATTGATCCATTTATAAGATTTGATTTATTCAAAGAACTTGGGTCATAAGCAATACAAGGATTCAAATTCATCTGGACCAATTAGGGTTTTTGATGATAAAGTCAACTGTACCTTTGACTTTTGACCAAGACATGATCCCAAACCTTGGGACATGATTCAAGACACTCTAAAACATCTATGGCATCCATCCATTAGGTTTGAATTAGGTCAAGAACTTGATATCATAGAGGATCACAAAGTTTCAAATTCATATGACAAAAAGTCAATTGTGCCCAAAAGTCAAGTCTGACTTTTTGAATTTCTTGAAAAACAAGGCTTCCCTAAGTCAAAAACAATGTTAACTTATGGTTTGGATCATCATCCATCAAGAAAAATCAAGAAAAGTGGGGTTACTTGCAAAAGGGGCAACCATAAGAAACTTGAATTTTCACAAAGTTATGAAAAAAAGTGATTTATACACAACTTTGCAAGACCATAACTTGTGATCCAAGCAACCTTTTTATTCCATCCAAAGCTCAAGTGAAAGCTCTCATTACATACTTCAAGATTGTCAACTACAACAGATTCCAAATCCTTATGGATTTTGAGTTATGGATTGATCAAAATCACAAAAAATGGAAAATGGACACTCTTTCAACACCTAGTGAAATTTTGGACAGAATCTGTTTTGTGTTTTCACCAACTTTGAGACCATTTTTCATTATGATCCAAGATGATTGAAGACCAAAGTTAAACATCAAAGTTGAAGTATGTTATAGGGGCTTTCCAAAAAGTACAAGAGTCTCCCATGATTCAACTTGAGCAAGGAGTTATGAGCCTCCAAAAATGGCATTTTTCACCCTGCCTACACAAAGGCATGAAAACCAAACTTGTGCCACACAATTTTGTCACTCAAGTTTTGCCATTTTGCCAACTTTGTCATCTTCCAAAAGCATAAAACATTTGATGACTCACTTGTTTCTTGATCAAGGAGTAAAGAATTCAACTTGGCATGTGCAAAACCATCAGGACATGAACTTTGGAATTCAACTTTGGCAAGGTAACATCAATGCAATACATTGAGGTGTCATGAACCAGACCATAACACTCCAAGCCAGTCAAGATTCAAGTCCAAACTCTGAGCATTCAAACCTGCAGAATTGAATGGAGTTAAGATAAGAAAGTTGACTTGGCCCTTTTGGATTATCCAAGTCAATGGCTAAAAGCTACATGCCATGATCAACCTCCAATCACTATTGCTCCCAAAACAAACTTCCTCTACTATAAATAGAGGTCATGTGTGACTGATCAAAACACACCAAAGCATAACAACTCATGCTTTTCTTCAAATCACCCTAAAAAAAACCAGAATTTGCTTCTCTTTCAAGTCACATTCGAATTTTCAAATAGGGAGCAATTCCATCCAAACCAACCATCCTAACACCTCATATATGTCATATACAAGTGATCCAGAACCTCAAAACACATCTGGAACACCAGAATCACAAAGTCACCATCCATTTGCTCAAGCATTTTGGCTTATTTGTAGTTGGGGTACCACGACAAGTTCCAGGTTATTTCAATCCATTCCAAGCTTCCAAACACCTTACATAAGGTCCATTGAAGCTGTCCAGATCATCACACAACATCTGTAACACCTCTACATCAGAATTCCATTTCTTCTTGCAAGAGGTAAGCCTAACCTCTCAAACTCTATGTACATGCATCATAAATGTGTTTTCAAATTACAAACATGTTTCTACACTTGTGTAGAGTGTTTCCCCTCAATCATTTGCTTTGTAGCTATCGTGTATAGGATTTCATAATATTCTTGCAGAAATTAGGGTTCATGTGTTCATCTTTTGATTTATGACTCCTCACTTAATATAAATGCAATTAATTTATATCACTAAAATCCTTGTTCAAAAACACACAACTTTCATGTTTACAAAAGTCAAAACCATTACGTATTAAGAGAGATATGTGAGGTTTTGCAAAACGGCCAAGGAGGGAAGTCGTGAGAAAGAAGATGACAGTTGGCGCCATAATTTGAATATTTGAATTTTTTATCATTTTCATAATTGATTTCAAAAATTAATTTCCCTCTCAATTTTTATCATTTTTTATTGGTTCTTTTTTTAAAAATTCACAAAAATGTTAAAATATTTTATTCTACAAAAAAATAAAATTTATAGTTTTTATTTAATATAGTTTGAATTTTTGTAAATAATTTCATTTTATTTGTTTTTAAACATTTTTAATTGAAATTTCCACCTTGATTTTTCAAATTCAAATGAATTCCAAGTTTTCATGTGATTAAACATGATTTTTCAAAATATTTTTCAAAGTTTACAACTTGTTTTTGAATATATTTGATATTTTTTATCATTTTTTATTTAATTTTGTGTAAAAATTGTATTTTTTTTTTAAATTAAAATTAGGTTTTTTTCTTAATTTTGATTTTTCAAACTTCATTTGAAACACTTTTGGCCCTCTAATAGAGTGTAAGACCTATCCCCTCTGTAAAATACAAAATTTTGGGCCTCAGTCATTGTATAATCCCTGATACAATTTTCAAAATAAACGGTGCGATCGTTGTTTTTCATCTGGGCATCTCTTTGAGCTATAAGCCTCATCTCTTGTATAAAAAGAAACTTTTGGACCTCTATTAGAGTGTAATACCCATTCCTTCTTGTACATAAAATTTTTGGGCCTCAGTCATTGTAAAGTCCCTCTGTGGTTTTCAAAATCACGGTGCGATCGTCGTCTTTTCAAATTTTTCATCTGGGCCTCTCCTTGAGTATAAGCCTAATTATTCTTTCTTTACAAACACTTTTAGGCCTCTATTAGAGTGTAAGACCCAACCCCTCTTTATACAAAAACAATTTTTGGGCCTCTGTTGTAGTATAAGTCCCACAACGTCTTTCAGTATCGCAGTGCGATCAATGTTTGTTTCAAATAAATCATTTGGGCCTCTCCTTGAGTATAAGCCTCAATCTTTTGTACACAAACTTTATTTTTAACAATAAATAACTTTTATGGGCCTCTCCTTGAGTTGTAAGCCCAATACCTCTATTTTCAAAATCATCTGTCTGTTTTAAACTGGTCCTAAGAGGAGCATTATTCCCGGTGAAACTGCTCTTAGACCACTTGGTCCTCTCTTTGAGTTATAAGCCCCAAACACTCCTTTCTTTTTAAACAAATTTCTTTTAATTCAAATTCAAATTCATAGTTTTCTCAAAACTTTCTTCAATTTCTTGAAACCCTAATCAATCATACAGTTGTAGTCAATACAACATATCATAATACACTTGGGCCTTCTCTCAGAATGTAAGTCCCAACATCTTTTTCAATGCATATTTGTTTATATATATCTGTTAAATCACTTATCTATTTAGAGTTTCCCCAGCAGTTAGGTCTACACTTAGGTCAAACCAGAGGTTACTCCTAACATAGTCAATAACTAGTTCCCCATAGGAAATTTCTTATACAGTCTGCCTCCTCTTGGGCTTATTCAATATGGAACAAAGAAAAGTATTATTCCCGGTGAAACTTTTCTGAAGACTGTCAAAAACATAGAAATATATGTGTATACAAGAAATTCATTTCCCCAGAGAGGATTAATTCTCGGTGAAACCTCTCTTGAATTTCTTCAAACCTTATAATTGTTCAGCAAAGAAAGGATTAATTCCCGGTGAAAGCTTTCTTGAACTTTTCTTAGGCTTGGACCCATAGGCTTCCTAAAAGCATCCCCAGCCTCCTCTTGGGCTTAGTACAAGGACCAACAGGCTTCTTAGATGTTCCCCAGCCTCTTCTTGGGCTTAGTACAAGGACCCACAGGCCTCCTAAAGGCATAGGATATAAATTAGTCATCTCTACTAGTTTAATCCCTAAGAGAGTCAAAATTCTAGAACATCTGACCATTCTAAGAATTGATCTTCATTCCTTAAACCAACAACCTCCTCTTGGGCATCATACAAAGACCTCTCTCTACACCAGAGCCTACCACTTCTTGAGAGATTTGGACAGTCTCAGCCTCCTCTTGTGCTTCATTCAAGCAGACTTGGAAAATCTCATTTCCTCTTGGATCTCACACAGAGACCCTCAAGTTTCCTAAAAGCACAGGGTAAACCCTAATCAATTTACCATCAACAAATCCCCAATAGAATCAGAACCTCATGGCATCTGATATTTCAACTCTGCCTTGATTCCCAGCAAGAGTTAATCCCTTTGGATTCTCCCCAATACAATTTGGACCTGCTCCTGGATTTCTATAAATCCTCAGCAAGAGATAGCCTCCTCTTTGGCTTCATATAAGAATTTCCCCAGTCAGCCTCAATCTAGGGCTTTGTACAAGACAGACAAAACTCTCCCCAGTGGAGTCAGTTTCTTTTAGATTCAACCTTGGGCTTTGATCAAGGCACACAGAAAATCAACATCCCCTCAGATGAGACCGTGAGTCCTCTCTGTAGGAAGATACCTCTTCTATACATCACATATCAAAACAAACAATCGAAAACCTTTTTCCAGATAATTGCTGTAAGTGGCACACTTGTTAATTCAAAATCCAAACTGGAGTCCTTCCTTTATCCTGGCTAAAATCTCTCTTTCATCTAACAACTATAAGTGGCAAGCCTCTGGATTCCATACATCCAAGCCAATGTCCCTCTCTTAGCATGAAAGATTCATAAAGGGAAAAGTGGCATTGCTCTACACTGAGTTAAATATTTCTTCCTTCATGACATCACCCTTATAAAGGAAATTATGGCATTGCTGGATTCTACATATCCCAGTTAAAGTAATTTCCCTTATAATCCACATTTATGATTAATAGATGAGATATCTCTCTTTAGAGATGACAAATTATCTCTCAGTCAACCTTTTAGCTTCAATCTTGGGCTTTGAACAAGACACAAACATCCTTTTAGCTTCAATCTTGGGCTTTGAACAAGACACCACATATATTTCCTCCCATAGAAATAAGAGGAACTACGATTGCTCTGATTTCCCAAATCTCTTTACGGGAATACGTAGGCATAAGATTGCGAAATCTTAGCGAGCACACAAATCAAAAATCATTGGTCCAATACCTTCCAAAAAACAACAGAAAACCAAAAACCACAAAAACATTCTCTCAATTCTCCCAAAGGAGAAAATTTCCCAAACCACAGTAGATAAACATAAGAAAGCATTTTAAGTTAACGGAAAAACATGCAATAAAAGGTTCCTATGGATTACCATAGATACATTGGGTGTTAATAGCTTCCCTTTGTATAACCAGACCCCGATCCCCGATCTCTTAGCATTTGTTAAAGAAAATATTTGCATGCAAGGCTAGTTTTAGTTATCTTCCCTATCCTTTCCAGCTTCATAGGATAAATACGGAAATCATAAAGTAGCACCCAAATCCCAATCCCGTGGTAAGGTGGTCGCGTCACTGACAAAAATCGCACGCTACAGATAAATGGCGACTCTACTGGGGATAGTTTAGGATTAGAGTTCCTAAGAGGTCTAGGCCTTGCTTTGCATTTATTTTGCTATTTATATACTTTCTTTCTCATTATATATATATATATATATATATATATATATATATATATATATATATATATATATATATATATATATATATATATATATATATATCATTTGCTATCATATTATTTGATACCCATGTTTAATTTACTGTTATCTGGGAATGCGATTAATACACATGTGGTGAGTCCGAGATAACATTAAGATAAGTGGTGGCATATCCAGGAAGGCTTATAGGGAGTGAATCCCGACCAAGTTGACTTGGCAGTCCACTGAATCAGTGGAGGTATCCTTGTGGAATTACCAATGTTGAGCGAGCATGTCGCGAAAGCTTTGTTTTTTCCCAGTTGGATACCCTTGAAACTGAGGATTAGTAGACACTTAACCATTAAACCATTAGGTAGTGCGATGACTATTGGGAATAGTTGATACATGATACTACACTCAAAGGAGATTCATCTTAGGATATTACAGCTCGCTTGAGTCATTCGGATTGCTGTTAATATCCCTAAGATGGGTTAATGATTTTGGGAACCTTTGTTAGAACCCGTTCTACAGGTACAAAAATTTATCAATTAGTACACATCTTTGGGGATGGGTAGATCGATGGCTCCATGCTCGTTACGATGAACCCCTAAACCCATGTTTTCAAGTGTTTTTGTTTGCTGCATTCATGCATCCATGCATTCATTAAAAAAACCTTTTTCAAAACAAGAAAAAAATCTTTTTCTAAAAGAACTAAAACAATAATTGCAAATATCAGAGAGGTTGCGTTATGGATTTCGGAAGAAGAAAAACGCACAAGTACACCTTCAAGGTCCCAAAACTAGAAGACCTAAAGAAATTAGGAAGAATGATTACTAATCCCGAAGCTTTCAGAGCTAAGCACGGAGGACTGTTATCTCTTCTAAAGGTCAATATGGTTGAAGGGATCCTATCTACACTGGTTCAGTTCTACGATCCGGTTTACCATTGCTTCACTTTTCCGAATTATCAACTTATACCAACACTGGAAGAATACTCCCACATGATTAATTTACCTATCATTGAACAAGATCCGTTTTCTGGACTGGAAGAAATTCCAAAGGATCCTGCCATTGCAAGAGCAATCTCTTTGGATGAGTCAGAAGTCAGAACTCACATGACCACCAAAGGAGGAATCCAGGGTTTACCAGCTAAATTCCTGATGGAGAAAGCTCTATACTTTGCCAATATAGGAAATATAACTGCTTTCGAGGATGTCTTTGTTCTGCTTATGTACGGGCTATTCCTCTTTTCCAACATTGACAACTTCGTCGACACCAATGCTGTTAAGATATTCTTGATTGGGAACCCAGTCCCAACCTTACTCGCTGATGCTTATCATTCTGTACACTTAAGGAATTTGTACAGTGGAGGGATGATCACATGATGTGTACCATTACTTTACAAATGGTTTATTTCCCACTTGCCCAACTCTGCTGCTTTTTGGGATCACAAGAGTAATCTGCGATGGTCGCAGAAGATTATGTCTCTTACCAATACAGACATACATTGGTACAATCTGATTTACGAAGGGATAAAGATCATAGACAAATATGGAAATTTCCCCAATGTACCCCTCATTGGTACTAAAGGGGGGATCAACTATCATCCAATTTTAGCTTGCCATCAACTTGGATACCCCATGAAGAATATCCCACATAAAGCTCATCTGGAAGGTCTTTTCTTCAAGGAAGGAGAAAATGACAGGGCACTAAAGAAAGAAATAGTGCATGTTTGGCAACATATTCACAGAAAGGGAAGAGAGTCCCTAGGAAGGCCAAACTGCATCTCTGTAGAACCTTACCTCCAATGGGTACAAACTAGAGCTATCAAACTGAGGATGCCTTACCCTCGTCAAGAAGTTTTTCCCTTAAAAGAATATGTTCTTTATTTCATGTCTGATACAAAAAAACTCCAGATTACTCTTAACAAAATCCAACGTGATAGGAACTCTTGGAAGAACAAATACCATATCCTTAATTTGGAATGTACCAAGATTCAGGAATTGCTAAAGGAAAAGGATGCTCTGATTGAGATATTAGAGCAGCATGCCATAGAAAGTCAAGAGGAGCGGAGAAATTTACTCACTGCTTTTACTTGGCAAAGGATCGTCTACCCGACCACAGCTGAAAGAGCCCAATCAAAGAATAGAAAAGTTCAGGAACCAGCATCTGAGCTCTCCTCAGAGAGAACTCAGGATCCATAGGCCTAATTTTCCTTCTCGCACTTTGTAAAATACTATACTTTTCCTTGTAAAATACTGCAATCTTCCGAGTTCAATAAAAAGGTCTCCCCCGCTGTGTGATATTTGCAATATAATTGTTAAAAGTTCTTTTGAAAACAAAAACTAAAAAATATATCATTCATTGCATATCATTCATCATTCTCACATAAAACAACTTTGTCTTTGAGTCTCACATATGTGTCGCACTCTAGAGTCAAACTGTCTCATTCGTATAATACTCGGGCCAATCGACAAAATAAAATGGACGTTCTTGAGGAAGAGAACAGTGAGTTGAGAGAAGAAATCAATGCTCTGAAGGAGAGTTTGGAGAAACTCCACGATACCTTGCAATCCCTGGCAACAGCCCAGGAGCAACAACATCAAAGGACTGTAATCTCTGAGGTTACATCCACACCAGCTTTTGAGATGCCTGACAGTCATCCGCAGTACAACATGCCTAAAGGTTTCCCCTGGGGCATGCCTCGTAACTTTATACCTGAAGGATACGTCCCACCAGTCACTGAAGACCCGGAAGTCATAGCAGGAACCGCCAGAGCTAAAGGTTACAAACTTCAGGTAAATGAAGATGCAAGGGTTACAACAGAAACTCCTGAAGGTTACAAACTTCAGGTCACTGAAGCGCCAAGAGTTACCTCCATAATGACTATACCACAGCCAGTGGTACATACTATCTTGGAAGAACAGATCCCACAGGTCGCTTCTGGCAGAAACGAAGAAGTAGACGAAAGGATGAATGAGTTCCAGGAACAATTCTTGGAAATATAGAAGGAACTGCATGCCATTCGCGGTCAAGACTTATTCGGAAAAGACGCCGCCGACCTCTGTTTGGTCCCTAATGTAAAGATACCGCGCAAATTCAAGGTGCCTGACTTTGAAAAATACAAAGGCAACTCTTGCCCTCAAAGTCATTTGGTGATGTACGCTCGGAAAATGTCTACCCAGATAGAAAATCAACAGCTACTAATCCATAACTTTCAAGACAGTTTAACCGGTGCCGCACTCAAATGGTACATTGGTTTAAGCCGCACCAAGATCAGTACTTTCAGAGATCTCGGGATAACTTTCATTCAGCAGTATAAATACAACTTGGACATGGCACCAGATAGGGACCAACTCAGAGCAATGTCACAAAAGGATAAAGAAACCTTCAAAGAATATGCTCAGAGATGGCGTGAAATTGCCTCCCAGATCTGGCCCCCTTTCGAAGAAAAGGAAATGACAAAGATTTTCCTGAAAACATTGAGCTCGTTTTATTACGACCGAATGGTCACCAGTGCACCCAGTGACTTCACTGAAATGGTGAACATGGGAGTACGACTTAAAGAAGCAGTCCGAGAAGGACAATTGGTCAAAGATGTAGAGCCATCTAGCAGTATTAAAAGATACGGTAGTGCTTTCCAAAAGAAGAAAGAACAAGATATCAGTAATATCTCTCTGGGAAAGCAAAGGCGAAGGTATCAACTAGTAGCAACAGTAACTCCCGCTATCAACCCAGCGCCAGCTCCGACGTATCAACCTCAGGTTGCTCAGAGCCAACCAATTCAACAACAGTATCAGTAAAGGCTGCAACATCCTTTTCAGGAGGCTCGCCTGCAGTATAGTAACAATAATCGTACTACACAACCATCAGGGTTCGACCCTATACCGATGTTGTACGCAGAACTATTTCCACTTCTACTGGCGAATGGGCATGTCCAAACCAGGACTACTCTTACAGTACCAGAAAATCCCCTTTTTTGGTTCAAAGCCGATTAAACTTGCCCTTACCATCAAGGAGGATCGGGACATAACATTGAGAATTGTCTCAGCTTCAAGTCTGATGTACAAAAGCTCGTGAGGAACATGGTTTTATCTTTCAAAGATACTAATCCGAATGTCCAGACGAACCCATTGCCGCAATATGAGAAGACTAAAGTGAATTTGATAGAAGGAGGGCATGTCAACAGTTATCAAATTTAGAATGTATGCTTACTAGGAACTAACCTGGTAAAGATACATTGCAGACAGAGCGGGTACAACCATGTGCCATCTCATAACTATCATCAGTGTGATATCTGCTCCAAGGATGATCAAGGGTGTACCATAGTACAAGCAGCTCTACAAGAACAAATGGATCTGGGCTGGATTCAGGATCACATGATTCGTGAAGTAAATATGGCACATGCATATCCCAACATTGTTCAGAACCACGACATCCATGCAATGAACGTCAATCTAGTGGCAATGCATTCAAGGTAAAGTCAGTATTACAATTTTCTGCGGAACGATTACAACGCTTGTCTAATCTGCTCAAAAGACAATCAGGGATGCTTTTTTGTACAAGAGGCCCTCCAACGTCAAATGGATCTTGGATGGATCCAAGACTACCATGAAAGAAGTGATCATCAAGTCAATATGGTTCAAATCTTTGATGTAACACCGCCAATCTATACCCCCAATTAAATAAAGTGATAAAAATTCATCAGAGTATAATTAAACATTCATGGCATAGACGGAGGCGTCACATCAGTTGAGACAAAACACAATAAACCTGCTCATAAAGATATGCAACAATCAGGCAGCAATTAACAGAGGAACTTAGTTCCTACTACCCACAATTCAGATACAGAATAAAAGCGGAAAATCTGCAACTGAATCTCATATATATATCACATAAAAAGTTTGTCTGTCATTCACAGATTCATACATATACAATCCAAAAGATATATATACATATACACATAAATCACAACGATCTCCCCGACTACCCGGTGCTACATATCAGAGCCGACCGACAAAAGAATGAAGAGCTAAGCTTCACAAAAAGACCTCCAGCATCTAATCTGCAATGCCTCATAGAGCATTCAAAACAGCAGAAGGGTGAGAAACACAATCATAATATAATTGCATACAATTATATAATAATGCCAAAAATACACATGTAAAATATTCTCACCACAACTTATACCAGAATTCACACACAAAACAACACAATGCATATCTCATATATCCATCACCAAGCTGAATGCATTTATCAACAAGATATATATATATATATATATATATATATATATATATATATATATCTCAACTCATCAATTCCGTTCACAACTCCACACAAAATCAATCCATTCATGATTTATGCAAATGCAAAGAGACCGACACAACGACTCTATGCAAATGCAATGCGGGTACCGTTCCATCCATCATTCTCATCACTAGTTCACTTAGGAACTATTAGAATCATCGCTTGTTACTTAGAGTAACTCCCCGTCGGGAAAACGATGTTCTGCGTCGCTTTAGGTCCTCTTGGTATAAGGCTCACGACGTTATAGATCGCTTTAGGTCCTCTCGGTATAAGGCTCACGATCCGATCGCTTTAGGTCCTCTTTGTATAAGGCTCACGATCGTCTATAATCATCGCTTTAGGTCCTCTCGGTATAAGGCTCACGATATTATAGCAGATTCCCTCTGGAATCGATTCGTCGCTCACACCCACTAGGGCACCCGACATCACAAGAATGCATATCATGATGCTTAGCATACAATGACTCATGACATTCAAGTACACACATATACACATCCATAATCATGCATATATCATCAAATACAACACAATGCATTTTCTTCACACAACAGCACACAAGTCGTACGATATCCATATCAACAGCACATTGCATGATACACATCAATTGCACACAATTACAACGGTAAAAATTGACAAAACGACACTATTGCAAATTCCCGACATAATTAAATCGGCCAACAATCTCAAAACCATTTTAATAAGAAAGTACATTTCAATAGCTTTCCAACGATACCAAGAATGTTCAAAACGAATAATCGGAACACAAGTTACGGGATTAAAACGAAATGGAATTGCGAAAACACAACATTCTGCACCCTTGCTGGCCATACGCGTATTGCCCTGAGCCATACGTGTATTGCCCAACCTCACACACGTACCATTACGCGTTTCAGCAGATGGCCGAGAAAAATAGTTTTCATTACGCGTATTGCCCTAAAATGCACCGGCCATACGCGTATTGCCCAACCCAATACGCGTATTGCCTTGCCTGATACGCGTAACGGCAGAGGAAACCCAGAATTTTTTTGCAGAACTTTTTCTGCGAAATTCACCAAAAAACCACTCCAATTTTCACCTAAACACCAGAAAATTGCCAATAGATTGCACAACAACATGTATCTAACATGTATCAATAATAAGGAACCTGAAAACATGATTTCCGACACAATTTAATCGAATTCTAACAATTTCAACATATTATGGTTTTTGTTCTACATCCAATTTCAATCCAAAAACAACCAAATACATACATAATCATACACAAGTATAAGATAATCGAGTTTCACACCCTTACCCAATTTAATCGTGTTTTCAATAGTCGGTTGATCGATTTTCTTCCTTTCCAAGTTTTTCTCTCTTTTCTTCTTTCTTTATCTTTTCTTTCCCTTTTCCTTCTTCTCTTTTTCTTTCTCTCTATTTTTCTCTCTTTCTATTTTACTAACTTAAGAAAAATAAAGTGAAATGACCAAATTACCCCTACACTCAAATATCTCGCAAACGCTCTCAAAACGCGATAAAACATAACAACAATGAAAAATAATATATTATCACATAAAAGTCAAAAATAAAATAATATAATAATAGAAATAATTAAATCGACTCGATTAAATAAAACTAACAAAAACTGGGGCGTTACATTTGACATACGCTTAATGAGTACCAGTCTAGTGGAATTACATGCTAAGCAGGTCAGACTTGGTTTTTTGGCCTCACATGATTATCAAGACTGTAAAGAATGCTACGAAAATGACCAAGTGTATGCGCTTGTGCAAAGGACTCTTCAACATCTGTTGGACCACCAATGGCTTCCCATCTACCTGGATGAAGACACACAACAAGTTAGCATGACTGATGGGAATCCTGGTATACATCAAAGTTGTGATATCCGCTCAATAGAAATGAATCTAGTAAGGATGCACTGCATACAAAGCGGATATGGTCGGGTACCGCCTCACAATTATGAACACTATAGAAGATGCGACAGACGAGTCCTCTTATGATAACTCTGCATGGGAAGAAGACTCTAATGATCCTACTCCGCCAGAAATCAGTGCCATTTCTGAAGACAAACCAAGAAGGTAAGTACCAGACTTTGTGGTTCATAGAGGAGTTTGTCGCCATTGGGTTGCAGTTGATGTCCCAAAAGTCGTTCATAAGTCAAAGTAATTACCATCTTTGTTTTAACCTTTCACCTTGCCTTGGTGAAATGGGTGTTTTATAGGGCTTACATTTCAGTAAATGTCCCTCTTCGCTTCACCCAAAGCAACAGAGTCTTGTTTTATAGGGTTGTGTTCAAGAATCGAAAAATCATGAATAAATAATGTCATTCTCAATTCCTGCATTTTTATTGCTATTTTCACTTTCGTTTTTCAGAAAATGGTAATCCTAAAAAAAAACAACCCAAAATAAAAACAAGCATTTTTAGAAAATACACTGTACACACTCTTGCATTCTCTCTATCTTTTCTAAAAAAAAGGAATCACCGCGTCTTACAGATTGCTTGTTTTAAACCCCATTGAAACATACGATCTAATTCCTTCTCCCAACTTTGAATTCCCGGTATTTGAAGCCGAAGAAGAAGAGGACGAAGAAATTCCAGAAGAGATCTCCCGACTACTCAGACAAGAGGAAAGGTTCATTGAGCCTCACAAAGAGCCGTTAGAAATGGTCAATTTAGGTTCAGGAGAAGAAAAGAAATAATTTAAGATTGGAGTAGTGCTCAGCCCAACTGTCAGAGAAGACTTGATAAAACTTCTCAAAGAGTTTCCAGATGTATTTGCTTGGTCCTACCAGGACATGCCAGGGTTGGATACCAGCATCGTGGAACACCACTTGCCACTGAAACCAGAATGTCCTCCAGTAAAACAAAGACTGAGAAGGACTCATCTAGATATGGCCATCAAAATTAAGGACGAAATGCAGTAGCAGATCGATGCAGGTTTTCTCGCCACCTCAGAATATCCTCAATGGTTAGCCAACATAGTGTCAGTCCCAAAGAAGGATGAAAAAGTCAGAATGTGTGTAGACTACAGGGATTTAAACAAAGCAAGTCCAAAAGATGACTTCCCCTACCACACATTGACATGTTGGTAAACAGCACAACGAAATTCAAAGTATTCTCCTTCATGGATGGATTCTCGGGCTATAATCAAATCAAAATGGCACCAAAAGATATGGATAAAACTTCAGTCATCACCCCATAGGGCACCTTTTGTTACAAGGTAATGTCGTTCGGTTTGAAGAACACGGGGGCAACCTATCAAAGGGCCATGATAACTCTGTTTCATGACATTATGCACAAAGAGATTGAAGTGTACGTCGATAACATGATTGCCAAATCTAAAACAGAAGAAGAGCGTGTGGAATACCTATCAAAGTTATTCGAGCGTCTGAGAAAATACAAACTCCGCCTGAATCCTAATAAGTGCACATTCGGTGTTCGCTCAGGAAAACTCTTAGGATTTATCGTCAGCCAAAAGGGAATTGAGGTTGATCCCGACAAAGTCAAGGCCATTCAAGAAATGCCTTCTCCAAAGACCGAAAAACAGGTCAGAGGATTTTTAGGACATCTTAATTACATCTCAAGATTCATATCCCTCATGACCGCGACATGCGCGCCGATCTTCAAGCTACTAAAAAAGAACCAAAACTGTATATGGACAGAAGATTGCCAAAAAGATTTCAACAACATCAAAGTATATCTGTTGAATCCACCAATTATGTCTCCTCCAGTGGAAGGGAGACCATTGATCATCTACTTAACAGTCTTGGAAGACTCCATGGGCTGTGTGCTTGGCCAACAAGACGAGACAAAAAGAAAAGAGTCTGCTACTTACTACTTAAGCAAGAAGTTCACAGATTGTGAAACTCGGTACACTATGCTCTAGAAAACTTGTTGTGCTCTGGCATGGGCAGCCAAACGTCTTCGCCAGTACATGATTTGTCACACTACTTGGTTAATCTCCAAAATGGATCTAATCAAGTATGTCTTTGAAAAACCTGCTTTAACGGGAAGGATTTCCCGTTGGCAGATGTTGTTATCGGAATACGACATCGAGTATCATGCTCAGAAAGCCGTCAAAGGAAGTATTTTAGCCGATTATTTGGCTCATCAACCGATTGACGATCAGGAATCAGTCGGATTAGACTTCCCAGACGAAGATGTCATGTACTTGAAAATGAAAGATTGTGATAAACTGCTACCAAACGAATGTCCAGAACCAGGTTCCCAATGGGGACTAATATTCGACGGAGCCGTCAATACTTATGGAAACAGAATTGGGGCAATCATCGTAACACCTCAGGGTACCCATATCCCTTTCACTACCAGATTGACATTCAAATGCATAAATAATGAGGGCGAGTACGAAGCTTGTATCATGGGTCTCGAAGAAGCTATTGACCTAAGGATAAAGAATTTGGATGTGTATGGAGACTCAACCCTGGTTATCAATCAGATCAAATGAGAGTGGAATACATACCAATCAGGATTGATTCCTTACAAAGACTACGCGAGAAGGTTGTTACCATTCTTCAATAGAATAGAATTTCATCATATCCCTCATGAAGAAAATCACATGGCTGATGCATTAGCCACCCTATCCTCCATGATTAGTGTGAGTCAATGGAACGACGTACCTAAAATTGACATAATGCGCCTTGAAAGGCCCACTTACATCTTCACAATTGAAGCAGTCATAGATGACAAACCATGGTATCATGATATCAAGTGCTTCCTTCAAAGAAAAGAATACCCACTTGGGGCATCAAGAAAAGATAGGAAGATTCTCAGAAGACTGGCTGGTAACTTCTTCCTAAACAGTGATACACTCTACAAGAGAAATTTCGACATGGTTTTGCTCAGATGCGTAGACAGACAAGAAGCAAACATGTTAATGAAAGAGATTCACAAAGGATCCTTTGGCACTCATGCCAATGGACACATAATGGCAAGAAAAATTCTGAGAGCAGGATATTATTGGCTGACAATGGAATCTGATTAGTACATGTACATGAGGAGGTGTCACAAGTGTCATATATACGCAGACAAAATCCATGTACCACCAACGCATCTCAAAGTTCTTTCTTCTTCGTGGCCTTTTTCTATATGGGGAATCGACATGATTTGCATGATTGAACCCAAAGCTTCAAACGGACATCGATTAATCCTGGTAACCATTTACTACTTCACCAAGTGGGTCGAAGCAGTATCATACACCAATGTAACTCGACAAGTGGTTGTCCGATTTATCAAGAACAATCTCATCTGCCGTTATGGTGTTCCAAGCCAGATCATTACGGATAATGGATCCAACTTGAACAATAAGATGATGAAAGAGTTGTGTGATGAGTTCAAGATCGAACACCATAACTTGTCTCCCTACCGACCTAAAATGAATGGAGTGGTAGAAGCGGCTACTAAGAGCATTAAGAAAATCATTCATAAAATGGTTGTAACCTACAAAGATTGGCACGAGATGCTACCCTTTGCTCTTCACGGTTATCGCACATCTGTCTGCACTTCAACAGGGGGAACCCTTTTCTCTCTAGTATATGGCATGGAAGCAGTGCTCCCCATGGAAGTAGAGATACCATCAATCAAGGGATTGATGGAAGCCAAGCTAACAGAAGCTGAATGGTGTCAGAGCCGACACGGTGAATTAAATCTGATCGAAGAAAAAAGGATGACAGCTTTATTCCATGGTCAGTTATATGAGCAAAGAATGAAGAAGGCGTTTGAAAAAAAGGTATGACCCCGTGTCTTCAGAGAAGGAGACCTCATGCTCAAGAAAATACAATCATTTCTCACTGATTCTCGGGGAAAATAGACCCCGAATTACGATGGTCCCTATGTTGTTAAGAAAGCCTTCTCAGGTGGTGCCTTAAGACTCGCAACCATGGATGAAGAGGAATTTACTTACCCCACGAATGTTGATGTAGTCAAGAAATACTTCGCCTAGATGAAAAAAAATGTCTCGGTGGATTAAAAATCCGAAAGGGCGATCCAAGAAAAAATTAGAGACATAACCAATAATCATCCCGATAGATTGAAAAACCTGAAAGTGCAATCTGGGCAAAAATTAGGGATTCATGGAAAGTAACTATGTCCGACAAAATTGACTCCTCAATGGTAATGTCATCCGTCAGGAAAACCTCAATTAAGGTCACCTTCGACAAAAGCTCAGAATGTTCAGAATTCAAAGTTGGTAGAAGGATAGCAATTGTTATGTTTCAATGTAGCCCTTTTTCCTTTAAATTACCATTTTCTAAACTTTATAATGCTCCATGGGATCATGCATCTGGCTGATTACCATTCTATCAATAAAATTTGAGCCTGTGTGCCTTTTATTTGCAATTCTCGGTTATTCTGCTTTACAAAATGACATTTTTATATGATCAACGATTCTTGAAAAAAAATGAATTTTTACTTTTGCTTTCAAATTTACTTATGCTTTTAAAACAAAGATGGCCATTTCTTTTGATTAATAAACACAAAAAGGAATATCGACTGCTTCTCCGACAGTGATCCAACTTCAAAATGCAAAATCAAAAGTACTTCCTGAATAAAGGATCAACTACTTTAGATGGAATGATCCACCTATCATCTCCGACAGAGTTCTCACCTCTGAAAACCAATTGTTGGTTTTTCTCCTCAATAGGGTCTACCCTAGAAAAACAAGAACGGATTTCTATCCCTAGAGGGTTTATTCCTCCGGAAATCGGAACAAACGCGGGAATCCCATGCTCAAACAAAAGTATAACTTTCAAAATCTCCAGTGATACCCCCGTCTCTCAGAATGGCCGAGTATCCAGTTGAACTCATCGTCAGTCAGTATGTTGTGTCTGTCATGTCAGCATAAACATTTCATACATACATAATGCATAATTGATTCATATTCATACTTGTATCGCATTACTATCACTTTGGTCATATTCATCCCCAAGTGATAAGCGTCTTCTCTTCAATAGAGTTGTCAGTTTTCCTTACCATGTCAGATGGACCAAAATTTTGGTCTAAGTTCTTTCCCCGTCAGGAAAATGTACCATCTAAACAATATCTCTCCAGTGTATTCCTGGATTGAAATCGGTCCTCAACCACTTTGATAACTTGAACCTATGAAGGGAAAGAAACCATTTGGATATGCAGATTTTGGAACATCACTTTTCACCATTGAAGATGAATATTTTGCTTTCCCGGATTAAGGAAAAATCCCCAGAGAAAGCCTCTCAACGGAATACTCTCGACAATACGGCGGTATCTCCCCCAAAAAAATTATTGTCAATGAAGTTATCAGCACCTCAAAATTGAATTACATCGCATGGCGTCTCTTCGAGAAAGTCTCGAGGGGAAGTATGATGTAATCTCTCTCCAGCAAATGGAATCTCCAACAGAGAAGTTTTCACACCTCTGCAGTTCAGACCAACGGGTTTCCCTAGCAAGTCTGACATCAAATCGTTTTTCCATCAAATGGCATCTCTCCAACGAGAAGTTTGAAAAAAAACCATCACAGATAGCATTCCTTGTCAAGAAAAGGACTTGACAAGAAGAAACTGAGACCAGTTCCATGGCTGAAGACCAGGACCGAGGGGAAGTTTATTTCAAAAGAAACTGAGACCAGTTCCATGGATGAAGACCAGGATCCAGGGGAAGTTTATTTCAAAAGAAACTGAGACCAGTTCCATGGCTGAAGAACAGGATCGAGGGGAAGTTTATTTCAAAAGAAAACTGAGACCAGTTCCATGGCTGAAGAACAGGATCGAGGGGAAGTTTATTTCAAAAGAAACTAAGACCAGTTCCATGACTGAAGACCACGATCGAGGGGAAGTTTTACCCTTTTCTAAGTAGCCTTGCTTAGCAAAAGAAGATGGATGAGCAAAAAGCTACCATTCATAACCACCATCAAATTTTCGGGTATTCCGATATTTAATCCTCTTTTACCTTGAATGTCCGAACGTCTTCGCCATTCATACCTTCAGGTCCAAGAAGATTAAATAGGGGCATCTGTCATACCCTAAATTTTCACCACAAGATTTCCCATCATTGTGCAAATCATCACCACAATATGGATGTACCTTCATGCCTCATCAATCCTCTCAAAGATTGTTGAGCATTCTCTACAATCAAGAATTAGGGTTTTTAGCCCTCTCAAAGTACTCAGACAAAGGATCAATCAAGAATGGACATGGTCCTCAAATTTTCAAGCCTCTCAAACATCCATGAAGGATCAAGAGGTCTCACAAATCAAGAATCAAGCATGAGAATGCAACATTTCAAGCTTATCAAGCCTTGAGATCATCAGTGTCACCAAATTAGGGTTTTAATCGACCAAGCCTCCAGAGGGAAAATTTCATCTGGGCATGGGCTAATACTTCAAAACATGATCCAAGAAGCTCAAAGGGACCTCATGGACCCAATCACAAGTTCAAAATAGCCTCAGAGGATGCATTCATCAAAAATCAGGAATTAGGGTTTCTTGACCTAATTCACCCCTAAGTTGACTTTTGGAGCAAGGCATGAGCCAAGACCTCAAGAAGTGTCTTGAAGACCTAAAATACATCATATTGATCCATTTACAAGATTGGATTAATTCATAGAACTTGTTTCATATGCAATACAAGGATTCAAATTCATCTAGACCAATTAGGGTTTTTGATGAAAAAGTCAATTGTACCTTTGACTTTTGACCAAGACATGATCCCAAACCTTGGGACATGATTCAAGACACTCTAAAACACCTATGGAATCCATCCATTAGGTTTGTATTAGGTCAAGAACTTGATTTCATAGAGGATCACAAAGTTTGAAATTCATCTGACAAAAAGTCAATTGTGCCCAAAATTCAAGTTTGACTTTTTGAATTTCTTAACAAACAAGGCTTCCCTAAGTCAAAAACAATGTTAACTTATGGTTTGGATCATCATCCATCAAGAAAAATCAAGAAAAGTGGGGTTACTTGCAAAAGGGTAAGAAACTTGAATTTTCACTAAGTTACGAAAAAAAGTGATTTATACCCAACTTTGCAAGACCATAACTTGTGATCCAAGCAACCTTTTTCTTCCATCCATAGCTCAAGTGAAAGCTCTAATTACATACTTCAAGATTGTCAACTACAAAAGATTCCAAATTCTCATGGATTTTGAGTTATGGATTGACCAAAATCACAAAAAATGGAAAATGGACACTTTTTCAACACTTAGTGAAATTTTGGACAGAATCTGTTTTGTGTTTTCACCAACTTTGAGGCCATTTTTCATTATGATCCAAGATGATTCAAGACCAAAGTTAAACATCATAGTTGAAGTATGTTATAGGGGCTTTCCAAAAAGTACAAGAGCCTCCCATGATTCAATTTGAGCAAGGAGTTATGAGCCTCCAAAAATGGCATTTTTCACCCTGCCTACACAAAGGCATGAAAACCAAACTTGTGCCACACGATTTTGTTACTCAAGTTTTGCCAATTTGAAAACTTTGTCATCTTCCAAAAGCACAAAACATTTGATGACTCACTTGTTTCTTGATCAAGGAGTCAAGAATTTAACTTGGCATGTGCAAAACCATCATGACATGAACTTTGGAATTCAACTTTAGCAAGGTAACATCAATGCAATACATTGAGGTGTCATGAACCAGGCCGTAACACTCCAAGCCAGTCAAGATTCAAGTCTAAACTCTGAGCATTCAAACCTGCAGAATTGAATGGAGTCAAGATAAGAGAGTTGACTTGGCACTTCTGGATTATCCAAGTCAATGGCTACAAGCTACATGCCATGATCAGCCTCCAATCACTATTGCTCCCAAAACAAACTTCCTCTACTATAAATATAGGTCAGGTGTGACTAATCAAAACACACCAAAGCATAACAACTCATGCTTTTCTTAAAATCACCCTAAAAAAACCAGAATTTGCTTCTCTTTCAAGTCACATTCGAATTTTCAAATAGGGAACAATTCCATCCAAACCAACCATCCTAACACCTCACATATGTCATATACAAGTGATCCATAACCTTAAAACACATCTAGAACACCAGAATCACAAAGTCACCATCCATTTGCTCAAGCTTTTTGGCTTATTTGCAGTTGGGGTTGTAGCGCGATTTTTGTGGTTTTGAATCACTATCGCTTTGGAACTACATTTTGATTCATTTTTTTATCCTGTTGAGCTGATTAAGGAAGGGAAATATATGTCTCCAATTAACCCTGCTTGCAAACTGAGATTAAATAGTCAAAACTATTGGTCTACAGATGCTATCAAGAGGGGGTTCTTCTTAGGGTTATTTTCTTAAGAATACAAGTGTCTGGGTTATTGGTAAGATGTTAGGTCTGATGCTATTCGATTGATGTCTGAAGGTACGGGATTTTGGGTTTTTGATTAGTATGCTCGCTAAGATTTTGCAATCTTATGCCTACGTATTCCCGAAACAGGGAAATCAGAGCGATCGTAGTTCCTCCTATTCTCTGAGAGGAAAGAGGTGTTTTGGTGTCTTGTTCAAAGCCCAAGACGTGAAGCTAAAGGTGGTTTGTATCTTGTTCAAAGCCCAAGATGTGAAGCTAAAGGGGTTTTGGCTGAGAGATAATTTGCCATCTCTAAAGAAGAGTTGTTGATGTTTGTATGCTGTGAGCACGACACAACTTTGATGGTAAAAGGTTGATTGACTCAACCGGGGTTTTCTTTATACAAAGCCTAAGAGGAGGCGGGAAGTTTGACTTTTCTGGGGAAAAAGTTATTTCTGTCTTGTACGAAGCCCAAGATTGAGGCTAAAATGGATTTTGACTCCGTTGGGGAGAATGTATCTTGTATAAAGCCCAAGATGGAGGCTGAAATGGTTTGACTCAACAAGAGAGTACTTTTATCTGTCCTGTATAAAGCCTAAGATGGAAGCTAAAAAGGGTTGACTCGACAAGAGAGTCTTGAACAGGTGATTGACTCAACAAGAGCGTCTTTTATACTCAACAAGAGAGTGATTTGTTGTCTCGTACGAAGCCCGAGATTGAGGATAAAAGGAGATTGACTCAACAAGAGAGTCTTTTATACTCAACAAGAGAGTGTTTTTATATGTCTTGTACAAAGCCCAAGACGGAGGCTAAAAGTGGTTGACTCAACAAGAGAGTCTTTTATACTCAACAAGTGAGTGTTTTTCTATCTTGTACGAAGCCCGAGATGGAGGCTAAAAGGAGGTTGACTCAACAAGAGAGTCTTTTATACTCAACAAGAGAGTGTTTTATATGTCTTGTACAAAGCCCAAGACGGAGGCTAAAAAGTGATTGACTCAACAAGAGAGTCTTTTATACTCAATAAGAGAGTGGTATTTTTATATGTCTTGTACAAAGCCCAAGACGGAGGCTAAAAAGTGATTGACTCAACAAGAGAGTCTGAAAAGGTTAGCTCTGCTAGGGAGAATCATTTGTACAAAGCCCAAAAGGAGGCTGCCTTACCGTTGTGGATTCTGGAGATCTCGAAGTGGGTCCAAGTGTGGGGAACTCTCATGGGAGAGACTGTAACACCCTAATTTAAATTATTTGGTCGTCGTATTATTATTATTAATATTATTACTAGTATTATTATAAATATTATGTGAGTATCATTACTAGTAATATTATTATTTTTATTAAATTAAAAATCTGATTTAATTAAATGGATAATGGGCTATTGGAGAAAAATAAGGACAGTTTGGTCATTAAGCAGAGATTAGTGAGTAGGGTTAAGCATAATCAGAATTTCACAAAGAGAAGGGCTAGGGAGAGGAAGGGCAAGGAAGAACTAGGGCATTGCATCATCAATTTTCGCAGGATTTTAATCAAGAATTGGAGGTTAGGGGGGAGAATGGGTTTAATATTGGTGATATGATCATGAGGGGGTAGTGGGGAGTCCTTAACCCCGTAGGAATTCGTATGAATATATGTTGTTTTATGAATCTGTTGTGCATAAATGAATCTGTGATGAAAACTGTGTGAATCGAATTGTTACGGTTCTGAATTGTGTGATATTTTGATGTTGTTGCTGATGTATGAATGTATATGTTTCAAAACTGGTTTTTGTGCAGGTGGAGAGAACGAAATTAGATCTAAGACCTGTAATTTTAATTAGTAATGATAAGTGAAATAGGTAAGATGGAAATAGGACCAAAAACTGATGTAGAAACAAGCTTAGGACTGAATTGGAGTGAAAAAGTGAGGATCCCATAGTAGAACCTGGACTAGTGTGGAGAAATGCAGTTTGCATAACAGATCTGGCGATACACGTAATAGGTAAGGCGTTACGCGTTACGCGTAAGGATGTGACCAATACGCGTATGGGAAGGCCAAAAGGAGGCTTTGGCATGGCCCTCTGCTCGTACGCGTCACAGTACGCATATGGAAGCTTGGCATTACGCGTATGAGAGGGAGTACGCGTATTGGGATCTGAAGGTGGAATTTCTGGGAATGAAATGTCTCTGCCCATACGCGTAATTAGCTGGGCAGTAGGCGTATGGCAGGGTGGGAGGAGAGGCATTACGCGTATGATACGCAGCAGGATGGGCGAGCGAGCTGGGCAATACGCGTACGGCCCAAGGCAATACGCGTATGACCAGCGAGAGTGCAGAATGTTGTCGTTTCGCGATTTATTTCCTGTTTTTGCGTACGAAGTGATTTCTTTAGGTTTGAGAGGTTGGGGATAGATGCCAAAACTGAGAATTGTAGAATTGGTGATAAAAATAATCGATTTAGTATTTTTGGTGGATTAATTAGATAATTAGCTAATTGAACTCCGTGTGAGGAATTTCTTGTTGTGATGTGTGTGATGGTGAGCAGGTATCTCACGTGTGATCAGGAGGATCATAAAGATGTATGATTGTTGTCATACATATGCGTTGTATTCATATTTACTGTCATGCATTCATGGTGTCGGTGGTGATGAATCATTACTCAGGAGGAGTGTATGTGATTCATCCGAACTCCAATGTGGAGTGTGGTGGAGATAAATCATTGCCAAGTAGAGGTGTAAGTGATTTATCCGGGTTCAATTGAATGAACCATGGTGTATTGGTACCACATGCATTGTGTTGATGTCTTTGAGTCGCATTGCATTATTATGTGTTTGGTGAAATCTGAATGAAAATGACAAGTATGTCATGATGGTGTGTTTCTGATATATGATTGTGTGAATACTACCCTTAGCACTTATTATACACCGTTATTTATTGAATGTAATTCTCACCCCTTTGTTGTTTTTTGCGTCTGGGCTTCTTCGGAAGTACAGATAATCCAGGTACTTGAGTGTGCATGGAGTGCGTGTTGCTTGATCGAGTCTTAGGAGTCGCTCTGATATGTAACACGGGATTTTGGGAGTTTTTTGTCATTTGTTATTCTTTATTGTTTTGTTACGTATCATTCTTTATTTGAAACTTTGGTGGACCACGATTTATGTGGATTTTTGGTGTTGTTGGGAAATTGCCGTATTTTGAATAAAACAATTATTTCCGCTGCTTGTTAATGAAAAAGGAGTTTTGTTGTTGGTTTTAATGGTATGACATCCTACTGTTGTCGTAAACTCTGATTATTTTCATAGTATTTACTTATTTTGTAAAATGGGAAAGTGGGGTGCTACAATTGGTATCAGAGCAGGTCGGTCCGTCTGGCCAGGTGTTGTAGTAGAGTCTGTCCTTAGAATAGGAGTAAGTTGTGTGTTCTGGCCGTATGTTGATTGTTGAACAGTATGGCAGGAAGGAATGATGCTGATCTTGCTGCTACTATGCAAGCGATGACACAAGCGGTTGAGAACACTAATCAGGCTGGGGGTGCACAGTTCCGCGACTTAGCACAGTTTCAGAGCAATAAGCCGCCTACATATGAGGGAGGTATTCTGGATCCTGAGGCTGCACAGAAATGGCTGAAGGCTGTTGAGAAGATCTTCAGGACCATGGGATGCAGTGATGCTCAGAAAGTACGGTTTGGCACTCATATGCTGGAGGGTGAGGCTGAAGCCTGGTGGGACAATAATCGTCAGAGGTTGGAAGCTGCGGGTACTGATATTACTTGGACAGTGTTTCAGGCTGAGTTTCTGGAAAAGTACTTTCCGGAAGATATTTGTAGTGCAAAAGAGATTGAATTCCTGGAGCTGAAACGCGGTAGCATGATTGTTGCTGAATATCCTGCTCGGTTTGAAGAGTTGGTACAGTATTGTGCTCATTACAATACGGAAGAAGCTATGAATTCGAAATGCTTGAAGTTTGAGAATGGGCTGCGTCCCGAGATCAAACAGGGCATTGCTTTTCAGAAGATAAGGAATTATCCAGAATTGGTTAGCAGAAGCAGAATTTATGATAATGATAACAGGGCTCGAATTGCTCATTACAAAGCTGTGAGTGGCCGGAAGGGTAAGCAGAGGTTTGGGGTACTCCTTATAGTGCTCCGGCTGACAAGGGAAAACAGAAAGCTGTTGTGGGTAAGAAACCAAAAGAGGGAGGAGTGGTTCCCGATGATCTCAAGTGTTTCAGATGTGGTGGCACGGGTCACTGTGCTAATCATTATCTGAATGAAGTGAAGAAATGTTTTAAGTGTGGGCGACCAAGTCATGTTATAGCAGATTGTAGGGCCACTATGCCTACCTGTTATAACTGCGGAGAACGAGGTCATATCAGCACTCACTGTGAGAAGCCAAAGAAATCTCAGGCCAGTGGAAAGGTGTTTGCCTTGGTGGGAACCCAATCCACCAATGAAGAGCGCTCCATCAAAGGTACTTGTTTTATTAATGATATTCCTTTGATTGATATCATTGATACGGTTGCAACCCACTCGTTCATTTCTGTTGATTGTGTAAAGAGATTAGGAATTGTACCGTCTACTCTAGATCAGAGGATGACGATTGAAACTCTGTCTATTGGTTCTGTAGTTACTTCCTTAGTGTGTTTGAAGTGTCCGTTGACTATGTTTGGTAGAGATTTCATAGTGGACTTGATTTGTTTGCCACTCGGTAATCTCGATGTTATTTTGGGGATGAACTGGTTGGAGTTCAACCAGATTTATATTGATTTCTTTAGGAAGACGTTATTGTTTCTTACTCCTGAAGAGGAAGCATTAGCGGATTCTTTGTCTAGCAGAGAGTTGCGGACGTTGTTGGAGGCAGAAGCTAAGATGTTTACAGTGTTTGCCTCGTTATCTGTGGAAAGCAAGACTTCAATTAATGAGTTACCGGTGGTGAGTGAATTTCCTGAAGTGTTTCCAGATGATATTACAGAGTTGCCTCCGACGAGGGAAGCTGAATTTGCTATTGATCTTGTTCCTGGTACCAGACTTATATCTATGGCACCGTACAGGATGTCTGCATCAGAATTGGCAGAGTTGAAATCTCAGATTGGAGAATTGCTTGATAAGAAGTTTATTAGACCGAGAGTCTCGCCGTGGGGAGCTCCAGTGTTGTTGGTGAAAAAGAAGGATGGTAGTATGCGTCTGTGCATTGATTACCGCCAGTTGAATAAAGTGACCATTAAAAATAAGTATCCACTTCCGAGGATTGATGACTTAATGGATCAGCTTGTGGGAGCTCGTGTTTTCAGCAAAATTGATTTGAGGTCGGGTTACCATCAGATTAGAGTAAAGGAAGATGATATTCAGAAGACTGCGTTCAGAACTCGCTTTGGACATTATGAATATGCAGTGATGCCTTTCGGAGTGTCTAATGCGCCGGGTGTGTTTATGGAGTATATGAATCGTATCTTTCATTCTTATCTAGATCAGTTTATTGTGGTATTCATTGATGACATACTGATTTATTCTAAATCTGACGAGGATCACGCAGAATATTTGAGGATTGCATTGCAGGTGTTAAAAGATAATAAATTGTTTGTAAAGTTCTCGAAATGTGAATTCTGGTTGAAGACTGTTAGTTTCTTAGGTCATGTTATTTCTGGTGATGGCATAGCGGTGGATCCATCTAAAGTAAGCGCGGTACTTCAGTGGGAGCCACCGAAAACAGCGACGGAGATCAAAAGTTTCTTGGGTTTGGCAGGTTATTACCGAAGGTTTATTAAAGGGTTTTCTAATTTGGCATTACCGTTGACGCAGTTAACTAGAAAGAATCAAGTTTTTGTTTGGGATGCGGCTTGTGAGGAAAGTTTTGAGGAATTGAACAAGAAATTGACTACGACACCGGTGTTAATTCTACCAAGTCCAAGTGAACCTTTTTTGGTGTATTGTGATGCGTCTAAGATAGGATTAGGCAGTGTGTTAATGCAAGATGGCAAGGTAGTAGCATATGCTTCACGGCAGTTGAGGGTGCATGAGAGGAACTATCCTACTCACGATCTTGAATTAGCTGCAGTGGTTTTTGTATTAAAAATTTGGATACATTATTTGTATGGATCGAGATTCGAAGTATTCAGTGATCACAAAAGTCTGAAGTATTTGTTCGATCAGAAGGAATTGAATATGAGGCAGAGGAGATGGTTAGAGTTCTTGAAAGACTATGATTTTAATTTGAGTTATCATCCGGGGAAAGCTAATGTTGTAGCAGATGCTCTCAGTCGGAAGACCATTCATATGTCGACATTGATGGTAAAAGAAATGGAATTAATTGAACAGTTTAGAGACTTGAGTATGGTTTGTGAAACTACACCTGGGAGTGTTAGATTGGGTATGCTTAAGGTGAATAATGACTTTTTGGATGTGATTAAGGAAAACCAGAGACTTGATGTGAAGCTAGTGGACTTGATGCCTACAGAAGAAGGTGATCCTAATAATGATTTTAGAGTGGATAATGTTGGTGTATTGAGATTCCGGGGAAGAATTTGTGTACCGGATAATGATGAACTGAGGAAGGCGATCTTAGAGGAAAGTCACCGGAGTAGCTTGAGTATTCATCCGGGAGCTACGAAAATGTATCATGACTTGAAGAAGTTATTTTGGTGGTCCGGTATGAAGAGGGACATAGCTCAGTTTGTTTATGCTTGTTTGATTTGTCAAAAGTCAAAGGTGGAACAGCAGAAACCTTCGGGGTTAATGCAACCGTTGGAAATTCCGGAGTGGAAATGGGACAATATTACCATGGATTTTGTTACTGGTTTGCCAAGTACGGCGAGAGGCTTTGATGCTATTTGGGTAGTGGTGGATCGACTTATGAAATCCGCTCATTTTATACCAATTAATATCAGTTTTCTGTTGTCAAAGCTGGCGGAGATTTATATCAGAATAACTGTAAAGTTGCATGGTGTTCTGTCAAGTATAGTGTCGGATAGAGATCCGAGGTTTACTTCAGAATTTTGGAAGAGTCTGCAGGAAGCTTTGGGTTCTAAATTGAAGTTGAGCTCGACTTATCATCCTCAGACCGATGGTCAGTCAGAGAGGACTATTCAGTCGTTGGAAGATTTGTTGAGAGCATGTGTGTTGGATAAAGGTGGTGCGTGGGACACTCATTTGCCATTGATCGAGTTCACGTATAATAATAGTTATCATTCTAGTATTAGGATGACACCTTTTGAAGCTTTGTATGGTAGGAGGTGTAGGACGCCTCTGTGTTGCTATGGGACCGGTGAGAATGTGGTGCTTGGACCTGAGATTGTGCAACAGACTACGGAGACAATTCAGATGGTCAGCGAGAAGATGAAAACATCTCAGCGTAGGCAGAAAAGTTATCATGATAATCGGAAGAAAGACGTGGAATTCAGTGAAGGTGACCACGTGTTCCTGAGAGTCAACCCAGTGACCGGTGTTGGGCGTTCATTGAAATCGAAGAAGCTGGATCCTAAGTTTATTGGACCGTATCAGATCTTGCAAAGAGTGGGCACAATTGCATTTAGGGTGGCGTTGCCGCCTGAACTTTCGAACTTGCATGACGTATTTCATGTGTCGCAACTTCGGAAGTATGTATCTGATCCATCTCATGTTATCCAGAGGGATGAGGTGCAGATTAGAGATAATCTTAATGTGGAGGCGATGCCGATAAGGATCGAGGATCGCATGATGAAACAACTCAGAGGGAAGGAGATTCCTCTGGTGAGAGTAGCTTGGGGAGGAGCTGTTGGAGGAAGTGTGACCTGGAAGCTGGAGAGCAGGATGCGAGAGTCGTATACGGAGCTATTTCCATCAGGTACATTTTCGAGGATGAAAATAATTTAAGTGGGGAGAGTTGTAACACCCTAATTTAAATTATTTGGTCGTCGTGTTATTTTTTTTCCGTTATCTGGCCTTGTTAAGGGTGTGGGGTTGAACGCGTAGGCGCGGAGTCCTTAGTGGGACGGGTAGACTAGAGATGTCGGGAGTAATTTTGAGTATGAGTAGTAATAGTATTATTATTATTATTAATATTATTACTAGTATTATTATAAATATTATGTGAGTATCATTACTAGTAATATTATTATTTTTATTAAATTAAAAATCTAATTTAATTAAATGGATAATGGGCTATTGGAGAAAAATAAGGACAGTTTGGTCATTAAGTAGAGATTAGTGAGGATTAGTGAGTAGGGTTAGTCATAATCAGAATTTCACAAAGAGAAGGGCTAGGGAGAGGAAGAGCAAGGAAGAACTAGGGCTTTGCATCATCAATTTTCGCAGGATTTTAATCAAGAATTCGAGGTAAGGGGGGAAGAATGGGTTTAATATTTGTGATATAATCATGAGGGAGTAGTGGGGAGTCCTTAACCCCGTAGGAATTCGTATGAATATATGTTGTTTTATGAATCTGTTGTACATAAATGAATTTGTGATGAAAATTGTGTGAATCGAATTGTTGCGGTTCTGAATTGTGTGATATTTTGATGTTGTTGCTGCTGTATGAATGTATATGTTGCAGAACTAGTTTTTGTGCAGGTGGAGAGAACGAAATTAGATCTAAGACCTGTAATTTTAATTAGTAATGATAGGTGAAAGAGGTAAGATAGAAATAGGACCAAAAACTGATGTAGAAACAAGCTTAGGACTGAATTGGAGTGAAAAGTGAGGATCCCGTAGCAGAACCTGGACTGGTGTGGAGACATGCAGTTTGCGTAACAGATCTGGCAATACGCGTAACAGATAAGGCGTTACGCGTAAGGCTGTGGTCAATACGCGTATGGGAGGGCCAAAAGGAGGCTTTGGCACGGCCCTCTGCCCGTACGCATAATAGTACGCGTATGGAAGTTTGGCATTACGCGTATGAGAGGGAGTATGCGTATTGGGATCTAAAGGTGGAATTTATGGGAATGAAACGTCTCTGCCCATACGCGTAATAGGCTGGACAGTACGCGTATGGCAGGGTGGAAGGAGAGGCATTACGCGTATGATACGCATCAGGATGGGCGAGCGAGCTGGGCAATATGCGTACGGCCCAAGACAATACCCGTATAACCAGCGAGAGTGTAGAATTTTGCCGTTTCACGATTTCTTTCCTGTTTTCGCGTACAAAGTGATTTCTTTTGGTTTGATGCCAGAACATGATAATTGTAGAATTGGTGTTAAAAATAATTGATTTAGTAATTTTGTGTGTGATGGTGAGCAGGTATCTCACGTCTGATCAGGAGGATTGTGAAGGTGTATGATTGTTGTCATACATGTGTGTTGTATGCATATGTACTGTCATGCATTCATGGTGTCGGTGGTGATGAATCATTGCTCAGGAGGAGTGTATGTGATTCATCTGAACTCCAATGTGGAGTGTGGTGGAGATAAATCATTGCCAAGTAGGGGTGCATGTGATTTATCCGGGTTCGATTGAATGAACCATGGTGTATTGGTACCAGATGTATTGTGTCGATGTCTTTGAGTTGCATTGCATTATTATGTGTTTGGTGAAATCTGAATGAAAATGATAAGTATGTCGTGATGGTGTGTTTCTGATATACGATTGTGTGAGTACTACCCTTAGCATGTATTATACACCGTTATTTATTGAATGTAGTTCTCACCTCTTTGTTGTTTGTTGCGTCTGGGCTTCTTCGGAAGTACAGATAATCCAGGTACTTGAGTGTGCATGGAGTGCGTGTTGCTTGATCGAGTCTTAGGAGCCGCTCTGATACGTAACACGGGATTTTGGGAGTTTTTCTTCATTTGTTATTCTTTATTGTTTTGTTATGTATCATTCTTTATTTGAAACTTTGGTGGACCACGATTTATGTGGATTTTTGGTGTTATTGGCAAATTGTCGTATTTTGAATAAAACAATTATTTTCGCTGCTTGTTAATGAAAAAGGAGTTTTGTTGTTGGTTTTAATGGTGTGACATCCTACTGTTGTCGTAAACTCTGATTATTTTCGTAGTATTTACTTATTTTGTAAAATGGGAAAGTGGGTGTTATAGAGACCGGGGTTTCTTCATATGTTTGAAAGGAACTTGAGAATTTCTTTGAGACTCAAGGTCTTAGACTGTCCAAGTCTAGAGTTTTATCTTTTGTACAATGCCCAAGAGGAGGCACGAGCATTAAGGGATGAGTATCAACCCTAAAGTGGCCGGAGTTTTGACGCGGGAAAGACTGCTCTAGCAAAGGATGACTAAGTTATGTCTTATACCTTTAAGAGGTCGTCAGGGTCCTTGTATTAAGCCCATGAGAAGGCATGAGAACTTCTAAGAAGCCGAAGGGTCCTTGTACAACGCCCAAGAGGAGGCGGGGATGCTTTTAGGAAGCCCGTGGGTCCCCAAACCAAGAGAAGTTCAAGAAATGCAATTCACAGAGAAGAGATCATTCCAGGAAAGTTCGAGAATTTGGAAGAAACTCAAGAGATGCCATTCACGAAGAAAAGATTATCTCTAGGGAGTTAGAGTTTCTTTGACAATTTCTAAGGGTGACAGTCTGAGAAAAGGTTCACCGAGAATACTGCCTTTCTCTTTGTTCCATATTGTTTAACCCCAAGAGGAGGGAAGACTGTATCTGGAATCCTACGGGGGATCTAGTTTTGTTTGTATTTAAGAGTGACCAACATGGCTTTACCTAGTTCTAGAAGTAGTTGCAGGGGAAAACTCTAAATAACTATACTAGTATTACACAGTGGATATGTGACAAGTATATAAAAGGATGTGAAAGAAGACTTACAGTGAAGCAGCCCCACAATACAGTTATGTACACATGAAAGCGGTAAATGAAAGCGGATAAACACTTACCCGTTGTAGAGCTTCCATGCTGTTTGGTTAGTTGTTCAACAAAGAAAGTTTTGATAACAACATATATTTGAATTCAAAATCAAAGGAGAAAGTGCTTTGAAAAGATTGCTGGGGCTTACAGCTCAAGGAGAGGCCCAAGTTTTAACGATGATTACACCGTTGTTAAAAAATTATACAGAGGGACATATACAATACGTGAGGTCCAAAAAGTTTTTATGTACAAGGGGATGAGTCTTACACTCTATTAGAGGCCCAAAGATTTTGAAAAGAAAAGAAGTGGGGCTTACAACACGAGGGTTGACCCATATGATTTGTTTGGCAACGGTGATCGCGTTGAGGTTTTTCTTTTAACGCAGAGGGACTTATACAATGTCTGAGGTCTAAAAAGCGTTTGGTTAAAAGGGGATTGGGTCTTACACTCTATTAGAGGCCCAATAATTAATTTTTGTACAAGTGGTGGGGCTTACAGCTCAAGGAGAGACCCACATGATTTTTGTTAAAAAGGCGACGATCGTGCTGAACTTTTTGACGGTATCGGGACTTATACAATACACTGAGGCCCAAATTATTTTGGTTTAAAAAAAGGGTTATGTCTTACACTCTATTAGAGGCCCAAAGAGTTTTAAGAATAAGAATTGGGACTTATGGCTCGAGGAGAGGCCCAATTGATTTTGTTAAAAAGGCGACGACCGCGCCGTTGTTTTTGAAAATACAGTGGGACTTATACAATGACTGAGGCCCAAAAGGTGGTGTATTTACAAAGGGGCTGGGTCTTACACTCTAATAGAGGTCCGAGGAGTTTGAAAAAGTTTGATGAGGGTTGAATTAATCAAAACCCTAATTTGTTTTCAAAATATATTTTAATTGAATAAAAATTCAATTAAAATTATCAAAATTGTTAAACATGTGTGAAAACAAATTGTGATCTTGGATCAATGTTTCAAAAATCATGTTTCTATCCACAAAAATGATTGGAAATCAATTAAGTTTGGAAAATCAAGGGAGAAAAAACATTTTAAATGTTGAAAAACAAATAAAATATTAATTCTTTCTAAAAATATCAAGTATATGAAATAATTAATATTTTTAGGATTTTTTGGTAAAATAAAATATTTTAGCATTTTTGTGAATTATTAAAAAAAGAATCAACTCAAAATCATTAAAACTCAGAGAGAAATTAATTTTTGAATCAATTAAATAAAATCACAAAATTCAAATATTCAAATATTCAAAAAATGGCGCCAAGAACATGCCAAGAACACGCGCCACCCTCATTTTTTGTAGATTTGCATTTTCTATCCAATCTCACTGAATACTTAATGATATCATGCAATCTACATATCAATTTGCTCGTTTTCACCTCACGATCATGTCTATGGTCTTTAATTTCATTTATTTTAAGCATGGAATAAGAAATCAAAGAGAAACCTCAAGAACCCTAAAATTTGCAAGAAGGCTCAGAAATTCCATACACGACTCAAACAAAGTAATTAATTTAGGGTAAACACTCTATGCATGATTATGAACATATGGCCAAATTATTGTGCAGCAAAAAATGCATGGATCATAGAGTTAGAAGAGCTCAGGCCTACCTCTTGCAGCTGGTGATCATGTTCTGTGTTAGAGGTGTTGCAAGCTGGTTCTTATGATTTGCACAACTTCCTTAGGTGCCAAGTGATGTGTTTGAATACTTGGAGTGGTTTGAAACAAGCTAGAACTGAAGATGGTACCCCAACTGCAAGTATGTTAAAAGCTTGAGCAGTTGCATGGTGATTTTGAGGAATCAGTGTTCCAGATGTTATGTTTAGTGTTTGATCAGCTCACATATGATGTTTATGAGGTGTGCGTGTGATTGGTTTGGTTGGAATGGCTCTCAAACTCAAAACCCGATAGTGACTTGCTTTGGAAGGCAATTTTGGAGTGAAGGAAGAGATTTTGAGGAAAGCATCTGTTTGATGGCTTTGGTGTACTCAAACTGAGCACAAATGAGTTGTATTTATAGTAGAGAAAGTTTGTTTTGCAAGAAATAGTGAATGGCAACTACTGCAGAAGTTTGGCAAATGTTGATCAATAGGAATCCAAGTCTCCTCTAGCCATTGACTAGAGGTTAGAGCACAAGCTGCGGGTTCCCTAGTTCTTGGATATGTTTTGACTGAATTCAGTTAGAAAGGGCTCAGTCCATGCCACCTTGGTGCATCCATTAAATGCTCCAAACCAAAATTGGAGTCTTGGCCCTCTTTTAGGCATTTATAGGTTTGGCATGCTACTTTTGGTTCCAAGGACTTGGGAGGCTGATGGATCAGTGTTTGTCCCTCCTTGGTCTCCCCATGAGGTGTTCAGATGGATAAACTTGTTTGTCATTTGCAAAATTTTCTCAAATCGAGCAAAATGCACAAATCTGCCTTGCCATGACAGTTTGCAGCAAGGCACATTGTCATTGTCATATCTCATGGCTTAAGTGGAGTTTCATGGAGTTCTTGGCCATTTTGGAAAGCTCTTATATGATACAACACATGTGTGATCATAGGTTGTCTTGATAATTTTTGGATCCAAGTGAAAAATCCCCCTACTTTTGGAAAAAAAACAAGACAGATTCTGACTTAGTGAAAATTTAACTAAGTGTTGGAAAAAATGGCATTTCATGTTTTCAGCCATTTTGATCCAACCATAACTCAAAATCTATGATGAATTGGAATGAGGTGTAGTTGACACTTTTAATTATGCCATGAGAGCTACAAATCCATCTTTGGATCAGCCCAAATGGTTGCTTGGATCTCAAGTTATGATCCTTGGAAGCTAGTACCCTAGCCACTTTGTTCCATAACTCAGAAAATTTCTAAGTTTTTTATGGTTACCCCTTTTACAAGTTATCCCACTTTTCTTGAATTTTCTTGATGAATGATGATCCAAATCACATATTAACATCATTTTAGGGTCAAAGAACCATAATTGTGAAAAATCTCAAAAAGTCAAAGTTGACTTTTGTGCACAGTTCACTTTTTGTCAGATGAACTACAAACTGTGCGATCCTCTATGAAATCAACTCCTTGACCTAAATCAAACTTGATGGATTGATTTCATAGGTGTTATAGGGTGTATTGAATCATGTCCCAAGGTTTGGGAACATGCTTGGGTCAAAAGTCAAAGGCACAGTTGACTTTTCCCGCGAAACCCTAATTGTGGTTCTGATGAATTTGAAACTTGTTGATCAAGCTTTTTGAATCAATCCATTGATGCAAATGGATCAATGTAGTGTGTTAGAGACCCTCAAATCCTCTCTTGAGGTCTTGGCTCATGTTTTGTCCCAAAAGTCAACTTAGGGGTGAATTAGGTCAAGAAACCCTAATTCCTGATTTTTTTATGAATGCATCCCCTAAGGCAAAATTGACTTAATGATTGGGTTCATGATGTCCCTTGGAGCATAATAGGTTGTGCTTTGAAGCCTTTAGCTCATGCCCAGAGGAAAATTTCCATCTGGAGGCCACAGTCGACCAAAACCCTAATTTGGTGACACTGGCGATCTTGAGGCTTAATCCACTTGGAATGCTGCAACATTGTGCTTGATTCTTGAGGTGGGAGCCCTCTTGATCCATTATGGATATTTTATAGGTTTAGACAAATTGAAGATCATGTCATTCCTTGATTGATCCTTTGTCTAAGAGCTCTGAGAGGGCTAGAAACCCTAAATTGTATTATAGTGGATGCTCACCCATTTTTTGGGGAGACTAATGAGAGATATAATGGTTCATCCATATTGTGATGATGATTTACACAATGAAGGGGAATCTTAGTGGTCAAAATTTGGGGTATGACAGATGCCCCTATTTAATCTTCTTGGACCTGAAGGTGTGAATGGCGAAGGTATTCGGGCATTTGGGGTGCAAGAGGATTAAATATCGGAATACCCGAAATTTTGATGGTGGTTATGAATGGCAGCTTGCTCATCCATATTCTTTTGCTAAGTAATGATACTTAGAAAAGGTAAAAACTTCCCCTCGATCCTGGTTTCCTACCGAGGAACTGGTCTTAGTTTCTGAAATGAACTTCCCATTGATCCTGGTTTCCTACCAAGGAACTGGTCTTAGTTGCTGACATAAACTTCCCCTCGATCCTGGTTTCCTACCAAGGAACTGGTCTCAGTTTCTGAAATAAACTTCCCCTCGATCCTGGTTTCCTACCAAGGAACTGGTCTCAATTTTTGAAATAAACTTCCCCTCGATCCTGGTTTCCTACTAAGGAACTGGTCTCAGTTTCTGAAATAAACCTCCCCTCGATCCTGGTTTTCTACCAAGAAACTAGTCTCAGTTTCGGAAATAAACCTCCCCTCGATCCTGGTTTCCTACCAAGGAACTGGTCTGAGTTGTAGAGGTGTACAAACTTCTCTGTTGGAGACGCCATTTGTCGGCTCTACTGGGGAAAGCAGGTCTCTTGAGAGACTGATGTCGCTTGGGGGTGTTACATCATACTTTTCTCGGGATCTTCTCGGAGAAATACCATATGATGTGATCCAATTTTGAGGCGTTGATGACCTTTTCGTCAGCGGATTTTTTCGGAGAAAAACGGTTGAATTGCCGAATCTCTGATTAAGAGGCTTTCTCTAGGGATTTTCTTTAATCTGGGAAAGCGAAGATATCATCTTCAATGGCGAAGAGTGACGTTTGTAGAAGGTCTTTTTGACTTTCATAGGTTCAAGTTATCAAAGTGGTCGTGGACTGACTTCAATCCAGAAATAAAGTGGAGGAGAGATCGTTTAGATGATTCACTTTTTGATAAGGAAAGAACTGACAACTCGATTGAGAGGACTTTTATCACTAGGGAACAAGACCGACTAGAGTGATAGTGATGCAATATGAATATGAATGTAAATCAATAATGCATGATGTATGTATGTATATGCTGACAAAACTGACGCGACATACAGACTAGTGGATGAACACGACTGGATACTCGGCCACAGCGGGAGATGAAAAGTATCGCTGGTTCAGAAAATAGCAATTCTGCCTTACTTAGGAGGGATAGTCCCTGTTGGGAGCTACGTTGGTCGGCCTTAGGAGATGAAAACTCTACCGAGGGTGTCAGACGAAACCTGGTCACTGACACAGTTGATCCTTCATTCAGGTGTACTGGCTAAGAAGGAGTACTTTGATTCTGCACTTTGAAGCTCAATTGTTTCTGGAGAAACGATCGATGTTCTTTCGATGTTCAACAGTCAAAAGAAATTGCCATCTTTATTTTAAAAGCAGAAAAAAGTTTGACAAGTAAAATTCATTTTTGTTTTATTTCAAGAATCGTTAATCATGTTAAAACGTCGTTCTGTAAAGCTAAAACAAATAAAAATTGTAAACAAAAGCACAAGGTTTTATTGATAGGATGGAAATCAGCCAAGCGCGTGATTCCATAGAGTATTTACAAAGTTTAGAAAATGGTAATTTAAGGGAAAAAGGGCTACATTGAAACATGACGACCGATATCCTTCTACCAACTTTGAATTCTGGACACCCTGAGCTTCTGTCGAAGATGACCTTGACTGGAGTTTTTCTTCTGATGGATGGCATTACTGCTGAGGAGTTGAATTGATCAGACGTAGTTACTTGCCATTAATCCCTAATTTTTGCCTGGATTGTATTTTGAGATTTCTGACCCACCGGGATGATTTTTGCTTGTGTCTCTAATTTTTGCCTGGACCGCCCTTTCGGGTTTTCAATCCATCGAGACGTTTTTTTATATTTTTATTTTACTTAGGCAAGGTATTTCTTGACTAAATCAACATTCGTGGGGTAGACAAGCTCTTCTCCACCCATGGTTGCGAGTCTCAAGGCGCCGCCTGAGAAAGCTTTCTTGACCACATAGGGACCGTCATAATTCAAAGTCCATTTGCCCCGCGAATCAGTGAGGAATGATTGTATCTTTTTGAGCACGAGGTCTCCTTTCCTGAAGACGCGAGGTCAGACCTTTTTGTCAAACGCCTTCTTCATCCTTTGTTGATACAACTGACCATGACATAGTGTCATTATTCATTTTTCTTCGATCAAATTCAGTTCATCGTGTCGACTTTGACACCATTCAACTTCTGTTATCTTAGCTTCCATCAATACCCGGATTGACGGGATCTCTACTTCTATGGGAAGCACTGCCTCCATGCCATATACTAGAGAGAAAGGGGTTTCCCCTGTTGAAGTGCGGACAGATGTGCGATAACCGTGAAGTGAAAAGGGTAGCATCTCGTGCCAATCTTTATAGGTTACAACCATCTTTTGAACGATCTTCTTGATGTTCTTGTTTGCCACTTCTACCGCTCCGTTCATCTTGGGTCGATAGGGAGATGAGTTATGGTGTTCGATCTTGAACTCAGCACACAACTCTTTAATCATCTTATTGTTCAAGTTGGATCCATTATCAGTAATGGTTTGGATTGGAACACCATAACGGCAAATGATATTGTTTTTGATAAAACGGACCACGACTTGTCGGGTTACATTGGCGTATGACTGCTTCGACCCACTTGGTGAAGTAATCAATGGCTACCAGGATGAACCGATGTCTATTTGAAGCCTTAGGTTCGATCATGTTGATTCCCCATATGGAAAAAGGCTATGGGGAAGAAAGAAATTTGAGATGTGTTGGCGGTACATGGATTTTGTCTGAGTATATCTAACACTTGTGACACTTCCTCATGTACTTGTAGCAGTTGGATTCCATGGTCAACCAGTAGTACCCTGCTCTTAAAATTTTTCTCGCCATTGTGTGTCCGTTGGCATGAGTGCCAAAGGATCCTTCGTGAATTTCTTTGATCAGTATGTCTCCTTCTGGTCTGTCTACGCATCGAAGCAAGACCATGTCAAAGTTTCTCTTATAGAGTGTATCACCGCTCAGAAAGAAGCTGCCTGCTAGTCTTCTGAGCGTCTTTCGGTCCTTTCTGGATGCCCCAGATGGATACTCTTATTTCTGAAGGAAGAATTTGATATCGTGATACCAAGGTTTGTCGTCTATGACTGCTTCAATCGTGAAGATGTAAGCGGACTGTTCAAGGCGCATTATGTCAATCTTAGGTAAGTCGTCCTATTGACCTACACTAATCATGGAAGAGAGGGTGGCTAATGCATGAGCCATGTGATTCTCTTCACGAGGGATATGATGAAACTCGATCATGTTAAAGAAAGGTAACAAACTTCTTGCGTAGTCTTTGTAAGGAATCAGTCCTGGTTGGCATGTGTTCCAATCACCTTTGATTTGATTGATAACCAGGGCTAAATCGCCATATACATCCAAGTTCTTGATCCTCAAATCGATCGCTTCTTCGAGACCCATGATACAAGCTTCGTATTTGGCCTCATTGTTTGTACACTTGAATGTCAGTCTGGCGGTGAAAGGAATGTGGGTAACAATGATTGGCCCAAATCCGTTTCCATAATGGTTGACAGCTCCGTAAAAAATTAATCCTCATTGGGATCCTGGTTCTGGCCCTTCACTGGGTAGTGGTTCATCGCAGTCTTTCATTTTTAGATACATGACATCTTCGTCTGGGAAGTCAAATCCGACTGATTTCTGATCGTCAATCAGTTGATGAGCCAAATGATCAGCTAAAATACTTCCTTTGACGGCTTTCTGAGCATGGTACTCGATGTCGTATTCAAATAACAACATCTGCCAACGGGCAATCCTTCCCGTGAGAGCAGGATTTTCAAAGACGTACTTGATTGGATCCATTTCGGAGATTAACCAAGTAGTGTGATGAATCATATACTGGCGAAGACGTTTGGCTGCCCAAGCCAGAGCACAGTAAGTCTTCTCGAGCATAGTGTACCGTGTCTCGCAATCGATGAATTTCTTGCTCAAATAGTAAATGTCAGACTCTTTCCTTTTGGTTTTGTCTTGTTGGCCAAGTACACAACCCATTGAGTCTTCCAAGACTGTCAGGTAGATGATCAATAGTCTTCCTTCCAATGGAGGTGATAGAATCGGTGGGTTCAACAGATATTCCTTGATACTGTCGAAGGCGGTTCTTCTTGAGTAATTTAAAAATTGGCGCACATGTTCCGGTCATGAGGAATATGAATCCAGAGATGTAGTTCAAATGTCCCAGGAATCCCCTGACTTGTTTTTCAGTCTTTGGAGAAGGCATTTCTTGAATGGCCTTGGCCTTGTCAGGATCAACCTCAATTCCTTTCTGGATGACGATGAACCCAAAAAGTTTCCCTGAACAGACATTGAATGTGCATTTGTTGGGATTCAAGCGGAGTTTATACTCTCTCAACCGCTCAAATAGTTTTGACAGGTGGGTCACATGCTCCTCCTCTGTTCTAGATTTGGCAATCATGTCATCGACATATACCTCGATTTCTTTATGTATCATATCATGAAACAGAGTAGTCATGACCTTTTGATAGGTTGCCCCGGCGTTCTTCAAACCGAACGGCATTACCTTGTAACAAAAGGTACCCCATAAGGTGATGAAGGAAATTTTCTCCATGTCTTTCGTCGCCATTTTTATCTGATTATAGCCCGAGAATCCATCCATGAAGGAGAAAAGTTTGAACTTTGCTGTACTGTCAACCAACATGTCAATGTATGGTAAAGGAAAGTCGTCCTTCGGACTTGCTTCATTCAGATCCCTATAGTCTACACACATTCTGACTTTTCCATCCTTTTTCGGAACTGGTACTATGTTGGCTAACCATTGAGGGTATTCTGATGTGGCGAGGAAACCCGTGTCAATCTGTTTCTGTACCTCCTCTTTGATTTTGATGGCCATGTCTGGATGAGTTCGTCTCAACCTCTGTTTTACTGGTGGGAATTCTGATCTCAACGGTAGATGATGTTCCAGGATACTGGTATCCAACCCTGGCATATCCTGGTAGAACCATGCGAATACATCGGGAAACTATTTGAGAAGCTTTATCAAACTTTCTTTGACAGTTGGATTGAGTATGGCCCCAATTTTGACCTCTTTTCTCTCTTCCTCTGAGCCAAAGTTGACCGTTTCCAACGGATCTTTGTGAGGTTTAATGGACCTTTCCTCTTGCCTGAGGAGTCGGGAGATCTCTTCTGGAATTTCTTCGTCATCTTCTTCTTCAGCCCCAAATACCGAGAATTCAAAGTTGGGAGAAGGCATTGGATTGTATGTTTCAACGGGGTTTAAAACAAGCAATCTGCATGACATTATGATTATTTTTTAGAAGAGATAGAGAAAATGCAAAAGTGCGTGCAGTGTATTTTATGAAAACTGCTTGTTTTTATTATTTGAATTATTTTTAAGGATTACCATTTTCTGAAAAAGCAAAAAGAGAAAACAACAATTAATACGGAAATTACTTAACGACGTTTATTTATTTATGATTTTGTCGATTCTTGAAACTACAACCCTATAAAACAAAACTCAGTCGCTTTGGGCAAAGCGAAGAGGGATATTTACATAAAATGAGCCCTATCAAAACATCCGTTTCACCTGGGTAGGGTGAAAGGTTAAAACAAAGATGGCCATTACTTTGACTTATGAACGATCTTTGGAACATCGACTGCAACCCATTGGTGGCGAACTCCTCGGTGAATCACAAAGTCTGGTACCTTCCTTGATTTGTCTTCAGAAATAACGCTGATTTCTGGCGGAGCAGGATTGTTGGAATCTGTCATACCCCAAATTTTGACCAATAAGATTTCCCATCATTGTGTAAATCATCATCATAATATGGATGGACCATCATGCCTCATTCGTTTCCCCAAAGATAGGTGAGCATCTACTACAATCAAATTTAGGGTTTCAAGCCCTCTCAGAACTCTTAGACAAAGGATCAATCAAGAATTGACATGATCTTTAACTTGTCTAACCTCTCAAACATCCACAATGGATCAAGAGGACTCCCACAGCAAGAATCAAGCACAAGGTTGCAGCATTCTAAGTGGATCAAGCCTCAAGTTCGCCCGTGTCACCAAATTAGGGTTTGGTCGACCAGGGCCTCCAGATGGAAATTTTCCTTTGGGCATGAGCCAATGCTTCAAAGCATAACCTAAGATACTTCATGGGACATCATAAACCCAATCATCAAGTCAATTTAGCCTCAGGGGATGCATTCTTCAAAAATCAGGAATTCGGGTTTCTTGACCTAATTCACCCCTAAGTTGACTTTTGGGACAAAACAAAAGCCAAGACCTCAAGACATGATTTGAGGGTCTCTAACCCACTACATTGATCCATTTGCAACAATGGATTGGTCCAAGAAGCTTGATCAACAAGTTTCAAATTCACCAGAACCACAATTAGGGTTTCGCGAGAAAAGTCAACTATGCCTTTGACTTTTGACCCAGGCATGCTCCCAAACCTTGGGACATGATTCAATACACCCTATAACACCTATGAAATCAATCCATCAAGTTTTATTTAGGTCAAGGACTTGATTTCATAGAGGATTGCACAGTTTGGAATTCATCTGACAAAAAGTCAACTGTGCACAAAAGTCAACTTTGACTTTTTGAAATTTTTCACAAATATGGTTCTTTGACCCTAAAATGATGTTAATGTGTGATTGGAATCATCATTCATCAAGAAAAATCAAGAAAAGTGGGATAACTTGTAAAAGGGGTAACCATAAAAAACTTAGAAAATTTCTAAGTTATGGAACAAAGTGGCTAAGGTACCAACTTCCAAGGATCATAACTTGAGATCCAAGCAACCATTTGGACTGATCCAAAGATGGATTTGTAGCTCTCATAGCATACTTTAAAAGTGTCAACTACACCTCATTCCAATTCCTCATGGATTTCAAGTTATGGAATAACCAAAATCACAAAAAGTGAAAATGTCACTTTTTTCCAACACTTAGTGAAATTTTCACTAAGTCAGAATCTGCCTTGTCTTCTTTCCAAATGTAGGGGCATTTTTCACTTGGATCCAAAAGGTATCAAAACAAACTATGATCACACATATGTTGTATCATATGAGAGCTCTCCAAAATGGCCAAAAACTCCATGGAATTCCACTTGAGCCATGAGATATGACCATGCCAATATGCCTTGCTGCAAACTGTCATGGCAAGGCAAATTTGTGCATTTTGCTCGATTTGCCAAATTTGTGCAAATGACAAATATGTCTATCCATCTGAACACCTCAGTGAGGGACCAAGGAGGGACAAACACTGATCCATAAGCCTCCCAAGTCTTTGGAACTAAAAATAGCATGCCAAACCTAGAAATCCCTAAAGAGGGGACAAGACTCCAATTTTGGTTTGGAGCATTTAATGGATGCACCAAGGTGGCATGGACTGAACCATTTCCAACTGAATTCAGTCAAGACATATCCAAGAACTAGGGAACCAGCAGCCTGTGCTCTAACCTCTAGTCAATGGCTAGAGGAGACTTGAGATTCCAAAATGCAACCATTGGCCAAACCTCTGCTGCAGTTGCCATTCACTATTGCTTGCAAAACAAACTTGCTCTACTATAAATAGAGCTCATTTGTGCTCAATTTGAGTACATCAAAGCCATCAAACAGATGCTTTCCTCAAAATCACCTTCTCACTTCCAAATTTGTTTTCCAAAGCAAGTCACTATCGGGTTTTGAGTTTGAGAGCAATTCCAACCAAACCAATCACACACACACCTTATAAACATCATATAGAAGTTATCCAAATACTCATAAGTGACCTGTAACACAAAAATCACAAAGTCCCCTCTCAAAACCTTAAAATAGGGCCTTTTGCATTTTTCAAGCCATGTCTTGATTCAGTCACTTTCAAAACAAGATAAAGCCTCAAACACACTCCAAATATCATCCTTGAACTATCCCAAATGGTTCCACACATATGGAACATCATTTGAGAGAGTTGTTATTTTGGCCACTTTTGCCCCTTTTGCAAGAAAGGGCCAATTTCCATTCCTGAGTTTTCCAGCTAATTCCAATCATCCTAAAAGCTTCTAAGGGATCATTTGAGAGTGTTCAAAGCATCAAAACATTTTTGGAACAAAGCACTTGGCAGATAGCCCAAAAAGCTCCAAGGGAGGTAAGAATCACAACTTGAACTCTTTAAAATATGCCTTGCTTTGAGGTCCACTAATCATGCATCTCTTATACATGTTATATGTGTTGTGTTTGAACCAATTCATCATGTAATTCAAAGCTGTACCAAGAGGTAGCACAGAAAATGCACATTATGGCCTATTTCAAAACCACTATCGGGTTTTGAGGAGGATTGATTTTCTGGAAAAATCACCACCACCATTGGATTCCTTGTGAAATTCTAGGCCAGATGCATATAAATTTTGTCTCCATCCATGGAGAAATGAAGAAGTTATGACCTTCACGTTTCTGACCAAAAACCTTGCCTTGTGTTGTGGTGAGAATCGGATAATAAGCTATTAATTAACTTGCATCACATTTCTTTGAATTCACAACCGACTTTGATTTATCCAAAGGAAAGGTTCAAGATCGAGAAAAACCTAAAGGGAGGAGATCTAAGGTTCAGGGGTTGGTTACGCCTAGGGAAGGTATTAGCATCCTAAACGTCCATAGTACTCTACAGGAACCTCTTATTTTAACTTGTAATATCTTACTCGCTTGCTAAGGGTGATATGACAAAGGTTGAAACCCTAGGGGTTTACATCTAAGTATACTCGACAAAGCATCGCACTTTGCCCCTACGTATCCTTACGGGAGTGGAATCAGAGTATCCGTAGTTCACCGATCTAAGGGTGAGGGATAGGAACCATTGACTATGGCCAAAGTTCCAAGGGGAAATGAGTATGAGCTCATTTTAGAGTTCATGATAACTCTCTAAATCTAAGTTATAGGGGAAAGTGAGTTCTCATGATGATGAGAATCACATAGAGTTCAAAACTCTAACCTACTTCTAAGTTATGATTTCATTGGCTCTCATGAGGCCAAGAAATAAGGGTAAACCTAGAAGCATAAGGTATGGTAGTTGTTTAGTGACTTCAAGAGTCCATTTAAGAAAGGTCTCCCTTTGGAATGGGGGGGAAAGATAATAGTTGTAAAGGTACTAAAAGATAATAAGTTATAACTCAAATATGATGGTGTAAAAGACATGAATAAGATATGATATGAAACCAAATAATGATGTTAATGCAAAGCTAAGATCATACATGTTGGACAAAGAACAAACATGATAAATAGAGATAACATAGCAAGATGAACAAGGAAGTGCAAAAAGACCTAAAAGATACCTCCAAACTTATCATGAATAAAGGTCTCAAGATTAAATATTTTTAACAATTTCTTTTTATATTTGAAAATTAAATTTAATTAGAAGCAATTAGCAAAAAGAAGGGAAGAAAAAGGATAAAAATCAAACAAGTTATGACATTTTGAAAATGAAGCATAAACTTAAAAATAAAATCCAACCAACAAGTATTAAAAAACAAAGGAAAGGACACTCCTAGGGATTGAACCCAGGACCTTTCACGTACAGCCTAAAACCATAGCCAACTGAACCATTGCGCGCGTGTTAACCAAGTATAGTGAAACAATAATATATATGAAGCCACACAGTTTGGAAAATTAAAATAAAAGGACTGGGGTGAGGGGTATTCGAACCCCAGTCCTAAGGGTTAAAGGCGCAACTCACTTACCACTGGGGTGGCTATACATCCAGTGTATACGCCCACCCCAATAAAATATAACCCATGCTTTGTTTAAAAATTCTATTTTTAAAACCACATAAAGATGTAACGCTGCACTTAACAAAACACCTCAACCGGTCAACTAGTATTTAAGGTCACAAGACGACGAAAACACTCCCTGGACAAATCACAACTCGCCACGTCTACTTTATTTACTACACATGCAAAACAAAACCTTATAATGTCGTGAGATCAAACAACAGGTCCCTACGGCTGTACCTCTCTCGCTCGACCCTTTTCTACTTCTCAACCAAAAACAAGGAAAATGAAGCACCAAAACGCAGGGCCAAGATCTTTAAACCAAAGCCAGGCAACAACCAAAATGTGAATGGAAACCAAATAAAAGGTGAATATACCATGTTGAAAATTAAAGGCAATAATACCTCACTGATTCATGCATTTTCAAAGGACCTAATAGGTACATGGAGGAAGTGAACAGAGGAATTTGGAAACAATTCTCATGCATTTTTTAAGACAGCAAGTCTATTCTTAAACTTTTATATCCTTTTCTCTCGAAGAGTGATATCCTCCATTTACATCAAAGAAAGCAAAAATAATAACAACAGCAACTTAAACATGAAAGGAAAATTCATGCAGAACATGGAAACATCTATCCACTCTCTCACCGGTTTTGGTTTAACGTACCCACGCATAGACAAATATCTTTTATAGGCTAGCTTATGGGAATGATGATGGAGTCGAAACAGCAACAATCACGCATCATACATAAAGCTACAAATGGTAGGCACCATTAATCGCACGAGATAAGTATGCGCATGCTAGCATGAAACACAAACAACACAAGCATAAATGCTACACAACTGAATCAATATCGTATCGATGTAATGAACACGATGCAAATGATAAATCAAAGCAAAACCAGATTGCAAACAGAAAAAACGATGAAATAGAACTGTGTATGCACGCGTATAAGGGTTCAAAATCGTTACCGAAGTTGGAAAACTGACACCGTGGATTACCAGCTACAGCGACGAACAAAACTAATAACTTTCAAGCAGTGCAGTCCGTTATACCTTGATGCAGTCTTCCTTCGGTATCCTCACGAGCTTTCCTCTCCTTGGTTTTGACAGCTTCGGCAAGGTGGTGTTGTTGTTGATTAGCAGAATAAAGAGGTTGTAGAACCGAGGACTAGGTGGAGGGTGATTTTTTAGTTTTATGGTGAGGAGGTTTTAATGGTGGAAAATATTTTGTGGTGGAAAAGAGTTTCAAGCAGGAGATATAGAGTGATTTTTGATGGTGTTGAGTTCTGATATTTGGTGTTTTAGGCTTGGTGGGTGATTGTTGTCGTTTGTGTGGTTGTGATGATGGTGTTCACACGAAGAGAGATGATGAGAGAAGGTTGTGTTCATACGCATTGGTGTTGGTGTCCCCTGGTTGTTTTGGGTTCCCTCTATTTATGCTTCAACATAAGGTAAGCTTTCAAAAAAAACTACCGTTATGGCTTGTGAGATTTGAAAAAATAGAGCTGTTCTGATTTGCAAGGACATGTGGTATGAGGTGCATCTTTCAGCATGAAAAGAGGAGCAGGGTTTGACTTGGTACCATTTTGATGAAAGAATGTCATAGGATGCTTAAAGTGTCTCATACTAATAACCTTGTTTTGGTGTAAAGTTGTAGAAGCGTGGGCCAGACTGGTGTAGGTGGAATAGATTCCTACATTTATTCTTTGCTGAATTTTCTTATAAACATATGATATTGTAACTTCATGCTCAAACTCAACTCAAAGAAGTTTTGGCCGTTCTTAACACATCAAGAATTTGTAGACATGGCCCAATGAAATCGTAACATCATTACTCAAGCATTTAGCCAAAAGTTTCAGCATGTTCAAACAAATGATTTTGTTTAATTGGGTTTTAGAATGAACAAGAATAAAAAATTCGAGATTGAAATCTTGAATTAACACTTGGAAATTTGACATGAAAATAGGGATCCAAATTGAATTGGAATTGAACTTTTGAATGAGATTTGCAACTTGAACTTTGAATTGGAATTAAGAAAATGAAACTTGTGGTTATTTTTTTATATATTTGAATGAAATTTTGTTTGGATATTAAAATAGACAAAAATGGATAGGGATAATTATGGATAATGATGAATATATGAATAAAATGCAATTTGAATTTTAGAAATGGATTTGAAGGAAAGAAGTGGATTTTTTTATGAATATGGATAAAAAGAAAATTTGGATAATAAGAAAAATGGTTAATAAATGATTATTGAAATTGGTTAGGAATTAAAGGTGACAAATGAGGGTGAACAAAATGGATAAATATTTGGTTATGAAGAGGATCAAGGAGAGGGTTATAGAGACATCTCTTTGAAATGAGAGACTTGCTTGATTCAATGCTCCATCCAAAAATCTTGATTAATCACCTCTTAAATCTCCTCAAGATAACACCTGATAAAAAAAGAAACAAACACAAACAAAAACCTGATAAAAGGGTTAGCCATGCAACATGATTGACCTAATATGACATGCAAGAGATCAATGGATCTAAGGGTAAAATTTGCGGTACAACACCTTGCCTTGCCTTGGCCAGACCAAGAACAAGGCAAGCCTTGTATATTTATGACTGGTGTTTGATACACGGATGTCTCACCACCCCAGTGGTAAGGCGCGCATGCTGCACACAAGAGGTCTGGGGTTCGAATCCCCCTCGCACCAGACCCCTTTTTAATGTTTTTTTCACATTTTATTATTTTTCATATTATTTTTAATGATTTGAAAAATTAATAACTCCCTCAAGTTTAATTATTTTTTATTGGTTCTTTTTGCAAAAAATCACAAAAATGTTGAAATATTTTATTCCACAAAAAAATCAAATTTATATTACTTATTTAATATAATTAGTTTTTTTTGTGAATAAATTCATTTTTAATTGTTTTTAAACATTTAAAAGTGAATATTCATTTTGAAAATCAAAACCAAATGAGTTCTAAATCATCTTGTGATTAAAACCTCATTTTTTTAACCTTAAACAAAAATCACAAGTGGTTTATTCAAACTTATTTGGTATTTTTATCATTTTTATTGATTTTCTTTAAATATTTACTTTTTAAGGAAAACAAAATTAGGGTTTCTCTGATTTTCACCCTCACAAATCTTTTTAAAACACTTGGGCCTCTAATAGAGTGTAAGACCCAACCCCTTTGAAAACCAAAACATTTTTGGGCCTCAGTCATTGTATAAGACCCACTGCGTTTTCATAAATCTCGGCGCGATCGCCATTTTCAAACAAATAACCCTGGGCCTCTCCTTGAGTTGTAAGTCCCATCTCTTGTACAAAAATAACTCTTGGGCCTCTAATAGAGTGTAAGACTCAATCCCCTTGTACATAAAACTTTGTGGGCCTTACATAATGTATAAGTCCCTCTGTACAGTTTTCAAAACAGCGGTCCGATCATCGTTAAAACCTTTGGCCTCTTCTTGAGCTGTAAGCCCCAACAAACTTTTCAAAGCACTTTCTCCTTTGATTTTGAATATAATATTGTTATCAAAGCTTTCTTTGTTGAACAACTAACAAAACAGCATGGAAGCTCTACAACGGGTAAGTGTTTATCCGCTTTTATTTATCGCTTTCATATGTATATAATTGTATTGTGGGGCTGCTTCACTGTAAGTCTTCTTTCACATCCTTTATATACTTGTCGTATATTCACTGTGTAATACTAGTATAGTTATTTAAAGTTTTCCCCGGCAACTACGTCTAGAACTAGGTAAAGCCTATTGGTCACTCTTAAATACAAACAAAACTAGATCCCCCATACGATTACCAGACACAGTTTTCCCTCCTCTTGGGGTTAAACAATATGGAAACGCGAAAGGCAGCATTCTCGGTGAACCCTTTCTCAGACTGTCACTCTTAGAAATTGTCAAAGAAACTCTACTCCCCAGAGGTGATCTTTTCTCCATGAATGGCATCTCTTGAGTTTCTTCTAAATTCTCGAACTTTCCTGGCTTGATCTATTCTCTGTGAATAGCATGTCTTGAACTTCTCTTGGTTTGGGGACCCACAGGCTTCCTAAAAGCATCTCCGCCTCCTCTTGGACGTTGTACAAGAACCCTTCGGCTTCTTAAAAGTTCTCATGCCTTCTCTTGGGCTTAATACAAGGACCCTGACGACCTCTTAAAGGTATAAGATAGAACTTAGTCATCCTTTGCTAGAGCAGTCTTTCCAGCGTCAAAACTCCGGCCGTTGCAGGGTTGATACCCATCCCTTAATACCCGTGCCTCCTCTTGGGCATTATACAAAAGATAAAACTCTAGGCTTGGACAGTCTAAGACCCTTGAGTCTCAAAGACATTATCAAGTTCCCTTCAAATAAAGGCAGAAGCCCGGTCTCTCTCATGTGAGTTCCCCACACTTGGACTCGCTTCAGGATCTCCAGAATCCACGGCGGTAAGACAACCTCCTCTTGGACTTTGTACAAATGATCCTCCCCGGTGGAGCTAACCTTTTCAGACTCTTTTGTTGAGTATAAAAAACTCTCTTGTTGAGTCAATCCCCTTTTAGCCTCTATCTCGGGCTTTGTACGAGACAGCAAAACACTCTCTTGTTGAGTATAAAAGACTCTCTTGTTGGGTCACTTCCCTTTTAGCCTCCATCTCGGGCTTCGTACGAGACACTAAATCACTCTCTTGTTGAGTATAAAAGACTCTCTTGTTGAGTCAAACCTTTTTAGCCTCCGTCTTAGGCTTTATATAAGACAGATAAAAGACTCTCTTATTGAGTAAACCCTTTTAGCCTATATCTCGGGCTTCGTACGAGCACCATCTTGTTGGGTCAATCGCCTCCTCTTAGGCTTTGTATAAGGAAACCTCGGTTGAGTCAATCAACATTTTAGCATCAAACCTGTGCCTTGCTCACAGCATACAAACATCAACAACTCCTCTTTAGAGATGACAAATTCTCTCTCATCCAAAACCCTTTTAGCTTCGCATCTTGGGCTTTGAACAAGATACAAATCACCTTTAGCTTCATGTCTTGGGCTTTGAACAAGACACCAAAACAACCTTTTTCCTCCCATAGAATAGGAGGAACTACGATCGCTCTGATTTCCCTGTTTCATTAAAAGGGAATACGTAGGCATAAGATTGAAAAATCTTAGCGAGCATACTAACCAAAAACCCAAAATCCAGTATCTCTGTCAAATCAACCCAAAAGCATTAAATCTAAACACATTACCAAAAACCTCACAAATAGTCCAGACACTGTGTTCTTAACAAAATAACCGAAGAGGGGCCCACATCTTAATAACATCTGTAAACTAACAGTCAGCTGTTTAAACTCAGTTTTCGAGCAGGGTTAATTGGAGACATCTATTTCCCTTCCTTAATCAGCTTAACAGGATAAAAAATGAATCAAACTGTAGTACCCGAGCAATAGTGCTTCAAGACCACAAAAATCGCGCTACAGAATCTGTCTCCCAGGCAGAGTTGTCGTAGGAGGATTCCTCAGTTGTATTTTGTATAGTATTTGTGCTCTCATGTATATCTCCCCATCCAGTTGGCTGGAAGTCTTCGAGCCTGATACGAGAGCTTTCGGGAGCAATGTATTTGACCATGAAGTCGTATTTGCCACTCGGTTGTCCCAAGGTGTCCCACACTTCTTTGGAACTGGAGGAGTCATCCCTTTCGATGACGTTGACCTCGGCAAAAGCATAGTTAATGAATTCTAGTCCTGCAAACTTTGCAAATTCATCGTCGCGCTGGACATTTTTGGAATGACCTGAGTGTTGATCCTATGATATGGTGGGGACGCAGGTATTTTTTCCAATGACGCTCAGCTGATTTTCTTGCCCCAAGTCTCCTGGGTACGGCTGCCAAATAGGCAGACCATCCATCGGGCCATAATAGTCGTGGTCAAAGTTGTCTTACATCATAGTGTCTTCCTCTAATGAGTTTGGTGGAGCACGACATCCTTCAGGATCACAATCTCCGTATATCATTTTGACGTCTGACCTCGGTATAAATCTCGGACTCTGTGCAGGATAACAAAATGGCGTAGGCACCTCTTCCAGAGACATATAATCGTCCTTGTTAATATAGGACTTCCATTCCTCATCTGTGTCGGAGGAATCTCCCTCATTGATGGTATGTACTTCTTAAGACACTAGGTGAAGGAAACCTCCACTATGGAAGAAGTTCTGAATGGGATGAAGACTTTCACCGTTAGCGGCAGTCTGGGTACAGGTTACAGAAAAACCAAGACCCTTCTTTGTTTTATTATCAGTAGGAATGATAAGTTGCCCCCATCCTTTTGTGTTGTTACTCTCGATTACTTTGAGAGCATCTTTGTATGAGGAAATCGATGTTCCTTTTTCTGACTGATTTCTACACAAGTGGATAATGAAAGGTTACTCACGGTCAAGGCTTGTTCTCCACAAACCGTGACGAGTTGATCGTTCTTGACGAACTTCAGTTTCTGGTGCGAAGTGACTTCCCCAGCGTGGTGTTTCCAAGGTCTTCCTAATAAGCAACTGTATGTTGCCCGGATGTCCATGACCTGGAAAGTGACTAGGAAAGTGTGAGGATTGATAGTTATGGGAAGGTCGACTTCACTGATAACTGTTTTTCTAGACCCGTCAAATGCTTTGACGACGACCTCACTGCCTCTCATCGGAGATCCTTTGAATGATAGTCGCATTAGAGTGGACTTCGGCATGACGTTGAGAGCCGATCCGGTGCCTACCACTAAAGCACCATCCTGGCAGTTGACTGTGATATTGAGCGCCATGTTGTGGCTTTTGCCTTCTTCTGGAAATTCCACATCACTAAACCCCAAGTTGTTGCAGGAAGTGATGTTAGAGACGATACTGTTGAATTGTCGTATTGACACATCCTGTTCCATAAAGGCCTGTTCTAAGACTTTCTGTAGAGCCTCTCTGTGGGCTTCAGAACTGAGTAAAAGAGATAACACAGAGATCTTTGAAGGAGTTTGCAACAGTTGATCAACAATGTTGTATTCACTCCTTTGGATTATCTTCACCATCTCATCATCGTTCTTTGAAAGGTCGGGATCACTGGATTGACCGACTGGTGGATTGGGAACTTCCGTTTGAGGTTCCTTTTCTCTGTTAGGTTCTCCAACTCCTCGGTTGAAGATTCGACCGCTCCGTGTTACTCGACTGATGTCTGTAATATTCACAACGGAGGGTAATGGAATTTCCTTTCCATTCTCGATTATTGTTGCACCGTATTTGTAAGGAATCGCCTTAGCTGATTCATACAGTAGCGGTCCCCGTAGAGAAATAACTACAGGAGCCTTCTGATTTTTCTGACTGTCGTAAGTAACTTCAATCAGTCCCTAGTTAGGAACTTTTGATTCGTTAAGTAGAGGGATGATGGCACAAACATCCTTGGTCCTCTCAGGATCAGAGATTACAATGACATCTTTAGTCTGATCAGCGAAATAGTCTGGCGTCCAGTTGATAGACCTCGAAACTGAATATTGTTGAATCTCTTTGCGGTCCAACTGACTCTGAAGGGCTGCTCGCACGAGGTAGCATCCTTGATTATTTTTCGAGAAGACTCTACAGCGCTCGTAGTTATGTGGTGGTACCTGGCCACATCCGTTTTGAATGCAGTGTAACCTCACCAGGTCTATTTCCATAGATCGGACATCCTGACTTTGATGCCTAGTAGGGTTCCCGTTTGTCACACTGATTTGTTGCGTATCTTCATCCATATAGATCGGAAGCCACCAGTGGTTTAACAAGTGTTGTAAAGGTCTTTGAACGAGAGCTCACCCTTGGTTACTCTCACAACATACTTTACAGCTCAGATAATCATGTGAAGTGAGAAAATCGAGTTGGACCTGTCTGGCGTGTAACTCCACCAAGCTGGTTTTCATCAAATGAATATCGAAGATTTTAATCATGTTGATCTGATAGGGATTTCTATCACGGTAGTCCTGGATCCATCCAAGATCCATCTGACGCTGGAGGCTCTCTTGTACGAAAGAGCATCCCTGTTTGTTTACCGAGCAAGTCAGACAGGAATTGCAATCAAGCCGTGGCATATTATGATACTGGCTTTGCCTTGAGTGCATTGCCACCAAGTTGACATTCATTGCATGGATTTCGTGGTTTTGAATGATGTTGGAACTTGTATAAGTATGTTAACTCCACGAACTCGATGCTCTTGGATCCATCCGAGATCCAACTGTTCATATAGAGCTTATTGCACCACAGAACATCCCTGATTGTTTTTAGAGCAGATATCACACTGGTGATAATTATGAGGTGGCACATGGACATATCCACTCTGTCTACAATGCATCTTGACCAAGTTGGCCCTCAATAAGAGTACATCATGAATTTGATAGTTGTTGCTAGACTCTCCTTCTATCAAATTTACCGCAGCTTTCTCGTGTTGAGGCAGCGGGTTCGTGAGAACATTCGTATTTGTATCCTTGAAAGATAAGACCCTACTCCTAACAAGCTTTTTCACATCGGATTCTAAACTGAGATAGTTTTCTATGTTATGCCTTGGTCCTCCTTGGTGGTAAGGGCAAGTCTGATCCGCTTTAACCCAAAAAGGCGGATTCTCCGTTACTGTAAGAGGCGACATGGTTTGGACGTGTCCCTTGACCAGTAAGAGTGGAAACAATTCTGCATATAACATCGGCATAGGTTCGAACCCTGGTGGTCGCGTTGTACGGTTGTTGTCGTACGGAGGGCGAGCTTGCTAAAGAGGCTGTTGTGTCCTTTACTGATATTGTTGTCGATTCGATTGGCTCTGAGCAACCTGAGGTTGATACGTAGGAACAGGCGCGGGGTTGATAGCAGGAGTTACGGCTGCCACAGGTTGGTATCGCCGCCTTTGCTTTTCGATAGAGAGATATTCCCAATATCTTGCTTTTTTTTCTTAGGGAGAGCACTACCGTATCGTTTTGTATTACTTGATGATCCAGCGTCTTTAACTAATCGTCCTTCTCGGACTGCTTCCTCAAGACGAACTCCCATGCCCACCATCTCGGTGAAGTCACTGGGCCTACTGGCAACCATTCTGTCATAGTAAAATGAGCTCAAGGTTTTCAAGAAGATCTTTGTCATCTCTTTTTCCTCAAGAGGTGGACAAATCTGAGCGGCAATTTCACGCCATCTCTGAGCGTACTCCTTAAAGGTTTCCTTGTCCTTCTGTGACATCGATCTGAGTTGATCTCTGTCTGGTGCCATGTCTAGGTTATACTTATATTGTTGAACAAAGGCAGCGCCAAGATCTCTGAAAGTGCCGATCTTAGTGCAGTTTAAACCCATGTACCATTTGAGTGCGGCACCAGTTAAACTATCCTGAAAGTAGTGAATTAGTAGCTCCTGGTTCTTTGTTTGAGCTGACATTCGCCGAGCGTACATCACAAAGTGGCTTTGAGGGCAAGAGTTACCCTTGTACTTTTCAAAATCGGATAACTGGAACTTGTGCATAACTTTCACATTGGGGACCAAACAAAGGTCTGCGGCGTCCTTTCCAAATAAATCCTGACCGCGAAGGGCTTGCAGTTCTTTCTGCATCTCCAGGAATTGTTCCTGGAACTCATTCATTATGTCGAACATACTTTTGTTTCCACCAGAAGGTATCCGTGGAATTTGTCCTTCCGGGACAGTGTGTACCACGGGTGGTGGTATAGTCATTATGGCTGAGACTCTCGGTGCCTCCTGAAGTTTGTAACCTTCAGGAGTTGCTGTCATGCCCATGGCATCTTCTCTTTCCTGAAGTTTGTAACCTTCAGGCCCAGCGGCTCCTGCTGAAGTTTCCGGATCTTTAGTGATCGGCGGAATATATCCCTCTGGGATATAATTAATAGGCATACCCCAGGGACGATCTTTCGACATTTTGTACCTAGGATCATACTTTTCCACTATGGGCGTTGATGTGATCTCTGAGATCACAGTCCTTTGTTGTTGCATTTGAGCTTCTGCTAGAGCTTGCATGTCGTTATGAAGCTTTCTCAGATCCTCTTTCAGAGTGTTGATCTCTTCTCTCAACTCTCTGTTCTCTTCCTCGAGATCATCCATCTTTTTCTGACGATTGGCCCGAGTATTGTACGAATGAGACAGTTTGACTCTAGAATCGAGACGCAAATGTGAGATTTGTAGGTAAGAAGAATGTGTTACGTGAAAATGATGAATGATATGCAATGATTATATTAATTGTATATATTTTTCGTTTATTCAAAGTAAACTTCGACAATTAGATTGCAAATGTCAAATAGTGGGGAAACCCCGTTTTATCGAATTCAAAGATTGCGGAAATGGAAATACAGTAATTTACAAAGTGCTGTAAAAGGAAATCTAAACTTATGGGTCCTGAGTCCTCTCTGAAGCGAGCTCAGGTGCTGGTTCTGGTACTTTCCTTTTATTTGACCTGGGCTCTTGGCCCATTGTCGGGTCGTCATTCCTTTGCCAAGTGAAAGGAGTGAGAAAATTCCTTTGGTCATCCTGATTTTCTACAGCATGTTGCTCTAAAATCTTGATCAGAGCATCTTTTTCTCTTAATAGCTGCTGTATTTTCTTGCACTGCACATTGAGAATACGGTACTTGTTCCTCTAAGACCTCTTCTCCTGCTGAACTTTGTTGAGCGTAACCTGAAGTTTTTCCGTCTCAGACATAAAATAAAGGACCGAGTCCCTTAATGGAAGAACTTCCTGATGAGGGTAAGGCATCCTCAGCTTGAGAGCTCTAGTTTGTACCCAGTGGAGATAAGGCTCCACCGAGACACAGTCTAGTTTTCTTAGAGACTCTCTTCCTTTCCAATGAACGTGTTTCCAGGCATGCACTATTTCTGTCTTTAGTGCTCTGTCATTTTCTCCTTCCTTGAAGAAAAGACCTTCCAGATGAGCATTTCGCGGGACATGCCTCATCGGGTATCCAAATTGACAACGAACTAATACTGGATGATAATTGATTCCTCCCTTAGTTCCTATAAGGGGTCCATGTTGGAAATTTCCACAACGGTCAATGATCCTGATCCCGTCATAGATTCGATTGTACCAATCGATGTCAGAGTTGGTAAGAGACATGATTCTCTGCGACCAACGTAAAGTATTCTTTTGATCCCAAAATGCAGCAGACTTGGGTAAGTGGGAAGTGAACCATTTGTATAGCAGGGGTACACAACATGTGATCATTCATCCGCTGTACAAATTCCTTAAGTGTACCGAATGATAAGCATCTACGAGCAAGGTCTGTACAGGGTTTCCAATCATAAAAACCTTAATGGCATTGATATCTACAAAGTTATCGATGTTGGGAAACAAAAATAACCCGTAGGTGAGCAAAACAAAGATGCTCTCGAAAGCGGCCACGTTCCCTATACTAGCAAAGTATAGAGCTTTCTTTGTCAAAAACTGGGCTGGCAAACCCTGGATTCCCCCCTTAGTGGTCATGTGAGTCCTGACTTCTGACTCGTCCAAATAGATTGCTCTTGCAATGGTTTGATCCTTTGGAATTTCTTCAAGTCCAGAAAAGGGAGCTTGGTCAATAATATGAAAATCAGTCGGGTGAGAGTACTCCTCCAGTGTTGGTGCTAGCTGATAATCCGGGAATGTGAAACAGTGATAGACCGGATCGTAGAACTGGATTAGTGTGGACAGGATTCCTTCGATTACATGAACCCTTAACAAGGATAGCAGTCATCCATACTTAGCTCTGAAAGCATCAGGGTTGGTTATCATCCTCGCCAGACCTCTTAAATCCTCTAGTTTTGGAACCTTGAAGGTGTACTTGTGAGTTTTCCTTCTATCGAAATCCATTAGCGCAATCTCTTTATCTGACATTTGCAATCATTGTCTTAGTTTAATTTGAAAAGGAGAGACTAGAAGAGAAGATTTTTCTTTGTTTTTTAATGTTTTTATTAAATGAATGTATGAATGCAGCACACAAAAACATAGAAAAAACATGGGGTCAAAGGGTCGGTGTCATGAAGTCAAGGCTCTACCCATCCCCAAAGGTTTATACTGGTGATTTTTTGTACCTGTCCGCAAAATCATTGACCCCTCTTGGGATAACAACAACAAGCGGATCGCCAGTGAGCTGATGTATCTTAGAGTAATCTCAAATGAGGGTAGTATCGTATGACAACTATTCCTGATAGCTTCCGCACTACAAAATGGTTTCAGTCTACTAAAAACCTCAGCTTCTCAGATAACCCAATCGACCACACTACTTTCAACAACCAAAGTCGTATAGGCAATGTATTTGCAAAGGGAGTCTCCACTGAGTCTGATGGTCAACCGGGGACTCTTAACTGGGATTCACTCCCCGTAAGATTACCCATATAATGCCATCCCCTATCTTAGGTGTATACTCAATCTTTCCAGATGCGGCATAACACCCATTCCCATTAGCAGAAAAATAAACACAGATATCAATTAGGAAACACAGTATATATATTTGTCTTAATCATCCTAGACCTCTAGTCTTATGATCCTATACAGACAATGACTCCCCAGCAGAGTCACCATTTCTGTGACATTTTGTTGAATTTAAATCTCTCACCCTAAAAGAGGCTAGAAAGAATGCCTCCCACTGTGGTCGCCACTTTTCTGTAGCGCGATTTTTGTGGTTTCGAATCACTATCACTTTGGAACTACAGTTCGATTCATTTTTTATCCTGTTGAGCTGATTAAGGAAGGGAAATAGATGTCTCCAATTAACCATGCTTGCAAACTGAGATTAAACAGTCAAAACTGTTGGTTTACAGATGCTATCAAGAGGGGGTTCTTCTTAGGGTTATTTTCTTAAGAATACAAGTGTCTGGGCTATTGGTAAGATGTTAGGTCTGATGCTTTTTGATTGATGTCTAAAGGTACGGGATTTTGGGTTTTTGATTAGTATGCTTGCTAAGATTTTGCAATCTTATGCCTACGTATTCCCGAAACAGGGAAATCAGAGCGATTATAGTTCCTCCTATTCTATGGGAGGAAAGAGGTGTTTTGGTGTCTTGTTCAAAGCCCAAGACATGAAGCTAAAGGTGGTTTGTATCTTGTTCAAAGCCCAAGATGTGAAGCTAAAGGGGTTTTGGCTGAGAGAGAATTTGTCATCTCTAAAGAAGAGTTGTTGATGTTTGTATGCTGTGAGCACGACACAACTTTGATGCTAAAAGGTTGATTGACTCAACCGGGGTTTTCTTTATACAAAGCCTAAGAAGAGGCGGGAAGTTTGACTTTTCCGGGGAAAATATTATTTCTGTCTTGTACAAAGCCCAAGATTTAGGCTAAAAGGGATTTTGACTCCGTTGGGGAGAATGTATCTTGTATAAAGCCTAAGATGGAGGCTGAAATGGTTTGACTCAACAAGAGAGTACTTTTATCTATCATGTATAAAGCCCAAGAAGGAAGCTAAAAAGGGTTGACTCGACAAGAGAGTCTTGAACAGGTATTGACTCAACAAGAACGTCTTTTATACTCAACAAGAGAGTGATTTATTGTCTCGTACGAAGCCCGAGATTGAGGCTAAAAGGAGATTTACTCAACAAGAGAGTCTTATATACTCAACAAGAGAGCGTTTTTATATGTCTTGTACAAAGCCCAAGACGGAGGCTAAAAGTGGTTGACTCAACAAGAGAGTGTTTTTCTATCTCGTACGAAGCCCGAGATGGAGGCTAAAAGGAGGTTGACTCAACAAGAGAGTCTTTTATACTCAACAAGAGAGTGTTTTATATGTCTTGTACAAAGCCCAAGACGGAGGCTAAAAAGTGATTGACTCAACAAGAGAGTCTTTTATACTCAACAAGAGAGTGGTTTTTTTTATATGTCTTGTACAAAGCCCAAGACGGAGGCTAAAAAGTGATTGACTCAACAAGAGAGTCTGAAAAGGATAGCTCTGCTAGGGAGAATCATTTGTACAAAGCCCGAGAGGAGGCTGCCTTACCGCTGTGGATTTTGGAGATCCCGAAGCGGGTCCAAGTGTGGGGAACTCTCATGGGAGAGCCCAAGGTTTCTTCCTATTTTGAAAGGAACTTGAGAATGTCTTTGAGACTCGAGGGTCTTAGACTGTCCAAGTCTAGAGTTTTATCTTTTGTACAATGCCCAAGAGGAGGCACGGGGATTAAGGGATGAGTATCAACCCTAGAGTGGCCAGAGTTTTGACGCGGGAAAGACTGCTCTAGCAAAGGATGACTAAGTTTTGTCTTATACCTTTAAGAGGTCGTCAGGGTCCTTGTATTAAGCCCAAGAGAATGCATGAGAACTTCTAAGAAGGCGAAGGGTCCTTGTACAATGCCCAAGAGGAGGCAGGGATGCTTTTAGGAAGCCTGTGGGTCCCCAAACCAAGAGAAGTTCAAGAAATGCAATTCACAGAGAAGAGATCATTCTAGGAAAGTTCGAGAATTTGGAAGAAACTCAAGAGATGCCATTCACGGAGAAAATATCATCTCTGGGGAGTTAGAGTTTCTTTGACAATTTCTAAGGGTGACAGTATGAGAAAAGGTTCACCGAGAATACTGCCTTTCTCTTTGTTCCAAATTGTTTAACCCCGAGAGGAGGCAAGACTGTATCTGGAATCCTACGGGGGATCTAGTTTGTTTGTATTTAAGAGTGACCAACATGGCTTTACCTAGTTCTAGACGTAGTTGTCGGGGAAAACTCTAAATAACTATACTAGTATTACACAGTGGATATATGACAAGTATATAAAAGGATGTGAAAGAAGACTTACAGTGAAGCAGCCCCATAATACAGTTATGTACATATGAAAGCGGATAAACACTTACCCGTTGTAGAGCTTCCATGCTGTTTGGTTAGTTGTTCAACAAAGAAAGTTTTGATAACAACATATATTTGAATTCAAAATCAAAGGATAAAGTGCTTTGAAAAGATTGTTGGGGCTTACAGCTCAAGGAGAGGCCCAAGTTTTAACGATGATTGCACCATTGTTAAAAAACTGTACAAAGGGACTTATACAATACGTGAGGCCCAAAAAGTTTTTATGTACAAAGGGATGGGTCTTACACTCTATTAGAGGCCCAAAGATTTTGAAAATAAAAGAAATTGGGCTTACAACACGAGGGTAGGCCCAGATGATTTGTTTGGCAACGGCGATCGCGCCGAGGTTTTTCTTTTAACGCAGAGGGACTTATACAATGTATGAGGCCCAAAAAGGGTTTGGTTAAAAGGGGATTGGGTCTTACACTCTATTAGAGGCCCAATAATTTATTTTTGTACAAGTTGTGGGGCTTACAGCTCAAGGAGAGGTCCAAATGATTTTTGTTAAAAAGGCGATGATCGTGCCGAACTTTTTGACGGTATCGGGACTTATACTATACATTGAGGCCCAAATTATTTTGGTTTAAAAAAGGGTTGGGTATTACACTCTATTAGAGGCCCAAAGAGTGTTAAGAAAAATAATTGGGACTTATAGCTCGAGGAGATGCCCAGTTGATTTTGTTAAAAAGGCGACGATCGCGCCGTTGTTTTTGAAAATACAGTGGGACTTATACAATGACTGAGGCCCAAAAGGTGGTGTATTTACAAAGGGTTTGGGTCTTACACTCTAATAGAGGCCCAAGGAGTTTGAAAAAGTTTGATGAGGGTTGAATTAATCAAAACCCTAATTTGTTTTCAAAATATATTTTAATTGAATAAAAATTCAATTAAAATGATTAAAATTGTTAAACATGTGTGAAAACAAATTGTGATCTTGGATCAATGTTTCAAAAACCATGTTTCTATCCACAAAATGATTGGAAGTCAATTAAGTTTGGAAAATCAAGGGAGAAAAAGCATTTTAAATGTTGAAAAACAAATAAAATATTAATTCTTTGTAAAAAATATCAAGTATATGAAATAATTAATATTTTTAGGATTTTTTGGTAAAATAAAATATTTTAGCATTTTTATGAATTATTAAAAAAAGAATCAACTCAAAATCATTAAAACTCAGAGAGAAATTAATTTTTGAATCAATTAAATAAAATCACAAAATTCAAATATTCAAAAAATGGCGCCAAGAACATGCCAAGAACACGCGCCACCCTCTGTTTCTGCAGATTTGCATTTTCTATCCAATCTCACTGAATACTTGATGATATTATGCAATCTACATATCAATCTACTCGTTTTCACCTCAGATCATGTCTATGGTATTTAATTTCATTTATTTTAAGCATAGAATAAGAAATCAAAGAGAAACCTCAAGAACCCTAAAATTTGCATGAAGGCTCAGAAATTCCATACACGATTCAAACAAAGTAATTAATTGAGGGTAAACACTCTATGCATGATTATGAACATATGACCAAATTATTGTGCAGCAAAAAATGCATGGATCATAGAGTTGGAAGAGCTCAAGCCTACCTCTTGCAGCTGGTGATCGTGTTTTGTGTTAGAGGTGTTGCAAGCTGGTTCTAATGATTTGCACAGCTTCCTTAGGTGCCAAGTGATGTGTCTGAATGCTTGGAGTGGTTTGAAACAAGCTGGAACTGAAGATGGTACCCTAACTGCAAGTCTGCTAAAAGCTTAAGTAGTTGGATGATGATTTTGAGAAATCAGTGTTCCAGATGTTGTGTTTAGTGTTTGATCAGCTCACATATGATGTTTATGAGGTGTGTGTGTGTGTGTGTGTGTGATTGGTTTGGTTGAAATGGCTCTCTAACTCAAAACCCGATAGTGACTTGCTTTGGAAGGCAATTTTGGAGTGAAGGAAGAGACTTTGAGGAAAGCATCTGTTTGATGGCTTTGGTGTACTCAAACTGAGCACAAATGAGCTCTATTTATAGTAGAGCAAGTTTGTTTTGCAAGAAATAGTGAATGGCAACTGCTGCAGAAGTTTGGCAAATGTTGATCATTACTAATCCAAGTCTCCTCTAGCCATTGACTAGAGGTTAGAGCACAGGCTACTGGTTCCCTGGTTCTTGGATAAGTCTTGACTGAATTCAGTTGGAAAGGGCTCAGTCCATGCCACCTTGGTGCATCCATTAAATGCTCCAAACCAAAATTGGAGTCTTGTCCCTCTTTTAGGCATTTCTAGGTTTGGCATGCTACTTTTGGTTCCAAGGACTTGGGAGGCTGATGTATCAGTGTTTGTCCCTCCTTGGTCTCCCCCTGAGGTGTTCAGATGGATAAACTTGTTTTTCATTTGCAAAATTTGCTCAAATCCAGCAAAATGCACAAATCTACCTTGCCATGACAGTTTGTAGCAAGGCACATTGTCATTATTATATCTCATGGCTTAAGTGGAGTTTCATGGAGTTCTTGGCCATTTTGGAAAGCTCTTATATGATACAACACATGTGTGATCATAGTTTGTCTTGATACTTTTTGGACCCAAGTGAAAAATCCCCCTACTTTTGGAAAAAAAACAAGACAGATTCTGACTTAGTGAAAATTTCACTAAGTGTTGGAAAAAGTGGCATTTCATGTTTTCAGCCATTTTGATCCAACCATAACTCAAAATCTATGATGAATTGGAATGAGGTGTAGTTGACACTTTTAAAGTATTCCATGAGAGCTACAAATCCATCTTTGGATCAGCCCAAATGGTTGCTTGGATCTCAAGTTATGATCCTTGGAAGTTGGTACCCTAGCCACTTTGTTCCATAACTTAGAAAATTTCTAAGTTTTTTATGGTTACCCTTTTTATAAGTTATCCCACTTTTCTTGATTTTTCTTGATGAATGATGATCCCAATCACATATTAACATCATTTTAGGGTCAAAGAACCATAATTGTGAAAAATCTCAAAAAGTCAAAGTTGACTTTTGTGCACAGTTGACTTTTTGTCAAATAAACTCCAAACTGTGTGATCCTCTATGAAATTAAGTCCTTGACCTAAATAAAACTTGATGGATTGATTTCATAGGTGTTATAGGGTGTATTGAATCATGTCCCAAGGTTTGGGAATATGCCTGGGTCAAAAGTCAAAGGCACAGTTGACTTTTCCCACGAAACCCTAATTGTGGTTCTGATGAATTTGAAACTTATTGATCAAGCTTTTTGGATCAATCCATTGTTGCAAATGGATCAATGTAGTGTGTTAGAGACCCTGAAATCCTCTCTTGAGGTCTTTTCTCATGTTTTGTCCCAAAAGTCAACTTAGGGGTGAATTAGGTCAAGAAACCCTAATTCCTGATTTTTTTATGAATGCATCCCCTGAGGCAAAATTGACTTGATGATTGGGTTCATGATGTCCCTTGGAGCATCTTAGGTTGTACTTTGAAGCCTTTGGCTCATGCCCAGAGGAAAATTTCCATCTGGAGGCCCCATTCGACCAAAACCCTAATTTGGTGACATTGGCGATCTTGAGGCTTAATCCACTTGGAATGCTGCAACATTGTGCTTGATTCTTGAGGTGGGAGTCCTCTTGATCCATTGTGGATATTTGAGAGGTTTAGACAAATTGAAGATCATGTCATTCCTTGATTGATCCTTTGTCTAAGAGCTCTGAGAGGGCTAAAAAACCTAAATTTGATTGTAGTGGATGCTCACCCATTTTTGGGGGAGACTAATGTGGTATAATGGTTCATCCATATTATGATGATGATTTGCACAATGATGGGGAATCTTAGTGGTCAAAATTTGGGGTATGACAGGGGTACCACAACAAGTTCCAGGTTGTTTCAATCCATTCCAAGCTTCCAAACACCTTACATAAGGTCCATTGAAGCTGTCCAGATCATCACACAACATCTGTAAAACCTCTACATCAGAATTCAATTTCTTCTTGCAAGGGGTAAGCCTAAACTCTCAAACTGCATGATCTATGCATCATAAATGTGTTTTCAAGTTACAAACATGTTTCTGCACTTATGTAGAGTGTTTCCCCTCAACCAATTGCTTTGAAGCTATCTTGTATAGGATTTCAAAGTGTTCTTGCAGAAATTAGGGTTCATATGTTCATCTTTTGATTTCTCATCCCATTCTTAATATAAATGCAATTAATTTATATCACTGAAATCCTTGTTCAAAAACACACAACTTTCATGCTTACAAAAGTCAAAACCATTAAGTATTAAGAGAGATATGTGAGGTTTTGCAAAACGGCCATGGAGGGAAGTCGCGAGGAAGAAGATGACCGTTGGCGCCATAATTTGAATTTTTGAATTTTTTTATCATTTTCTTAATTGATTTCAAAAATTAATTTCTCTCTCAATTTTTATCATTTTTTATTGGTTCTTTTTGTAAAAATTCACAAAAATGTTAAAATATTTTATTCTACAAAAAAATCAAATTTATATTATTTATTTAATATAGTTTGAATTTTTTTAAATAATTTAATTTTATTTATTCTTAAACATTTTTAATTGAAATTTCCACCTTGATTTTTCAAATTCAAATGAATTCCAAGTTTTCATGTGATTAAACATGATTTTTCAAAACATTTTTCAAAGTTTACAACTTGTTTTTTTAATATATTGGATATTCTATATCATTTTTTATTTAATTTCGTTTAAAAATTGTATTTCTTTAAAATTAAAATTAGGTTTTTTCTTAATTTTGATTTTTCAAACTTCATTTGAAACACGTTTAGCCCTCTAATAGAGTGTAAGACCCATCCCCTTTGTAAAATACAAAATTTTGGGCCTCAGTCATTGTATAAGTCCTGATACGATTTTCAAAATAAATGGTGCGATCGCAGTTTTTCATCTGGGCATCTCTTTGAGTTATAAGCCCCATCTCTTGTATAAAAATAAACTGTTGGGCCTCTATTAGAGTGTAAGACCCATTCCTTCTTGTACATAAATTTTTTGGGCCTCAGTCATTGTATAAGTCCCTCTGTGGTTTTCAAAATCACGGCGCGATCGTCGCGTTTTCAAATTTTTCATCTGGGTCACTCCTTGAGTATAAGCTCCATTATTCTTTCTTTACAAACACTTTTGGGCCTCTATTAGAGTGTAAGATCCAACCCCCTCTTTATACAAAAACAATTTTTGGGCCTCTGCTATAGTATAAGTCCCCCAACGTCTTTCAGTATCGCAGTGCGATCAATGTTTGTTTCAAATAAATCATTTGGGCCTCGGCTTGAGTATAAGCCCCAATCTTTTGTACATAAACTTTGTTTTTAACAATAAACAACTTTTACGGGCCTCTCCTTGAGTTGAAAGCCCCATACCTCTGTTTTCAAAATCATTTGTCTGCTTTAAACTGCTCTTAGACCACTCGGGACTCTCTTTGAGTTATAAGCCTCAAACACTCCTTTCTTTTTAAATAAATTTCTTTTAATTCAAATTCAAATTCAAAGTTTTCTCAAAACTTTCTTCAATTTCTTGAAACCCTAATCAATCATACAGTTGTAGTCAATACAACATATCACAATACACTTGGGCCTCCTCACAGAATGTAAGTCCCGACATCTTTTTCAATGCATATTTGTTTATATATATATATATATATATATATATATATATATATATATATATATATATATATATCTGTCAAATCACTTATCTGTATATATATATATATATATACTTGTGCATATCTGTTTAGAGTTTCCCCAGCAGTTAGGTCTACTCTTAGATCAAACTAGAGGTTACTCCTAACATAGTCAATAACTAGTTCCCCATAGGAAATTCCCTATACAGTCTGCCTCCTATTGGGCTTTTTCAATATGGAACAGAGAAAGGCATTATTCCCGATGAAACCTTTCTCAAGACTGTCAAAAACTTAGAAATATATGTGTATACAAGAAATTCATTTCCCCATAGAGGATTAATTCTCAGCGAAATTTCTCTTGAATTTCTTCAAACCTTAGAACTATTCAGCAAAGAAATGATTAATTCCCGGTGAAACCTTTCTTGAACTTTTCTTAGGCTTGGACCCACAGGCTTCCTAAAAGCATCCACAACCTCCTTGTTAGTTCTTGGATTAGCTGGAATTTTGGTAAAACAAAGTATATGCAATGTTGATGTCAAGGTATTGATGTTGCAACATTGAGATTTAACACTGGGTTGTGTTAAGTATGTAATTGCTGAAGTTGGGTGTCTGATGTCACATGGCGATGTTGTAACATCAGATCTGCAGAATTAACAACAGCAGGCTGTGATGTTGTTAGGGTTTGCGTGTTAGCTGGAATTGTGGAGAGCAAGCTGTCTCATTGGATGCGAATATCTTGGGATAGATATTTTCTGCTGCATAGGAGATCTGGTGCAGATTTGTAGGAGATTTAAAAGGTTGAAGATTTAAAAAGATTTTAGGAGAAAATCTTTTTTAAATATTCAGTTTTAAATAACAAATCTGGTCAGATATTGTAGCAAGTCCAAGACTAATTCAAGGAGCTATATAAAGCGCACAAGACCAAAGGAAAAGGTACAGAAAACATTTAGAAGATCAGGAGCTGAAGGCTTAGTATCTAGAGTTTGTTTAGAGTGCTTATATTTACGTTATTCTAGGGTTTGAATAGGTGTTGTGTTTCTGTCCTCTCTAGAAGCTGTGAAGCAATAGAGAGTGGTTGTTTGATCAAAGCTAGGAAGCAAGATCAAGGGTACTCAAAGTGGTTTCTTTGAGTGTTTGCAAGGGATTGAGTGGTGTTCTCATACCTAGGTGGTCTCTTAGGTAGGAAGTCATTAGTAGAGTATAAGTTTAGGAGATTGTCAATGGGTTGTTGAGTCTGTAAATTATATCTACAAGTAGTGAATTCCATCCCTGGCTTGGTAGCCCCCAGAGTAGGTTGGTTGTAACCGAACTGGGTGAACAATTCTTTGTGTTACTTTGTTACTGTTATTGCTGTCCATTGTGCAGAGTGTGTTGTTGTGACATCGCACCTTAACATCACACGTCTGATACCAGAATTTCAATTGGTATCAGAGAAGCATCCTGTCTGTCTCTGGGTGAGATCTAGGGAAGTTGCTTTCTGGTGTAAAGATGGACAAAGAAGTTGGAGGATTCGTCAACAGACCCCCTATTTTGGATGGATCCAATTATGATTATTGGAAGCCAAGGATGACTACCTTCTTAAAATCCTTGGACAGCAGAGCATGGAAGGCCATTATTAAAGAATGGAAAGCACATGTTGTGTGTGAGAAAGACGATACTGGCAAAGATAAAGAAGGCACCTCTAAGAAAGCCTGAGGATGACTTCCACATGAATGTTCTGGAGTTGGCTAATGCATCCAGTGCTCTTGGTGAGAAAATGTCAGATGAAAAGCTTGTAAGGAAGATCCTTAGGTCCCTTCCTAAGAAGTATAAGATGAAGGTAACTACCATTGAAGAATCACAAGACATCAGCAAGATGAGAGTTGATGAGCTCATTGGATCTCTTCAAACTTTTGAGCTTGGGTTGAATAAGGAAGAACCAGAAAAGAAGCCAAAGAGTATAGCCCTGGTGTCAAATGATGAAAAGGAAAAAGGGAAGAGTTCTGAATCTCAGGAGGATCTATCTCAGGCCATAGTTATGTTGGGAAGACAGTTCACCAAAGTGTTCAAGAGAATGAATAATAACTTCAGGCCTAATGTCAAGAACATATCTTCTGACACCAGCAAGTCAAAAGAAAAGGATGAAGAGAAAACTGCCCAAGATAAAGGAGTTCAGTGCTTTGAGTGTGAAGGGTATGGACATGTCAAGAAAGAGTGTCCCACCTTCTTGAAAAAGCAGAAGAAGGGCATGACAGTTTCCTGGTCTGACTCTGATAGTGAAAGTGAAGGTGAGTCAGCAAAGCATGTTAGAGCATTAACAGGAGATGTTGGTTCTGATGATGATTCTAGTGATGGAGAAATAACTTATGAGGAGTTAGCATCTACCTATCAAGAGTTGTGTTTAAAAAGTGCTGAGATTTGTCAAGAAAACAAGTGCCACAAGCAACAGATTACTCAGCTAGAGAATGAAAAAGCTAACCTGGAAAATGAAGTTGTACTAGTTAGAGCTCACCTTGATCAAATGACCAAGTCTGTTAGGATGCTGAGCTGTGGAACAGACACACATGATAAGATCCTTCAGACAGAAAAAGCTGCTGGAGACAAAGCTGGGATAGGTTATGTGGCTGAGGATAAGGGAGCTTCAGAAGAAAGCACTTCAGGTTCAAAGAAGGAGGTGCCACAACTTTTGTCTCAACATCAGCCAAAGAAGCAGGATCCTACACCTAAGAAAGCTGATGTTTCACAACCTAAGAAGATTGAGAAGAAGACTGGTCCTAATCAGAAGAGAAAGTAGCCTCAAGGAGCTAGTCAGTATATGCCTCCCCAATATCACCAGAGCATGCAAGCTGTCAGGTTCAAGCAGAACATGTCTCATCAGTTATCTCAACATCAAGGAAACTGGCATGGATATGAATATGGATACAACAATGTTGTGCCTCATTACTATGGATGAAGGATGCCTCATCACCATAGGAGACAACCTAGAAAACAACATCAGTACATAAGAAGATATTCCAACTATGGAAGAAGAAGACATTATGGGTGGCAGCCACAGCATTATCATCAAAGTGGAAAAAGATTTAACCACTTTAGAGATGACAGAGTTAGATGCTTCTATTGTGGCAGGGTTGGACATATGCAGTACTCTTGTTTCAAGCTCCATGGTTATCCAAATCCAGTTCCTCAAACCAGACAGAAGAAGGTCAAACCTAAAGTTGCTAAACAATGGGTTCCTAAGGAGAAGGTGAAATGTCTTTTAGCCCACACCTCAGATAGCCAGGTTGATAAGGATACATGGTACTTTGACAGTGGATGTTCAAAGCATATGACTGGAGTCAAAAACTTGTTAGTTGAAGTCAGTCATTGTCCCTCTCATGAGGTTATGTTTGGCAATGGAGAAAAAGGTGTTGTTGCAGGAGTTGGGAAAGTGAAAGGCGATGGTAGACCTGAACTTGACAATGTTCTGTTTGTCAGTGGATTAAATGCAAATTTGATCAGCATAAGCCAGTTGTGTGATGAAGGTTACAAGGTAAACTACACTAAGCATGAGTGTATGGTTTCTGATGAGCATAATCAGGTTGTTATGAAGGGTGCCAGAACCAAGGATAACTGCTATCAGTGGATTTCCCTTGAAGGTAGTTCAACTAATGATGTTCAGGTTGATGTTATAACATCAGATTATGATGTCAGGATGCTGAAAGGTCACTCAGAGGTAACAAGTTATGATGTGAATCCTTTTAAATTTTTAAAAGGAAAGTCTTTATGGAGGGAAAACAGTAGTGATTGGTCTTTAAGAGGTACTCAAAATCAGGCGCCTTACCATATTGGTTCTATATCAAGATTTATCAAAGGGTTCTCATCTCAACAATTCGTCTCCCTCAACATAATAGAAAACCCCTCTCTAAACCTAGGAACGATGTCTTCTCCATCGAAGAACTCTAGTTCTCAAAGAACTTCACATGAACGAACTAGAGTTTCTTCGGACAAAGAGCTGGTTGAGAAAGAACACATTCCAATGGCACTTCCCGAGTCAGGTAATTCTAAACCCCCAACCAAGATGAATAGAACTAAAACTGGGTCATCACCCTCTCATGCGGTTAAGGAGAAGTATGATGTAGACATGAATTTGGAGCAGATTGCCAGCAAAATCCTTGAGAAGGGAATACGTGTGAAAGGGATTTCTGTCCCTTTAAGGCAAATGCCTGCTGAACAGGTGGACTCTCAAAGTGAGGACATAAATCTTCAAAGACTGGCCTTGTCTGTGAGTCAAGAAGCTGAAGGAGAAGATCTTGGTAATACTGATGTCATCTTTGATGTCAGAACATCGTCCCCTAGGAAAGAAAGTCACAGGAGTAAAGGGAAGGATTAGGTGGAGGTTATAGATGTTGATGACTCATCTGATAATGAAGATATGGTCAAGAATAAGAAAATGACTTCAGTCGCAGACTCTCCCAAGTCGTGGAGCAACGTTGCTAGGTCTGGCAAGAAGAGGAGAATCAGGGAAGAATCAGATTTAGAGTGTGATGTTCAAGACATCAACCCTGTGATGAAAGGAGTTGTTGATCAAGTACCTGATAACATCTCATCCATGTGGAACTGTGTGAGCCAACAAAGGATAGCTCTGGAAAGAGAGCTAGTAGGTGATGACTTAGAGTCTACTGGAATTGTAGAATTAATTAAGTTTGCTGGTCTCATAAGGCCTGTGTCAGGATTGTCTAGTTGCTATGATAGACTGGTTAGCGAATTCATAGTTAATATTCCTAAGTCTATAAATGACAGCAAGAGCCTAACTTTTAGAAGAGTTACCATCAGGGGTAAGTGTGTCTGGTTCTCTCCTAAGGTGATCAATGCCTACTTAGGAAGAAGTGAGGAAGATTATGGAGAATTAGAAGTCTCCAATAATGTTATCTGCAAAGAAATCACAGCTGGTCAGGTAGAAGTTTGGCCCGTAAAAGGAAAGTTGTTAGCCAATTTGTTGAGTGTCAAATATGCTATTCTGCACAGAATAGGTACTGTCAACTGGGTTCCTACTAATCACAAGACCACAATTTCTGTTGGATTGGGGAAGATAATTTATGCAACTAGGACAAAGCAAAGAATTGACTATGGCTCCTACATCTATGATCATACTGTTAAGCATGCTGCTACAAATGCTGTGAAGATGCCCATTGCTTTTCCCTCTCTTATTTGTGGGATTATCTTGTCTCAGCATCCTGGAATTCTACAGCATTCAGATGTTGTTTGCAAAAGGAAGTCTACCCTGTCAGTCCATTACAAGTTGTTTGAAGGGAAATATGTTCCTGACAGTGTCAAGACATCTACTTCAACATCACAACAGTCACCAACCAAGACTGGGTTGATTACAGAACTAGAGGAGGCTTGCAAGGAGTTAGATGAAGTCATAAGAGTTAGTACTGAAAGGAAACGAAATTTTGAAAGACTTGTCATGACTCTGAGATTGGCAGCAAAGGAAGGTGAAGCAGCCAACACAAGTAAGGATGTTGATGATGGACCTGGTGTAAGTGCCAATGATGATGAAGAAGATGATGATGGTCTCAGCTCAGATGATTCAAGCTTTTAATGTTTGCCTTCTTAATTAGTAGTGTTAATTTTATTTTCTATCTTTGTTTCAGCACTTAATGTGCTTGGTTATGTAATATGAATATTGTGATGTTATATGCACTGGTTATGCTTTTCTTTCTATGATTTGTTTTTGCCTGGTTGCTAACTGTGGGCTAACAATGAGAGCTATGGTGTACTGACTGTAGTTCATAGGGCGTCTGCTTGAAGCGTGTCTAATTGTGTCTAATTGTGGCTAAAAAGGGGGAGATGGTAGCCAAGAGAGTCTAGAGTATCAAAGAATGCCAAATGCTGCTAATGTGATGCAGATATTAAGGGGGAGTAATTGACTGCTGCTATGCTGGTTGTTGCATTGAGGGGGAGCAACATTGATAATATGTTGAAGATAATATGTGCAGCTGTTTGAAGAGTGTAACTTGATTGCAGCTTAATGATATATGCTGGAATTTTTATGTGAGCAGCAGAGTTTTGTGAATTGAAGATGTTACTAATGCTGATGCTTGGAGTTTCAAGTTTCAAGATTAATGATTGAAGTTGTTCCGCTGCTGAAGTCTCTGAAGGTTCAGAGTGCAGAGATTGTTTTATCCAAAATTAGCCAAAGGGGGAGATTGTTAGTTCTTGGATTGGCTGGAATTTTGGTAAAACAAAGTATATGCAATGTTGATGTCAAGGTATTGATGTTGCAACATTGAGATTTAACACTGGGCTGTGTTAAGTATGTAATTGCTGAAGTTGGGTGTCTGATGTCACATGGCGATGTTGTAACATCAGATCTGCAGAATTAACAACAGCAGGCTGTGATGTTGTTAGGGTTTGCGTGTTAGCTGGAATTGTGGAGAGCAAGCTGTCTCATTGGATGCGAATATCTTGGGATAGATATTTTCTGCTACATAGGAGATCTGGTGCAGATTTGTAGGAGATTTAAAAGGTTGAAGATTTAAAAAGATTTTAGGAGAAAATCTGTTTTAAATATTCAGTTTTAAATGACAAATCTGGTCAGATATTGTAGCAAGTCCAAGACCAATTCAAGGAGCTATATAAAGCACACAAGACCAAAGGAAAAGGTACAGAAAACATTCAGAAGATCAGGAGCTGGAGGCTTAGTATCTAGAGTTTGTTTAGAGTGCTTATATTTACACTATTCTAGGGTTTGAATAGGTGTTATGTTTCTGTCCTCTCTAGAAGCTGTGAAGCAATAGAGAGTGGTTGCTTGATCGAAGCTAGGAAGCAAGATCAAGGGTACTCAAAGTGGTTTCTTTGAGGGTTTGCAAGGGATTGAGTGGTGTTCTCATACCTAGGTGGTCTCTTAGGTAGGAAGTCATTAGTAGAGTATAAGTTTAGGAGATTGTGAACGGGTTGTTGAGTCTGTAAATTATATCTACAAGTAGTGAATTCCATCCCTGGCTTGGTAGCCCCCAGAGTAGGTTGGTTGTAACCGAACTGGGTGAACAATTCTTTGTGTTGCTTTGTTACTGTTATTGCTATCCATTGTGCAGAGTGTGTTGTTGTGACATCGCACCTTAACATCACACGTCTGATACCAGAATTTCACTCCTCTTGGGCTTAGTACAAGGACCAACAGGCTTCTTAGAAGTTCCCCAGCCTCCTCTTGGGCTTAGTACAAGGACCCACAGGCCTTCTAAAGGCATAGGATATAAATTAATCATTTATAGTAGTTCAATCCCCAAGAGAGTCAAAATTCCAGAACATCAGACCATTCTAAGGATTGATCTTCATTCCTTAAACCACAAGCCTCCTCTTGGGCATCATACAAAGACCCCTCTCTACACCAGACACTTCTTGAGAGACTTGGACAGTCTCAGCCTCCTCTTGGGCTTCATTCAAGCAGACTTGGAAAGTCTCATTTTCTCTTGGATCTCACACAGAGACCCTCAAGTTTCCTAAAAGCACAGGATAAACCCTGATCAATTTACCATCAACAAATCCCCAATAGAATCAGAACCTCATGGCATCTGATATTTCAACTCTGCCTTGATTCCCAGCAAGAGTAAATCCCTTTGGATTCTCCCCAATATAATTTGGACCTGCTCCTGGATTTCCATAAATCCTCAGCAAGAGATAGCCTCCTCTTAGGCTTCATATAAGAATTTCCCCAGTCAGCTTCAATCTTGGGCTTGATATAAGACAGACAAAACTCTCCCCGGTGGAGTCAGTTTCTTTTAGCTTTAACCTTGGGCTTTGATTAAGGCACACAAAAAATCAATATCCCCTTAGATGAGACCATGAGTCCTCTCTGTAGGAAGATACCTCTTCTATACATCACATATCAAAACAAACAATCAAAAACCTTTTCCCAGATAATTGCTGTAAGTGGCACACTTGTTGATTCAAAATTCAAGCTGGAGTCCTTCCTTTATCTTGGATAAAATCTCTCTTTCATCAAACAGCTATAAGTGGCAAACCTCTGGATTCCATAAATCCAAGCCAATGTCCCTCTCTTAGCATGAAAGGTTCATAAAGGGAAAAGTGACATTGTTCTACACTGAGTTAAAGCTTTCTTCCTTCATGACATCACCCTTATAAAAGAAATTATGGTATTGTTGGATTCTACATATCCCAGTTAAAGTAATTTCCCTCATAATCTACATTTGTGATGAATAGATTAGATATCTCTCTTTAGAGATGACAAATTCTCTCTCATCCAACCTTTTAGCTTCAATATTGGGCTTTGAACATGACACAAACATCCTTTTAGCTTCAATCTTGGGCTTTGAACAAGACACCACATATCTTTCCTCCCATAGAAATAGGAGGAACTACATTTGCTCTGATTTCCCAAATCTCTTTACGCGAATACGTAGGCATAAGATTGTGAAATCTTAGCGAGCACACAAATCAAAAATCTTAGGTCCAGTACCTTCCCAAAAACAACAGAAAACCAAAAACCACAAAAACATTCTCTCAATTCTCCCAAAGGAGAAACTTTCCCAAACCACAACAGATAAACATGAGAAAGCATTTTAAGTTAACAGAAAAACATGCAATAAAAGGTTCCTATGGATTACCATAGATACACTAGGTGTTAATAGCTTCCCTTTGTATAATCAGACCCCGATCCCCGATCTCTTAGCATTTGTTAAAGAAAACATTTGCGTGCAAGGTTAGTTTTAGATAGCTTCCCTTTCCTTTCCAGCTTCATAGGATAAATACATACATAAATCAAAAAGTCGAATCTAAATCCCAATCCCGCGGTAAGGTGGACGCGTCACCGACAGAAACCGAACACTACAGTTTCCACATGGATCGGTGCAAGGGAAAGAACGTTGTTCAATGGTCTCTATGTTTCTAAGCTTGATGTGAAAATTTTAAGGCCTTTTCTAATTGTTTCTTTGGTATTTTAGTAGTAAATGTAACACCCTTCTAAACCCCGCGCAATAAATATAAACAAATTAGAGTAAATAATCATGCCTTTCACAAGAAGGGTGTCACACATATTTCAATTACATCATACAACACATGTTATGCTCACTAACATTTAATTTATTTCATGCTTTTCAAAAACTATCACCTTAGCATGTAGCAGCGGATTCAAGTTAATCATAATTGTCATAATGAAAGTCTTATGCTCATCTCATTCATAATCATCACTTAGGCATAAAGGCCAATATTCCACATAATTCAAATAACAATAGCAAAATAAGGTAGAGTACATAAAGTATCTCTCAAGACATGAATCAGAATGTTTCCCAGTGTTACATAATCAAAGCACGACTCGACCCAAAATAAATAAAGAAACTAAACAAGATACTTCGATGACTACCTCGCGCTTGAAGCAACTCTACTCCTCGGTACCTGAGCGATGTCGTACAAAACATCATTCCAACAGAAGGGTGAGAATTCACATCATTAATGAAATCATAAGATAATAATTAATTTAAAGGCATACAAACATAATTATAATCATTCACCCACTTCAAAGTTTCATCAACAAAGTATCACTCAAGTAACCATATCATTCACAATTTCACCAATTCAACAAGTCACATACATACACATACTTCCATATAACAAACATATATGCAATGTGACTCGATTCAAGACTCAATGCAACTCATGTCATGTGGTACCAACACTTGTTATTATTTTTTGGTTTTTACACATAAACCGGGTCCGTCCCCTAGACTAATAACAAACAAAAGCCCGTCCCCTAAGCTTTCAAACCCCGCTCTAGGTTTGGGACAAGTCACTAGCTCCCACGGAACTAGCAAGTATTGTCTCTTGACACAAATGATGCGTATGCAATCAACAATCATATGCAATTAAGACAATTCCCTAATCTTAATATCATGCATATCTCAAATAATTCATCACACTTGAATTACCACATAATTGCACACACAAACACATTTTCATAATCAAAGTGCTCATACTTTAAACATCATCATCACAATTAGCAAGTAACACACAAGTATCGACTTGACTCAATCACAACACACACGTCACCAATTAAATATGGAGTAATCAATCGATCGCCAATAATTGAATCTAATATTCAATAAAATTCCACTATTTAATAAATAATAATTAATATTTAAATGAACAATCGATATTTAAATAAATAATCAATATCTAAATAGATAATCAATATCTAAATAAATAATTAATATTTAAATAAATAATCCATATTTAAAATTAAATAACCAATGTTTTAATAATAAATTAATAATTAAACAAATGATTAATATTTAAATTAAATAATCAGTGATTTAATTAAATAATAAACATTAGATAAAATATTTAATCTTTAGTAACACTTCTAATTTATGATACTAATAATAATATATATAATGGTCTTGCGGTACACATTCTAGTACTCTAATACAAGTGCCAATTGAATTAAGTAATGGCTACAGGAGGTATACAGTGTTAAAAAAAAGGTTGGCACATTAATAATCTTGATATCCCTAAGAGTCATGCGCAGTACTCTTTCTTTCCCCCCCTAAACCCAGCGCTGCAGCCTAGACAAATAGGAAGGCGGGTTACTTATAAGCAGCGCTACAGTAAGAGAAAAATATATACTACATTAAATTATCCTAGTATATACCACAAGTGATATTCATTATACCCACTGCATAAACATGCCAGTTGCATAAAACAGCCAAGACAAGCTAATTAATGCTAATATATTCATTTTCTCTCTCAATTATCTCTCTTACTTCTTTAAGTGAAGCTTATGTCACTGAATAGCTTATAGCTTTTCCAAAATATGTACGAGGACTGGTGCACATCCAAAAGTTTAAATGCTTAAATGCTTAAATATCTATTTAAAAAGTAATTAAAAAGTAATTAAAAAAATAATTAAAGTGATACTAATTAAAAAGTAATTTTAAAAAAAAATCGTAAATAGATTGAGGATACAATACTTGGGGAAACTTAAAGTCCTTGTTGCCTTAACAATCTAAATAGCATAGCAAGAGAGTAAAGATTGTCTTCAAAAATTATTTCTCCATTTTCAACATAGTTTCTGTGAATATATTGCAAATTCTCCTCGATCTCATGTTCAAAGTGATTGCTAAATTTGGATAACTTTTATATAAATTTATTCAATTTTTTTCTAATAAAATGCATGCGTAAATATGCAATTATATTATATATGATAAACATGTCATTGTCATACCCCAAATTTTGACAACTAAGATTTCTCATCATTGTGCAAATCATCATCACAATATGGATGTACTTTTATGCCTCATCCATCTCCTCAAAGAATTGCTGAGCATTCACCACAATCAAAATTAGAGTTTCAAGTCCTCTCTGAGTGCTTAGACAAAGGATCAATCAAGGAATGACATGATCTTCAACTTGTCTAACCTCTCAAACATCCTCAATGGATCAAGAGGACTCCCACTTCAAGGATTAAGCACAAGGTTGCTCCCTTCTAGGTGGATCAAGCTTCAAGATCGCCAGTGCCACCAAATTAGGGTTTGGTCGACCAAGGCCTCCAAATGGAAATTTTCATCTGGGCATGAGCCAATGCTTCAAAACATAACCTAATATACTCCATGGAACCTCATGGACCCAATCATCAAGTCAATTTTGCCTCAAGGGATGCATACATCAAAAATCAGGAATTAGGGTTTCTTGACCTAATTCACCCCTAAGTTGACTTTTGGGACAAATCATGAACCAAGACCTCAAGACATGATTTGAGGGTCTCTAATATACCATATTGATCCATTTGGAACAATGGATTGATCCAAGAAGCTTGAGCAACAAGTCTCAATTTCATCAGTACCACAGTTAGGGTTTCGCGGGAAAAGTCAACTGTAGCTTTGACTTTTGACCAGAACATGCTCCCAAACCCTAAGACATGATTCAATATACCCTATAACACTCATGGAACATGTCCATCAAGTTTGATTTAGGTCAAGGACGTGATTTCCCAAAGGATCGCACAGTTTGGTATTCATCTGATAAAAAGTCAACTGTGCACAAAAGTCAACTTTGACTTTTTGAGATTTTTCACAAAATTGGATTTTTAACCCTAAATTGATGTTAATGTATGATTTGAATCATCATTCATCAAGAAAAATCAAATAAAGTGGGATAACTTGTAAAAGGGGTAATCATGAAAAACTTAGAAATTTTTCTAAGTTATGAACAAAGTGGCAAGGGTACCAACTTTGGAGGATCATAACTCCTAAACCACAAAGCCATTTTTCCCCATCCAAAGCTTGACTTGTAGATCACATGGCCCTCTACAAAAGCTAAAAACTGACCTCCCTCCAAATTCCTCATGGATTTTGAGTTATGGAGTGATCAAAATCAAGGTCACTTTGTTCCAACACAGTGAAAATTTCACTAAGTCAGAATCTGACTTCACTTTTTTCCAAATGTAGGGACATTTTTCCCTTGGATCTAAAAAGTATCAAAACCAAATATGATCAAACAGTTGTTGTATCATATGAGGGCTTTCCAAAATTGCCAAGAACATCACCAAATTCAATTTGAGCTTTGAGATATGGTAGTGGCAAGATGCCTTGCTGAAATCTGCCAAAGCAAGGCAGATTTTTGCACTTTTGCTCGATTTTCCAAAATCAGCCAATTCCAAGCCTTGTCATCACTTTGGACACATCTGAGGATTGAATCTAAAGGGGACAATCACTGAGCCAAGCCTCCAAAGTCCTTGGAACAAGAAATAGCATGCCAAGCCTAGAATTGCCTAAAATAGGGACAAGACTCCAATTTTGGATTGGAGCATTCAATGGAAGCACCAAGGTGGCATGGAATGAGCTATTGGCAACTGAATTCAGTCAAGACTTATCCAAGACCAAGGGAACCAAAGCTCTGTGCTCTAACCTCTAGTCAATGGCTAGAGGAGACTTGGATTTCCATTTGCCAACATTGGCCAACCCTACTCAGCAGTTGCCATTCACTATTCCTTGCAAAACAAACTTGCTCTACTATAAATAGAGCTCAATTGTGATCAGTTTAAGTACACCAAAGGCCTACAACACTTGCCTTTCTCAAAATCCACTTCTCACTCTCAAAAATGCCTTTCTTAGCAAGCCACTATCGAGTTTTTCAGTAGAGAGCAATTCTACTCAAACCAATCACACACACGCCTCACATACATCATATGTGAGCTGATCAAACACTTAAACAACATCTGGAACACTGATTTCTCAGAATCACCAGTCAATTGCTCAATGTTTTAACCAAGTTGCAGTTGAGATACCATGAAGTGATCCAGCCAATTTCCATCAAGTCCAAGCATTCAAACACACTCCCTAGGGTGTAGGAAAGCTGTTTAGATCATCACAACTCATTTGTAACACCTCCAACTCAGAAATCACCTTGAGCTTGCTGCCACGACCTAGAGGTAAGCCTAAACTTGGTCATCTCTCAATCTATGCATATTTCCTCGCACAATACTTTTGCCAAATGTTCATAATCATGCATGGAATGTTTTCCCTCAATTAATTGCTTTGTTTGAATTGTGTATCAAAAGTCCCAGCCTTCATGCAGAATTTAGGGTTCTTGAGGATTTGTCGTGATTTCTTGTTTTATGCTTAATTTAAATGCAATTAATTGTTATAAACATGATCGTGAGGTGAAAGCGAGCAATTTGATATGTGGATTGCATGATATAATCAAGTATTCAGTGAGATTGGATAGAAAATGCAAATCTGGGCAAAACTGAAAAATGCGCGTGTTCTTCAACTGTTCTTGGCGCCATTTCTCTCAAATTCAAATATTTGAATTTTGTGATTTTATTTAATTGATTCAAAAATTAATTTCTCTCTGAGTTTTAATGATTTTGAGCTGATTCTTTTTTTAATAATTCACAAAAATGTTAAAATATTTTATTTTACCAAAAAATCCCAAAAATATTATTTATTTCATATAATTGATATTTTTGCAAAGAATTAATATTTTAATTGTTTTTGACATTTAAAATATTTTTTCCCTCTTGATTTTGTAAATTTTAATGACTTCTAATCATTTTGTAGGGCAAAACATGATTTTTGAAGCATTAATCCAAGATCATAATTTGTTTCCCACATGTTAAACAATTTTTGATCATTTTAATTGAATTTTTATTCAATTAAAATACATTTTGGAAATAAATTAGGGTTTTTGATTAATTCAACCCTCACAAATCATTTTCAAACTCTTTGGGCCTCTTGAGAGAGTGTAAGACCCAAAACCCCCTTGTACAAACAATTTTGGGTCTCACCTATTGTATAAGTCCCTCTGTACAACTAAACGGCGCGATCGTCGCCCTTTTTTAAAAAAAAAATCATCTGGGCCTCTCCTCGAGCTATAAGACCCATTCAAAACTCTTTGGGCCTCTAATAGAGTGTAAGAACCAATCCCCTTTTAACCAAAAACAACTTTGGGCCTCAGATATTGTATAAGCCCCTTTGCGTTAAAAGAAAATCTCGGCGCGATTGCCATTTCAAACGAAAAATCATCTGGGCCTCTCCTTGAGCTGTAAGCCTCAAATCTTTATTTTTCAAAGCACTTTCTCCTTTGATTTTGAAATATACTGTTATTTTCAATCTTTCTTTGTTGAACAACTAACCAAACAGCATGGAAGCTCTACAACCGAGTAAGTGTTTATATGCTTTCATTTACCGCTTTCATATACATATAACTGTATTATGGGGATGTTTCGCTGTAAGTCTTTTTTCATAAACTCATATCGACTGTGTAATAATAGTATAGATATTTAGAGTTTCCCTGGTAACTACGTCTAGCACTAGGTGAAGCCGTTTCGATCATTCGTAGAAATAGACTATACTAGATCCCCCATAGGAGCACCAGATACAGTCTTCTCTTCGGCTGTCCTCCTTAGGAATTGTCAAGAAACTCTACTCCCCAGAGATGATCTCTTCTCCGTGAATTGCATCTCTTGAGTTTCATCCAAAATTCTCGAACTTTCCTGGCTTGATCTATTCTCTGTGAATAGCCTGTCTTGAATTTCTCAGGGTTTGGGGACCCACGGGCTTCTTAAAAGCATCTGGCCTCCTCTTGGGCATTGTACAAGGACCCACAGGCTTCCTAAAAGCATCCCCGCCTCCTCTTGGGCGTTGTACAAGGACCCGTCGACTTCTTAGAAGTATTCACAGCCTCCTCTTAGGCTTTATATAAAGATTCTTGCCCCAGGAATGATAGCCTCCTCTTGGGCTTCGTACAAGGACTTCTCGGCTTCTTAAAAGTTTCCAGCCTCCTCTTGGGCTTCGTACAAATTGTCCCGACGACCTCCTAGAGGTATAGGAACAGAAATTAGTCATCTTAATAGAACAGTCTTTCAAAGAGTCCAGATCTTTCTACTGTAAACGTACTACTACTGTTTCTTTAAGCATAGTACAAAAGATAAAACTCTAGACTTGGACAGTCTAATTTCCTTGAGTCTCAAAGACATTCTCAAGTCCCTTTCAAAAATAGGAAGACACCTGCAGACTTGGACAGTCTCAATACCCTTCGTATTTCCCATTTCCTTAAAGAACAGGAAACAATCCCGATTCTCAGATCAAATCCATGAGTACAGTGTTACTCATATAAGAACTGATTTTCTCTTAACCAAAATACTGGACCTGTCACTCAACTGAAACAGAATTTTTTAGCCTCCATCTCGGGCTTCGTACGAGATACCAAAGACTCTCTTGTTGAGTATAAAAGACTCTCTTGTTGAGTCAATCAAACTTTTAGCCTCCATCTCGGGCTTCGTGCGAGATACAAAATCACTCTCTTGTTGAGTATAAAAGATTCTCCTGTTGAGTCAACCCTTTTAGCCTCTCTCTCGGGCTTCGTACGAGACACACAAAACTCCCTCTTGTTGGGCCAATAGCCTCCTCTTAGGCTTTGTATAAGAAAACCCAGGTTGAGCCAATCAACCTTTTAGCATCAAAGTTGTGCCTCGTTCACAGTACACAAACATCAACAACTCCTTTCCCCTCATCTAATCGCTGTAAGCGGCAAGCCTCTGGATTATTTACATCCATGCTACTGTCCCTCTTTTAGCATGAAAAATTCCTAAGGAAAGATAGCATTGCTCTACACTGAGTTAAAGTCTTCTCCTTCAGGTTGGAACCCCCTATAAAGGAAATTATGGCATTGTCGGATTCACATATCCTGGTTAAAGTAATTCTCCTTTATAAACAGTTGTGACAAACAGACCCTCTTTAGAGATGACAAATTCTCTCTAAAGAAAAACATCTTTTCAGCTTCACATCTTGGGCTTTGAACAAGATACAAACCACCTTCAGCTTCACATCTTGGGCTTTGAATAAGATATAGATCACCTTTCGCTTCACGTCTTGGGCTTTGAACAAGACACCAAAAGACCATTTCCTCCCATAGAATAGGAGGAACTACGAACGCTCTGATTTCCCTGTTTCGGTAAACGGGAATACGTAGGCATAAGATTGAAAGAAAAATCTTAGCGAGCACACTAAACAAAAATCCTAAATCCCATATCAATTGAAAAACATCAGTCCTAACTTCCTACCACATAGCATCCGTAACCTAACAGACCGCTGTTTAAACTCGGTATGCAAGCATGGTTAATTGGAGACATCTATTTCCCTTTCTTCATCAGCTTTAATAGGATAAAAAATAAATCGACCTATAATAACCCCAAAAGAGAGCGACAGTGCTTAAGAACCACGTCCAAAATCGCTCGCTACAGCCATATAAATATATGATACATATTTTAAATACTCTTAAATAGATAGTTAACTAACAATAATACTCTTAAATAGGTTTAAATGCTTAAATGCATGTCAGTACTATTTAACTCAGAACTATCAATAACAATGATGCCGAAATTATTGGATACACCTCATATTTTATATATTAGGCTATAGGAAAGGGATAAAGAACAAGTGCCACATTCCAATGTGTAATACTGCAGCATATTATATTTAACTCACTTTAATTACTACTATCAGAAATCATGGTTTGTTTGATTTCAAAGGAAATTAATGATATTATTATACTATCACCACCCATTCCGCTACAACCAAGAAGAAAACAAAATGCAAATTAAACTCACATCACTATGAGATTTCATGCACTACAGGGATGGGAAAAAGAATTTCACAAAATCAATTATTTCAACCTTTGCACTATAATTATTAATGGGTCTCTATAATATACTAATAATCAATTCCAAAACACACAAAATTAATATTTTTCAGAATTTAATATTAAACCTAATAATTTCAATCTCATAGAAAAATTTGGGGATTTTAATCTAAACCTATTTCTACCCACTAAATATCATCCAATAATCCCAATAATGAGTGAAAACCCACCCTTACCTTAGTTTTAGAAGAATTTCTTGAGCTTGGACTGTCTTCCTCTTCTTCTCCACTTCTCTTCTTTCTTCTACACTTTTCTTTTCTTGTTCCACTCTTCTTACTAACTTTCTATTCTCTTTAACCCTAATTTTGTCTTAAACAAATTGGGCCAACTCCACTCATTCTCACTTACTAATCACACACCACATAAGCCCAACTAATAATTCAAGTAAATCTATATTATTCTACCACATAAAATAGATTAAATAAATTACTTAATTTAAATAATCCAAATAAATCAAGTAACTAAATAAATCAATTATTTCAAATAAATCCAAACAAATTCATTATTTCAAATAATTCAATAAATCACATATTTCAATTAAATCAATTAAATCAATTAATTCAAATAAATTAAATAAACCAATTAATTTATATAATTCCAATAATTCATATAAATCAAACAATTCATATAAATTCAATAAAGCAAATAAATCACATAAATTAAATAATTCACAAAATCACTCAATTAATTAATATAAATAATTAATTATTAAAAATTAGGGTGTTACAGTAAATACGTATGTTTTAGTGTAAATACGCAAGTTTTTTATTATGCATGTAAATATCTTGAATTGTGATCATTTTGATGCTTTTTTATAAGTTTTCGTGCTTGATGTCATGCTAGGAGCCTTTGGATGTTGGAAGAAGGTTTGGAAAAGCAATTTCGCGACATTTTGATGACAACTCGCGCTTGGCCTGCTTTTCAGTTCAGGTTCAGTGCCATTTTGGAGCAGTGGCAGTAGCTTTGGGGTTCAAACTGCGCTTAGTGCGCTCTGACCGCGCTTAGCACTCTTTGTGCTGAGCACGCTCTGAGTTGAGCACGCTCTGAGATGAGCATGCTACGCGCTAAGCGTGCTCCTGATGGCGCTTAGCGCGGGTCCCACTTATAGACACTTTTTGAAACTTGTCTAAATAGCACTTTTGTAGATATTTTGAGATATTATTCACTTTCATATTTGTATAAAGTATTTTTAGAGAGAGAAACACAAACCCTAAGAGAGAGAAGTCCAAATCCAAGCAAATCGGAGTTTGATCTTTGAGTAAGTGCTTCGATCTCTTGTTGGGGTTGGATGTAATCTATTGGTACTTTATGTATTTCTTCTAATCTTTGTATTGTGAACTAGTTTTGATTCAATATTGATGTTGTCTTTGATTTTATGTTTGTGGGTTTGAGTGGGTGTTGAGAAATCTTTTTCAAATCCTAGATCTAAGATGTTCATTTATCAATGAGCAAACTCTAGACATAGATTTGTGATTTGATAATCACTAGTATCAAGCTTTTATATTATTGTGTTGATTGTTAGCATGAGACATCATCTAGTGATTAATATAGTAAAGCCCACGATAACGCTTTAGACATAAACGGTATTGTGAGGATGCGTGATAATAGAGACGAGGAACTATATTCACATACTTAAATTAGTTGAATACATGTAAAAAGGGTTAAGCGTATGTACGTATTCAAATCATGGCATTTAATATGAAGCAATCATTTATCTGATATGGGTGTCATCTCTGTTTACCTGTTTATCTTTGATTTGAACCACTATAGACATATACTCTTCAGATTTGGATCTAGGATTAATACATGTTAGGTTCTAAACTCTAGACATAGATTTAGGCTTAGTATTTGCGTGAGTATTAGTTCTTAATGCTCTGTGTTATTGAGTTGCGTGAGACATCACCAATGAGACAATACGGTTGTTCTCTCGACGTCGCGATAGACATAACCTCTGTTGTGGGTGATACGCGGCGATATTAAACGAATGATTGATTTATGTTTAACTGGTCAGAAGAATGCATGTGTTATCGATTAATGAAATTCCAATCCCAACAAGGCTCTGTTTATATTAAATCTTTCATTTTTATTTTCCGTCTTTATATTTTCCGCTTTTATTTATTTATGGTACCTTGAATCTTTCAACCATAATTTTCACCACAAGCTTAGAAATGTAGAGACCGTTGAAAGACATTTTTTCCCTCACACCAATCCCTATAGATACGACAAATCCTAGAATTCTTCCAAACTTATATTTTTGCTTGCCGCTTTACCGCTTCAACAGCGATCTGTGCCAACTCATTTGCTTCGTGGTTCTCAAGTTTAGGAATATGTTGGATATCCACGAAATCGAAACATTTGATCAGTCGGTTCACTATAATAAATACATGATCAAGTTTTCCATAATACACTTGTACTCCTTTGTTATTTGCTTCACAACTAACTCGGAATCTCCTTTTATCGCAACTCGTTTTTCCCCCAAATCTAATAAGATCTCAAGCCCAACTATTAAAGCTTTGTATTCAGCCTCGTTATTGGAGCAAGAGCCTTCAATTTTAAACTTGAACTTCATTGGTACTTTGTTTGGTGAAACAATTAAAACCATAACACCAGTTCCATTTTTATGGCTAGAACCATCAAAGTATAACTTCCAAGGTTCTGTTTCCAAATAATTTAAAGGTGCCTCGACCACCGCATGATCTACGATGAAGTCTGCAATCACTTGACCCTTCATGGCCTTTAAAGGAACATATGTAAGGGAATATTCAGTTAAAGCAAGTGCCCATTTTCAATCAGATTATACATAGTTTCTGCATCATTTAAGACTCAACTACGATAATATATGGCTCTTTCGACGCCATTATCGTCCTCTTAGGCTAACATGCTCCCTATAGTCAAATCTGAGGTAGAAATGTACAACCTCATACATTTATTCCTAATCGGAGGGGATAAGATAGGAGGATTTTCTATGTATTCCTTGATCTCATTAAACACCTTTTGATGCTCAGGTCACCACACGAACTCTTCCTTTATTAGGTGGAGTAGTGGTGAAAATGTTTGCACTTTTCCATTGAGGTTCGATATGAACCTTCTCAGAAATTTGATCTTCCCTAAGAGAGACTGCAACTCCTTCTTTGTCAACGGAGGCTTCGTTTCTTTAAAGGATTTTGATTTATTTTTATTTATCTCAATCCCCTTCTTGTGGACCACAAAGCCAAGAAAATCCTCTGCCTGCACACAAAAAGCACATTTAAAGGGGGTTCATCTTTAGACCATATTTTCTCATCTGTTCGAATGAGTGTCTAAGGTGGTCGAGATGACCATTTCCTGACACAGACTTAATAACTATATCGTCAATGTATATTTTCATGAACGTTTCAATATATTTATGAAAGATAGAGTTCACCACCCTTTGATAAGTCGCCTCAGCATTCTTTAAGCCAAATGGCATCACTACCCACTCGTAGGTGCCTAAAGCTCCTAGGCATCGAAATGTCGTCTTCGCCACATCCTCATCTGCAATGAAAATTGGTTATATCCACAATAACCATCTAACATACTAAGGTATTCGAAACCCGATACTGAGTCAACCAACATCTCGTCGACATGTATTGGGTATTCATCCTTTGGGTTTGCAGTGCTCAGGTCTCTGAAACCGATGCAAACCCTTAACATTCCATTTTTAATGACTGGAACAATGTTATCAAGCCATCAACGTAACTTGCGGTTCTTTTAAACCAGCTACGTATGAGTCTTTCGATCTCATCTTTTATCTTAGACATTATTTCTGGAGTAAAACACCTTGGCGTCTGCTCGAATGGTTTCTTGCCTGCTTTTAATGGTAGCTTTAACTCCACCAACTCCCTGCTCAAACCTGGAATTTCATTATAATCCCAAGCAAAATAGTCCTTAAATTCTTTAAGTAATTTTATTACTTCTATCCTTAGATTTGGATCAATGTTGGCGCTGATGTAAGTCGGCCTTCTGGTCGATCCATCACCCAAATCTATTTCCTTTAATGAGTCTTGAGGTTACGTCTTCGTAGTAGACGCCACTGGATCCTTCTCAAAACCTAAAGACTCTTCATCATACACACAATCGAGCCTTTGGTCTTTTAGACCATCTCCTTCTGAACCTGCTGACTGCAGCTCTTTGACGGACTGAGGTCCAACGTTGATTCGATCATCTACGTCAAACACTTCTATTTCATTAGCTTCAAAAGCCATGTGTGGTATTTTGGCTTCCAAAGCCGCTTGGAGTCTGTTCTCAGCCATGTAAGCCGTGATTCGATCTAATGCATCAAACTCAGTCATCATCACCAAATTTGTCTCCCTAGCCTATTGGACGGATTGCATCTGATTCATATACCTTCTCTCCCATTATTTCTCGCCCCTAGGTAAACTCGTGGGTTAGGTGAAGGTTCAAAGAGAAAAATGCCTCCTCTAGAGGGCTGTAGGCAAATTCTGCCAGTGCACATGGCGCTATGTTTGCCAGTTTCTGTCGTGGTTTCTCTTGTCTACATGGTTAACTTCAGCCATGTAGTAGCCTTGGTCTACTTCGATGTTTTCAACTATTCCATCTTCGCGCCAAATTATTATTCTTTGGTGCAGGGACGAAGGGACCACACCTATTCCATGTATCCATTCTCTTCCTAATAACAAATTGTAACTAGCCCTTGAGGCTATTACCATGAAAACTGTAGGTCGAGTGATGGATCCCACTATTACATCAACCTGAATGACCCCTATTGTTTGGCCAGTCTTTCCTTCATAGTTAGAAAGGACCATATTATGTGGCCTAAGGTTAGTATCATACTTTCTTATCTTAGCCAATAAGAAATGAGGCATTAGGTTTACTACTGCCCCACCATCCACCAATATCTTGTTCACAATGGTGCCTTCAACCTTATCCCTTATAAAGAGAGACTTTAGGTGGTTTTTCATCCTTTCATGGGGTCACTTAAAGAATGCGTTCAGCTCTTCGATACACCCATTATTCATCACAAAATAACAAATTGGCTTATGCTTTTCAAGATTTTCCTCCTCATAATCTTTGTTCTCAGCAACCTCTGTCACGCGATCGTAATCATAAGGAAGTACAGAAACCACGTTGCATAAGACGTCGAAGTCACCTTCAAACCCATAATCAAATTTATCCATCACCAATTCATCTTCTTTGGCCTGGTCATCTTTTTTGACCTTTTATTTGTTCAAGCTTGTATTGGGAGATAACAACTTCCTTCCCACTAGCTTTTTCGCCTGGTCATTTGCTTGCTTCTGATGTTGCTTAGTGTTACTTGACTCAGCAATATCTCTCTTCCTTGTTTTTCATCTGAAATCTTCGCCACTATGTCCTTGTCATGGGGTTCTTTCCTTTGTAGTTAGCACCAGACCCATAAGAGCGCCTTTATGACATTTGGAAATTCTCCCTGTAGGTCATAAAAAATCCTCAACCAATCTCAAAATTCCTCCACTTTGGGTTCCTATCATGCTCTCTTCCAGCAGGCTTGGTCCACTTTCCTTGGGGAACATTGGCTGTTGTAGCGCGAGTTTTTTTGTGGTTGCGAAGCACTATCGCTTTGGGGTACTACAGCCCGATTCATTTTTTATCCTATTGAAGCTGATGAAGGAAGGGAAATAGATGTCTCTAATTAACCCTGCTTGCATACTGAGTTTAAACAGATAACTGTTGGTTTACAGATGCTACAAAGATTGTGGGTCTCTCTTAGGTTATGTTGTTAAGAACACAGGGTTTAGACTATTGGTAGGATGTTAGGACTGATGCTTTTCGATTGATGTATGAAGGTACGGGATTTTGGGTTTTTGATTAGTGTGCTCGCTAAGATTTTTCAATCTTATGCCTACGTATTCCTGTTTAATGAAACAGGGAAATCAGAACGATCGTAGTTCCTCCTATTCTATGGAAGGAAAAAGGTTGTTTTGGTGTCTTGTTCAAATCCTAAGACATGAAGCTAAAGGTGGTTTGTATCTTGTTCAAAGCCCAAGATGTGAAGCTGAAGACTCTATTTGTATCTTGTTCGAAGCCCAAGATGTGAAGCTAAAAGGGTGTTGACTTTAGAGAGAATTTGTCATCTCTAAAGGGGGATATTTGGTCTACTTGTCACAACTGTTTGGTGACTGATTATAAAGGAGAATCACTTTAACAGGGATATCCGAATCCAGCAATGCCATAATTTCCTTTTATATGGGATTTTCAACCTGAAGGAGAAGACTTTAACTCAGTTTAGAGCAATGTCATCTTTCCTTTAGGAATTTCTCATGCTAAAAGAGGGACAGTGGCGTGGATGTAAATGATCCAGAGGCTTGCCGCTTATAGCAATTAGATGAAGGAAAAGGAGTTGTTGATGTTTGTATCCTGTGAGCAAGGCATAGATTTTGATGCTAAAAGGTTGATTGCCTCAACCGGGGTTTTCCTTATACGAAGCCTAAGAGGAGGCTATTGATCCAACAAGAGGGAGTTTTTATGTGTCTCGTACGAAGCCCGAGAGAGAGGCTAAAAGGGGTTGACTCAACAAGAGAGTGCTTTTATATGTGTCTTATACGAAGCCCAAGACGGAGGCTCAAAGGTGATTGACTCAACAAGAGAATGTTTTTGTATCTCGTACGAAGCCCGAGAGGGAGGATAAAAGTGTTTTGACTCAACAAGAGAGCCTTTTATACTCAACAAGAGAGTGATTTATATCTCGTACGAAGCCCGAGATGGAGGCTGAAAATGTTCGACTCAACAAGAGAGTGATTTTGTATCTCGTACGAAGCCCGAGATGGAGGCTAAAGGGAGATTGACTCAACAAAAAAGTCTTTCATACTCAACAAGAGAGTGTAAAAAGGTTGGCTCCACTGGGGAGAATCATTGTATAAAGCCCAAGAGGAGGCTAAAAGGTGTGTTGACCCAACAAGAGGATCTTTTATACTCAACAAGAGAGTTTTTTTGTATCTCGTACGAAGCCCGAGATGGAGGCTAAAGAGAGTTTATTGGTGCCGGTAACTGTTTCAGTCGAGTGGCAGGTCCAGTATGTTGGTTAAAAGAGAAAATCAGTTCTTATAAAGAGACTGATTCCAGGTGAGGTTGTACTTTGGTATTGATCAGAAGATCGGGGTTATTTCTTGTTCCCTTAAGGAAATGGGAAATCCAAAGGGTGTTTGAGACTTTCCAAGTCTAGAGTTTCATCTTTTGTACAATGCCCAAGAGGAGGCACGAGCGTTAAGGGATGAGTAATAACCCTCAAATGGCCGGAGTTTTGACGCTGGAAAGACTGCTCTAGCAAAGGATGACTAAGTTATGTCTTATACCTTTAAGAGGTCGTCAGGGTCCTTGTATTAAGCCCAAGAGGAGGCATGAGGGCTTTTAAGAAGCCGAAGGGTCCTTGTACAACTCCCAAGAGGAGGCGGGGATACTTTTAAGAAGCCTGTGGGTCCCCAAACCCCGAGAAGTTCAAGACATGCCATTCACAGAGAATAGATCAAGCCAGGAAAGTCCGAGAATTTGGAAGAAACTCAAGAGATGCCATTCACAGAGAAAATATCATCTCTGGGGAGTTAGAGTTTCTTTGACAATTTCTAAGGGTGCTTTTAAGAAGCATGTGGGTCCCCAAACCCCGAGAAGTTCAAGATATGCCATTCACAGAGAATAGATCAAGCCAGAAAAGTCTGAGAATTTGGAAGAAACTCAAGAGATGCCATTCACGGAGAAAAGATCATCTCTGGGGAGTAGAGTCTCTTTGACAACTTCTAAGGGTGACAGTCTGAGAAAGGGTTCACCGAAAATGCTGCCTTTCACGTCTCCATATTGTTTAACCCCAAGAGGAGGGAAGACTGTGTCTGGTAATCCTATGGGGATCTAGTTTTGACTGTATCTAAGAGCGATCAACGAGGCTTTACCTAGTGCTAGACGTAGTTGTCGGGGGAAAACTCTAAATAAATATACTAGTATTACATAGTTGATATTTGATAAGTATATAAAAGTTTGTGAAAGAAGACTTACAGTGAGCAGCCCCACAACACAGCTCGGTTGTAGAGCTTTCATGCTATTTGGTTAGTTGTTCAACAAAGAAATTGAAAATAACTATATGTTATAAAATCAAAGGAGAAAGTGCTTTTGAAAGGAAAATTGGGGCTTACAGCTCAAGGAGAGGCCCAGCGTTTTATCAGTGATCGCACTGTCGTTTTGTACAGGGACTTATACAAGTGACTGAGGCCCAAGAAAGGTTTTCTGCACAAGGGGATGGGTCTTACACTCTCTCAAGAGGCCCAAAAATGAATGAAAGTGAACAAAAATGGATCTTATAGCTCAAGGAGAAGCCCAATGGTTAATTTTGAAAAGGGCGACGATCGTGCCGAGGTTTTGAAAACACCTTGGGTCTTATACAATGACTGAGGCCCAAAAGTTTTTGGTTTCAAAAGGGGATTGGGTCTTACACTCTATTAGAGGCCCAAAATTATTTTGAATGGGTCTTATAGCTCGAGGAGAGACCCAGGTGATTTTTAAAAGAGGCGACGATCGCGCCGTTGTTTTTTAAAATACAGGGGGACTTATACAATGACTGAGGCCCAAAAAGGTTTATATTTACAAAGGATTGGGTCTTACACTCTATTAGAGGCCTAAATATTTTAAAGAAAAGAAATGGGGCTTATAACACGAGGGTAGGCCCAGATGATTTTTTAAAAGAGGCGACGATCACGTCGTTGTTTTTGAAAATACATAGGGACTTATACAATGACTGAGGCCCAAAAAGGTTTGTATTTACAAAGGGATTGGGTCTTACACTCTATTAGAGGCCCAAAGAGTTTTTAAAAGGTTTGATGAGGGTTGAATTAATCAAAACCCTAATTTGTTTCCAAAATGTATTTTAATTGAATAAAAAATTCAATTAAAATGATCAAAATTGTTTAACATGTGGGAAACAAATTGTGATCTTGGATTAATGTTTCAAAAATCATGTTTTGACCTACAAAATAATTAGAAATCATAAAAATTTGCAAAATCAAGAAGGAAAAAATATTTTAAATGTCAAAAACAATTAAAATATTAATTCTTGGCAAAAATATCAATTATATGATATAAATAATATTTTTGGGATTTTTATGGTAAAATAAAATATTTTAACATTTTTGTGAATTATTAAAAAAAGAATCAACTCAAAATCATTAAAACTCAGAAAGAAGTTAATTTTTGAATCAATTAAATAAAATCACAAAATTTAAATATTCAAATATTTGAAAAAGGGCGCCAAGAACATGGCAAGAACACGCGCCCTTCCTCTGTTTCTGCAAATTTGCATTTTCTATCCAATCTCACTGAATATTTGATTATATCATGTAATCTACATATCAATCTACTCGTTTCAACCTCACGATCATGTTTATGGTCTTTAATTTCATTTATTTTAAACATGGAATAAGAAATCAAAGAGAAACCTCAAGAACCCTAAATTCTGCATGAAGGTTCAGAAATTCCATACACGATTCATACAAAGCAATTGATTAAGGGTAAACACTCTATGCATGATTATGAACATATGGCCAAATTATTGTGCAGCAAAAAATGCATGGATCATAGAATTAGAAGAGCTCATGCTTACCTCCTGCAGCTGGTGATCGTGTTTTGGGTTAGAGGTGTTACAGCTAGGTTCCAATGATCTGGATAGCTTCCCTAGGTGCCATGGAGTGTGTCTAGATGCTTGGAATGGATTGAAATGATCTGGAACTTGAGATGGTACCCCAACTGCAAATCTGTCAAAGGCTTGAGCAATTGGCTAGTGATTTTGTGATTTTGGTGTTCCAGATGTTATGTGAGTGTTTGGATCACTTCTATATGATGTTTATGAGGTGTGTGTGTGATTGGTTTGATTGGAATTGCTCTCAAACTCAAAACCCGATAGTGACTTGCCTTAGAAGGCAAAATTGAAAGTGAGAAGGAGATTTTGAGGAAAGCATCTGCTTGATGGATTTGGTGTACTCAAACTGATCACAAATGAGCTCTATTTATAGTAGAGCAAGTTTTTTTTTTGCAAGGAATAGTGAATGGCAACTGGTGCATAGGTTTGGCCAATGTTGAGTAATGAGAATCCAAGTCTCCTTTAGCCATTGACTAGAGGTTAGGGCACAGGCTGCTGGTTCCCTTGGTCTTGGATAAGTCTTGACTAAATTTAGTTGGCAATGGCTCAGTCCATGCCACCTTGGTGTATGCATTGAATGCTCAAATCCAAAATTTGAGTCTTGTCCCTCTTTTAGGCACTTCTAGGTTTGGCATGCTATTTTTGGTTCCAAAGACTTGGGAGGCTTGGGATCAGAGTTGGTTCCTCCTTGGTCCCCCCTTGAGGTGTTCAGATGGATAGAGTTGCTTGCCCTTTGCAAAATTTGGTCAAATCGAGTAAAACTCCAAAATCTGCCTTGCTTTGGCATTGTTCAGCAAGGCATATTGCCATTGTCATATCTCATGGCCCAAGTGGAATTTGATGGAGTTCTTGGCCATTTTGGAAAGCCCTCATATGATACAACAACTGTTTGATCATAATTGGTTTTGATACTTTTTGGATCCAAGTGAAAAATGCCCCTGCATTTGGAAAAAAGTGAAGGCAGATTCTGACTTAGTGAAAATTTCACTAAGTGTTGGAAAAAAGTGACATTTTCACTTTTTGTGATTTTGATCATTCCATAACTCAAAATCCATGATGAATTGGAATGAGGTGTAGTTGAAGCTTTTGTAGAGGGTAATGAGAGCTACCAATCCAGCTTTGGATGGGAAAAAATGGCCTTGTGTTTTAGGAGTTATGATCCTCCAAAGTTGGTACCCTAGCCACTTTGTTCCATAACTTAGAAAAATTTCTAAGTTTTTTATGGTTACCCCTTTTATAAGTTATCCCACTTTTCTTGATTTTTCTTGATGAATGATGATTCCAATCATACATTAACATCATTTTGGGGTCAAAGAACCATAATTGTGAAAAATCTCAAAAAGTCAAAGTTTGACTTTTAGGCACAGTTGACTTTTTGTCAGATGAATTCTAAACTGTGCGATCCTCTATGAAATCAAGTCCTTGACCTAAATCAAACTTGATGGATTGATTTCATAGGTGTTATAGGGTGTATTGAATCATGTCCTAGGGTTTGGGAGCATGTCCTGGTCAAAAGTCAAAGATACAGTTGACTTTTCTCGCGAAACCCTAATTGTGGTTCTGATGAAATTGAAACTTGTTGCTCAAGCTTCTTGGACTAATCCATTGTTGCAAATGGATCAATGTGGTGTATTAGAGACCCTCAAATCTCCTCTTGAGGTCTTGGCTCATGTTTTATCCCAAAAGTCAACTTAGGGGTGAATTAGGTCAAGAAACCCTAATTCCTGATTTTTTATGTAAGCATCCCCTAAGGCTAAATTAACTTGGTGATTGGGTTTATGATGTCCCTTGGAGCATCATAGGTTATGCTTTGAAGCATTGGCTCATGCCCAGAGGGAAAATTCCAACTGGAGGCCCCGGTCGACCAAAACCCTAGTTTGGTGACACTGGCGATCTTGAGGCTTAATCCACTTGGAATGCTGCAGCCTTGTGCTTGATTTTTGAAGTGGCAGTCCTCTTGATCCTTTGTGGATGTTTGAGAGGCTAGACAAGTTGAAGATCATGTCATTTCTTGATTGATCCTTTGTCTAAGAGCTCTGAGAGGGCTTGAAACCCTAAGTCTGATTGTAGTGGATGTTCACCCTTCTTTGGGGAGACTAATGGTTCATCCATATTGTGATGATGATTTGCACAATGATGGGAAATCTTAGTGGTCAAAATCTGGGGTATGACAGATGCCCCTATTTAATCTTCTTGGACCCGAAGGTGTGAATGGCGAAGGTATTCGGGCATTCGGGGTGCAAAAGGATTAAATATCGGAATACCCGAAATTTTGATGGTGGTAAAGAATGGCGGTTCACACATCCTTCTTCTTTTGCAAAGCAATGATGCTTAGAAAAGGTAAACTTCCCCTCGATCATGTTTTCCTACCAAGGAACTGGTCTTAGTTTTTAATATAAACTTCCCCTCGATCCTGGTTTCCTACCAAGGAACTGGTCTCAGTTTCTGATGTAAACTTCCCTTCGATCCTGGTTTCCTACCAAGGACCTGGTCTTAGTTGCTGAAATAAACTTCCCCTCGATCCTGGTTTCCTACCAAGGAACTGGTCTTAGTTTCCGAAATAAACTTCCCCTCGATCCTGGTTTCCTTCCAAGGAACTGGTCTTAGTTTCTGAAATAAACTTCCCCTCGATCCTAGTTTCCTACCAAGGAACTGGTCTTAGTTTCTGAAATAAACTTCCCCTTGATCCTGGTTTCCTACCAAGGAACTGGTCTCAGTTTCTGATGTAAACTTCCCCTCGATCCTGGTTTCTTACCAAGGACCTGGTCTTAGTTGCTGGAATAAACTTCCCCTCGATCCTAGTTTCCTACCAAGGAACTGGTCTTAGTTTCTTTTGTCAATAAACTTTCTTGACAAGGGACGCTATTCGTAGCGGTTTTCCTCAAACTTCTCGCCGAATTTTCCTGGTGAGATGTCATTTGATAGGAAAAACTTTTGATGTCAGACTTGCTGGGGAACCCATCTGTCTGAGTTGTAGAGGTGCACAAACTTCTCTGTTGGAGACGCCATTTGTTGACTCTATCTGGGGAAAACGAGTCTCTTGAGATACTGCTTTCGTTTGGGGATATTACATCATACTTTTCTTGAGATCTTCTCAGAGAAATGCCATACGATGTACCCCAATTTTGAGGTGTCGATGACTTTTTTGACATTGACTTTCTGGAGAGAAGAACCAATGCGTTGCTGAAAGTCTTCAGTTGAGAGGCTTTCTCTAGGGATTCTCCTTAATCCGGGAAAGCGAAGATATCATCTTCAATGGCGAAGAGTAATGTTTTTCGGAAGCTCTCTGGCTCTTCAGAGGTTCAAGTTATCAAAGTGGTCAAAGAACCACCTTCAATCCAGAAAAAAAAACTGGAGGAGAGAACGCTTAGATGATTCATTTCCTGACGAGGAAAAAACTGACGACTCGATTGAGAGGACTCTTATCACTAGGGAACAAGACCGACTAGAGTGATAGTGATGCAATATGAATATGAATGTAAATCAATAATGCATGATGTATGTATGTATATGCTGTCAAAACTGACGCGACATATAGACTAGTAGATGAACACGACTGGATACTCGGCCACAGTGGGGGATGAAAAGTATCACTGGTTCACGATAGCAATTCTGCCTTGCTTAGGAGAGATAGTCCCCGCGGGAGATATGTTGGTCGGACTTAAGAGATAAGAACTTTGTCGGGGGGTATCAGATGCGAAAGTCACATCTGATACAGCTGATCCTTCATTCAGGCGCAATGGCTTAGAAGGAGTACTTTGATTCTACACTTTGAAGCTCGATTACTTTTGGCGAAGCGATCGATGTTCTTTCGATGTTCAACAGTCAAAAGAAATTGCCATCTTTATTTTAAAAACAGAAATTTTTTATCAAGTAAATTCATTTTTGTTTTATTTCAAGAATCGTTGATCATGTTAAAATGTTGTTCTGTAAAGATAAAACAAATAAGAATTGCAAACAAAAGCACAAGGGCTCAAATTTTATTGATAGGAAGGAAATCAGCCCAACACGTGATTCCATAGAGTATTTACAAAGTTAGAAAATGGTAATTTAAGGGAAAAGGGATACATTGAAACATAACGACCGCTATCCTTCTACCAACTTTGAATTCGGGGCATCCTGAGCTTCTGTCGAAGATGATCTTGACTGGAGTTTTCCTGATGGATGATGTAACTGCTGCCGAGGGACTTGCCCCTTTGTCGAACATAATTACTTGCCATTATCCCTAATTTTTGCCTGGATTGTACTGTGATGTTTCCAATCCACCGGGATAATTTTGTATCATGTCTCTAACTTTTGCCTAGACCGCCCTTTCAGGTTTTCAATCCACCGGGACATTTTTTTTTAGTTTAGGCGAAGTATTTCTTGACTACGTCAACATTTGTGGGGTAGGCAAATTCCTCTCCATCCATGGTTGCAAGTCTGAAAGCGCCGCCTGAGAAGGCTTTCTTGACCACATAGGGGTCTTCATAATTCGGGGTCCATTTGCTCCGGGAATCAGTGAGAAATGATTGTATCTTCTTGAGCACAAGGTCTCCTTTTCTGAAGACGCGATGTCGGACCTTTTTGTCGAAGGCCTTCTTCATTCTCTGTTGATACAACTGACCATGGCATAGTGTCGTTATTCACTTTTCTTCGATCAGGTTCAGTTCGTCGTGTCGACTTTGACACTATTCAGCTTCTGTTAACTTAGCTTCCATCAATACCCGGATTGATGGGATCTCTACTTCTATGGGAAGCACTGCCTCCATGTCATATACTAGAGAGAAAGGGGTTGCCCCTGTTAAAGTGCAGACAGATGTGAGATAACCGTGAAGAGTAAAAGGTAGCATCTCGTGCCAATCTTTGTAGGTTACAACCATGTTTTGAACGATCCTTTTGATGTTCTTGTTAGCCGCTTCTACCACTCCGTTCGTCTTGGGTCAGTAGGAAGATGAGTTATGGTGTTCGATTTTAAACTCTGTGCATAACTCTTTCATCATCTTGTTGTTCAAGTTGGATCCATTATCAGTAATGATCTGGCTCTGAACAATATAACGGCAGATGATATTGTTTTTGATAAATCGGACCACCACTTGATGGGTTACATTGGTGTACGACGCTGCTTCGACCCATTTGGTGAAGTAATCAATGTCTACCAGGATAAACCGATGTCCGTTCGAAGCCTTAGGTTCAATCATGCCAATCATGTCGATTCCCCATATAGAAAAAGGCCATGGGGAAGAGAGAACTCTGAGATGTGTTGGCGGTACACAGATTTTGTCTGCGTATATCTGACACTTGTGACATCTCCTCATGTACTTGTAGCAGTCGGATTCCATTGTCAACCAATAGTACCCCGCTCTTAGAATTTTCCTCGCCATTGTATGTCTGTTGGCATGAGTTCCAAAGGATCCTTTGTGAATTTCTTTTATCAGCATGTCTGCTTCTGGTCTGTCTACGCATCGGAGCAAGACCATGTCGAAATTTCTCTTATAGAGAGTGTCACTGCTCAAGAAGAAACTGCCTGCTAGCCTTCTGAGGGTTTTCCTGTCTTTCCTGGGTGCCCCGGGTGGGTACTCTTGTTTCTGAAGGAAACATTTGATATCATGATACCAAGGTTTGTCGTCTATGACTGCTTCAATCGTGAAGATGTAAGCGGGCTGTTCAAGGCACATTATGTCAATCTTAGGTAAGTCGTTCCATTAACCTACACTAATCATGGAAGAGAGGGTGGCTAATGCATCAACCATGTGATTCTCATCACGTGGGATGTGATGAAACTCGATTCTGTTGAAGAAGGGTAACAACCTTCTCGCGTAATCTTTGTAAGGAATCATTCCTGGTTGGTATGTGTTCCAATCTCCTTTGATTTGATTGACGACTAGAGCTGAGTCGCCATATACATCCAAGTTATTGATCCTCAAATCAATCGCTTCCTCGAGACCCATGATACAAGCTTCGTATTCGGCCTCATTGTTTGTGCACTTGAACGTAAGTCTGACAGTGAAAGGAATGTGGGTACCCTGAGGTGTTATGATGATTGCCCCAATTCCGTTTCCGTAATGATTGACAGCTTCATCAAAGATTAGTCCCCATTGGGAACTTGGTTCTGGCCCTTCACTGGGTAGCGGTTCATCGCAATCTTTCATTTTTAGATACATGACATCTTCGTCTGGGAAGTCAAACCCGATTGATTCCTGATAGTCAATCGGTTGATGGTCTAAATGATCGGCTAAAATACTTCCCTTAACGGCTTTTTGAGCGTGGTACTCGATGTCATATTCTCATAACAACATCTGCCAACGGGCAATCCTTCCCGTGAGAGCAGGTTTTTCGAAAATATACTTGATTGGATCCATTTCTGAGATTAACCAAGTAGTGTGACGAATCATGTACTGGCGAAGACGTTTGGCTGCCCAAGCCAAAGCGCAGCAAGTTTTCTCAAGCATAGTGTACCGATCTCGCAGTCGGTGAATTTCTTGCTAAAATAGTAGATGGCAGACTCTTTCCTTTTGGTTTCATCTTGTTGGCCAAGTACACAACCCATGGAGTCCTCCAGGACTGTGAGGTAGATGATCAGTGGTCTTTCTTCCACTGGAGGTGATAGAATCGGTGGGTTCAACAGATATTCCTTAATACTGTTGAAAGCGGTTTGACAGTCTTCTATCCAAATGCAGTCCTGGTTCTTTTTGAGTAATTTGAAAATCGGCGCACATGTCGCGGTCATGAGGAATATGAATCTAGAGATGTAGTTCAACCGTCCCAGGAATCCTCTGACTTGTTTTTCAGTTTTCGAAGAAGGCATTTCTTGAATGGCCTTGACCTTGTCAGGATCAACCTCAATTCCTTTCTGGCTGACGATGAACCCTAAGAGTTTCCCTGAACGGACATTGAAGGTGCATTTGTTGGGATTTAAACGGAGTTTGTACTTTCTCAACCGCTCGAATAGCTTTGATAGGTGGGTCACATGCTCCTCCTCTGTTTTAGATTTTACAATCATATCATCGACAAACACTTCGATTTCTTTATGTATCATGTCATGAAACAGAGTAGTCATGGCCCTCTGATAGGTTGCCCCGACGTTCTTCAAACTGAACTACATTACCTTGTAACAGAAGGTACCCCAGGGGGTAATGAACGAAGTTTTCTCCATGTCTTTCGGTGCCATTTTGATCTGGTTATAGCCCGAGAATCTATCCATGAAGGAGAAAACCTTGAACTTTGCTGCACTGTCTACCAGCATGTCAATGTGTGGTAAGGGAAAGTCGTCCTTTGGACTTGCCTTGTTTAGATCTCTGTAATCCACATACATTCTGACTTTTCCATCCTTTTTTGGAACGGGTACGATATTGGCTAACCATTGAGGTTATTCTGACGTGGTGAGGAAACCCGCGTCAATCTGTTTCTGTACCTCCTCTTTGATTTTGATGGCCATGTCCGGGTGAGTCCGTCTCAACCCCTGTTTTACTGGCGGACATTTCGATCTTAACGGTAGATGATGTTCCACGATGCTGGTATCCAACCCTGGCATGTCCTGATAGGACCAAGCAAACACATCGGAAAATTCTCTGAGAAGCTTTGTTAAACTCTCTTTGGCAGTTGGACTGAGCAGTGCCCCAATCCTGATTTCTTTTCTCTCTTTTTCTGAACCCACGTTGATCGTTTCCAATGGCTCTTTGTGAGGTTCAATGGACCTTTCCTCTTGTCTAAGTAATCGGGAGATCTCTTCTGGAATTTCGTCGTCAACTTCTTCTTCAGCCCCAAATACTGGGAACTCAAAGTCGGGAGAAGGCATCGGATCGTATGTTTCAACGAGGTTTAAAACAAGTAATATGCATGACGTGATGATTTGTGTTTAGAAGAGGTAGAGAAAATGCAAGTGTGTACAGTGTATTTCTTTTACTGCTTATTTTTATTATCGAGTTGTTTTTTAGGATTACCATTTTCTGAAAAACAAAAAGGGAAAATAGCAATTAATGCAGAAATTACAGAACGACGTTATTTTATTAATGAACAAGTCGATTCTTGAAACTACAGCCCTATAAAACAAAACTTTGTCGCTTTGGGAGAAGCGAAGAGGGAAATATACAGAAAGCGAGCCCTATCAAAACATCCGTTTCACCTGGGCAGGGTGAAAGGTTAAAGACGACAATTACTTTGACTTATGAACAATCTTCAGAACATCGACAGCAACCCATTGGCGGCGAACTCCTCGGTGAATCACAAATTCTGGTACTTTCCTTGATTTGTCTTCAGAAATAACGTTGATTTCTAGTGGAACAGGATCATTGGAGTCTGTCTCCCAGGCAGAGTTGTCGTAGGAGGATTCCTCTGTTGTATTTTGCAGAGTATTTGTGCTCTCAGTTGTATCTCCCCATCCAGTTGGCTGGATGTCTTCGAACCTGATACGAGAGCTTTCAGGAGCGGTGTACTTGACCTTGAAGTCGTATTTTCCACTCGGTTGTCCCAAGGTGTCCCACACTTCTTTGGAACTGAAGGAGTCATCCCTCTCGATGACGTTGACCTCGGGAAAAACATAACTGATGAATTCTAGTCCGGCAAGCTTTGCCAATTCATCATCGTACTGGATAAGTTTGAAATGACCTGAGTGTTGATCCCATGACATGGCGGGGACACATGTATTTTGTTCAATGATGCTCAACTGATTTTCATTGTTCGGCTGATTTTCTTGCCCCGAGTTTCGTGGGTACGGCTGCCAGATAGGCAGGCCATCCATCGGGCCATAATAGTCGTGGTCAAAGTTGTCTTTCATCAGAGTGTCCTCCTCTAATGAGTTTGGTGGAGCACGGCATCCTTCCGGATCACAATCTCCATATATCATTTCGACATCTGACCTCGGTATAAATCTCGGACTCTGTGCAGGATAGCAAAATGGCTTAGGCACCTCTTCCTGAGACATATAACCGTCCTCGTTGAGATAGGAATTCCATTCCACATCCTTATCGGAGGGATCATCCTCGTTGATAGTATGGACTGTTTGAGGCATTGGGTGAAGGAAACCTCCACTGTGGAAGAAGTCCTGGATGGGATGAAGACTTTCATCATTAGCAGCTGTTTGGGTGCAGGTTACAGAAAAACCAAGACCCTTCTTTGTTTTGTTATCAGTAGGAATGATAAGTTGCCCCCATCCTTTTGTATTGTGATTCTCGATCACTTTGAGAGCATCTCTGTATGAGGAAATCTAGGTTCCTTTCTCTGATTGATTCTTACTGCTTACCGAAAGTGCTTGGAATTGAGTACCAACAACCTCCTCGGGTTCTACACAAGTAGATAATGACAAGTTACTCACGAGCAATGCTTGTTCTCCACAAACCGTGACGAGTTGATCGTTTTTGACGAACTTCAGTTTCTGGTGCAGCGTCGAAGTGACTGCCCCAGCCTGGTGTATCCAAGGTCTTCCTAATAAACAATTGTACGCTGCCTGGACGTCCATGACCTGGAAAGTGATTAGGAAAGTGTGAGGACCAATAGATATAGGAAGGTCGACTTCGCCGATAACTGCTTTCCGAGACCCTTCAAATGCTTTGACGATGACCTCACTGCCCCTCATCGGGAATCCTTTTAATGATAGTCGCGTTAGAGTGGGCTTCGGCATAACGTTGATGGCCGATCTTGTGTCTACCAGTACGCTGGCTAAAGCATCGTCCTGGCAGTTAACTGTGATATTGAGCGCCATGTTGTGGCTTTTGCCCCCCTCTGGCAAATCCTCATCACTGAATCCTAAGTTATTGCAGGAAGTGATGTTAGAGATGATGCTGTCGAACTGTCGTATTGACACATCCTGTTCCACAAAGGCCTGCTCTAAGACTTTTTGTAGAGCCTCTCTGTGGGCTTCGGAACTGAGTAAAAGTGATAGCACTGAGATATTTGAAGGAGTTTGTAACAGCTGATCAACAATGTTGTATTCACTTCTTTGGATGAGCTTCAGCATCTCATCATTGTTTTTCGAAAGGTCGGGATTACTGGATTGACCGACAGGTGGATCAGGAGCATTTGTTGAAAGTTCCTTTTCTTTGTTAGGTTCTCCAACTCCTCGGTTGAAGATTCGACCGCTTCGTGTTACTCGACTGATGTCTGCAATATTCATGACGGAGGGTAATGGAATTTCCTTTCTGTTTTCAATTTTCGTTGCACCGTATTTGTAAGGGATCGCCTTAGCTGATTCATACGGTAATGGTCCTGGCAGATAGATAACTACAGGAGCCTTCTGATTTTTCTGACTGTCGTAATTAACTTCAATCAGTTCCTTGCTAAGAACTTTTGATTTGTCTAGTAGAGGAATGATGGTACAAACATCCTTGTTCCTCTCAGGGTCGGAGATTACAACCACGTCCCTGATTTGATCTACGAAGTAGTCTGGCGTCCAGTCAACGGACCCTGAAGCTAGGTATTTGGTGAATCTCCTTGCGATCCAACTGACCTTGGAGATCTGCTCGCACGAGGTAGCATCCTTGGTTATTCTCCGAGCAGACTCTACAACGTTCATAGTTGTGTGGTGGCACCTGGCCACGCCTACTTTGAATACAATGTAACCTCACTAGATCTGTCTCCGTAGATCGTACATACTGACTTTGATGCCGAGTAGGGTTCCCGTCAACCACACTGATTTGTTGCGTGTCTTCATCCATATAGATTGGAAGCCACCAGTGGTTTAACAAGTGTTGTAAAGTTCTCTGAACGAGAACGAACCCTCAGTTACTCTCACAACATCCTTTACAGTTCTGATAATTATGCGAAATGAAAAAACCGAGTTGGACCTGCCTCGCATGTAATTCCACCAAGCTGGTATTCATCAGACGAATATCAAATATTTGAACCATGTCGATCTGATAGGGATTCCTATCATGGTAGTCCTGGATCCATCCTAGATCCATCTGACACTGGAGGGCCTCTTTTACAAAAGAGCATCCCTGTTTGTTTACCGAGCAAGTCAGACAGGAACTGTAATCGTGCCGCGGCAGATTATGATATTGGCTTTGCCTTGAGTGCATTGCCACCAAGTTGACATTCATTGTACGGACGTCTTGGTTCTGAATAATGTTGGAATTCGTATAGATCATGTTGACTCCACGAACTCGATGCTCTTGGATCCACCCGAGATCCAATTTTTCCTGTAGAGTTGATTGCACCACAGAACATCCCTGATTGTTTTTAGAGTAGATATCACACTGGTGATAATTATGAGGTGGCACATGGCCATATATACTCTGTCTACAATGCATCTTGACCAAATTTGCCTTTATCAAGAGTACATCATGAATTTGATAGTTTTCGTTAGACTCTCCCTCTATCAAATTGACTGCAGCCTTCTCATGTTGAGGCAGCGGGTTTGTGAGAACATTCGAATTCGTATCTTTGAAAGATAAAACCCCGCTCCTAACATGCTTTTGTACGTCGGATTTGAAACTGAGACAGTTTTCTATGTTATGCCCTAGTCCTCCTTGATGGTAAGGACAAGTCTGATCCGTTTTGAACCAAAATGGCGGATTTTCCGATACTGTAAGAGGAGACTTAGTCTGGACGTGCCCCTTGACCAGTAGTAATGGAAACAGTTCTGCGAACGATATGGGTGTAGGATCAAATCCTGGTGGCTGCGTTGTACAGTTGTTGTTGTATTGAAGACGAGCCTACTGAAGAGGTTGTTGTGTCCTTTGCTGAAATTGCTGCGGCTGCGGTTAGCTTTGAGCAACCTGAGGTTGATACGTAGAAACAGGCGCGAGGTTGAGAGCAGGAGTTACAGCTACTACTAGTTGGTACCGTCGCATTTGCTTTCTGAGAGAGATATTCCCGATATCTTGCTCTTTTTTCTTAGGGAGAGCACTACCGTATCGTTTCGTACTACTTGATGATCCATCATCTTTTACCAAACGTCCTTCCCGGACGGCCTCCTCAAGACGAACTCCCATGCCCACCACCTCGGTGAAGTCACTGGGCGCACTGGCGACCATTCTGTCGTAGTAAAATGAGCTTAAGGTCTTTAAGAAGATCTTTGTCATCTCTTTTTCCTCAAGAGATGGACAATTATGGGCGGCAATTTCACGCCATCTCTGAGCGTACTCCTTAAAGGTTTCCTTGTCCTTTTGTGACATTGATCTGAGTTGATCTCTGTCGAGTGCCATGTCCAAATTGTATTTATATTTTTGAACGAAAGCAGCGCCAAGTCTCTGAATGTGTCGATCGTAGCGCAGTTTAAACCCATGTACCATTTTAATGCGGCATTGGTTAAACTATCCCCAAAGTAGTGAATCAGTAGCTCCTGGTTCTCTGTTTGAGCGGACATTCGTCGAGCGTACATCACCAGATGACTCTGAGGGCAAGAATTACCCTTGTATTTTTCAAAGTCGGGCACTTGGAACTTATGTGGGACTTTCACATTGGGGACCAAGCAAAGGTCTGCGGCGTCCTTTCCAAATAAATCCTGACCGCGAAGGGCGTGCAGTTCCTTCTGCATTTCCAGGAATTGTTCCTAGAATTCATTCATTCTGTCGATCATGCTGTCATTTCCACCAGAAAGTATCTGTGGAATTTTTCCTTCCGGGACAGTGTGTACCACAGGTGGTGGTATAGTCATTATGGCCGAGACTCTCGGTGCCTCCCGAAGTTTGTAACCTTCAGGAGTTATTGTCATGCCCCTGGCATCTTCGCTTTCCCGAAGTTTGTAACCTTCAGGCCCAACGGCTCCTGCTCCGGTTCCTTGATCCTCATTGATCAGCGGAACATATCCTTCTGGGATATAGTTAAGTGGTATGCCCCAGGGGCGATCTTTCGGTATCTTGTACCTAGGATCATACTTCTCCACTATGGGCGTAGATGTGATCTCCGAGATCACAGTCCTTTGCTGTTGCATCTGAGCTTCTACTAGAGCTTGCATGTCGTTATGAAGCTTTCTCAGATCCTCTTACAGAGTGTCGATCTCTTCTCTCAACTCTCTGTTCTCTTCCTCGAGATCGTCCATCTTTTTCTCACGATTGGCCCGAGTATTGTACGAATGAGAAAGTTTGACTCTAGAATCGAGATGCAAACGTGAGATTCGTAGGTAAGAAGAATGCGTTTATGAGAATGATGAATGCAATGATTATTAATTATTTTTGTTTATTCAAAGTAAACTTCGACAATTGGATTGCAATATCAAACAGTGGGGAAACCCCGTTTTATTGAATGCAAAGGATTGCGGAAATGGAAATACAGTAGATTACAAAGTGCTGAAAAAGGAAACCTAAACTAATGGATCCTGAGTTCTCTCTGAGGAGAGCTCAGGTGTTGGTTCGGGTGCTTTCCTTTTCTTTGACCGGGGCTCTTGGGCCGTTGTCGGGTTGTCATTCCTTTGCCAAGTGAAAGGAGCGAGCAAATTCCTTTGGTCACCCTGATTTTCTACAGCGTGTTGCTCTAGAATCTCAATCAGAGCATCCTTTTCTTTTTGAAATTCTGGTATCAGACGTGTGATGTCTTGTGCAATGTCACAACATCGCAATCTGCTGTATGAACAAGGCACTAAAAAGAACTGTGATGTTATGTGTGATGTTACAGCAACACACTCTGCAATGTAAAACAACAGAAAACTACAGAATTGCACACACAAGGATTGTTCACCCAGTTCGGTTCAACAACCTACATCTGGGGGCATACCAAGCCAGGAAGGAAGTCCACTATTAGTAGTATCAAATTACAGACTCAACAGACCAGTTGACAATCTACCTAATTCAATCACTACCCAATGACCCTTCTACCTAAGTCCTCCCTAGGTAAGAGACTCCATCTCACTCCCAATCATCGCAATGATGTCTAGCAGTCAACTACACCGTTACTGCATCAACAACTTGATTACCAAATAACTCTACACGAACATAACCTTAGAAGCCACACTTCCATGACAACCCTTTGGAGTTGCTTAAAAGCTTCCTCCAAGAACAATACCAAACTCATTACCTACAGGTTTCTGAGTTAAACACAGTGACCATCTCACAACCCGAGTGGTTCACTTAGACAAAGCCCTAATGATCTACATCTTGGACCCGTGCCAAACCTAGATTACAAGCATTCTATTTATAACCTTTTTCCTACTGGATATGGTCCTTCAAATCCCAGTAAATCTTCTGCTACAAATCTCCAAAAGATTCTGCTATAAAATAGATCTTCAATTAAATCTTCAATCAGCTCTTCATAATTAACTCTTAATTATTCTTCATATCTTTTAGCCTTAAAAACATCTCCACATAATATTTCCAGGATATTATGTAAATTTTAAATCTTCACTTTTAATTCAGCTGCAAGATCTTCTCCACACAAATAGGCGAGATCTTCTCCACACAAATAGGAACAATTCTCCATGTCTATTTGCATGAAAATAGCAATAAGATTTGCTCCACATTTGATTGTAACAGAATATATCTATTCCATGATATTCTCCTGCAATCTCTCAATCAGATCTTATCCTTAACATACTTGCACATGCGCAGCCCTAAAACTTACCAAACTGATGTTCTGTCATCTGATGTTATGACATCAGGTTTGACATCAGCACAAAACTGCAACCCTTAAAAACATAACATTAACTAAACATAACAAGGCTGTTAAAAACTTATGTTGAAACATCAACCATGACATCAACATTGTTTTACCAAAATTCTAGCCAACTACAAGAATTAACAATCTCCCCCTTTGGCTAATTTTGGCTAAAACAATTTCAGCCTACATTAGAACAACTTGCAGCAGAAACGAACACTTTCACATCAGCATAGGGCAAACTCCCCCTCAAACCAAGAACTAGCTCACAGCTGTTCAAACACTCTCCCCCTCAACTGCTGCACCATATCAGAAAAGGCTTCACAACCACACCTTGGCAACCACTAGGCTAACTCTCCCCCTTTTTAGCCATAATTGGACAAACTATGAACATAGCAGCAAGCACAAAAAAATTCCAAAGGCAAACTCTGAATCATCCAACTAATATACTCAGAACAAAACCCAGACTCAGCAGCTACTACTTTCAATGATCAGTACAACTCACAACCCCTTCTAGATTCCTTTAGACCAGCAGAGAAAAGACCAACTCCCCCTATCTAAGATAACCAGTGCACCTTTGCAAAAAGAACACCTTAAATGAATGGAAAACATAAGACTCATCTTCATGTCTTCAAGAGCGCACTCTCTGTTCAACTCACCTGCTGAACGCATTCACTTAGTGCTTAATCACATAATTCCCTCTTAAATGGTTAACTAAAGCTCTAGATGGAGATGAACATTTGAGCACACTTGCTGAGCACTTTCACATATTGTACTTTCACTCTTGGAGAACACGTTCAATTATCTTGACTTGTATGACACTGCTCACAGACTCCACAAATTATCAGCTTTACTGAGATCTAATTTCTTCAAGAGACACTTGTAGCACAAAACTTTCTGATCAGATCACATCATATGACACAATTCCTCTGCCATTACATTCAAAAATTAGTAGTCATGCTTTGCCAGAACATACTACTACAACCAAGCTCAGAATCTCCACATTCTAATCCACGTAGTCAGAAACACCTCTTCTGACAATAATGCTTGAGCATCCATCTCCACATGAAGTTACCATTAGGCTGTTCGTGAGGAACATAAGAATCACCATCCTCCTTCAAACAAACTGTTAGATAAGGATCAAAGTCACATAGATCCCCCAACTCTCCAAAAGCAGTCATTCCCTATCATACTCTTCATCTTCAGATTTCCAAGCAATCAATACCTGATCTACTTCAGTCTTCTCTATATTCCCCATCCAAGGCAGACCTTCTACTTCATCATTCTCCCGTATGACTATGTAGACGCTCCTTAGGCATAATGTATGCATCAACCTCCAGAACCAGAACAAAATCATCCTTCATCAAGGATATTCAACCAGATAATGTCCCAACACAAGTTAGAACATTTGCCACCCAACAAGATATCATCACCATGATTCTTGATATGCTCCACCAACTGGACTTACTATTGCATAGTAATCCAAAGAACTAGAGAATTAAACTCTCATCCACCTTCAAGAAGAATAATCTCCTTGAGTCTTCAACTCATCACCCTTCTGCCTAAGAGTAACTTGTTCCAAGACAATCCTCAATAATAACCAGCTGCCACACTCTGATTATCTTGATTCTTTGAATCCACTTCTGAGATCAACCAATTTCCGCAGTTTGATCACCTCCTTTATGAATCCTCATATGAAAAGGTTAACTGCCACATTTTGACCTTATTCACGTTTGTCAGAACTCTCACAAAGATATCTTGATCCACCACGGAAACTTGATCTTCAAGTCACATGTTCCACTTGCTCAAAAGCAAACACACTTAGACTCCCTAAGCCATGGTCATGTAACATCTTCTCCTTCCCGCAGCTCCCGCAAACTGCCATGAGAATGATCTTTTTGAAGCATCCTATCATTCCTGTAGATCACCATATCATTAGCTGATGTGCCACATTACCAGCTGAGATTCCTGATGTTAAGCTAGATGTCAGAACATTATGACATCCAACTGTTGAATTCAGCTCCTCCTTCTGCCACTCAGAAGAACTTCCTCCCTTTGCAGAACCAGATTTCCATGCTCTCATAGACTTGATTCAACAATCAAGTTTGAGTAGACAACCTCCATCCTGCTTAGACACTCCAAAGACTTCAAACCTACCACATCTGAATCTTCAGAAAATAAGTAGTCCAAGACTACCCCATAGCTATACCAAAGAATGCCACTCCCCTCAGTAAAGCCGTCAGTAGAAAGCCAGAGATAACATCCACATATCCTCGACTTTCACACCATAAAACCCATGCTCCAAAGCACCGAGACCAGAAATAAACTGATCCAACCATCAAGACTATGATGTCTTCATAGTCTTCCATCTCCATCTTCAACAACATAATTCAGGTCGTCACACACCACAAAGAGAAATATACAGCCACATAGAGAAAAGTAAATTCTCAACACTTCTGCAGTCCTGCACTTTTACGTCAGACATATACATAGTCTCCCGTCAATGTATTTTGTCATTAGTTGAATGCACAACCTTATCAAAAGCAGATAAATACTCAACTCCTGTCAAGGTAACCTTCCACACAACCGCCATTTGCTGATTCTTTTTCAAAACAAATCATCATGACACCCACAAAACTCTTCCAGGTAAGGTCAGTGTCTTGATCTTTTACTCTACCCTGAGCAAAGAACAGCATCTTCCAAGATTAGACCAACAAAACTGCAGTAACTTGCATAACACACTCTTCCAGAGGCTTCTTCTAATAAGCACAAGGTTCAGACCTCCTAACCAAAGAGTACTATCTGCCATCCTTCTGCAGAAACATACCATAGACAATCTGCTACTTTGAATCCTTCAAGGCACAAAACTGAAAGAGCTCAAGCAAACACCGGCTGAATTACCCTGCTACTGCACACAAACTCTTGGATGCCTTTTCCCTTCTCTTCAACCAGCTCCTGCTGAAATGCTATGACATTATGAACAGCATCTCAAAAATTGTTCAACTTCACAGCTTCAGTGATCCTTCAAAACAGCTACAATCCAATAGGTCTTTGACTTAGCATTTACCGTAAACTGCTAATGTGAAGCACGATGTCGAGACATTAGAATAGACATATTAAGCTCAACTTCTTTCTTGATGAAACCACAACTAAGCTTAAGAGATGACTGATCAAGATCTTCACTCCCGCATGAAAGATTTGACAGTGATACTATTTTGCTTTGGCTCTACCCTCTTCTTTCACCATAAGGAATCACTATACTGAACAGATTGGTCTTCAATATATTCTTCTTCTGATCCTTCCATGTCAAACAGTCTTTGGAAGATCCATTCACCTTATGAACACTTCTCTCGCAAACAAGGATATGAGATAATCCTACCGGTTGAAGTTGTCTTGCATAGAATATCCTGCTGAGGAGACCAATCCCTAATGACTTTCCAAGAGAATCATTACAGGAATCTCACTACCAGAGATACAAGAATCAATCAGGGTTACATCAGATGCCATGCAGCGGAACTACTCCTCAACAACCTTCAGGCACTAACCAACAATCCTTGCACACCCCGTGCTAACAATATTCTATCATGAATAGTCCATCCTTCACTCAAAGGGATCACACAAACAACTATATGAACTGACCAAGTCCATAACTCAGCAAAACTATCTTCCTTGCTCATGAACCAGAAAGTATCTTCCCTAGATCTCATCCAGAAACAGACATGATGCCTGCTCTGATACCAATTGAAATTCTGGTATCAGACGTGTGATGTCTTGTGCAATGTCACAACATCGCAATCTGCTGTATGAACAAGGCACTAAAAAGAACTGTGATGTTATGTGTGATGTTACAGCAACACACTCTGCAATGTAAAACAACAGAAAACTACAGAATTGCACACACAAGGATTGTTCACCCAGTTCGGTTCAGCAACCTACATCTGGGGGCATACCAAGCCAGGAAGAAAGTCCACTATTAGTAGTATCAAATTACAGACTCAACAGACCAGTTGACAATCTACCTAATTCAATCACTACCCAATTACCCTTCTACCTAAGTCCTCCCTAGGTAAAAGACTCCATCTCACTCCCAATCATCGCAATGATGTCTAGCAGTCAACTACACCGTTACTGCATCAACAACTTGATTACCAAATAACTCTACACGAACATAACCTTAGAAGCCACACTTCCATGACAACCCTTTGGAGTTGCTTCAAAGCTTCCTCCAAGAACAATACCAAACTCATTACCTACAGGTTTGTGAGTTAAACACAGTGACCATCTCACAACCCGAGTGGTTCACTTAGACAAAGCCCTAATGATCTACATCTTGGACCCGTGCCAAACCTAGATTACAAGCATTCTATTTATAACCTTTTTCCTACTGGATATGGGCCTTCAAATCCCAGTAAATCTTCTGCTACAAATCTCCAAAAGATTCTGCTATAAAATAGATCTTCAATTAAATCTTCAATCAGCTCTTCATAATTAACTCTTAATTATTCTTCATATCTTTTAGCCTTAAAAACATCTCCACATAATATTTCCAGGATATTATGTATCTTTTAAATCTTCACTTTTAATTCAGCTGCAAGATCTTCTCCACACAAATAGGCGAGATCTTCTCCACACAAATAGGAACAATTCTCCATGTCTATTTGCATGAAAATAGCAACAAGATCTGCTCCACATTTGATTGTAACAGAATATATCTATTCCATGATATTCTCCTGCAATCTCTCAATCAGATCTTATCCTTAACATACTTGCACATGCGCAGCCCTAAAACTTACCAAACTGATGTTCTGTCATCTGATGTTATGACATCGGGTTTGACATCAACACAAAACTGCAACCCTTAAAAACTTAACATTAACTAAACATAACAAGGCTGTTAAAAACTTATGTTGAAACATCAACCATGACATCAACATTGTTTTACCAAAATTCTAGACAAATACAAGAATTAACACTTTTAATAGTTGTTGTATTTTCTTGCATTCCACATTGAGAATACAGTACTTGTTCCTCCAAGACCTCTTCTCCTGCTGAACTTTGCTGAGAGTAACTTGAAGTTTTTCTGTCTCAGACATAAAATAAAGGGCAGAGTCCCTTAATGGAAGAAATTCCTGACGAGGGTAAGGCATCCTCAGCTTGAGAGCTCTAGTTTGTACCCAATGGAGATAAGGCTCCATCGAGACACAGTCAAGTTTTCCTAGAGACTCTCGTCCTTTCCTATGAACGTGTTTCCAAGTGTGCACTATTTCTGTCTTTAGTGCCCTGTCATTTTCTCCTTCCTTGAAGAAAAGACCTTCCAGATGGGCACTGCGCGGGACATGCCTCATCGGGTATCCAAATTAACGACGAACCAATATCGGATGATAGTTGATTCCCCCCTTAGTTCCTATAAGGGGTACATTTGGGAAATTTCCACAACGGTCAATGATTCTGATCCCGTCGTAGATTCGATTGTACCAATCGATGTCCGAGTTGGTAAGAGACATGACTCTCTGCGACCAACGTAAAGTATTCTTTTGATCCCAAAATGCAGCAGATTTGGGCAAATAGGAAGTGAACCATTTGTATAGCAGGGGTACACAGCACGTGATCATCCCTCCGCTGTATAAATTCCTTAAGTGTACCGAATGATACGCATCTGCGAGTAAGGTCGGTACGGGGTTTCCAATCAGAAATATCTTAATGGCATTGATATCTATAAAGTTATCGATGTTGGGAAACAAAAAAAACCCGTAGGTAAGAAAAACAAAAAAGCGGCCACGTTGCCTATACTAGCAAAGTACAGGGCTTTCTTTGTGAAGAACTGGGCTGGCAAACCTTGGATGCCTCCCTTAGTGGTCATGTGAGTCCTGACTTCTGACTCGTCCAAATAAATTGCTCTTGCAATGGTCTGATCCTTTGGAATTTCTTCCAGCTCAGAAAAGGGAGCTTGATCAATAATATGTAAATCAGTCAGGTGATAATACTCCTCCAGCGTTGGTGCAAGCTGATAATCCGGGAAACAGTGATAAACCGGATCGTAGAACTGGATTAACGTGGATAAGATTCCTTGGATTACATGGACCCTTAACAGAGACAACAGTCCTCCATACTTGGCTCTGAAAGCCTCATGGTTGGTGATCATTATTGCTAATCCTCTCAAAGATGATCTAAATGGACCTTTAACAGAGACAACAGTCCTCCATACTTGGCTCTGAAGCTAAAATTGAGATGGGTTTTGTCATCTCCAAAGAGGAGTTGTTGATGTTTGTATGCTGTGAGCAAAGCATATTTTGATGCTGAAAGGTTGATTGACTCAACCGGGGATTTCTTTATACAAAGCCTAAGAGGAGGCTAACTTACTTAACAAGAGAGTGTTTATATGTGTATCTTGTACAACTCCCAAGATGGAGGCTAAAAGGGTTTGACTCAACAAGAGAGTGTTTTTGTATCTCGTATAAAGCCCGAGATGGAGGCTAAAAGTGTTTGGCTCAATAGGAACCTTTTTGTATCTCATACAAAGCCCGAGATGGAGGCTAAAGTGTTTCGACTCAACAAGAGAGTCTGAAAAGGTTAACAATACTGGAGAGAATCATTTGTACAAAGCCCAAGAGGAGGCTATGGTAACTGTTTCAGTCGAGTGACATGTCCAATATGTTGGTTCAAAGATAAAATCAGTTCTTATATGAGTAATGTTGTACTCAGGGATTTGATTCGAGGATCGGGATTGTTCTTTAAGGAAATGGGAAATCCAAAGGGTATTGAGACTGTCCGAGTCTATGGGTTTTCTTCCTATTTTTGAAGGGGACTTGAGAATGTCTTTGAGACTCAAGGAAATTAGACTGTCCAAGTCTAGAGATTCATCTTTTGTACTATGTCTGGAGAAACAGTAGTAGGTTTTAGACTCTTAGAAAGACTGTTTTATTAAGATGACTAAGTTCTGTTCCTATACCTCTAGGAGGTCGTCGGGACAATTTGTACGAAGCCTAAGAGGAGGCTAGAAGCTCTTAAGAAGCCGACGGGTCTTTGTACGAAGCCCAAGAGAAGGCTATCATTCCCGAAGGAAGAGATCATTATACGAAGCCTAAGAGGAGGCTGTGAATACTTCTAAGAAGCCGAGAGGTCCTTGTACGAAGCCCAAGAGGAGGCGGGGTTGCTTTTAGGAAGCCTATGGGTCCTTGTACAATGCCCAAGAGGAGGCCGATGCTTTTAAGAAGCCCGTGGGTCCCTGAACCCCGATAAATTCAAGGCAAGCTATTCACAAGGAATAGATCAAGTCAGGAAAGTTCAAGAATTTGGAAGAAACTCAAAGATGTCATTCACGGAGAATACATTCATCTCTGGGAGTAGAGTTTCTTGACAATTCCTAATGAGGACAGCCGAAGAGAAGACTGTATCTGGTGATCCTATTGGGGATCTAGCTGTCTATTTCTACAAGTAATCGAAACGGCTTTTCCTAGTACTAGACGTAGTTGCCGGGGAAACTCTAAATATCTATACTATTATTACACAGTTGATATGAGTTTATGAAAGAAGACTTACAGCGAAACAGCCCCACAATACAGTTATATATATATGAGTTTGTGAAAGGAGACTTACAGTGAAACAGCCCCACAATACAGTTATATACATATGAAAGCGGTAAATGAAAGCGGGTAAACACTTACTCGGTTGTAGAGCTTCGATGCTGTTTGGTTAGTTGTTCAACAAAGAAAGATTGAAAACAACAGTATACTCAAAATCGAAGGAGAAATTGTTTTGAAAGAAAAATTGGGGCTTACAGCTCAAGGAGAGGCCCATAAAATCAGAGTCAATTATACATGGAAGAACGTCATGTGAAATAAAACATACATGGAAGAACATCGTGTTGATAAATAAACATACACGGGAAAGCATCGTGTGGTGAAACAAAAGTAAAGGGACTTATACTCAAGTGGAGGCCCAAAAAAGGTTTTGGTTAAAAAGGGGGTTGGGTCTTACACTCTAATAGAGGCCCATGAGTGTTTGACAAAGTTTGATGAGGGTTGAATTAATCAAAAACCCTAATTTCATTTTTTAAAGGGGCATTTTTCGAAGAAAAATCAAGTAAAAAAATGATAAAAAATATCAAATAAAATCATTAATCATGTTATAAACAATGATTAAGGTTTATGAAAAAGTATTTTATCCACATGAATATTTAAAATCATTTTGGTTTTAAAAATCAAGAAAAAGAAATCATTTTAAAAGCATTTAAAACAATTTAAAACAATATTTTTGAATATATTAAAAAAATATATCAAATAATAATATTTTTTTGTATTTTTTGGTGGATTAAAATATTATGGAGTATGAATAAAAAGTGTGTAAAACAGATTTGGAAAATGATAATTTTTGCTATGTGAAAGAATTGGTTGAGTTTTGAAGATAAACTAAGAAAAATAGGAAAGATGTCACAACATCTCATTCGACATCTTTCATGAATTTTCAACATCTTTTTTATCAAACTTCCAACACCCATAACTTTCTCAAATCTCAATGGTTTGAGACAAAATTTATATTCATCTGGACCAAAATTTCACAAGGAATCCAATGGTGGTGGTAGTTTTTTCAGATCACACTCCCTCCTCAAAACCCGATAGAGGTTTTGAAAAGGACCTATAATTGCATTTTATGTGCTACACTTCGATACAGGCATGGATTACATGGTGAATTAGCCCAAACACAACATATACAACATGTATGAGATGTGTATGATCAGTGGACTTCAAAGCAATGCATGATTTCAAGGATTCCAAGTTGTGATGCTTACCTCTTTTTGAGCTTTTTGGAGTTTTTGTGAAATCTGTCAAGCCTCTTGTTCCAGAAATGATTTGATGCTTTAGACACACTCAAATGATCCCTTAGAAGCTTTTAGGATGATTGGAATCAACTGGTACCTGCAAAAACACAAACTGTCCCTTTCTTGCAAAAGGGGTTAAAAGTGACCAAAATAGCAACTCTCTCAAATGGTGTTCCAGGTGTTGGGAACCATTTGGGACAGTTCAAGGATGATATTTGGAGTGTGTTTGAGGTTTTATCTGGTTTGGTAAGTGACTGAATCAAGACATGGCTTGAAAAATGTAAAAAAGTGCCATTTTGAGGTTTTGAGAAGTGACTTTGTGATTTTGTGATTACAGGTCACTTGTGATAGTTTGCACAGCTTACATATGATATATATGAGGTGTGTGTATGTGTGTGATTGATTGTGATGGAAAAGCTATCAAGCTCAAAAACTCAGAATTGCTTGCTTTGGAAGGCAAATTTGAGGTGAAAGAAGAGATTTTGAGGAAAGCATCTGTTTGATGGCTTTGGTGTACTCAAACTGAACACAAATGAGCTCTATTTATAGTAGAGCAAGTTTGTTTTCGCAGCAACAGTGAATGGCAAATGCAGCAGAGGTTTGTTCAATGTTGGCCAATGAAAATCCAAGTCTCCTCTAGCCATTGACTAGAGGTTAGGGCACAGAGCTTTGGTTCCCTACTTGTTGGAGGAATCTTGACTGAATTCAGTTGCAAATGTGTCAGTCCATGCCACCTCTAAGCATCTATTAAATGCTCCAATCCAAAATTGGAGTCATGTCCCTCTTTTAGGGATTTTTAGGAATAGCATGCTACTTCTTGTTCCAAAGACTTTGGAGGCTTGGCTCAGTGATTGTCCCCTTTAGATTTGATCCTCAGAGGTGTCCAAAGTGATGACAAGGCTTGGAAATTCGTGTGGCACAAGAAATGTGCAAATCTGTCCCATGAAAAATTCAGCTGCAGCAAGCCCTGTTGTAAAATTCATAACTCCCTGCTCGAGTATGCTACATGGACGTTCTAGGACTTTCTGGAAAGCTGAGATGATGTACTTCAACTTTGATGTTCAAGGTTTGGCTTGAATCAACTCGGATCATGAAGAAAAACATCCTTGAAGTTGGGACACTCTTGCTGGAAAAAAATATTAGTGATGTCCTATGCCATGTTGGAACATCAGACATCTTTGAACATTAATAATTCCAAACTTTAATCACTTGTATCTTTTAATCCACTATGATAGTTTGAGTTGAAGTGAATTGCATCTTTGATGCTTGTCTTGCATGGTGACAAAGCTTGAAAATTGTGTGGCACAAGAAAAAGTGCACAAAATCTGTCCCAAAAATCAGCTCGAGCAAGGCATGTTGTGACGTTCATAACTCCTTGCTCAAGTTGAATAAATGGGAGTTCTTGTACATTTTGGAAAGCCCTAATGACATACTTTAACTTTGATGTTTGACTTTGGTCTTGGTTCAGCTTGCAAAGTCATCAAAAATGGTCTTGAACTTTTGTAGTCAAATCTGTCCTAAAAGCTGTCATGATAATTCTGTTTTATCAATGTCTTTTGCAGAGACCATAACTTTCTGCTCGAGAATGATACATGAGCTTTCTAGGACTTTCTAGAACGGTGAGATGACGTACTTCAACTTTCATGCCCAGGGTTTTTCTTGAATCAACTTGGATCATGGAGAAAAACATCCTTGAAGTTGGGACATTCTTGCTGGAAAATTATTAATGATGTCCCATGAAATGTTGAAACATTTGACATTAAGAATTCCCAACTTTGATCACTTATATCTTTCAATCCTTATGATATTTTGAGTTAATTCCTTCTACAATTTTGAAGTGTCAAATACCCTCTTTAAAAGTAGCTCTTAAGCAAAATCAATGGATGCTTGGATCAATAGTTACAACCTTGAAAAGTTGTGCACTTGAACATGATTTTAACTTAGAAAATTTTTCTAAGTTTCCTTCAATTTGATCAATTTTGCAATTTTGCATGATTTCTTGATTTAAATTTGATCAAATTAAATCATCCATCATATTTTCTTGAGTAATGGCTTGTGAAGCTCAAAGTTGACCAAAAAGTCAAACTTTGACTTTCTGCGTCAGTTGACTTTTCAGTTTGACCAAAAATACATGAAAATTTTATTCGTTAAATCCGGCTGATAATTCAAAAAATATTCATGAAGAAAATATATGATATTGTATGCAGACAATATAGTATAAAAAAAATATAGACAGATGGAATGTGAAAAACTAAAAACGCCCAGTCAAAATTTAGGGTATGACAGATGCCCCTATTTAATCTTCTTAGACCTGAAGGTATGAATAGCAAAAAGTTTTAGACCATCGAGGTATAAGAGGATTAATTATCAGAGTACCTAAAATTTTGACCGTGAATGCAGATGAAATGATATATGATGAATGAAAGACTTTTGAACACTGTGGGGAATGATACCACAGGAGACAGACCAACAGAATTTTCTTGGGATATAAGATATTGTGGAAATTTGCCGATGCGACAATGGTATCCAGCAATATTTGGAAAGAGAGGGATAAACCCTGGAACAGAGATACATACATCCGGAAAAACATCAGATGCGAAAGAAGTAACACACTCTGGAAAACATATATGTAACATCTAAAAAAGCAATGAAAGAAAACAAACTCGAAGGCATCCAGAAAAGCAATGGACCGAGTTGTTGATCAAACTTGAAGATATACTAATGACATCCAGAAAAGCGTTGAATGTGCATTGAAATAACTTTTGAAGGTAAATCCGAAACATTTAGAAAATCATTAAATGGTTGAATGATGGACATATCCGGAAAAGCATCAGATAAGTTCATAAGAACAAAAGTTACATCTGGAAGAGCATCAGATGAGGAAAGTCATATCTGGGAGAGCATCAGAGAGACATGTAAGGAGTTTCTGGAAGAGCATCAGAATAAAAGAGACATATTCGGAAGAGCATCAGATAGAAACAAAGAAAGTTCTGAAAAAACATCAGAACTAGTTTTGGAAAAACTTCAAAACCAAAAGATACATCCGGAAGAACATCGGGTAAACATGGAGAAATGTTCTGGAAAAGCATCAGAGCAGGCAGACATATCCGGAAGAACATCGGATATAAACACAGAGAAACGTTCTGGAAAAGCATCAGAACAGGTTTTGGAAAAACTTCAAAACCAAAAGATACATCCGGAAGAACATCGGGTAGACACAGAGTTATATCTGGAAGAACATCAGATAAGACATAAAAGTATAGGTGCCAGATAAGTTGGACTTTGTAGAAAGGTAAGATGTTGATAATAACACGACCACTGATGAATGCAAATGAGGATTAAAACAATATTGAATGCATAGTATATGAAAATGTAATGATGTATGATTAAATGCAAATGAGATGTAAATGAAAAATGCTGACAACAAGTTTAGACTCTTTGAGGAGTGAAAGTCAACAAGTTTATACTCTTTTGGGGAGTGACAGACAAGACTGATTCCTCAACACGGAGATCACCGCCATTTCTTAGGGACTAAAAATGTTGTATACTGGGAAGGCTTGCCCCAGTAATGAATCTTGAAATTTTTCCCGAATAAACCAATTCTGAGAAGGACTTGCACTGAACAAATCTCGAATTGATTCTTAACAGGCTCTGGAAAGAACTTGCCCCTGATAGGATCACTGACCAAGTTTCTAAACTGTTTTGAAAATTCCTTGAGAGGAAAGCTAGTTGCAATAAAAAATGTTTACTTAAACATGGCAAATTTAATGCAAAGTTCATACAAAATTTTGAAAACAAAATCATTGTTTAGAAAAAATACAGTAATATGGATTACCGGTTAAAAACACGGTAGCTTAAAACATTTTGATTGAAAAGTAAAACAGAGGTATAATACCAAAACAAATGATTTGCAAAAAATGATTTTGGAGTCAGTTTACGCAACCTTGCTGTAGTATGCTTTCAAAATAACCTTGCTTCAATTAGGTCTTTTGAGGGTTATAACGTGGCCTGGTTCACGGTTTATGAAAGAAAGATAAAGGCTCAAAGTTTATTTGGTGCCCACCCCCTTCGTGATGTTCTCCGGTCCTATGCTCAGTTAAACTTAAATTGTGCATTCAGGTTCCAAAAGGTTTCGTAATTATACTGATGATAGTGATGGCGATGGTCCCGAAGTCTTGAGACAGCAGCTACCGCTTCTTTACAATATTTAGTTGTTTTTCGTCTTTGTGGATTTTTGAAGATCGAGGATTTAAGGACCTCTTTTCTATATTATCCCTAACTTTTGCCTGAACTATTTCTTTTGAAATTTATAGTCAGCGGGATGCCCTAGTTTTTGCCTAAGTCTCTTTTTTTATGTTTTTGACTTAGCGGGCTTTTTCTTTTTGATTTCTTCTTAGAAAGAAAGTGACTGCTAGATTTGATGACTATGACAGACCATCACTGACTTTTGATTTGAAAGATGTTTTCAGCATCTGCTTGTTGTATGTAAACTTTCCGAACTTGAATACACAACCTAAATTAAACTGAGAACTACCCTGCCCCGGGTTAAAATTGCGGGTTTTTTATAAAGAAAGAAACTCCTACTTCAAGGCTCAAAGGGGTTAACGAGGGATTATCTTCCTTATATCTCCAGTGTTTGGGAATTGAAAAAAATGCCTTACATCCTCAGCAAAGTTTTTTATTCGAAAGCATACTGACATCAATTATGGGTATCATGTTTTCGTCATCCTCCCACAAATATTTGCATGGTCAAAAATTTGAAAAAGAGGTGTATATTTTTTTTTTTTTGAAAGTTTTTGTTTTTTGAAAGAGAAAGTATAAAGATGCAAATAAACAGATGATTTGAATCAAAATACCGTACATGATCATTTCATTAAAACTGACATTTAAAGATAAACAAGTTTGAAAGCAAATATGATACAAACAAGGAAAATGCAAAATAGACATAAACAAGATCAGTGACTAATCAAACACAAGGAAGAGATGTCCTGTCTTTGGGAAGTAACTGAGCTGAAGTTGATTGAAGATTCAGTTCTGTATCGGTGATGAGGAATCAGTTTGACGACTTACAGATGACTAAAAGAAAGAAGGTTGGAATGAATTTACGATGACCGGGACGTATGTATGAAATATGCGAGGGATACAAATGCAATGCATGGATGCAACACACAAAAACATAGAAAAAACATGGGGTCAAAGGTTCGGTGTCATGAAGTCAAGGCTCTACCCATCCCAAAAGGTTTATACTAGGGTAATTTTTGTACCTGTACTCATTATCATCAGCTCCTCCCAGGAAAGCAAAACAACAAGCGGATCATCAGCGAGTTGTAGAGCAATCTTAGAGTAAGTGCCATTCACCGAGAATAGATCACCAGCCTCAAATGAGGGTAGTATCGCGTGACAACTATTTCTGATAGCTTCCGCACTACAAAAGGGTTGGCTCCTCAGCTTCTCAGACATCACAATCGGCCCATTGCCTATGAGAGGGAATGGGTTGCATTGGTCAGCCTCCACTGAGGTTGATGGTCGACCTCGTCGCCATCACTTATCTTAAGTGTATACTCAATCTTTCCATATGCGGCATCACACGCATTCCCATTAGCAGAAAAATAAACACATATATTAATTAGGAAAAGCAATATATATATTTGTCCTAAAGTCCTAGACCTTTAAAGAGCTATGAATCCTATGTTCCTGACAAAAATGGCTCCCCGTCGGAGTCACCATTCTGTAGCACCTTCCCAACCTTAAAGGTTTCGACCTAAGATCCTAGTGACAATGACTTTCCCCAGCAGAGTCGCCATTTTTCTGTGGAAAATGGTGACGATGATGACTAAGGAAAAACAGATCATACAGTGACTCCCCAGCAAAGTCGCCATTTTTCTATAGCGCGGTTTTCGTGGTTGCGAGTCACACCGTTGGGTTGTAGTTCGATTCATTTTTTATCCTATTGTGAGCTGATTAAGGAAGGGAAATAGATGTCTCCAATTAACCCTGCTTGCATACTGAGATTAAACAGATTACTATTGGTTTACAGATGCTACCTGAGATGGGGGGTCTTTCTTAGGCTTATTTTGTTTAAGGAGGGAATGTTTTGTCTGTTAGGGAGGATTTTGGTTAGGATACTGATTTGCTTTTCTTGACTAATATGTGCAGGTGCTAAATGTGGAGTTTTTGATGAGTATGTGAGAGTATGGAACCTGAGATTTTTGATATGGTGTGCTCGCTAAGATTTTTCTTTCAATCTTATGCCTACGTATTCCCGTTTACCGAAACAGGGAAATCAGAGCGATCGTAGTTCCCCCTATTCTATGGGAGGAAATGGTGTTTTGGTGTCTTGTTCAAAGCCCAAGACGTGAAGCTAAAGGTGGTTTGTATCTTGTTCAAAGCCCAAGATGTGAAGCTGAATGGTCTATTTGTATCTTGTTCGAAGCCCAAGATATGAAGCTAAAGGGTTGAGTATTTTGTGTCTTGTTCAAAGCCCAAGATTGAAGCTAAAAGGGTGTTCGTGGGAATTGATTGAAAAGAGTGAAGAGATTAAAGATTAAGATATGAATATCTGGGAAAAACATCGAATGAAAATAGAGGGAATATATGGAAAAGTGTCGGATGTAAAGAATAGTAATATCCGGGAAAACGTCGGATGTCAAAAAAGAGGAAAGGGTTGCTTTGGTGTCTTGTTCAAAGCCCAAGACGTGGAGCTAAAATTGAGAGGGGTTTTGTCATCTCCAAAGAGGAGTTGTTGATGTTTGTATGTTGTGAGCAAAGCATATTTTGATGCTGAAAGGTTGATTGACTAAACCGGGGATTTCTTTATACAAAGCCTAAGAGGAGGCTAACTTACTTAACAAGAGAGTGTTTATATGTGTATCTTGTACAACGCCCAAGATGGAGGCTAAAAGGGTTTGACTCAACAAGAGAGTGTTTTTGTATCTCGTATAAAGCCCGAGATGGAGGCTAAAAGTGTTTGGCTCAATAAGAACCTTTTTGTATCTCGGACAAAGCCCGAGATGGAGGTTAAAGTGTTTCGACTCAACAAGAGAGTCTGAAAAGGTTAACTCTACTGGAGAGAATCATTTGTACAAAGCCCAAGAGGAGGCTATGGTAACTGTTTCAGTCGAGTGACATGTCCAATATGTTGGTTCAAAGAGAAAATCAGTTCTTATATGAGTAATGTTGTACTCAGGGATTTGATTCGAGGATCGGGATTGTTCTTTAAGGAAATGGGAAATCCAAAGGGTATTGAGACTGTCCGATTCTATGGGTTTTCTTCCTATTTTTGAAGGGGACTTGAGAATGTCTTTGAGACTCAAGGAAATTAGACTGTCCAAGTCTAGAGATTCATCTTTTGTACTATGTCTGGAGAAACAGTAGTAGGTTTTAGACTCTTAGAAAGACTGTTCTATTAAGATGACTAAGTTTTATTCCTATACCTCTAGGAGGTCGCCGGGTCAATTTGTACGAAGCCCAAGAGGAGGCTAGAAGCTCTTAAGAAGCCGACGGGTCCTTGTACGAAGCCCAAGAGGAGGTTATCATTCCCGGAGGAAGAGATCATTATACAAAGCCTAAGAGGAGGCTGTGAATACTTCTAAGAAGCCGAGAGGTCCTTGTACGAAGCCCAAGAGGAGGCGGGGTTGCTTTTAGGAAGCCTATGGGTCCTTGTACAATGCCCAAGAGGAGGCCGATGCTTTTAAGAAGCCCGTGGGTCCCAGAACCCCGAGAAATTCAAGGCAAGCTATTCACAAGGAATAGATCAAGTCAGGAAAGTTCGAGAATTTGGAAGAAACTCAAAGATGCCATTCACGGAGAATACATTCATCTCTGGGAGTAGAGTTTCTTGACAATTCCTAATGAGGACAGCCGAAGAGAAGACTGTATCTGGTGATCCTATTGGGGATCTAGCTGTCTATTTCTACAAGTAATTGAAACGACTTTTCCTAGCACTAGACGTAGTTGCCGGGGAAACTCTAAATATCTATACTATTATTACACAGTTGATATGAGTTTATGAAAGAAGACTTACAGCGAAACAGCCCCACAATACAGTTATATATATGAGTTTGTGAAAGGAGACTTACAGTGAAACAGCCCCACAATACAGTTATATACATATGAAAGCGGTAAATGAAAGCGGGTAAGCACTTACTCGGTTGTAGAGCTTCCATGCTGTTTAGTTAGTTGTTCAACAAAGAAAGATTGAAAACAACAGTATACTCAAAATCAAAGGAGAAATTGTTTTGAAAGAAAAATTGGGGCTTACAGCTCAAGGAGATGCCCATAAAATCAGAGTCAATTATACATGGAAGAACGTCATGTGAAATAAAACATACACGGAAGAACATCGTGTTGATAAATAAACATACACGGGAAAGCATCGTGTGGTGAAACAAAAGTAAAGGGACTTATACTCAAGTGGAGGCCCAAAAAAGGTTTTGGTTAAAAAGGGGGTTTGGTCTTATACTCTAATAGAGGCCCATGAGTGTTTGACAAAGTTTGATGAGGGTTGAATTAATCAAAAACCCTAATTTCATTTTTTAAAGGGGCATTTTTCAAAGAAAAATCAAGTAAAAAAATGATAAAAAATATCAAATAAAATCATTAATCATGTTATAAACAATGATTAAGGTTTATGAAAAAGTATTTTATCCACATGAATATTTAAAATCATTTTGGTTTTAAAAATCAAGAAAAAGAAATCATTTTAAAAGCATTTAAAACAATTTAAAACAATATTTTTGAATATATTAAAAATATATCAAATAATAATATTTTTTATGATTTTTTGGTGGATTAAAATATTATGGAGTATGAATAAAAAGTGTGTAAAACAGATTTGGAAAATGATAATTTTTGCTATGTGAAAGAATTGGTTGAGTTTTGAAGATAAACTAAGAAAAATAGGAAAGATGTCACAACATCTCATTCGACATCTTTCATGAATTTTCAACATCTTTTTTATCAAACTTCCAACACCCATAACTTTCTCAAATCTCAATGGTTTGAGACAAAATTTATATGCATCTGGCCCAGAATTTCACAAGGAATCCAATGGTGGTGGTAGTTTTTTCAGATCACACTCCCTCCTCAAAACCCGATAGAGGTTTTGAAAAGGACCTATAATTGCATTTTCTGTGCTACACTTTGATACAGGCATGGATTACATGGTGAATTAGCCCAAACACAACATATACAACATGTATGAGATGTGTATGATCAGTGGACTTCAAAGCAATGCATGATTTCAAGGATTCCAAGTTGTGATGCTTACCTCTTTTTGAGCTTTTTGGAGTATTTGTGCAATCTGTCAAGCCCCTTGTTCCAGAAATGATTTGATGCTTTAGACACACTCAAATGATCCCTTAGAAGCTTTTAGGATGATTGGAATCAACTGGTACCTGCAAAAACACAAACTGTCCCTTTCTTGCAAAATGGGTTAAAAGTGACCAAAATAGCAACTCTCTCAAATGGTGTTCCAGATGTTTGGAACCATTTGGGACAGTTCAAGGATGATATTTGGAGTGTGTTTGAGGTTTTATCTGGTTTGGTAAGTGACTGAATCAAGACATGGCTTGAAAAATGTAAAAAAGTGCCATTTTGAGGTTTTGAGAAGTGACTTTGTGATTTTGTGATTACAGGTCACTTGTGATAGTTTGTACAACTTACATATGATATATATGAGGGGTGTGTGTGTGTGATTGATTGTGATGGAAAAGCTATCAAGCTCAAAAACTCAGAATTGCTTGCTTTGGAAGGCAAATTTGAGGTGAAAGAAGAGATTTTGAGGAAAGCATCTGTTTGATGGCTTTGGTGTACTCAAACTGAACACAAATGAGCTCTATTTATAGTAGAGCAAGTTTGTTTTTGCAGCAACAGTGAATGGCAACTGCAGCAGAGGTTTGTTCAATGTTGGCCAATGAAAATCCAAGTCTCCTCTAGCCATTGACTAGAGGTTAGGGCACAGAGCTTTCGTTCCCTACTTGTTGGAGGAATCTTGTCTGAATTCAGTTGCAAATGTGTCAGTCCATGCCACCTCTAAGCATCTATTAAATGCTCCAATCCAAAATTGGAGTCTTGTCCCTCTTTTAGGGATTTTTAGGAATAGCATGCTACTTCTTGTTCCAAAGACTTTGGAGGCTTGGCTCAGTGATTGTCCCCTTTAGATTTGATCCTCAGAGGTGTCCAAAGTGATGACAAGGCTTGGAAATTCGTGTGGCACAAGAAATGTGCAAATCTTTCCCATGAAAAATTCAGCTGCAGCAAGCCCTGTTGTAAAATTCATAACTCCCTGCTCGAGTATGCTACATGGACGTTCTAGGACTTTCTGGAAAGCTGAGATGATGTACTTCAACTTTTATGTTCAAGGTTTGGCTTGAATCAACTCGGATCATGAAGAAAAACATCCTTGAAGTTGGGACACTCTTGCTGGAAAAAAATATTAGTGATGTCCTATGCCATGTTGGAACATCAGACATCTTTGAACATTAATAATTCCAAACTTTAATCACTTGTATCTTTTAATCCACTATGATAGTTTGAGTTGAAGTGAATTGCATCTTTGATGCTTGTCTTGCATGGTGACAAAGCTTGAAAATTGTGTGGCACAAGAAAAAGTGCACAAAATCTGTCCCAAAAAATCAGCTCGAGCAAGGCATGTTGTGAGGTTCATAACTCCTTGCTCAAGTTGAATCAATGGGAGTTCTTATACATTTTGGAAAGCCCTAATGACATACTTTAACTTTGATGTTTGACTTTGGGCTTGGTTCAGCTTGCAAAGTCATCAAAAATGGTCTTGAACTTTTGTAGTCAAATCTGTCCTAAAAGTTGTCATGAAAATTATGTTTTATCAATGTCTTTTGCAGAGACCATAACTTTCTGCTCGAGAATGATACATGAGCTTTCTAGGACTTTCTAGAACGGTGAGATGACTTACTTCAACTTTCATGCCCAGGGTTTTTCTTGAATCAACTTGGATAATGGAGAAAAACCTCCTTGAAGTTGGGACATTCTTGCTGGAAAATTATTAATGATGTCCCATGAAATGTTGAAACATTTGACATTAAGAATTCCCAACTTTGATCACTTATATCTTTCAATCCTCATGATATTTTGAGTTAATTCCTTCTACAATATTGAAGTATCAAATACCCTCTTTAAAAGTAGCTCTTTAGCAAAATCAATGGATGCTTGGATCAATAGTTACAACCTTGAAAAGTTGTGCACTTGAACATGATTTTAACTCAGAAAAATTTTCTAAGTTTCCTTCAATTTGATCAATTTTGCAATTTTGCATGATTTCTTGATTTAAATTTGATCAAATTAAATCATCCATCATATTTTCTTGAGTAATGGCTTGTGAAGCTCAAAGTTGACCAAAAAGTCAAACTTTGACTTTCTGCGTCAGTTGACTTTTCAGTTTGACCAAAAATACATGAAAATTTTATTCATTAAATCCGGCTGATAATTCAAAAAATATTCATGAAGAAAATATATGATATTGTATGCAGACGACATAGTATAAAAAAAATATAGACAGATGGAATGTGAAAAAATAAAAACGCCCGGTCAAAATTTAGGGTATGACAACTCCCCAGCAGATTTGCCATTTTTCTATTGTGAATGGTGACGATGATGACTAGATCTTACTGTGACTCCCCAGCAGAGTCGCCATTTTTCTATAACGCAAGTTTTTTTGTGGTTGCAAAGCACTATCTCTTTGGGGTACTATAGCTCGATTCATTTTTTATCCTATTGAAGCTGATGAAGGAAGGGAAATAGATGTCTCTAATTAACCCTGCTTGCATACTGAGTTTAAGCAGATAACTGTAGGTTTACAGATGCTACAAAGATTGTGGGTCTCTCTTAGGTTATGTTGTTAAGAACACAGGCTTTAGACTATTGGTATGATGTTAGGACTGATGTTTTTCGATTGATGTATGAAGGTACGGGATTTTGGGTTTTTGATTAGTGTGCTCGCTAAGATTTTTCAATCTTATGCCTACGTATTCCCGTTTAATGAAACAGGGAAATCAGAGCGATCATAGTTCCTCCTATTCTATGGGAGGAAAAAGGTTGTTTTGGTGTCTTGTTCAAAGCCCAAGACATGAAGCTAAAGGTGGTTTGTATCTTGTTCAAAGCCCAAGATGTGAAGCTGAAGGGTCTATTTATATCTTGTTCGAAGCCCAAGATGTGAAGCTAAAAGGGTGTTGACTTTAGAGAGAAATTGTCATCTCTAAAGGGGGATATTTGGTCTGTTTGTCACAACTGTTGGGTGACTGATTATAAAAAAGAATTACTTTAACTGGGATATGCGAGTCCAGCAATGCCATAATTTCCTTTTATAGGGGATTTTCAACCTGAAGGAGGAGACTTTAACTCAGTTTAGAGCAATGTCATCTTTCCTTTAGAAATTTCTCATGCTAAAAGAGGGACAGTGGCGTGGATGTAAATGATCCAGAGGCTTGCCGCTTACAACAATTAGATGAAGGAAAAGGAGTTGTTGATGTTTGTATCCTGTGAGCAAGGCACAGATTTTGATGCAAAAAGGTTGATTGCCTCAACTGGGGTTTTCCTTGTACGAAGCCTAAGAGGAGGCTATTGATCTAACAAGAGGAAGCTTTTATGTGTCTCGTACGAAGCCCGAGAGAGGCTAAAAGAGGTTGACTCAACAAGAGAGTGCTTTTATATGTGTCTTCTACAAAGCCCAAGACGGAGGCTCAAAGGTGATTGACTCAACAAGAGAATGTTTTTTTATCTCGTACGAAGCCCAAGAGGGAGGCTAAAAGTGTTTTGACTCAACAAGAGAGCTTTTTATACTCAACAAGAGAGTGATTTATATCTCGTACGAAGCCTGAGATGGAGGCTGAAAATGTTCGACTCAACGAGAGAGTGATTTTGTATCTTGTACGGAGCCCGAGATGGAGGCTAAAGGGAGATTGACTCAACAAGAGAGTCTTTCATACTCAACAAGAGAGTGTGAAAAGGTTAGCTCTGCTGGGGAGAATCATTGTATAAAGCCCAAGAGGAGGCTAAAAGGTGTGTTGACCCAACAAGAGGATCTTTTATACTCAACAAGAGAGTGTTTTTGTATCTCGTACGAAGCCCGATATGGAGGCTAAAGAGAGGTTATTGGTGTCGGTAACTGTTTTAGTCGAGTGACAGGTCCAGTATGTTGGTTAAAAGAGAAAATCAGTTCTTATAAAGAGACTGATTCCAGGTAAGGTTGTACTTTGGTACTGATCAGAAGATCGGGGTTATTTCCTGTTCTTTAAGGAAATGGGAAATCCAAAGGGTGTTTGAGACTGTCCAAGTCTAGAGTTTCATCTTTTGTACAATGCCCAAGAGGAGGCACGGGCGTTAAGGGATGAGTACTAACCCTCAAATGGCCGGAGTTTTGACGCTGGAAAGACTGCTCTAGCAAAGGATGACTAAGTTCTGTCTTATACCTTTAAGAGGTCGTCAGGGTCCTTGTATTAAGCCCAAGAGGAGGCATGAGAGCTTTTAAGAAGCCGAAGGGTCCTTGTACAACGCCCAAGAGGAGGCGGGGATACTTTTAAGAAGCCTGTGGGTCCCCAAACCCCGAGAAGTTCAAGACATGCCATTCACAGAGAATAGATCAAGCCAGGAAAGTCCGAGAATTTGGAAGAAACTCAAGAGATGCCATTCATAGAGAAAATATCATCTCTGGGGAGTTAGAGTTTCTTTGACAATTTCTAAGGGTGCTTTTAAGAAGCCTGTGGGTCCCCAAACCCCGAGAAGTTCAAGACATGCCATTCGCAGAGAATAGATCAAGCCAGAAAAGTCTGAGAATTTGGAAGAAACTCAAGAGATGCCATTCACGAAGAAAAGATCATCTCTGGGGAGTAGAGTCTCTTTGACAACTTCTAAGGGTGACAGTCTGAGAAAGGGTTCACCGAGAATGCTGCCTTTCACGTCTCCATATTGTTTAACCCCAAGAAGAGGGAAGACTGTGTCTGGTAATCCTATGGGGATCAAGTTTTGACTGTATCTAAGAGCGATCAACGGGGCTTTACCTAGTGCTAGACGCAGTTGTCGCAGAAAACTCTAAATAACTATACTAGTATTACACAGTTGATATTTGACAAGTATATAAAAGTTTGTGAAAGAAGACTTACAGTGAGCAGCCCCACAACACAGTTATATATATATATATATATATGAAAGGAGATAAAGAAAACGGGTAAACACTTACTCGGTTGTAGAGCTTCTATGCTGTTTGGTTAGTTGTTCAACAAGGAAATTGAAAATAACAGTATGTTATAAAATCAAAGGAGAAAGTGCTTTTGAAAGGAAAATTGGGGCTTACAGCTCAAGGAGAGGCCCAGGGTTTTATCAGTGATCGCACTGTCGTTTTGTATAGGGACTTATACAAGTGACTGAGGCCCAAGAAAGGTTTTCTGTACAAGGGGATGGGTCTTACACTCTCTCAAAAGGCCCAAAAATGATTGAAAGTGAACAAAAATGGGTCTTATAGCTCAAGGAGAAGACCAATGGTTAATTTTGAAAAGGGCGACGATCGCGCCGAGGTTTTGAAAACACCGTAGGTCTTATACAATGACTGAGGCCCAAAATTTTTTGGTTTCAAAAGGAGATTGGGTCTTGCACTCTATTAGAGGCCCAAAATGATTTTGAATGGGTCTTATAGCTCGAGGAGAGGCCCGGGTGATTTTTAAAAGAGGCGACGATCGCGTCGTTGTTTTTGAAAATACAGGGGGACTTATACAATGATTGAGGCCCAAAAAGGTTTGTATATACAAAGGATTGGGTCTTACACTCTATTAGAGGCCCAAAGAGTTTAAAGAAAAGAAATGGGGCTTATAACACGAGGGTAGGCCCAGATGATTTTTTAAAAGAGGCGACGATCACGCCGTTGTTTTTGAAAATACAGGGGGACTTATATAATGACTGAGGCCCAAAAAGGTTTGTATTTACAAAGGGATTGGGTCTTACACTCTATTAGAGGCCCAAAGAGTTTTTTAAAGGTTTGATGAGGGTTGAGTTAATCAAAACCCTAATTTGTTTCCAAAATGTATTTTAATTGAATAAAAAATTCAATTAAAATGATCAAAATTGTTTAACATGTGGGAAACAAATTGTGATCTTGGATTAATGTTTCAAAAATCATGTTTTGACCTACAAAATGATTAGAAATCATAAAAAATTGCAAAATCAAGAAGGAAAAAATATTTTAAATGTCAAAAACAATTAAAATATTAATTCTTGGCAAAAATATCAATTATATGAAATAAATAATATTTTTGGGATTTTTGGTAAAATAAAATATTTTAACATTTTTGTGAATTATTAAAAAAAGAATCAACTCAAAATCATTAAAACTCAGAGAGAAATTAATTTTTGAATCAATTAAATAAAATCACAAAATTCAAATATTCAAATATTTGAAAAAGGGCGCCAAGAACATGGCAAGAACACGCGCCCTTCCTCTGTTTTTGCAGATTTGCGTTTTCTATCCAATCTCACTGAATACTTGATTATATCATGCAATCTACATATCAATCTACTCGCTTCAACCTCACGATCATGTCTATGGTCTTTAATTTCATTTATTTTAAACATGAAATAAGAAATCAAAGAGAAACCTCAAGAACCCTAAATTCTGCATGAAGGTTCAGAAATTCCATACACGATTCATACAAAGCAATTGATTGAGGGTAAACACTCTATGCATGATTATGAACATATGGCCAAATTATTGTGCAGCAAAAAATGCATGGATCATAGAGTTAGAAGAGCTCATGCTTACCTCCTGTAGCTGGTGATCGTGTTTTGGGTTAGAGGTGTTACAACTAGGTTCTAATGATCTGGATAGCTTCCCTAGGTGCCATGGAGTGTGTCTGGATGCTTGGAATGGATTGAAATGATCTGGAACTTGAGATGGTACCCCAACTGTAAATCTGTCAAAGGCTTGAGCAATTGGCTAGTGATTTTGTGATTTTGGTGTTCCAGATGTTATGTGAGTGTTTGGATCACTTCTATATGATGTTTATGAGGTGTGTGTGTGTGATTGGTTTGATTGGAATTGCTCTCAAACTCAAAACCCGATAGTGACTTGCCTTAGAAGGCAAAATTGGAAGTGAGAAGGAGATTTTAAGGAAAGCATCTGTTTGATGGCTTTGGTGTACTCAAACTGATCACAAATGAGCTATATTTATAGTAGTGCAAGTTTTTTTTGCAAGGAATAGTGAATGGCAAATGCTGCATAGGTTTGGCCAATGTTGAGCAATGAGAATCCAAGTCTCCTCTAGCCATTGACTAGAGGTTAGGGCACAGGCTGCTGGTTCCCTTGGTCTTGGATAAGTCTTGACTGAATTCAGTTGGAAATGGCTCAGTCCATGCCACCTTGATGTATGCATCGAATGCTCCAATCCAAAATTGGAGTCTTGTCCCTCTTTTAGGCACTTCTAGGTTTGGCATGCTATTTTTGGTTCCAAAGACTTGGGAGGCTTGGGATCAGAGTTGGTTCTTCCTTGGTCCCCCCCTTGAGGTATTCAGATGGATAGATTTGCTTGCCCTTTGCAAAATTTGGGCAAATCTGGCAAAACTCCAAAATCTGCCTTGCTTTGGCATTTTTCAGCAAGGCATATTGCCATTGTCATATCTCATGGCCCAAGTGGAATTTGATGGAGTTCTTGGCCATTTTGGAAAGCCCTCATATGATACAACAACTGTTTGATCATAATTGGTTTTGATACTTTTTGGATCCAAGTGAAAAATGCCCCTACATTTGGAAAAAAGTGAAGGCAGATTCTGACTTAGTGAAAATTTCACTAAGTGTTGGAAAAAAGTGACATTTTCACTTTTTGTGATTTTGATCATTCCATAACTCAAAATCCATGATGAATTGGAATGAGGTGTAGTTGAAGCTTTTTTAGAGGGTAATGAGAGCTACCAATCCAACTTTGGATGGGAAAAAATGGCCTTTTGGTTTAGGAGTTATGATCCTCCAAAGTTGGTACCCTAGCCACTTTGTTCCATAACTTAGAAAAATTTCTAAGTTTTTTATGGTTACCCCTTTTACAAGTTATCCCACTTTTCTTGATTTTTCTTGATGAATGATGATTCCAATCATACATTAACATCATTTTGGGGTCAAAGAACCATAATTGTGAAAAATCTCAAAAAGTCAAAGTTTGACTTTTGTGCACAGTTGACTTTTTGTCAGATGAATTCCAAACTGTGCGGTCCTCTATGAAATCAAGTCCTTGACCTAAATCAAACTTGATGTATTGATTTCATAGGTGTTATAGAGTGTATTGAATCATGTCCTAGGGTTTGGGAGCATGTCCTGGTCAAAAGTCAAAGATACAATTAACTTTTCTCGCGAAACCCTAACTGTGGTTCTGATGAAATTGAAACTTATTGGTCAAGCTTCTTCGACCAATCCATTATTGCAAATGGATCAATGTGGTGTGTTAGAGACCCTCAAATCTCCTCTTGAGGTCTTGGCTCATGTTTTGTCCCAAAAGTCAACTTAGGGATGAATTAGGTCAAGAAACCTTAATTCCTGATTTTTGATGTATGCATCCCCTGAGGCTAAATTGACTTGGTGATTAGGTTTATGATGTCCCTTGGAGCATCATAGGTTATGCTTTGAAGCATTGGCTCATTCCCAGAGGAAAAATTCCAACTGGAGGCCCTAGTCGACCAAAACCCTATTTTAGTGACACTGGCGATCTTGAGGCTTAATCCACTTGGAATTCTGCAGTCTTGTGCTTGATTCTTGAAGTGGGAGTCCTTTTGATCCTTTGTGGATGTTTGAGATGCTAGACGAGTTGAAGATCATGACATTTATTGATTGATCCTTTGTCTAAGAGCTCTGAGAGGGCTTGAAACCCTAAGTCTGATTGTAGTGGATGCTCACCCATCTTTGGGGAGATTAATGGTTCATCCATATTGTGATGATGATTTGCACAATGATGGGAAATCTTAGTGGTCAAAATTTGGGGTATGACAGTTGTAAGCTTATAAGTATTGGGCTTATCCTTTTATGGACCATGCGTCTGTTCCTTCCTCTGTGGCACTCCTTTTTTGTTGAAATAATATTGAGGTTTGGCATTTTCCTTCTCCTTGGCTTTCTGCGCACTCTCGAACTTTTTAGCAGCCTTCTTATCGAACACAACACTGCATCGAGGACACAGCGTCACCTCAGAGTCTTCAGCCTGACCCCTGTAAAGGAATTCCCCAAGACTTTTTCCAGCTTTTCGAAACACAGGTTCGATTTGGTTCTCACTTTATTCAAATTCAGTCATGTCGAAATCTTCAGTGATTTCAACCATGTTGACTGCAGTAGGCTCTACATAACTAGCATCTCCCACTTGGAATGGGTCAGAATTAATCTTCATAGGAGTTTTTCCTTCAGAAAATTTGAGTATGCCTTCGTTCAATGCATTCTGCACAAGATCCCTGAAAAGAAATCATTGTGATGTTTTATGCCATAAGAAATTATGATACTTACAAAACCCTCATTTCTTTCTTTCCTCTAATGGTGGCACTTTTACGCCTGGAGGCACAAGCACTTGACCATCTGCAACCAACAAATCAAATATCTCATCGCATTTGGTTACATCGAAGGTGTGATTTTTCTTAGGGAATTTTTCATTTTCTTTAGGTTCTACAAGATTTTTCCCATTTGCAGGTGTAAGCAACTTACACTCATATGGGGGACCTGACTTTAACTCAGCCACGTCAACCTCAGACTCCTCGAAATGTCCATATTCGACCTTAGACACTGCGTCTAGGTCTTCCATGTCAACATAGGTTATACGCTATTTCTTACCCTTACTCGCTCTGGCCTTCTTGGCCTTCAATCTCTCAACTTGTCTAACTATGTCTGCCAACTAAGCCATATCCCTCAGATATTGAGTGTCTAGCTTCTTCCTAATGGAATAATTTATCCCACAAGCAGCCATTTCGACAAGCTCATACTCAGGCACCTGGGTGAAGCATCTTGTTTTTAAATAATCGTGGATTGACTTAGCGAACTTTTGCTTGACGCTCGACAATTCTTTCAAACTAATCATAGATTGCCCCATGTAAAACTGCTCATGAAACAACCTGTCTAAACGTGCCCAATTATGGATTGAATGAGGAGGTAAGGTAGTGAACCATGTAAAAACATTCTTTGTCAGAGAATTAGGGAAGTATCTCATTCTCAGGTTCTCATTGTTAGCAATGTCACCTGCCTCAGTTAGGTATCAAGCAATGTGTTCGACCGTATATTTGTAGGTATCACCAACTAATTTTGTAAACTTAGGGACCTTCCATCCCCTTGGTAATTTAGTCTGTAACACATATTTCGACAGATGAGAAATGTAATTTGGCCATTGCAAGCCCATATTAACCCCATTTTGAGCTATTACCCTTTCAAAAATGGTCGTTAAATTATTTTTTCCTAATAAATTTCCATGTCGAACTTGATGGATAACTTGGCCAGCGTCCTGGTTTCGATTAACTACTACCACAGGTAGATTACCTTCCCCACCAGGTATGTCTTGCTCGATCAGTTGTGGATTCCCTTGTTGTCCATGGTTCACATTATTTTCCTCTAACACTACCCCCTCGTTTCGAACCTGCCTACCGGCCTGGGGTTGTGCACCTGGTCGAACTTGTATTGGGGGAGCTCCAAAAAAATCAACAATTCTTGTCATTTGAGTTTCCAACTGCTGGTAACTCTGATTCGTATTTTGAATTAACGGATTGAATACCATACCCATCTATTGTGTTAGAGTGTTTACCATATCATGGTTACTCTCATCCATTTATTGCCTTATTGCCATGACACAATTTATTGTCAAAGCAGGCATTGCTTGGGAACCAAATCCCACTCCCATATGGGGTGGCATATTTCGACCGCGGTTACTTATGGCTGAGCCAGATGCCATAACAGGTGAAAACATATTTGCAGCAATATCCATAAATGTTGACATATTATTTTGTAAACTCGTCATCACCGTTGTTGGCATCCCAAAAGGTTGCTCACACCCTGGTATGGGCATTGTGAAGTTTGCGGCAAAAGGCCTAAAGTTTGGTGCCACAATTGGTCTTGGAGTCACTGGGTGACTCTGGAGTAATGGGGAAAAAATTTCCCCTCAGGTAAAGTTATCGGTGCCAGCGTTGTGGACGGTATTAACGTGGTACTAGGAGTCGAAGGAATGGGTTCAGTTACATTTGCAGAAACCCTTCCCGCCCCAGCACTATTAGAAGGTTGGTCTCCATTATTGTTCCTGGGATTTACCATTCTTCTAATGCATCTTCTAACAGGTCTCCTCACTTCTCTCTTTGTTATTTTACCATACCTTAATCTCATGCACACTCGTATACAGAATGAGAAGTTGATGAAAACACTTATACAAAATTATGATTTTTTTGAAGCAAATAAAAAACAAAACACACATAAAACAGGTCCCATTGGGCGTGCCAATTTGTTTACGGTGAAATTTGGTAAACAAACACAAGTTTCTATTAATACTTAAGGGATCAAACTCAAAAATCTCTCGGACATATTTGTGTGTATTTATGACTTGTAAAAACCATGATGTTGTCGCAATCAAAGTGAACTTAAAAAAGCTTTTGTTATGACCAATTGAAATAAGAAAAGTTATAAATGGTAGAAAGGTTTAAAAGTAAAAGGCTAGTAAAATAAGAAAAAATAAAAAAGACTTTAAAATTGAAAGGCGAGTGAAGAAAAAACATGAAATTGAAATGCAAGTGGTATAAAAATGACAAGAAACGTAAAGGGAATCAAAAGGTAGTTTAATGCATAAAAGAGCTTTTAAAGTAAAATTGCTTGAAATGTATAAAATGTGGAACTCATACGTACATCTTTCCTCACTCGTTTTTCAATACGTAAGTACTTTGAGTTTGCAGAAATGTGTTTACAATTGCGGACCCTTTATAAAATGAACTTAAGTCTCCTTATACACTGCTTTAAAATAATTGTCTAAGAATGGTAGACTGCTCCTATGGTGACACGTCTCAAACCCATGCATCGGTTTCTCTCGACGAGCCCCACGTGCATCTGAATAACCATCGCTAATAACTCAGTTCCTACCTTGTAATACTATTTTAATATCTTAAATGCTTTGCTGAGCACCAAGAATTGACTAGCCATATCAAGGTCTTCGATATTGACCATGATAAGGCAACATACTTTATCGTATTGTCCATTGTAATGATGAACTCCACATGTAGCATCCAAGTCAACATTGTTTTCATTATAGTGATGAACTCCACATGTGGTGGCTGATTCTCTTCCATTGTAGTGATGAACTCTAACCTTAGCCAACATAGCATAGTATTCAATTTCACTAAGTCCCTAAGTTCCTCATAACGTCCTTTAACCTTGCCACCTTTGACCGGTATCACTTTATGTGACCTCCGACCATGAGTCATATTGATCTTCATATGGACTCACTCTATCTTGACCTTCCACGTGGAGTATTTATGGTTGTTCTCATTAATACCTGCCAATTATAGTTAGGTTGAAAATCCAAGGAAACTATTATACCATGGACAACAAAAAGGGCTTTGAATTTAAGTTTTTAGCCTTTCTTAATGTATGAACTATGCTCGATTGAGGCTTCTCATTCATGGGAATATGATAGTACTTTAGACGGTGATTTGGTACTTCTACAACCATTGTTATAGGTCTCTATTGTAATTAATTATTATTATAGAAAAAATATAACAATTAATTCTCGACAACAACGCCAAAAACATGACATGTCACTGTAGCTCGGTTTTTGTGACGCGACCACTACTGCATTTAGTGCTACTTTCTGATTTCTATATTTATCCTATGAAGCTTAAAAGGAAGGGGAAGATATCTCAAACTAACCATGCGTGCAAATGTTTTCCTTAACAAATGCGAAGAGATTGGGGATCGGGGGTTGGTTATACAAAGGGAAGTTGTTAACACCCAGAGTATATATAGTAATCTATAGGAACCTTTATTTGCATAAATTTCAACTGTTGTATTGCTTAGTTACTTAAATCCATTTGCTGTTGAAATAGGGAAAGTTTCTCCTTTGTTAAAGTTGAGGAAATGTTTTTGTTGTTTTTAGGTTTTGTATTGTTTTTGGGAAGGTACTGGACCTAAGGTTTTTAATTAGTGTGTTCGCTAAGATTTCACAATCTTATGCCTACGTATTCCTGTAAAGAGATTTGGGGAACTCAGAGCATTTGTAGTTCCTCCTATTCTATGGGAGGAAAAATGTTTGGTGTCTTGTTCAAAGCCCAAGATTGAAGCTAAAAGAGTGTTTGTGTCTTGTTCAAAGCCCAAGATTGAAGCTAAAGAAGTATTTGTATCTTGTTCAAAGCCCAAGATTGAAGCTAAAGGTTTGTGTCTTGTTCAAAGCCCAAGATTGAAGCTAAAAGTTTGTGTCTTGTTCAAAACCTAAGATTGAAGCTAAAATTTTGTGTCTTGTTCAAAGCCCAAGATTAAAGCTAAAGGTTTGACTGAGAGAGAATTTGTCATCTCTAAAGAGAGATATCTCACTTATTCATCACAAAAATTGAGGAATTGATTATAAGGGAAGTTGCTTTAACTGGGATGTGTGGAATCCAGCAATTCCATATCTTCCTTTATAAGTCTTTACATGCTAAGAGAGGGTCATTGACTTGGATGTGTAGAATCCAGAGGTTTGCCACTTACATCACTTAGATGGAAGAGAAATTTAGCCATGATAAAGGAGGGACTCCAGCTTGGATTTTGAATCAACAAGTGTGCCACTTACATCAATTATCTGGAAAAAGGTTTTAATTATTTTTTTTACATGTGATGTATAGAGGAAATATCCTCCTACAGAGAGGACTCATGGTCTCATCTGTGGGGAATGTTGGATTTTGTGCCTTGATCAAAGCCCAAGGTTGAAGCTAAAAAAGTTGAAAACTGACTCAACTGGAGGAGTGTTATATTTGTCTTGTTGATGCGTCCGCAAGTGCACGGATTTATCAAAGTAATATAAAAGATTGTCGAACCCGCAGAGACCAATGTCAATCTACCTTTATCTATTGCTGCGATATAAAGCTAAGGCTAATGATATTCGATGAAAGGGAAACTAAGACTAGCGCTAAAATAAAACTAAGAAAATATGATAATAAAGAGAGGCCGGAATATGGATTCCGCGTTCCTAAAGGACTTTGTAGAATTCGGTTACTAATTACAACTATAACTTAGTTCCGTAGAATATACCGACTTAAAAACTCCGCCTGACGCTTTCGCGGTATTAACTAAAGTCATGTTCCCTAATCCCAAGATTTTGCTCTCGCTCGCCCGGTAACTAGGAAATATATTTTGAAAGCCAATAATATCCTAAACGCATCTAAAGCGCTCTCGCTGTATTTAGATATGTTGCCTAATTTCCACTATCCGGTTCGACCCCCACGCTCTCGCAGTGCCGGCTCTAACCTTAATTAATTTCTCACTCTCGTGACAAAATCATGTTAAATAACCTCTCACTCTCATGACAAAGCTATTTAAATTAGACTTGGAAATTAAAACCAAAACAGAATTTTAATCATAAGTTCGCACCTATTATTTTCTACCGAGTCCCGTCGGTAACGACAGTCCTCACACGCCGGACTCAAGAATATTTAGAAAGACATAGATAGGAAAACAAACATGTAATTACGATAATAAAACATAATGAGAAACATGATTTAGCAATTAAAGTAGAAAATAATAGCAGTAAATAAAAACCTGGAATTAAACAGATGTTGAATTGTAATACGCCTGAAGGCTCCGAATCAGAGTGTAGAAGTTCAATGCAGAAATAAAATCCTAAGACTAATTCGTAATAACCCCCAAAAATATGGAAAGCTATTATGTTTACATGGCGAAAGAAACTACCTAAAAAACTAAACAAGGAAAATTCTGGCCAAGAAAAATCGACCCTCCCTTTGAAACCGTCTTCTCTTATTTATACAAAACTTGTGGCTTCGTGAGAAAAGACGTTTCGTCAAACTAGGAGCAATCAGTTTTCTTTTCCTTGAGTGAAAAATTCTGGACGAAAATATAGGAAGTAGTGGAGAGAAAAATGGAGAAAAAGTTGCATGCATGCATGGTGGCACTCGCCACCCTTCCCCTTTTTTAGTGTGGCCCACGCCACACTTCTTCTTCTTTTCTCTATGTGGCAGACACCACTTTGGCATGTGGTGGGCGCCACCCTTCATTTGGTGTGGCAGGCGCCACCCATTTGAAGTGTGGTGGGCCCCACCTTGTTTTTTTTTTCTTTTTCTTTTGTCTCATTTTCCTTCCTTTCTTTTTCTTTCCTTTCTTTTTCTTCAATTCTTCTCTTTAATTCTTCTTTTCTCCAATTCTTCACATTTCATCTTTCTTATAATTAAATCCCAAGCTACCTCAAAAAGGAAATAAGTACCGGCATAATAAAACGTACATCAAGGAAAATAAATAAAACGAAACTAAAATCCATGTGAATCGGGTCTAAAAATACGATACATTTTCGTGTTATCACTTGTACAAATCCCAAGATTGGGGTTGACTCAGAAAATCATTATATGAAGCCTAAGAGGAGGCTGACTCTTGCTGAGGATTCCAATCCAGGAGAAGGTCTAAACCATTTTGAGGAATCAAAAGGGAAACTAACTCTTGCTAGGGATTAGAGAAGATTTGAATTATTAAATGCCACAAGCCTTTTGATTCTTTTGGGGATTTGTTGATGATAACATGGTTCTGGATGGGGATCTTAAAGTGAAAACCAAACCTTGTTGAGGATCAGAAGAGACTTAAAAGGATAAGCTTGAATGCCTTAGAGGCTTTGACTCTCCTGGGGACTGGTGTACTGTTAAAGATGACTAGGATCTATCCTATGCTTTTAGGAAGCCTGAGGGTCCTTGTATGAAGCCCAAGAGGAGGCTATGGATGCTTCTAGGAAGCCTGTGGGTCCTTGTATGAAGCCCGAGAGGAGGCTGGGTTTTGAGACTTTCCAAGTCTAGGAAGAGTTCAAGAAAGGTTTCACCGGGAAATAATCCTTTCTTTGTTGAACTGTTCCAGGGTTAAAGGGATTAAAGAAGAGGGTTCACAGGGAAACAATCCTCTCTTTATTGAACTGTTTCAAGGTTGAATAAATTGAACAAAGTTCAAGAAGAGGTTGTCTGTATTCCTTTGTACAGGGGGAACTAGTTGTTTGGACTAAGTTTACTTATTGAAAGGATCATATTGTTTGAACTAGTATAAACTAATAATGATGTGAACTCTAAGAGGAACTTAACAAGATATGTACAAGTATATATATAGACATATGAACAAGTATATAAACAAGTATGAATTAAAATGAGAAAGGTGGTGGGTCTTATTCTTTGGATAGAGGCCCAAGTGTATTGTGATTGATTAGATGTTTTCTTCAAGATTGGATTAGATTTTTTAAGAAATTAAAGAAAGTTTTGAATTTTGAAGATGACTTGATCTCAAGTAAGATAAAAGCAAAGGTGTTGGATCTTACACTCTAGATAGAGGCCCAGATGATTGTTTGTATCCTGTACAAAGCCTAGGATGAATGAGGCTAAAAGATTTTCTATTTACAGAAGGGTGTTGGGTCTTACACTCTATCATATGCCCAAATGGTTATTTAAAACAAAGTTTATGTACAAAGGGATGAGAGTTACACTCCTAACAGAGGCCCAGAGATTGTTGTGAAAATAATGATCGCACCGTGGTTTTGAAAAGCGCGATGGGACTTATACTATAGAAGAGGCCCATAAAGTGGTTTATTTACAAAGAGGGTTGGGTCTTACACTCTAATAGAGGCCCGAATGGTTGAAATGAAGTTTGAAAGATAGAATCAAAGTAAAACCCCAATTCCATTTTAAGATAATTTTCAAAGGAAAATCAATAAAAAATGTATTATTTATCAAATGAAATCATTAATCATGTTATAAACAATTATTAAGGTTTATGAAAAAAAGTATTTTATCCACATGAATATTTAAAATCCTTTTGATTAAAAAAAATCAAGAAAAATAAATCATTTTAAAACATTTAAAACAATTTAAAAATAATATTTTTAATATATTAAAAATATATCAAATAAAAATTATTTTTCGGATTTTTTTGTGGATTAAAATAATAGGGTATTTAAATGACATGTGTGAAAAAATTGGAATTAAAAATAATTAATTTGATAAGAAAAATAAATATTTGAAATTATTTTTAAAAACAATTAAAAATAATATTTTAAAAATATATCAAATATAAAATATTTTTTTGGTGAATAAATTAATTAAATATGTGGATGATTTTTGTGCAAAAATTCATTTGAAAATAATCAAAATTGGATATAGAAAATAATTTTTGAAAATAAAATGAAAATATTTAAAATATTTAAAAAATTCAAAAATCTGAATTATGGCGCCAAGGCCACCTTCTTCTTCCTCGTGCACCACCACCATCACCGATTTGCAAAACCTCTCATATCTCCCTCAATACGTAATGGCTTTAAAAGATGTAAACATGAAAGTTGCTCGTTTTTGAACAAGGAATTCAAAGGTGCCAATTAATTTCATTTCTTTTAAGTGTAGAGTGAGTTATTGTGTGATGAACAGATGAACCCTAAATTTTGCAAGAACATTGTGAAATCCTATACATGATTGATACATAGCAATTGATTGAGGGAAAACATTCTATATAAGTGCATAAACATGTTGGTAACTTGAAATATAAAAAATGATGCATGTTTCATGGAGTTTGAGAAGTTCAGGCTTACCAGTGCAAGAGGAATTCGAATCCTCAGTTGTAGGTGTTATAGATGTGAAATGATGACCTGGACAGCTTCCCTGGACCTCAAGGAATGTGTTGATGTGCTTGGAATGGTTTGAAACCTTCTGGTTGGATGGGCTCGAATCCAACTGCAGCTGGCTTGGGATGAGATGTGATCTTGATGAATTTGATGTTACAGATGTTGTTCAAGTGTTTGGATCACTCATATATGTATGTGAGGTGTTTACATCATTGGTTTGGATTGAATTGCCCTTTATTTGAAAATTCGATTCTCACCTCTTATGGTTTTGGAATTTTGAAATGAAGAGTGAAATGAGAGAAAACATGTGTTGTGATGTTTTGGGGTGTCTTAAACAATCAGAAATGGCTCCTATTTATAGGAGGAGAAGTTTGTTTTTGGAGGACTAGTGTATGGATGTGAAAGCATGCTATTGTCCAATGGATTTTGTCATGTAGCATGACTTGAAGTCTAAGGTACTATAAGTCTCCTCTAGCATAGCTATATCTTGACTCAATTCAATTTTTGTAGGTTTAACCACTCATGGCTTTGGACTGAGTCTTGGCTGGTTTGTGCTTGCTTCATACCAATTCAATGCATCACTTTAATGCAACTTGCCAAAACTTAAGTTCCATGGCTTGTCATCATGATTCTCACATGCTAAGAGATAAGCCCTTGACTCTTTGGCCTTATGGTTCAGATTCCTCATCATTTATGTTGATATTAGACAGAAATCCAATGATGCAAGTGCCCAAAATTGGCTTAAAAAATTGTGGGATGCAAGTTATGTACCTTAATGCTGTCAAAAACAGTTTATATCAAGGCATGTTATGAGGTTCATAACTTCTTGCTCAAGTTGAATCAATAGATGTTCTTGTACTCTTTGGAAAGCTTGTATATCATACTTCAACTTTGATGTTTACATTTGGTCTTGATTCCTCTTGGATCATAATGGAAAATGCCTCCAAAGTTGGACAAAACATGAGGCAGATTCTGCCTAAAAAATTCTGTGTCAAAGTTCAAAATCTCATGAAATCCTAACTTTAATGCTTAATATCTCAAAATCTATGAATTTTTTGGGGGTACTTCTGCTTTGCAATCTTGTTGTATGTAAGAAGATCTATCATTTGAGCTTTGGATGGAAAAAAAATGGTTGCTTGGATCACAAGTTATGGCCTTGCAAAGTTGGGTAAAAACCATTATTTTCCATAACTTAGTGAAATTTTAAGTTTCTCAAGGTTGCCCTTTTTGCAAGTAACCTCAATTTTATTGATTTTTCTTGATTGATCATGATCCAAAACACAAGTTAACATTGTTTTTTATTTAAAGAGGCCGTGTTTGCCAAAAAACTCCAAAAGGCAAACTTGGTTTTTATCACAGTTGACTTTTTATCTTAGATGAAACTTGAACTTTGTGATCCTTTATGAAATCAAGTCATTGGGATAAATTGAACCTAATGGATGGATTCCAAAGGTGTTTTTGAGTTTCTTGAATCATGTCCCAAGGTTGGAGATTATGCTTTGTTCAAAAGTCAAAGGTATGGTTGACTTTTTCTCAGAAACCCTAGTTTGAGGTCCAGGTGAATTTGAATCCTTGTATTGCTTATGAATCAAGTTATTTGAGGTCCTTAAAGCATATCTTGAAGTTTTAGATCATGCCTTGCTCCAAAAGTCAACTTAGGGACTGAATTAGGTCAAAACCCTAATTCCTGATTTTTTATAGATGCATCCCCTGAGGCTATTTTGAACTTATGAATAGACTCATGAGGTTTTTTATTGCTTCTTGAATCATATATTGAAGTATTGGCTCATTCCCATATGAAAATATTTCTCTGGAGGCCTTGGTCGACCAAAACCCTAATTTGGTGACACTGATGATCTTGAGGTTTGATTAACTTGAAATGTTGCATTCTTGTGCTTGATTCTTGATGTGGGAGACCTCTTGATCCTTCTTGGATGTTTTAGAGGCTTGACAAATTGAAGATCATGTTAATTCTTAATTGATCATTTGCCTGAATGCTCTAAGAGGGCTTGAAACCCTAATTCTTGGCTAGAGTGAACACTCAACAATCTTTGAGAGGATTGATGAGGTATGAAAGTACACCCATATTGTGGTGATGATTTGCACAATGATGTGAAGTCTTATGGTCAAAATTTAGGGTATGACAGTCACAAGTGTCGAAGTTGTATAATATTATTGTCCACAGATAGCGATTTTAGTACCAAGTTATACTATTTATATGCTTATCTAGGACAGTCAATAGTTGATGATTGTGTTGCAAATAATTAGAGTTTGTTTTTGGTAACTTTATAAAGAAGGGTATAGGACGATGATTTGTGTCTGAGACTTACTCATACAAGTTCGATTTCAGTTAATAACGAGAAGTTTATTTGTAGAAAAATAATAGAGTTTATTGGTGATGTCTACTTTCGTTAGTGCATTATCGTGTTCTAAACTAACAATTTACTTACTTTCGTAATGTACCTCATTTAGAAACTTTTAAAAGCGCAATTATTGAAACAGTGGAGCATTTCTCTATTGACTTTGAGACAGTTTTGTTGCATCGGATTCAACTGCCCAAATATCTAAGTCAGACATCAATTATACCCTTTCAGCATATAATTGATGCTTAAGTTGCTCCTACTTTTCTAGCAAACATATTCATTAAAAACAGAAATATTGAAACAAAGAAAACATTTCTCATTATTACTCGTTCATCAGACAACTTGCATACGGTATGTCAATTAGATAATCCTCATGTCCTAAATCCAAAAAATATCTACTATGGCATGCTTATGATTAAACTAAATAAAACAGCTGGCAACAGAAGTATATTCATAAAATAAAACTGGAATTAAAACTTGAAATACATTATAATCTAATACGAAAGTTGATTTGAGAAGGCTTTAACAAAAGCACAACAACAACACTTGCAGATAATAAAAATGCAGAAAAATAAAAAAGTGCAAAAGTATGCTAATATGTAAAAAAATATGACTTCTTGTTTTACTCATTGCTACATGGCTTTATATAGGCCCAAATCAATTATGAATGGCTTAAATTCGTGTAATCACTACTACGGAAAACCCCTTTCACAACGGTTTGAAAAGGGGTACCATCACGCCTGACATACCATTGTTAAGTATAGTGTCGTTGTAAGTTCGCTATTTCTACAACGGTCTGAAAACCGTTATTGAAAGGCATGACGTGCGCCATATATCACAACGGTTATGATAATAAACTGTTGTGATACATACACTTAGGTACTAGGTTCGAAACCCATCAGCAGCAAATTATGTAAAACATAAATTATCTTTGATCTCGGTTATAATAGATAACTGTTGTTGAAAGTTCCCAAAGTTTATTATATTATCTTTGATCTCGGTTACAATAAATAATTGTTGTTGTAAGTACCCTGAGTTTATTACATTAAATGTAGATTGCTTTTTTTCCAAACACCTCACTAAAGAAATATACAAGGATTCGATTTGATGAAGAAGTCTATAATCTGCAATTTAAACTATTCTTGAAAACCAACTTAAACAAACCAATGTTTTCTGATTGCATTTGTCTCATCGTGCATTTCACGCTCTTTTACATATATATTGTGGTTTATTGGTCTAAATCCTTCGATATATCGCTATCTTCGATTATAGTTAAATTTCCATAAGAACAAGACATTGGATAATCTGCCTCATCATCATCACTTATCATCATAATTTTTATAATCAGAAGTTTTACGATTATAAGTGTTGATGGAGAGGCAGATTAACTAATAATTTGTTCTTAATGAAATTTAACTATAATGGAAGATAGCGATGCATCTAAGGAGCCAGATCATTATACCATAATCTATATATCAAAGAACGTGAGATGAACGATGAGAGGGATGCAATTTGAAAACATTGATTCATATAAGTTGGTTTTCAAATACAACTTAATTTGCAGATTATAAGTATCTATGTCAAATTAAATGAATGTATTTTAAGTGAGGGTTAGTGAAACAAATTATCTACATAGAATATAATAAACTCAAACAACATCCTATACTAGAACCAGATATTATAAACTCATATAATACGCTTGCTACCACCAGCATCATCACCATGTATCATTCCCTTAACCTGTAAGGAAACACAACAAACTTCAAAAATGAGCATCCTCAGTTGAAACCAAACCCTAAAACCATAATCCAGTGAAGAGTAAAGAGAGATCGAAAGAGATATATTATAAATTTCCAGGACGCACCTTTTAATGAAACTAATTGCGGAACAGGAATCAATTATGATGTTCGTCTAGTTTGGGAAGCAATGAAAAAGAAATACAAGAACGAAGAAGCTTACACAAAAGCTTCATACTTCTTATATTTCTTTTCATTGTTTCTAAAACTAGATGAAGTTTGTGACACTGTTGTTTCTTCATTTACTAACATCTTGTTTGTGAAGCTATGAAGAAGAAGTACAAAGTGGATGAAGTTTCCATCATAGCTTCATGGTTCTTGTACTTTTTTCCATATCTACAAAAACATTATGTACCATAGGCAAAGTATGGTCTTTGTTAAGGTAGTGAAGACGAATCTGAAAAAATAAGAACAATCAACAAAAACAACATGCAACAAACGAGATAATGGGAAATATCTAACAATAGATGGAAGAAGAAGAATACCTTAATGTATGAAGCACGAGATCCACGGCTAACGGTGAAGACGAAGAGAAAAAATGGGTTCTAGGGTTTCACTGTGAAGGCAATGGTGCTACTGTCAATAAGTGAAAGTTAATTCGCTTATATATGGGTAAACTATTTCACAACGGTTAACATTACCAACTGTATAGAAAAGTCTTTATTTATTATAAATATATCACTACGGTTAACCAGAAGAACCGTAGTGATAACCCTTTTATTTGTGAATTTTATAATAAATAAAAAAGAAAATGTGCGCCTTAACGTTAAAGGAATAAAATATTTTATGGCGCTGAGGTTCGAACCGACGAAAGTTTGATTGTATCACAACCGTTAGTTCTATAACCGCTGTTATATACAAATAATTTTTAATCAAAAAACAAAATAAATATGGTAGCGTCTTAGTTAAGATATGTCACCACGGTGTAGAGAAAAACCGTGGTGATCATAATGTTGTTGAATGCGTGTTTTGTAGTAGTGAATGAAACAGCTGAAATAGTTGGAAATTGAAGTGTCATCAAAAATATCAGTGGACAAAATGGAATTTAAAACTAACCTCCTGGTGTGCTATGGGCCGTAGCACTGGCTACAAGCATTACCATAGTGTCCTCTAGTCCCTTGTACTTAGGCTAAAAATAAGAAGGAAAGAGGGCTTACACTACGACCATTAATGCCTCTTATAGCCAAACCATAACACGCTCTGGTTTTTGTACCAGAAACCCCTTCCTTGTTATGAGAAATTAAGAAATATTTAAAGATGATTATTACAACTTAAATGCTTGAAGTAATGTAAATTGTTTTTAAAAACTATACAATATTGTTTTAAAATTTTCAATTAATACGTAGTGTTCTTATCTTTTACGACTTATATAAATTTTTGGATTTAAATTGGAGTCATTATATTATTCTCCCCAAATGTTTAAATTATTATGTGTTGGTCACATTCATCAGTAATAAAAAATATAAAATAAAAACTTATAATTTTATTCTTTTTATTTAACTAATTTTTAAAAATATAAGTTAAATACCAGCAGAGAAACTCCACTACATTAGGATAATAAAAAAGTATATAATCTGAGCATAAAAGATATCATAAAATAACTCACCACGTTATCCTTAAAAACAAATCCTAGTTGAAAGTATATACAAAGCAGGATAAATTATAATCCCATAAATAAATGAAAGGAGAAAAGAAGAGTGGGACTGTGGGAGGACCATGACTAACGTCCAGCTGTTGAGAATTATTGACTTGACCCATTCATTGATGAGCACAGAAAGCTCAAATAAACAAAACGACCACTGTCGTTTAGGGGAGGAATGTCATGTGACTGTGAGCCCCCAATATATATATTATTCTCTCTAATTTTATTTACAAAAAAGTTTGTTTTTTTAAATTTACTAAATAACCTACTAAATAATAAGGTGGATATATTATTATTCAATGAATATAAAACATATTTTTTTCATTAGATTTGAACTTTAGGATTGGATGATCGATCAGTTTGAATTGATATCGGGTCTAAAATTTAAATCTGACGTACCTACGGTTTCATTCTAAAAACTCAATTTTGATTCTCGTTGGATTTGATTAAATCGGTTTTGTAGATAAATCAAACAGATTTAATCAATTTAATATTTATTGAGCTAAATCTATAAAAATGACCATTTTTATACAATTTACAAATATTCATTTTCTATTTTTTTTTAAACTATCCAAAAATTTTAAATAACACATAGAATAACCTTTTTTTTTGCACAGAGGAATGACACAAGTTCCAAACAAAGAGTAACTAGGCTTCAAGCCTTAAAGAAATTTTAAATTCATCCTAATTAGGAGTGTTCAAAATCGAACCAATCTAATAGAAAATCACAAATCAAACCAAATCAAATCGAAACCGCAAAAAAACACATTGTGTTCAGATGTGTTTGGGCATTTTTTAACAAAACTGCGTGGTTCGGTTTGGTTTGCGGTTTGTATTTTGCAAACCGAACTGAACCAAACCAAACTACATGATGTTACAACCTAAACTTCACTTATCTCACATCAAACTCAAAACTCAAACCTATTATGTTTTAACCTTACAAATATTCTCTTACTCATACTTAGGATTTTAGTTTCAACCTTCTCAAATATCTCCTAGTAGTATGATGCATTCTTTTCATCTTTTTTGCCATGTATATCAACATCTTCTACTCTAAACTCTCATCTCTTATGTTCTTTGTTTATTATCTTCTCATTTTTATGTTATTGTTTTCTCTTCTAATTACGTTTTTATCGCACATTTCTTCTCTAATCTTACATCTCTTATGTTTTTTCTCTTTCATCTTCTTTAATCTCTTCTCTCCTCTATTTTTATGATTTTTATTATAATATTTTTTATATTGTTTTATGCTATTATTTTATATTTTTTATTCCACTTTTGTGTAATCTTATTTTTGTATATTGAATGAGAAGTTTTTGTCTAAATATGATGACTTTTGTTTTTATTTGGTAATGTATGGATGACTAAACGCACAGTTATGTTGTTCTCTATAGGTGTATGTATGGCTCAATAAAAATCTTGTAAAAAACCGAACCAACCCAAACCGCATTGGTTTGGTTTGGTTTGATTTTATTTCTAAAAGTCAACCGAACCAAACCGAACTGCGTGATTTTTTCTCTTGTGGTTCGGATGATTTTTAGCGTCAAAACCGTCAAAATCACACCGCAAACACCCCTAATCCCAACTAACCAAACGCCTCAAAACAAAAGGGCACTCACAAAACCAAGACACCTTAAAAGAATTGGATTGACTTAACTTCACAAGATAGTCTGCATATTAGTTAGCCACTCTAAAAATACGATAAAACAACACTTCTTCAAAATGAAGAAGAAGAAGACAAATATGCCTAATCAAATTAGAATCTTGCTTGAAACTCTGAGAATTCCCTTGAAGAGATTATTGAAAAAAAGTTATTATTATGTAACATTTCCAATATCATTTTATATTAATTTAGTCATTATTATACTTTAAACATACAAATTAAATAACACTTAAATTTTATATTATATATATATATATATATATATATATATTTTGGAAGAAAGAATAAATTTTCATTACCACAAAACAATACAAGCCCAAAACCGATCCATAACAGATCCAGGTTCCAAATTGACAATCAAAATACAAATAAACTATATATGATTACAATATGTATTAAGTTTATGATTGGTTTCAGCCCTCCTCATGATCGCATATTTGATATCCTCAATCTTCAAGTCTTCTTTTTTTGCCTCTTGAAATATGATTTGATTCCTCAAGGTCCAAATGCTATAGATTGTTTCAGTGAGAGCGAGCTTAAGTAGATTCCTCTTACTTCCCCTACCCTTAACTATTTGCATAATCCATTGTAGCTCATGATGCCAGTCAATAGGGGCTCGATTGTACCCTATCCACTTCATCAGTAGGTTCCAAATATTTTTTGTAAATGCACATTCAAAGAAGAGGTGTTTTCCTGATTCGAATTGCTCACAGAACACACACATTCCATCAGTAATTATACCAAAGTTTTGCAACCTGTCCTTTGTGGTGAGCTTTTGGTTGCATAACAGCCAAAGAGTAAAAACAGCCCGTGGTCTAGCAATGTTACTCCACATGAGTTTTTTCCAATGCACTTCGGGTTTAGAGCCTCTAAATAATTAATAGACCTTTCTTGTGTTATATTTCATAGTTACCCGTAATTCTTGTCAGCAAGTAGAATGTGAAATGAAGTCTCGATATTTGAAGATTGACTTGATGATCCATGATGAATTTGCATTTGGTTGGTATATGTTAACATCCATTGATTTCAGGTAGTAAATTTGCACCCATTGAATCCACAGCTTGTCCTTTTTTTGCCAAATGTCCCATAATATTTTCCCAATCGCGACTTTATTCCAATCAACCAGTGAGTATATATTTAAGCCTTCTGCATTTTTGGGGTCACAAAGATGGTCTCAAGCAACAGGTGCTCGTCTGCTCGCATCATTACTTCCTGTCCAGATAAACCTTCTACAAATGCCTTCAATGTGTTTCAAGACATTTTTTGACAGTGGGAATATTTGCAACCTATAATTCGAAATGGAAAATAAAACACTTCTTCTTACTAGTTGTATACGTCATGCATAAGAGAGCAAACGAGTAGTCCAATGGTTAATCCTCTACAACATCTTGTCAATGAGAGGCTGGCAGTGATTGGTACTGAGTTTACGACTATTGAGAGGAACCCCCAAATACTTCACCGGTAAGGCACCCACATCAAAACCCGTGGCTTGTTGCATAGTGTGTTGGATCTCTGGTGCTACTCCTCCAAAGAACATCTTACTCTTTGGACTACTAATTTTCAACCCTGTGGACTCTAAGAAGATATTCATTTTTTCCATTAGCAGTTGGATTGAACCTGCATCTCCTCTAAGAAAAACTAGGATGTCATCTGCAAAACACAAATCAATAATTTTTAGTTGTTCACATTTAGGGTGGTAATTGAAGTTAGGATCATCTTCTAGGCTTTTAAGGATTTGGTGGAGATACTCTATAATGAGGACAAAGAGGAGGGGTGAGATGGGGTCTCCTTGTCTCAAACCCCTCTTTGCTTGAAGAATATCAGAGGGAGTGTCATTCAAAGAAAACCTGTAAGACACACTACTTACACAGTTCATGATCCAGTTAATAAAGATATGAGGAAAACCAAGCTCATTCATTATTTAGTGCAAAGCTACCCATTCTACCGTATCATAAGCTTTAGTAAGGTCCATTTGCACCATGCATCTAGGAGAAAGTGCTTTCTTACTGTAGCCTCTAACAAGTTCCTGTGCTAAGATGATATTATCTTGAATGTTTCTACCTGGCACAAAGGCTGCTTGAGAATTGTCCACCACATGATGGATTACTTTCCCCAATCTATTTGTGAGTATTTTGGAGATGATCTTGTAAAGTGTACTGCAGCAAGCAACAGGCCTCATGTCTTTGCTAGTAGTGGCATTAGGACTCTTAGGGATGAGTGTGACAAGAGAGCAGTTGACAGCCTTGTATAGAGTACCTGCATTGAAAAAATCCATCTCAACAGCTTCTAAATCATCTTTCATTATGTTCCAAGTTTTTTTGAAGAAATAAACATTAAACCCATCAAGGCCAGGGGCCTTATTATCTCCAATATTCTTCAGAGCCTCCCATATCTCTTTCTGTTGGACAGGTTGAATTAAAAACTAAGCTTGTTCTGAAGTCATACTACTTCCTTTTCTCATACAGGGAATATCAATGCTTCTCAAGGTAGGTGCCCTGGTGCCAACCAGTTCAGTGTAGAATTTCATAACTTCCCGCAAAATACTGTCATGATCAGTTAGAATCCTACCATTCAAGGAGGTCAGGGTGTGTAATCCTTTAGTTTTATTTCTTTCCTTGATATTCTTGTAAATCATTATTAAATTATAAAAATAATAATAATCTAATAATATTATGAACTTTTTATAATGGGTTATCTGATTGTAGTAAAAATAAATAAAATAAATATTATTTAGATTGGATTCGATTTTTTACTATCTAAAATTATTATTGGAATTCGAATGAAACAATTTTATACTACTTAAATTAAGTAACTGGATCAACCTATTACTATATCCGACCTAATTCATTTATAAAAAAAAAAAACAACAGAATAATCCATTTTAATCGAGCGGTTCAAATTTATCAATTTCTATAAGGGGGTGTTTGTTCCGTGGATATAAATATTATTCCCGGGAATGAGACATTGGAATTCACATATTCCTTTGTTTGTTTCAAGTTTTAATAATTTATACCCGAATACTTTTTATTTCCAAGAATAAGTTTTGTTCATGAATTTTTTCATTTTTATTTCCATGTCAAAGAATGAGAATCTTACATTTCCATAGGAATATAAAATAATCAACCATAACTTCTCACTCCCATATTATTTTAGCACATTTATTTTTTAATTTTTAATTTTTAAAACTTAATTAAAATAATACTTAAAAATATTCCTTAAAATTTTATTTATTTGCCAAACACATTGATAGAAATAAATTTTCTGACAATACTATTTCTAAGAATGATATTCTCGATATCATAATTTTAATCCATCCAAAAAAAACATGTATAAAGAGGTGGTCCATTCTAAAGGTGATGTGATGTGGAGATAGGAATAGACCCACACACACGTGCATAAGGAGGTGGTCCATTCTAAAGGAATTTTGTATATGCATGGTAAAGGTCAACATCTTAATCATGGAGCCATTATTAGTATTTAGTTGGAATGAATCATCCTCAACACTTTCACTGCTCAAATATATAATATTAAATATTAATAATTGTATTATAAAGTTTTCATCTTTTGCTTTTCGTGACACAAGAGAGAACGTGGCATAAAACAAATGTTTCACGATCCTACAACATAGAGATCCTTTTCTTTGACAAAATGCTTTTCTACCTTTTATATTAGCCATTCAATATCCTCGATCAATCCCCTTTTCTCTAAAACATGGATAGTCGTAGGACAAACATTTTAAAACGGTGTTCACATTTAAACCAAATCGAAGTGAAATTTTAAATTCATATAAAAAATATAAAATCATACAAAATTTAATATTACAAAAATGTATTTGAATGTGATAGTGAGAAACTATGTAAATTTATATCATCTATGCACTTTTAATTTTCCACATTTAGAGAAAAAAACATAGTAATACTTAGAGGTGCCAAAATGGATGAATTAAATAAATTTGAATTAGATTATTAATGGATTGATCAAAATAATTTATTAACGATCCATTATATATTTTTTTTTAAATTCAATCCGATCCATTTATGAAATAAAAATATTCATTCAATTTATCCCTTAACATATTTCTAATGGATGGATCTATTCATCCGTAAAATTTATTTTAAGTATTTTAATTCTATAATTATTTTTTTTATTTTGATTTTATTTTATTTCATGTTTTATTTTTTTGAAAATATTTCAAAAATAAGTTATTTTATTGCAAATTTTTAGAATTATAAATTGCTGTGTTTTTAAAATTGTTATTTCAATATTACACTTGGTACGTATGAAATATTAGAATTAACCTTGAACATGATTCTCAATTTTCTTTTTTACCAGCTACTTTTTTTTAGTTATTATTAATTAATCTCTTTTAGTGTTGCAAATAGAAAAAAAAATAATAATGTGCACTGACAGTTGAGAAATATGTTTATTTATTAAATAAACTTATTAAAAGTTTAAAATAACTTAATAAATAACTTATTATATTAGAATTTAAAAAATGACTCTTAATCCATTAATCACAAAGTTTATAATTTAACTGAAAATTTCAAAATTTTACAAAGTCTGTGCTCAATAGGATTTAAATAATTAATAGTGTAACTGAACATTACTATATAACCATTGGTAGACACATAATACTCTTTATTAACAAGGTTAAATCTATTTTAAAAATCTAAATAAATCTATATTTCTATCATATCAAATTAATCATCGTTGTTAGTCTCAACTATTACCATTGAATATTGATTACGTACGATATATTTTTTTTCTTATAACAATTATCCATAAACACATTTTACAAAAAATAATAAATAAATATATTGTTTGTAGTGAAATAAAAAGGATTATAGCATTAGTCAATATCTAAAAAAATTAATTATGTGTCACGCGTGTCTTTTAAAATACATAAAAATAATTCAATCTTTGTATTTCATAAATTTTATTTATTTTAATACAAATTCTAAATATAAATTTTTTAGCAATTCATAAAATCTGAATGGTAACAACACATAAATAACAAAATAATGATTTTTTTTATTATTTAATTATTAAATTGATTTAATAAATTTAAAATATACAATTAAAATAATCTATTAGATTTTTAAAATATGTTGTATGGATTGGATTCGTCCATATACATAAATGGATGGATTGAATTCAATCGATTAACCAACTTTTTATATAATAAATGGATTGGATGAATTTTTTAGTAGATGGATTAGATGAATATTATATTAATGAATTCAATTGTCACCCCTAATTATCCTGACTCTCTTGCTAATTTAGATCTTAGTTTAACGGATTCAATTCATTTTGACTCGCTTCAATTGAATTAAAAGCAAATTTTGTAATAAATAGGCTAAATTTGTCATTCTTTAAATTCTTTACCGACTAAGAGGATTTTGGTCTAGTCTAATCTCACTTTGTGTTCTTCTTTTTTATTATACTAGTGTGATACTCGTGTCTTCATACGGGTATTAGTCGGTGACGCATATTTGTTTACATCTAAAATTTTTAAAAAAATAAGATTATTAAAAATTAGTAAATTTAATTTATACTAAAAAAAAATAGAATCAATACTCGCGGAAATCGGTTGGTGACGCGTATTTGTTTTAAAAAGAAATTAAAATAAACAAGAAGACAAAATTATTTTACTAAGAAAGTTTTTTATTTTTAAAAAAGAACATATTTTTATTTATATTTAGAGCATAAATATAGTTTTTTCATATATATACAAATATTTGGATCAACCGTATATTTTCCGGTATTAAATATTAATTTTATTTTGATATTTTTATAAAAATATTTATGTAATGATTTAGTTTTGTAAATATCAAATAATAACTTATTTGTAAATATTATTTTAATTGTATAAATAAAGATTAGTAACATAAATAAATACATTTTACCTGTGTTTGGATTCATACCTAATTTTAAATATATTTACGTTGATTTTCTTTAATTGTACCATAATTGTAGTAACCCGTATATATATATATATATATATATATATGATTTTATCGGAATCAGAGATCAATCAGCGGTCAGCAATATGTTGGGGAGTTTAAGTTCGCCGGTGGAGGAGAAGACACTACGCCAAACAAGGGAAAAGAGGGCGCTTTTTTTGGCCTATGACAGCGCTTAAAAGCGCTGTCTAAGCCAACGCTGTCGTAGGTAAAGACAACGTTTTTTTATTTATGAAAAAGCGCTCTCTAAAAGGGGACTTTAGACAGCGCTTTTAAAAGCGCTGTCTAATGTATACGTTTAAAATTTTAAAGAATTTTTTTATATACCTTTAGAGAGCGCTTTATCCTTCAAAGCGCTCTCTAAAGGGGGACTTTAGACAGGGCTTTTAAAAGCGCTGTCTAATGTATACGTATAATGATTTTTTTATATACCTTTAGAGAGCGCTTTTTTCTTAAAAGCGCTCTCTAAAGGGGGACTTTAGACAGCGCTTTTAAAAGCGTTGTCTAATGTATAACTTTAGACAGCGCTTTTTTCTCAAAAGCGCTGTCTTTTGTCTACGTATAATTTTGAAGATTTTTTTTTAAAAATCTCATTTTAACCATTTTTTTATGCAGAAACCTGTATAATTCACATTTCCATAAACCTGTATATTGCATTACTTCCTTAAATCTAAACATGTATGTTTTATTCATAAAGTAAAGCCAATTTGCTAATAAGAATATAATAAAGTGAAGGTAGCTTACTAATAAATTCCAGGTCTTTAAAGCAAAAGAAATTCTTCATATGTGTGGTCAATCACTGTCAAGAATACATCCCTCCCCAAAATATCATATCATGCACTAACCAAGCTCAATATCAACCTATCAAAATAAAAAATGAATTCAGCCATAAACTAGAAAATTTGATAAAATGTTTAATTAGAAAATCAATACAAATTCAATTACCAAAAAGAGAATATCGATATATGTGTACCTTAGACACATCTAAGCAATATATGGCCTTAACAATTCTGGTATCATTTTTCATTCACATATATGTAGTCTCTACAACCCCTCTCAAATATGCTAGCCTTTCTTTAAGAATATTGGCAAAGTCTGAGACAATTCAATCTTGTTTCTGTTTGACCATCAGCATCACTCATTCTGCATCCACTAACCATTTCCTTCATAAATTGTTGCAAGAAAATAAATAAATATAAACAATTAGTCATATACTAAAAACAAATATTGAATGCCATATAATGGTGATTTTGCACCAGTAAAAAACATTAGTTACAATATAAGTGTCATAGATGTACTGGTACATCTACTCAACATATTTCAACTTATCCCTATAAGATACTAGTACACTCAAAGATAAAAGTGAAATATAGTCAAATACTAATAGCAGTTCTAGGATACAAGCAAACCCAAATAAACATTAAAATGCATCTGCACAACTTCTTTTCAAGTTCAATTTCAAAATATTGTTCACAGTGAATCTTCTTTACCACATGAGGCACCACAAATAGCAACAAGAGAAGATATTATAACTTAAAAGGAAACAGGTACAACATATGCAAAATTTCTAAGGTGTGCATAATCAATGGTAAAATACCTTTAGTGGATTATTATTGTCTTAGCACATTTTACAATTGTATATGCCACTGCATGTAGAAAATTGTTTCGGTTCTTCATTTGTCTCCCTTTTAACCTGCATTTAAGGAAGCACAATCAGAAATGGAGAAGAACAAATTGAGATCTGAGAGGAAAGAATTGATACCCCATAAGGAACTGAGATGAAGCTGTAGGAATTAGATTCCAAAAAAAATCTGAGACCGTCAAAACTGGTTCAGAACAATATCACCGCAACACATATTTGGGAGAAACAGAGAACCAGAACCAAAATGAGATGAAGGGGTTTTGAGTGATTGAGAGATTTCGAGAGAAGAAGGGATATGGGGATTAAGGGATTCGAAGAGATGGGCTGAGAGATGAATGAAGGGTATCGATTCAAAGGGATTTTGAGAGATTAGGGTTTTTGTTTGGTGAAATTAGAAAGGGTGTGATTGAAAAATGGGGCTTTTGTTGAAACATGATGGAGGGAAAAGTTGGATGTTCTCAAATTTTAGAATTTTTCAGTGAAATCCAAGAGGGGAGAAAGAAAATTTGTGACCGAGTTAAAACGATGTGGAGAGAAGTTGGAGCGTTCTGAAAACTTTGGCCTTAATTATATTTCTAAACCACTTTTGATGAAGTAATGTTAATTATTAAAAAGATTGTAACCTTCTTCGGTCATTGTTTTGATACCTGTAACATTCATTTTTATTTTAATTAATTTTATTATTTTGAAACTAAATTTTAATATTCTTATGAGAAAAAATCTCAACTGACACTAGTCCCACATATATCTATTTTTAATTATTTTGTTGTTTTAAAATATATAAATTTTACAAATAATAAATTTAGGAATATTATTCTGAATTAATTTCAAACATTGAAACAAATACGCCTCATATTTATTTTAAACTTACAATAAATTTTTAAATAATCAATTGAGTATATAAAATTAAATATTATTTCAAATTTATGTAAAAAATTAGTTTAAAAAAAAAAATATTTGTGTTAGACCTTAGAGGGCGCTTTTCAGAAAGCGCTTTCTTATGTGCTACCTATAAGAGCGCTTTGCTTAGAAAGCGCTTTCTAAAGTGAAAAGAATTTAAGACATATAAGAGCGCTTTTCTGAAAGCGCTTTCTAAGGTTACCTTTAGACAGCGCTTTTTAAAAGCGCTGTCTAAAGTAATACCTATAGCAGCGCTTTCCAAAAAGCGCTTTCTAAGGTGGCATCCATTTATGGCATTTAACAGCGCTTTTTTAAAAGTGCTTTCTAAAGTTTGTCTTTTACGGCGCTTTTTTTTAGCGAAATTTTTTTATTGTTTTTAGCAGCGCTTTTTTATAAAAGCGCTGTCTTTTTGGTGCTGTCTATTCCTATTTTTGGCGTAGTGAGAGGAGGGGGTGTACCTGCAAGACACTCTGATGTCAAAGTGAGGTTGAGAGTGAAGACCCGCGCGTAATCTTAGGCCTGGATCAACTGCCGCGCGAAAGGCGCGAAATCAGTGGGTAATGTATCTCTGCGTGAGGGGCGCGTGGAGAACGTGCTGGGGAACGTTACCTCCCGCGGTGATGGTGGATTGGGCTTGTGTTGGGCCCTCCTGACGCGGAATTGGGGAAAATTTTACCCCATACCCATCATTTATTCCTCTACCCCTACCTTATATTTTTTTTACCAAAATAACCTTATATAAATAATCGTAAAATCTTCACGATTTAATTATTTAATTTAGAATTTAATATATAAATCTATCTTTAAACATTATTGATTAATATTCTCAACAAGCATAGTAAGTATTATATACTTTCTAATAAATTGATTATGTTAAATATTAAAAAATTATTTCCAAATATATATATTTTTTATTTTAACATTTTTTTTATAGACGTGTTCTAAAATGTTATAAAAATTAAAATATTTAATTAAAATTTATTTTTATATTCACGTATAATTATTAAATAATTTATTTTATAAATTTTAGTATGCTTAAAATAAAAAAATAAAATTTATAAAAAGGTGAAATATAGTATATTTTAAAAAATGCTCATTACAACATTTTTTAAAATTTTTTTGTTTATTTGACAATCTTATTTTATCTCATTCATAAAAATAATTTCTATATTTTAAATTCAAATAGTTTTGAAATTTTTCTCACATTTTAAAATTGATTTTATGTCTATTTTTTAATGACATTTTATTTATTTATTTTATATTTAAAATTTTTTGAATGTTGATAAACTTCATTATCATAATTTTTTAATGTATAATTTATAGTTTTTATCTTTAAAGTTACACAAAGATTATTATATGTTGATTTGTAATGTTTTACAAATGATATATGGTTAAAATCTGAATACATAATCGATTTTAATAAAAAATAAGAGACCGAGAACAAAATTATTTAAATTTTAAATAAAAAATTAATTTAATGAATGAGGTAAAAAATAGGAGACAAAATTATAATTAAATACTTTGAATATTTTTTTTATTGAATCGTTTTTGCTCCCACGGAATAGAATTTCTCAATCTGTCATTGTGTGCACGTCAATTAAATTTTCGAATAGTATTAGTAAAAGGAAAATTTTACTATAAAAATATTTCGTGGGAGCAAAAAGAATTCAATAAAAAAATATTTAAAATATTTAATTATAATATTGTCTCCTATTTTTTTACCTCATTCATTAAATTAGTTTTTTATTTAAAATTCAAATAATTTTGTTCTCGGTCTCTTATTTTTGCTTAAAATCGATTATGTATTTAATTTTTAACCATATATCATTTGTAAAACATTACAAATCAACATATACTAATTTTTGTATAACTTTAAAGATAAAAGCTATAAATTATAAATTAAAAAATCATGAGAATGAAGTTTATCAACATTCAAAAAATTTTAAATATAAAATATATAAATTAAATGTCATTAAAAAATAGTCATAACATCAATTTTAAAATGTAAGAAAAATGTCAAAACTATTTAAATTTAAAATATAGAAATTATTTCTATGAATGAGATAAAATAAGATTCTCAAATAAACCAAAAAATTTAAAAATATATTCTAATGAGCATTTTTGTAAATACACAATATTTCACCTTTTTTAAAAAAAATTCTTTATTTTCAGCATATTAAAATTTATAAAATAAATTATTTAATAATTATACGTGAACATAAAAATAAATCTTAATTAAATATTTTAACTTCTATAGCACATTAGAACACATATATAAAAAGAACATGTTAAATATATATATATATATATATATATATATATATATATATATATATATATATATATATATATATATATATATATATATATATATATATATATATATATATATATATATATATATATATATATATTTGAAAATAATTTTTTAATATTTAATATAACCAATTTATTAGAAAGTATATAATACTTACCATGTTTTTGAGAATATTAATCAATAATGTTTAAAGATAGATTTATATATTAAATTCTAAATCAAATAATTAAATCAGAAAAATTTTACACTTATTTATATAAGAATATTTTGGTCTAAAAAAATATAAGGTAGGGGTAGAGGAATAAATGATGGGGTATAAGGTAAAATTTTTGGAATTGGGTTGAGCCCTGCCTGACAGTTGACCAGCTCCAGACCCAGTCCAGAATAATATATATATATATATATATATATATATATATATATATATATATATATATATGGTACATATCATATGAGAATGTCATTTTTATATGATATTTTCCATATATATATATATATGAGAAAAGGGGTTATGCACTGACAGTGTAAATTAATTTTACACTGTCAACCAATGACGACGATGCATCGCGGCAAATCACACTGTAAAATTTAAAATACTTATATGATATGGCAAAATAATATAGTCTCATTGGATGACAGTGAAAACATTTTTATATTGTCAGTGCATCACCAGTAAACCCTATATATATATATATATATATATATATATATATATATATATATATATATATATATATATATATATATATTAAACTTTAATATTTTATATTTCAAATAAATTAGTCATATTAGTAAGAGATATTATTAAATTATTTTAATATTCTTACTAAAGAAGCTTGTGAAATTAACATTTAACACATATGTATTTAAGTTGGTTTATTGATATTTAATAACATTCAATTAAAACTACACACTAAAATTAGAATCATAATCATTTTTTTTATAAATGGTCAAAAACATGTTAGTAAATCAGAATGAAAATGTATGATAATAGAAAAATATTATATAAGATATTCGAAGATATTAAAGTAAAAAACATAATTTTGACCGGATCCATATATAGGGGTGTACGTGGGTTGGGTTGGATTGGATTTGCCCTAACCCGTTACCCAACCCGTTCAAACTTCAATGGGTTGGGTTCTTTGTCTAACCTGCAATTTCATTGTCAAAACCGACACAAACCGACTCATTTATTTATGAGTTGGGTTGGGTTCGCGGGTTGCGTTTCAAGTAAAAGATATATTTTTTTATGATTCTTTTTGTCGATTTTAAAACGTGTAACACAATTCAATACAATCATACTCATCTATAATACTCAAATTTGATGAAACGCATCATATAATATCTTATAAAATTCATCAACACGACATAACATTGATATTAGTATAAAATTCAACAAGACACGTTACTTCCATAAAATAGGTAAATTAGAAATGATACAAAAGAAAATAAGAAAGAACATTTAATATTAGAATTACGTAAACTCATTCTTTTAGTAGTATTATTGGTGGAGAATAATTTTTTTTTGAAAAAATTATGGTTATTAGTGAGATACTAGTATTATATTTTTATTTAAAATAAAAATAAAAATAATAAAAATTACTAAAGTCACATCAATGGGTTGGGTTGATGGGTCTGTGGATTACAAAACTCAAACCCGATACTCGATCCAAAATTATACTGGTTGTTATGGGTTGGGTTGGATATACCCGTAAAGGAATGGATTCAGATAATTTATGAGTTGGGTTGGGTCGACTCGCACCCATAAACACCCTTATCCATATATCTCTACATAACGGTTCAGTGAGCAATATAAAAAAAAAAATATTTTATTTTATACATTTAGCAAAAACACAATGTAATATGATAAAAAAAACATGCTATTCATAAAGAACTAAAGGGATTGATAATACAAAATTGTTACATAAAAGCATCCACATCGAAAGAATTATCATATATTTTGTTCAATAATATACATTTTCATGTATATTTTTTAACTTATTTTAGATAAAATTTATGATATTTTAAACAAACTAATGAGATTAATTGAAATACACTGTCAGTGTAAAACTACTTTACACTGACATCCAATTAGAATGAATCATTTTAACACATAATTATGAAATTAAAAATAAAAATAAACAAATTATAATTAAACTATTTTAGTAACTACTTCTTTCATGTTTTTCTCTTCTCATGTGTCAAAATAATTCATTCTAATTGGATGATAGTGTAAAGTGATTTTATAGTGACAGTGTATTCCAATTAATCTCCAAACTAATTACTATAATTTTTTTAAACTAACAAGTTTCAAATTATTTTTCTTCATTATAAAAATTTAATATATTGAGGTTAATTTTTAAATATGAAATACTAATTTTAATAATCATTTAAAATGATCATAAGAAAAATTTTAATTTTTTTTTAAAAATAAATTGTAATAATGATCATAAGTGAATAAGTGAATGAACTAATTTATTTAAAAACTTATAAATAAAATGATAGATTAATTGAAACTATTATAAATAAAAATGGTACAATATAATTTTTTTAATTGATCATAAATTTTAATTTTAATATCATTAATTATGTTTTCATATGTTATAGTATTTTTAAATATAAAAAATATATTATAATTGTAAAATAGAAAAATAAAATTCTTCATAAATATTAAACTTATAATTTTTTGTTGTTAATACTAAAAGATAGATTGAAATTTAGTGTTGAGATGTAATTGCTGCCACTTCTTGAAAGTATATGTCTACTACATATCTTATAATTGCTGTCATTTTTCTTATATGATAACAATACATATAAAAAAATTGGATTTTATCAGACATCTCGAAAAATGCAAATAAAAATATATGCAAAACATTAAATTTTATTGAATATTTCAAAAATGCCGATAAAAAAATATATAATTTTCATGAAAAGTTTGATATAAATGCATAAATTTAATAGACAAAAATATTTACTTTGCAAATAATGGGGAAAAATGTTAAAAATGTAGTAAAAGTTAGAAAAAAATTTAAAATCTCTAAAAAAAAATAATAAAAGTTGCGCAAGAGTATTACAATTAGGGCTGACAATGAACCAAATCAACTCGAAAATAATTCAAAATTCAATTCGAAAATTAAATCGTTGGACTAGGTGCATGAACCAAATGAGCTGAATATGAGCTAAAAACTAAGTTCGTTAACTAAATGATCTGAACTTGAACTATACATAGTTCGACTCGTTACGTTCATGAGTCAATTCTATTATATATGAGATAGATTATATTGTCTTTAAGAATAGGTTTAAAGATTTGTTCTAAATCTTAGTCTCATATTTTCTTTTAATCTAACGGTTTTAATTGATAATTTATATTCTCAAGTGAGTAAAATATTTCTACGAATAATTATACAAATAAAATTAACACCATATAACTTCCAATCTTATAACTTTTATTTTATTTCTATATTTTTTATTTAAAAAATATTAATTTAAAATATCAAATATATATATAAAAAATAGACTTTAAAAAATTACTTTTAAGTCTGTGAAATAAGCGAGTTGAACCTAACAAGATAAGCCTAACGAGTTGAACTAAGATATTCGAGAACTTCTAACAAGTCGAGTTTGACCTGAAAAAAAGTTCGTGATGAACTCGAACTCGGCCAATTCTTAACGAGTCGAGTTTGAGCTGAAAAAAAGTTCATGATGAACTCGAACTCAGCTAATTCTTAACGAGTCGAACTGAGCTAAGGCGAGTTCGACTCGACTCGATTCATTTCCAACCTTAATTACAATAAATAGCCTATGTTGGAGGGTGTTAGTTAAAATCAAATGGACAACAGTAAAAATCCTCTACCCAAATATTTTAAATTCACTACAACAAAAGTAAGTTATAACATCGCACCTTAGACAGCGCTTTAATACAAAAGCGCTGCTATAAGTTAAAAACAAGGAAACTATTCATTTAAAAAAATAAAAGCGCAAAAAAATATAAGACCTTAGACAGCGCTTTGGTCAAAAGCGCTTTATAAGGTCTTATAAATTTAAAAAAAAAAAATTAATGGAAAATATTAGACAGCGCTTTAGTTAAAAGCGCTTTCTAAGGTCTTATAAATTTTAAAAAAATATAAGACCTTAGACAGCGCTTCGGTAAAAAGCGCATTCTAAAGTTTTATTAATTTTTAAAAAAAAATTAAAGGAAAATATTAGACAGCGCTTTCCTTAAAAGCGCTTTCTTAAAAAACAAAAATCAAAAGCGCTGTCTAAGGTCTAATTAAATTAAAATATATGAATAGTCAGTATTCATTTTCATATTTCCGCTCTTTCTTCTCCCCTGGCGAACTGAGCTCAAAACCCTTGCGAACTGAGCTCAAAACCCTTGCGAACTCAAACCTTCACCGTCAACCGTCCTCCACCGTGCCGTCGTTCGTTGTTGCCGTCGTTGCATTGACGTCCGTCCGTTGCGAACTCATTGTCGTCGTTCGTTTCTTCTCTTTGTAACTGATACATTTCGTTCTTGCATTGCCGTTGTTACCGTCGTTAAAGGTACGTCGTTGTTGTGAAGAATAGGGTTTTGTTGCTTTACATTGTTGTTGTAGGGTTTTGTTGCTTTACAATATTGTAGTGAATGAGTATGTTTGATGAGTTTTGTTAATGAAGTTATGTTGGACTGTTTTATTAATGAAGTTTTGTAGTGAATGAGTATGTTTGAAGTTTTGTTAATGAAGTTTTGTAGTGAATGAGTATGTTTGATGAGTTTGTTAATGAGTTTTGTTAATGAAGTTTTGTAGTGAATGTGTATGTTTGATGAGTATGTTTGATGAGTTTGTTAATGAGTTTTGTTAATGAAGTTTTGTTAATGAAGTTTTGTAGTGAATGTGTATGTTTGATGAGTATGTTTGATGAGTTTTGTTAATGAAGTTATTGTTTAGGTCGAAATTAGTTGGACTGTTGTTGGAATTTGAATTGTTAACATGCTAGTTTAGGTTAGTTTTAGTGAGCTAACTCCAAGTATTTTTGTTTGGTAAGATTCAAGGTGTTTTGATGAGAAATAACTAAGAGTAGCCATGCCACATAGAAAGGGAGCCATTATAGCTAAAGAACCAATGTTGGTGGCACCACTCCTAGTTTTATGGACTACACTTATATTTGTTTTTACTCCAATGTAGAATAGGAACAACATGTAACCAAATATTGAAACTAGTCCTACAACTTTAAGGTCTATTTTAAAACATATTTTATATTAAGACTTATAAATAGTTTAGTTTAGTTTTATTTTTTCCACCTCTTAAATCTTCTAAAAAACTCTTAAAATTGATGGAAATGTCCTCTGAATTTTAGAATTCAAAGCTTGTTTTTGAAGCCTCAAAATTCTAGAATTTGAGATGGTTGAGTTAATAAACAAATATAATGAACATAAACATTTCACTAAAACATAAGAAATTCAACCAGTTACATATCAAACACTATCAAACTTGTTCATTTCTTGATTAATATGGTTGAATTAATGTTATTTTGTTGACCTTAATAAGTAGGAAAACCATGGATAAAAAATGGATGAATGTCGATCGATTGTCCAAAGAGTACGAGAATGGGGTATTGGATTTCGTTAAGTTTGCTGTTCAACACGCTGATGCTGAAGAGCTCAATCGAATAAAATGTCCTTGCTTGGGTTGTTGTTATGTGGGTAGGGTTGACGCAGATGGATTGAAATCGCATTTACTGATGAATGGAATTGATCGAAGTTATAAGTGTTGGATACATCATGGTGAGAAAATTAACGAGAATGTTGAACCGACGGGGAAAAGTAATACGACCTATGCTTCAGATGACAAAGACACGGAAACATACGATTGTGATCGAGTCGAAGAGATTGCAGAAGCAGTTGTAGAAGATCTTCATGATTGTCCCGAAATGTTTGAGAAGTTGGTAAGCGATGCAGAGAAACCGCTCTATCAAGGTTGCACTAAATTCACAAGACTGTCTGCGGTATTGAAGTTGTACAACTTAAAGGCGGGCAACGGATGGTCGGATAAAAGTTTCACAGAGTTGTTGGCCCTTTTGAGAGAAATGCTACCGGAGGATAATGTTCTTCCCAATCGAACCTATGAGGCCAAAAAAATGTTGTGCTCTATTGGCATGAGCTATGATAAGATACATGCTTGTCCAAACGATTGCGTTTTGTTTCGAAACAAATATGCATCGTTAACTGAGTGCCCTAAATGCGGTTTGTCTCGATATAAGAAAAAATTGTCTCCAGCCAAGGTCTTATGGTATTTTCCTATAATACCGAGATTTAGGCGCATGTTTCGTAGTGAAACCGATGTAAGACACCTGACTTGGCATGCAGATGAAAGAATTATTGATGGAAAGTTGCGACATCCGGCTGATTCACCACAGTGGTCGAAAATTGATAATGATTATCCTGACTTTGGAGAAGAAGCAAGAAACCTTCGCTTGGCATTATCTACTGATGGAATGAACCCGCATGGTCTTCAAAGTATCTCACATACCACATGGCCTGTGATTCTTATGATTTATAACCTACCTCCGTCGCTATGCATGAAGCGTAAGTACATGATGCTATCTATGTTAATCTCTGGGCCTAAACAACCAGGGAATGACATAGACGTATACTTGACACCTTTGATCGAAGATTTAAAGATATTGTGGGAGAACGGTGTGGAGGTTTATGATGGATATAGGAAAGAAAGTTTCAATTTGAGGGCGATGTTGTTTGGTACAATTAATGATTTTCCAGCTTACGGGAATCTATCAGGGTACAGCATAAAAGGTGAAAAAGCGTGTCCTATTTGTGAAGATAAAACAGTTTCGAAGCGATTGGAGTTTGGTCATAAGAATGTCTTTCTCGGTCATCGTAGATTCTTAAATGCCAAACATCACTACCGTGGGTGGAGACAAGAATTCAATGGAGACACCGAACAAGGTAGAGCTCCACCTATGTTGTCAGGTGACCAAGTTTTTAAAAAGGTGAAAGATATGTGTACTGAGTTTGGCAAACCTTTTGCACATAAGGTTGTCAAAGGTGGGTGGAAAAAGAGGTCGATATTTTTTGAATTGCCATATTGGAAGTCTTTGTATGTGAGACATTTTCTCGATGTTATGCATATTGAGAAAAATGTATTTGAAAGTGTTATTGGTACGTTACTCAATATAAAAGGAAAGACTAAGGATGGCCTTAAAGCAAGAAAAGACTTGGTAGCGATGGGGATTAGAACTGAATTAGCACCCGTGAAGAAAGGAAGACGAACATATCTATCTCCTGCTGCTTTTACTCTGTCTAGAAAGGAGAAGAAAATATTGTGTAAGTTTCTGAGTGGAGTTAAAGTTCCAGAAGGATACTCTTCAGATGTCAGAAGACTTGTGTCTATGAAAGACCTCACGTTGAAGAGTTTAAAGACACACGACTGCCATGTTATAATGGAACACTTTCTACCAATAGGTATACGTTCTATTTTGCCAGTGAAAGTAAGAAGCGCCATAACTAATTTGTGTTTTTTCTTTAGGTCAATTTGTAGTAAGGTAATCGATCCCGATATCTTACCAACACTACAAAAAGAGATAGTTATTACCTTGTGTGAGCTTGAAATGTATTTTCCTCCCTCTTTTTTTGACATAATGGTACATCTAGTTGTTCATCTTGTGAAAGAGACACAGTTGTGTGGACCAGCTTATATGAGATGGATGTACCCTGCTGAACGTTATATGAATATATTAAAAGGGTACGTGAAAAGCCGAAGTCGACCAGAGGGGTGTATTGTTGAACGATACATTGTTGAAGAAGCGGTTAAGTTTTGTACTGAATATTTGTCCAATGTTCAGTCGATTGGACTCCCCAAAGCTCATATTTTTGAAAAAAAGGATGGTAAAAAATTAATTGGAAATAAAATTGTGACAGTATCAAGGGATGAACGGGATCAAGTGCATTTGTATGTTCTGCACAATGATAATGAGGTTGAGCCATATGTTGAGATGCACAAGGATGTACTCCGAAGGTTAAATCAGAACAGAAATGAAAATTGGATAGTACGAGAGCACAATCAAAGTTTCATACAATGGTTAAAGGATAATATTTATTCGAAGCGCTCTTCAGATCCTGCTTCAGTAACAGAAAGGTTGAGATGTTTGGCATATGGTCCAAGTTTGCATGTGTATTCTCATAGCGCATACGCAATTAATGGATACACGTTTTATACCAAAGAACAAGACGATAAAAGTACTATGCAAAATAGTGGTGTCACCGTCCTAGCTGAAGCAATGCACATATCAAGTATGAAGGACTTAAACCCCAAATATGCAAATCTGTCATATTTTGGAGTTATTGAGCACATTTGGGTGCTTGATTACGAGAAGTTTCAGGTTCCAATCTTTGGTTGCAAGTGGGTAAATAGTAGTGGCATACGAATGGATAAGTCTGGATTTTTGCAAGTGGATCTTAATAGGGTGGGGTACAAAGATGAGCCTTTTATTCTAGCATCTCAAGCTAGACAAGTGTTCTATGTCACTGACCCGACGAGTACGAAATGGTCTATAGTGCTTCTATCTAACAAAGTGGTTGATGATAGCGGTGTAGATCAATGTGATATTGATGTTGAGAATGAGTCATGCATTAGACGGAATGAGTTGAATAGAAATGATCAAGATGAGGATCTTATAGCGGATGAGTCATATATCAGAAATGACCATAACGAGGGAATTTGGATCCATTCATCCGTCCGCATTGCTAAGAAACAAGTAATTCATATTCCAACCAAGAAAAGAAAGAGATGTTAGTGAAAGAGGTAAAATTTGTTATATACTTGATTTCTTTATTATATTTTTATTCAACTTATGAGTTATTTTAATATTAACACATATCTCTCATGTCTAATGAAATAGTTAAAACTAAATCAAACTATGTTATATTATTATGTAGTACTTTGAAGAATGCAAGTGTGCTCATTACTCAATTTCTCAATTGGATGAAATTAAAGAGGATTGGTGTCAATACATTATGGAGCTCGGAATTTTACAAGGTATAATATTGTACTCTTACTTTAATTGATGAGAATTTAAATATGTGTAACTTTGTTTATGTATTCTTTTAATTGAATTACAATCTTTGTGTTTTCAGGACCTATAATGTAGATTTGAAGCAATGCTTTGGTTGGATGCAAAAGTACTAGTATAAGTAATATGTGCATTTGTAGAAAAAATGTAATGATTTGTAATTATAAATAGGTGTATATATAATTTTGGTTTGTAATTTTAAATATATATATTGGTTTGAATTGCCAATTGTTTTGGATATATAATTTTGGTGTAAATTGGTACATTTAAATAGGATAAATTGGATTGATTTGAATCTCCAAATTGTGGTATTTTTCTGAAAAAAATTGCTGGTTGAAAAACAGGTCAAATTTTGGTTGAAAAAACCTGGTAAAAATTGTGGTTTAAAAAAATTTATATAAAATTTTTCGTATACCTTAGACAGCGCTTTTGGTGAAAGCGCTGTCTAAGGTGGGGATTAGAAAGCGCTTTTGACAAAAGCGCTGTCTAAGGTGGACCTTAGAAAGCGCTTTTACCAAAAGCGCTGTCTAAGGTATACCTAAAAAAGTTCAAAAAGGTTGACCTTAGACAGCGCTTTTGGAGAAAGCGATGTCTAAGGTATACCAAAAAAATGTCAAAAAAGGTAGGGCTTAGACAGCGCTTTTGCTGAAAGCGCTGTCTAAGGTATACCAAAAAAATGTCAAAAAAGGTAAGGCTTAGAAAGCACTTTTCCCAAAAGCGCTGTCTAAGGTATACCTTATAATGTCAAAAAGCGCTGTCTAAAGATACCATAGACATCGCTTTTCATTAAATATACCCCCCTTTAGACAGCGCTTTTGGTATTACCCAAAGCGCTGTCTAAACCTATAGCAGCGCAGGTTTAGACAGCGCTTAAAAGCGTTGTCTAAGGGCAAAAAAAACGTTGTCTAAGGTCTTATCTGTTGTAGTGATTTTATGTTAGTGTTTCTTTTAGCTCGTTCAAAAGACTCGTAATTCAATTTTAATGACATTTTGTATAATATAAAATAGGTTTAAATAGTCTTTTGATTTTTAAATAGTTTTTGTCTAAGTTTTTATATCTCACTTTTATGTTACTTTTAATCCCTAACGTTAAAATTCTGACGCTAAAATGACAGACCATTTTTTTCGTTTTCAATACAAAGTTTACAAAATAGTCCCAAACAAAGCTGAATCCATGCCCTTTGCCATAACTAAGTACTATTTAATCACTAGGCTAATTTTACATTTTGTTTATATAATTGCAACATAAATATTTATTTAATATTTATATTAATAAAATATTAATATCATTAATTAATAGATTAATTATTAAATAAAGTAGTGTACCAAGTCTTTTAATAAAGTAATTATTTAATAAACAGTTAAAAAATATTTTACAAAATAACTATTTATCAAGTGTTTTAAAAACTATTTAGTAAACGGTTAAAAAATATTTTTAAAAAAAAAAAACTGTTTATCAAGCATTTTAATATAAACTATTTAATAATATGAAAAAATTATTAATATAAACTATTTGATCGCCGAGTGTTGTATCGTTTTTGGTTTTAGTAATATAATTGCTTTTTCCAAAAAAAATATGAAAAAATTAAACTATTTAATAAAATACTTTTGTAATACTGAATTAGTTATGTAAGAGTATATTTTAATATAAAGTGATTTAATATTTTGCAATAAATTTATATATTTTAACTATTTTCTATTTCAACTATTAATATTTAGTAAACTATTTAATATTTCAATTATTAATATTTAACATACTATTTTATTATTAATTGACAGATGAAATGTTAATAGTTGAAATATTAAATAGTAATTAATATATTTAAAACATTAAATAGTATTTCAAGTATTTAATAAGTATTTTAATTATTTAAATAAGTATTTAAGGAATATTTCAACTATTAAATATTTCAACCATATTAAATATTTATTTCATAATATTATGAGAAATATTATTTATTAATATTCTGGAATAGTTGAAAGAATATGAAATAATATTGTGAGAAATACTATGAAATAATACTACATACTGCAACTATTATATTTTAATTATATTTTTATTGATTTTATGAAATAATATTAATATTATTAAATAGTTTATTATATATTTCAACTATTTAGTTAATTAATATTATTAAATAGTTTTATACAGTTTTTTAAAATACATTTTTAACAGTTTATTAAATAGTTTTTTAAAATACTTGATAAATAGTTTTTATAATATTAAATAGGTTATTAAGTAGTTTATATTTCAACTATTAAATATTAATTAGGTTATTAAATATTAAATAGTTTATTAATTAATTTATATTTTAAATAGATAAAATAGTTTATATTAAATAGATAAAATAGTTTATTTAAAATAGTTTATTAACTAATTTATATTTTAATTTTTATTAAATAGATAAAATGTTTTATTGAATATTTATATTTTAACTATTTTATTAAATATTAATAAAATATTAATATCATTAAATAACTATTTACATAACTGTTTCAACTATTATATCAAATAGTTTAAACTAACTTATTTTTTTTACTAATTAATTAATTAATTCAATATTTTAACTATTTAATGAAGTAAGTGGAAGCAATATTATTAAATATAAATTAAATATTTAATAAACTAATTATTAGTTATATTATTTAATAATTGAAATATTTATTAAACTAATTATTAGTTGAAATATTAATAGTTGTAATATTATATAGTTGAAATATTAATAATTGAAATATTAAATAGTTGAAATAGTAAGTAAATTATTTAATGATATGAAATAATTAAACTATTTAATAAATTATTTAGATAATTCTAGAATCATTTATGTAATAAATATATATTTATTGCAATGAATCAAACCAAATGTGTTGTTTGGTTTAGTGGTTATGTACTAACACGTGCACCTAATGGTTATGGGTTCAATTCCTCTTGTGACTATTTTTAAACTTTGCATTTTAACCTTTAACATCTACACAAAAAATAATAATAAAAAATGCTGATGTGGAATTTAAAAAAAAACACCCTGTCACATTAGCGATAGGAACCACCTCAGCAGTTCCACGTCATCATCGTTAGTCCACTCAGCTTTTTTTTTAACAGATTTCTGACGTCAGAGACTAAAGGCAACACAAAAGTAAGATATAAGTATTCAGATCGGGAAAAAAAATACAGAGACTAAATTAAAAAACTCACTAACTTACAGGAACCAAAAGACTATTTAAACCTAAAAAATATTTATGACAAAAAGAAAAAATTCCACACTAAAAAATTAGTTATTTTTCTTCTTTTAATTTTGGTTGAAAAAAATATTTGTTCTTCTAAATTAAATAGCACATATTATTTTTTATATTTTATTACATGGCAAAATAACACTTTTATATTAAATATATATAAAACAGAGTATATATATATAATGTATTTTTCTGTTAATATCAAGTCAGATGAGTAAACATTTGCTTTATCAAATCTTTCAAAATAATAGTAAAAAAATGTTGTAGGTGGAAAGGCAATACTAAAGTAAAACTAAAGGTCTACAGAACAATAATTGAAATTCAGAAGGCATGGCGTTAGCGGGAAATAGAAATAAATAGTTAATATTTTTTTAAAAGTTAATAGAAAAAGAAGGAAGGTGGAAGAGAGTTGTGTAGCATTCAACAGACTATAACTTCTTTACAACATAAAATAGTCTCGATGGTTCTAATATTAATTTTAGACCACAAAAAATAAGTGGTCAAAGACTCAATAAACTCAACCATTACCATATCATATCAGAATTGCACAAACATATATTAATCTCTTTACACAACAAACATACACAAATGTTAAATATATCATCCCAATTCCAAGCAGCATTCATGGATTTATTACTTAAGGCCACAAATTCGCTCCTCGCCCATGGGAGACATGATAGACACAATTAGATCTTTACCTTCGTTAAATCCATTCTTGATCTGCATCATAGAATTTGAAATCAGTACCAAAAAGAGAAAATCATAAAATTCAATTAAGATAGTAACTAATTAATATGATAACAATCTATTAACTAATCACATCTCTGATAAATCTCAAGCAACTATTCAAGACAAAAAGCAAAAGATGGTCAAGAATATCGAACAAACTAATCTGCAAAAGCAGACTATCATCGGTCAAAAATGCATATAAATAGATTAAATAATCTTATTTGATATTTATGCAACTTATAAAATCAAAATGTAATTAAGATCAAACAATTGACAAAATTTTATAATAGAAATAAAAAAAAAACTTAAATTATAGCCATCGTGCTTAAACACAAATTTAAATTCTGTTCCCGGTAATTTCTCTTCTCAAAGCAAAAACAGAAACATTTTAGTCTCAACTACAAATCCATGCACCAGTCAACACATCATCCTGCAATTACACAACATTTTGATTGTCTTGTAAACATTTCAAAAAACATTAAACACTCTTAAATAAAAAAGATTTGATAATGAAAAAAAAAGTCATGAAAACATTTAAATATTGAATTCAAAACATTTAAAAAATAAAAAGTGACTAATAGTTAGTCATCATTAGAAAAGAAAATACATTAATAGTTGTTTTACCATAGAAAATCACAACTAATCAATAAAAAAAACATTAAATGAAAATAGTACATATAAATGAATCCATCTTTACCTTCAAGTAGAGGTGAAAATAGGTCAGGCCGATAACAGGAGCCTACGGGTCTAGCCTACACAGGCTCAGGTCAGACCAAGCTTTTTTTAAATAAAAAATGTCTATGCTTTTTTATAAGCCTATTTAGTTAAAAAAAAGTAGGTCTCAGGCCATGAAAAAAGCCTTTTAAACCTAACAGGCCAACCTATTTAAATAAATATGAATAATTTTTTTATTATCATTATGTTATATTTTGTACTTTGAATTAAAATACATAAATAAAAATTAGTTATCTTGGAGAACTTATGAAAATAAGATGAAAACACCTTATGAACAATGTTATAAGTTATTTTCATAAGTTATCTAAAACAAATAATCTCACAAAACTTATGATAATAGGTCAGTAAAAATAAGTCAATGTAAACAAACTTTTAGTCTCATTGGTTTTTTTAGTTTGTTAGTCTATTTAAAATAACATACTTTTATGTAGGTTAACAGGCTAACCAGACCTTAGAAAAGACCAGACTCAGGCCTAAAAATAAGCCTATGATAGACTACAGGCTAGGCTTAGGCTTCAATTTTTTTTTAGGTCAGATTTAAGCTTGGCAAAGCTTAGCATGACCCATCCTATTTCCACCCCTACCTTCAAGTATCCCATAAATTAGTATTTCAACACTATCCAAAATATCCTGCAAACAAAATAAATCATCATAATTCATTTTTATGGACATTATCTTGATAATGCCACTTAAATCCACTTTATTTGTTTTTATTTTTCCTTTATTCTGTTTCCATCTTGGAATAACACAAAACTTATAAAGTGGAAGCGAATGAAGAGGTTTTTTTTTTCAATAGAGCATTTTGATAGAAAAAGAAAAAAAACAAATCAACAACAAATTCAACAACTCAATGAAATTATCATGGGTCGAATCATCAACATAGAATATTATTGTTTAAAAACCCAAATTACTAATTACTTTAAAACCCTAAATGATATAGAAGATAAAAATTTTAAAATTACTGAATCATTAAAAACCCTAAAATGTTTTGTAACAACAAAAGGAAAACCCTTAAAACTTGAAAATTCTAAATCTATTTTAAAATGAATACTTTAAGAACCCAAAAATAATATCTGAAATTTAAAAAATATGTGTAACATTAAAACATAAGCATCAACAAAATGAATAGTGAAGATGAAGAAGAAATGTTGCGAATAGATATAGAAGATAAACCTATTTACCTGTTTTGTCGAAGAAAAATATTTTAGAGGTGAAGATGAAATCGCTTAAGAGAGAAGACGAAGATGAAGCTTGGAAATATATCAACGTGGAAGTCGACAAAGACGACATAGCGTAGAGTAAGGTTCGCAGTGGAGCCAACATGAAGGGGCTAGTGGTGGAGCCTGTGGAGGATGCACAATAGTAGGTCTGGGTATGACGGGTTGTTTGATTTGAGGAGCTCGAGATTGGTTTTCTTGGTTTGTGTGTATTAGGATTTTTTTGTTTTAGTTTATGGATCTGTTTGTTTATAGGTTACGTTTTAGGCTTGTTATAGATCCGTTTAGTTTTAGCAGTTATAAATATGTATCTCTTGTATACTTTCTATCTCAACCTTCAAAACTTTATAATTGAAAACAAAGAGAAGTTTTTGGGAATCCTATGAGTAATCTTAAAAAGGCAAGGGTAAACATAGTAGAACATAATACATAAATAAATACTGGTTTCTTTTTTGTGAATAAGGGACGTTTGTGTGGTTGTAGAAGGAACAATGGTTCTTTTTTGTTAATATGGAATGTTTTAAGTTTTGATGTCGGCAAAATATTAATTTTGAAAAATTAAAAAATTAAAATTGGCCAACTGCATGCATTTCTTTAGACCAAACAGTTTCATTAAACCAACTTCAGTTCTTTGGTGTGAATGGTTTTAAATGGTTCAATATGGTTTTTCCAATTTTACACTGGTTTTAGCCCACCAGAGGTTTTGCAAAGGTGATCGAACTAGAATTAATTTTGGTTCACAGTCCAATAAGTTGAACACGTCAGTCGTGTCTATTAGTATAACCTTTTTCTTGGTTGGGGGAAACAGTTCTTCTTCAGCTTCGTGTACTTGCATCTTCTCATTATTATCTTATGGATTATCCACCCAAAGTTGCAACCCATCATGCACTTTGATTGTCATATTTTTTTTCTAAAAATAATTATCATATTTGGTTCCTAGTTTCCATGTAAAAATTTTCCTTAGCAGTATGTAAGAATGGCATACCTAAGATGATAGGAACTTCAACTTTTTCTTCAATGTCGACAATCACAAAATAATAGGGTATATGAATATTCCAACTTTCACTAATACATCCTCCATTATCCCGTGCAGAACTATGGAAGACTATCTTCTAATGTGAGTGTCATATTTGTGGACCTTTCTTTTCCTCCTAATCTTTTCATCATAGAGAGTGACATCAAACTAACGCTTGCCCCAAATCTCATAATGCACTTGAAATGTTTAATTGGCATATAGTGTAAGGTTTGTTGAAACTCAATGGATTTGGTTGCTTTAGTGGAAGTTTCCGTTGAATGATTGCATTATATCCTTTCAACAATTTTACTTATTTTATATTTGATTTACTTCTTCTTCGTTAAGAGTTTTTCAATACTTATAACATACATAGAAATATATTGAAGTGCTTCTGAGAACGATATGATCACTTGTAAACTATTGAATAATGTGAGAAATTTTATGTATTACCCTTCTTTAGGATATTTCTTCTGAATAGGTGGATATGGTAATGGTTTATGGGCTACAATCTCTTTCCCTTTATTTTTCTCTCCCAAGCTCATATTTGTTTCACTGCTCTCTTCCTCTATGCTCCAACCTTTATCTTTTCCAATTCGTTCTTTTTCGATTACAATATCCTATAATGCTTAGGTTTTAAAATCTTAATAAATCTACTCCTTTTAACACTCACAACATATCATCTTTCATTATTCTTGGGGTTTTCAATTGTATTTCTTTCACTATAATTGGTAGATTTAGATGTCTACTATTTTGAAAGTTGCCTAGTTCATGTCTCTAAGTTTGTGATAGAATCTTTGAGGTTCTTGCTACAAATATCTTGATCAATCTGCAAGTTTTTGAAATTATTTGATGATGTTTGTATGAACTCATTGAAGGTTCACTCCATTTGAGAAGTTATTATCCCTTTATTAGGTTGTTAATTGTAATATTGGACTGGAATTATGTGCTTTTATGTATAGCCAAGAAATAATCAAAGCTCAATAAGATAAGCTTAGCCCTAATAACACCATGGTTTTTATGGTGATAACACCTGAAGTTGCAACAACTATCAAAGTGATGACAACAGAGCATGAAGACAAGAAAGCATTAAAGCTAGCGGTGAAAGACACATAAGATGGTTGATCAAGCTATTCCTCTGAATCAAGCTAAAGGATTTGGGTTTTATGATCACCAGTGATATCCTCTGATAATGGTGTCCGACTTGAAGTAATCTCAAGCCTCATCCATAATAACATTCAAATAAAGTGCTCATATTATTTGTATATTCGGCAAAAGAACTTAAAGCTTCAAAGTGTGAAAGAGATGAAGTGTGAAAGCTCATCTGATTATGTCTATCTGAGTGGTCAGTGTTTTGTAAGAACACGAGGGAGTTTTTGGAAAGCATTATGGATAAATCTCACACACACTAAAACTATTTGTGATGCCTCTATTTTTAAAATAAAATCACCTAAACTGTTTTTGGTGTCTAGCCAGATGAATTGGGAACTATCAGATTGACTAGGACAAGTTGTTGAACTGTCTAATCGAATAGAACAAATGCCTAACTGATTATATTAGGTAAAATCAAGTGTATAATCAATTATGACAGGGTATTCATTAATGGTAATATTCTCTATCAAAACCTTCTAAATTGGGAAGCAATAATCAATTATTACATGTTTCGAATCGATTAGCTAATCATTTAAGTCATTTATTTTTCTCATGGATTGTTTCCTAATTTAACCATTCTTTGGCCTATAAATAGAGGCCTTCCCATTCATTTCAAAACATCAAAAAAATGGGGAAATATATCAACTTCCTATTTCTAAATCTCTCTCTAAATTATTTCTTTTTCTCTCACATATTTTAAGCCATAACACTTTAGTGAACATTCTTGAGTTTAGTGAGGAAGTTTTTCTAGGAAATGGGGTGAAAATAGAATGATCAAGGGTGTAAAAAGCATGAGTGCCAAGAAAAAATTCAACCCAAGAAAAAAAACTTAAAATGGACTAAATAATCGATTAGGCTCAGGACCTAATCATTATATGAGTTCAAAATTCAAAATTTAGAATTTTGCGCACCTACATGCATTGAATGACCTAATCAATCAGGCAGTTAGTATAAATAGGTATGTGTTATCTTCTTTTTCATCTCATCCCATCATCTCTTGTGTGCATTATTTTAGTATTTTTTTTTGTTGAGATTTTTCATCTCATCATTATCACCATAATGGCACCTAAAAGAACTCGCACCACCATACCTTCATCCTCTTACTACTCTAAAAATTTTTTAACTCAAGAACAAGAAACCAACTACAATTAGTACTATGCCAATAGAGAAATCTTTGAATCTCGCTACTTGGATGAGTAACTCTTTAAATAGTGCAATTTTGTTGAATCTTTCACCGTAGTCAGATTGAGGAACTTTATCTTCATAGTACCTCAAGAATGGTTTCCTCACTTGGTGAGATTGTTCTACGCCAACATCAGGTAGTCAAATGGTATTCTCAGCTTTGAATTTAAGAAGCATCTCATTCAAATAATCCTTGAAGATTAACATAAGTTTGTGACCCTCCCTACAATGATCAAGTTTATGAAAAAGTGAAGAAGTTACCAAATTTAACCTGCTAATTCCTTTTTTATTGATCAAACCTCCATCATTTCCACTACTTTTACCGCTGGCTTGATACACCCAGATATTTGAGTAATTCACTATATGTGAATCATGTTATCTTCCCAATAAAGAGAAGCTCTAGACATATAAACAAATCGAACATACCTTTGGTTTTGTTTTTGGTAAACATAGTCGAGAAAATTTTGGTTGATTCTGTAATCCATCATATTATGGATAGAAAAAAGAAGAAACTTTTTTACCGTATAGCGAACTAGTCTAAAAAATCATGTCGTATTCTGGATACAATTTGGTGGAGGGGGAATTGGAGATCATAAGATCAAATATATGAAGAAGCACCTTGAGTTAAATGAGGTTCAAAATTAGAGATAAGGAAATTCTCTTACTACATGCGAAGACACCACCAAGAGCATGACAACATGTTGATGACCTTCCACCTCGAGTAAATGAGTTATTTTTTAGGGTTTATAATGTAGAGGAAAAAGGTGATGAGTATGGGTTTCTAATTATGGAAACGTTGTGTATTGATTATGTTCAGATTCTAAAATCCACAATATTTTAAAACACACTCCGGGTCATTGAATTCGAATAGTAGTTTTAGGTTATCATAAGGCTTTTGAAAATACTAAGAGATGTGAAAATGATTTCACCTTTTCGGTTGTCACCACATGGGCCATGATATATACAAGCCCAATGCTTTTTAATTTCATTAATTTTCTTCTTTGTCTTCTTTTCAAGAAACAATGGGTCTCACATAAGAATGGAATGTAAAAAAGTATTTGTAAAGTGTAAGTCAATTTATATGTGTTACAATTTTTGTGTCTAGCCATCATTTAATCTTTACTATTGTTCATTCGCACTTGACCCACTCAAAAATCGTTTTTCCACTTGACCTAGGGGCGGTTAGCCATATCCCAAAACAACATAACCAAACTTACGTCACACGCTCCCTCGTGCGTCGAGTTTATCCCGACATGTGATCCTTGGGTGTGTCTTTTCCCCTTCATGTATGATACATGTGTATTTTTCCCATTCTCCTTTTTTGGCGATCCATATGTCAGTTTGCTCATTCAACTCTATTTTTTCATCTGTGTGGTCAAAATTAAATATCGACATATTTCAATTTTGAGGTTTTTTTTGTCACCGTTAATTTATTACTCATTTATTTGCTCAATGCATACTTTTCCAATTGTCCCTTTAATGGAGGAAGTTATTAATCACAACACGCCTCTGCCTCCACCTCCATCGCCTCCAATACCTCCACCTATTCCTTTTAATGTTAAATATCATTCAAAAAGGTTATTGACTCAACAGAAAGAAAATTAAATTCAATGGTCTCATTTAATTCTTAAAATATTGAAAAATTATGCTATGTTTGACCACCTTAAAGTAATCCTTGGAGCATCTCCAACCGTGAACCCATTTTTGGGTTCTTTGTGGGACCTATTAAGCCACGTCAGCTTGAAGCAACTCAACTAGTTTTTCACTCCAATGGTGCAACTCTGAAGAACTCATATTGGGTCCCACAACTTTACTTTATATATTAATATTTTATTCATATTAAATTTTATATTAATTAAAATAATAATTTTAATTATTAAATTAAATTTGATATAAATTAAATAAAATTCAAATTAAACTTATAATTTAAAATGATAATTAAAATTAATCTCAAATACTTGATATATAATTAAAAACAATAACAATAAATAATATCACATAATTAATCAAACTTAAATTTCATCATCTTCATGTCCAAAACGTTCCCAAATATATTCGACTAGATCTCCTTGAAGTTTACGATGAATTTGTTTTTCACGAATACTTGCTCTTCTTTGTAGTCTTGTTGCAAGATTTGGATGAGGACCGCTAAATGTTTCAGTTGTTGAGTTGTTGATATCCACATTATCATAAGAGTAATCAAAATTACCTCCATATGTATGTCGTTCGTCTTCCACAATCATGTTGTGCAATATGATGCAAACATATATGGTATGCTTGATGGTGTCCATGTGCCAGACACGCGCTGGGCCACGTATAATTGCAAATCGAGATTGAAGCACTCCAAATGCCCGCTCCACATCTTTTCTAGCCGATTCTTGATGTTGAGCAAATAATTTTTTCTTTTCTCCCTGTGGCATTGGAATGGTCTTGACAAATGTAGCCCACTCGGGATATATACCATCTGCTAAATAATACCCCATATTATATGGTGTCCCATTGATTGTATATTGCACATTGGAAGCACGTCCTTCCAAAATATCGTTAAACACGTTGGATTGGTTTAGCACATTAATGTCATTGTTTGAACCTGCAATACCAAAAAAAGCATGCCAAATCCATAAGTCTTGTGATGCCACTGCTTCAAGCATGATTGTGGGCTTACCATGATCACCTCGACAAAATTGTCCTTTCCATGCAACAGGACAATTTTTCCATACCCAATGCATACAATCGATGGAACCCAACATACCTGGAAAGCCACGTGACTCTCCCATTTGTAAAAGATGTTCAACATCAGTGTTGTTAGGCTTTCTCAAATACTCATCCCCAAATACAACATTCACGCCCTTAACGAATCTTTGTAAGCACTCAATTGAAGTGCTTTCACCGATTCGAACATATTCGTCGACAAGGTCAGCAGGAGACCCATACGTCAGCATACGAATAGCAGATGTACATTTCTGCAATGGTGAAATACCCATTTTACCAGTTGCATCGACCCTCATTTGGAAATATTCATCATGATTTCCAAGGGCATCTACAATTCGAAGAAATACATGCCTATGCATTCTGAACCTTCTTCGGAATTGAACATCTGTGTATACTGGGTTTTCCGAGAAGTAGTCATTGAATAATCGATTGTGCCCTTCTTCACGACCTCGATCTACCGTTGTTCTTCTCTTTGGCCTAGAGGAATTTCCAGATCGACGTTCATTCTGAAGTTGTTGTTCTTCATCACTGTCGTCCATAAATTCTTCTTCAACCAACTCCCAAAATTCTTGATCGTAATTATCTGAATTATCTGAATCCATTTAGTGAGTAAAGAATGAGAGAAAAATGAGAAGAATAAAATGAGAAGAATAAGATGAGAATGAGAGAACAATGACATAAGTGGTAGTATATATAATGGTTTGAATAACGGCTAGTTTAAATTAAAGTGGTTATAATGACCATTTTACATAGTTGTTGATAAATTAAAGTGGTACTAATGACCATTTTACATAGGTGTTGAATTTGTATTTGGGTTCTCCGATGATGCCCCACTAGCAGAAGCCTTTGTTATTTTTGTAGAACTTCCAATCGATTCTTCGACGATGCGCCATTTAGCTTCATCTTTTAACAATCGCCATGCGTACTCAAGATTGAATATTGTACCTTGATCCTGAGCAAAAATAGCATGTGCATCTGCCATGACATCGGTCTCGGATGTCCCACTTTTCTTTCCTTTAAGAGCAATTTTGTAACACCCAACAAATTTTTGAACCATGCCATTTATTCTATGCCATCGACATTTTAATTGTCCCCCTAACTTTTCCCGCAATTGCCCACGATATTGGTTATAACTAGCAGCAATTCTTAACCAAAAACTCTCAGCCTTTTGATCAACTCCCACAATTGGATCCTTTGAAACATTGAGCCATGATTGGATAAGTAGTATATCCTCATCCCTTGTAAATTGCTCTCGAGATCTTTTTTTAACGACAACTCTTTCTTCTTTTTCAGTACCAACTTGAGTAGAAAATGGTGGAACTTGAGTAGAAAATGGTGGAACTTGAGTAGAAAATTCCATACTATTAGAATTCATTTGAGGTATAGGATACATATTTGGATTGTTTGGTGACGGAAGAAATATGGCGGGGTTTGTTGGCACCGGTGGAATTTGAGAATTTTGAGGATTAAGATTTTGATAATTTTGCATGTAATTGAAAAAAGCTTGTTGATAATGAAAATGATTAGGATCCATTTGGCCTAAACAATTGTAATTTGAAGTAAAAAGATGAAATTTTGAGTTAAATATTTTGTAAAAAAAAATGCTAATGAGAAAAAATTGTTGAAAAAAATTAAAAGTTTAGGAATAAAATGATGAAATTGTGAGAGAGAAATTTCAAATTGAAGAGAAAATAAAAGTGAGAGAAATTTGTGTTGGTAAATTTTTTGAAACCAAAATTATATTTATAATAAAAAAAAATTGAAAAAAAAAAAAAAAATAACTAGCCGTTGAACGGCTAGTTTTCAATTAAAGAAATAGAAAAAATGTCATTTATCCGTTGCTTAGCATTAATCCGTTGGCCAGGCTGGGAAATGAAAAAGAAAAAAAGTTGATTGTCAGCGTGGTGAACCCTTTCACAAACCCACCACTGGAGGTGGTCTTATGTGGTAACTGCTCCTAACGTTCTCTTCAGGATAAATATGATTATATTATTATTTGGCTTTGGAACTACATATTTCTAGAAATTAGTATAAATTGCATGTTCCTCCCTAGCGAATGAGCAATTTTAACTTACCTATGTCATAGTTATTCCATGAAACAAGGTGTGCCTTTTTGTTATGACTTAAAGAAAAAAAAATCTTCTAACATTAATATGAAAGGTATTCCGGCCACTGACTATGTTGGGGTTTTTAGTGGTCTTTGGCTCAAATTAGATGAGTATCAAAATTTGAGGATGGAGTAAATTCAAAATATTGCCACTCTAAATGCTATAATTAATAGGGATAAGATATTTGATTTCTTGGTAGGCCTGGATGTTGAATTCGACTGCATCCAAATGCATATTTTCGAAAAAGGAAAATTTATAAGGGAGCTAGAAATAAAACAGATGATAAATTTTTTTTACAATGTTCATAGTGATGAGACTCGTCGTCAGGATATGCTTAATGATAAGACTTTTGATATGTCAAAACTACTAGTTGATGAAATAGGAAAACATAGACCACTAACATACTTATTCAAAGACTGTTGTGAACATTCCAAACAGACTAGGTATACAGAGGACAAGTGTTTCAAACTACATGTAAAGATATAGTTTCTTAGTTGAGGAGGAGGATCTCGAAATACGCACTAGAATCAAGCACATGTTGTAACACATGCCTCCCGCACTAAAATCTTTTCAAAGGGAGAAATGGGTTTTTCCTCCTTCATGCAAAATGAAGTGGAACAATTGAAATCTCATATTGAATTATTTAGTTTTTTAGAAGTGGGTCATTGTAAATTAGTGGTATGATTTTGTTCTTCTTATATTTTAATATTTGTGGAACTATACTTAAGAATGTTTGGATTATTGACTGTGGTGCTACCAATAATATGACATTTGATTCCATACCATTAGCCTTTTACATTTTGATGTTTGGGGATATGGCCTTACCTCTAATATTTTTGGTGCAAATGGTATGTCTCGTTATTAATGAGTATACTCATGTAACTTGGATCTTTTTTATGAATACTAAATTATAAGTATCATAATTATTTATCCAAATTTATAATATGGTACAAACACAAATTTAGAAAAGACATAAAAGTAATTTGATCTTACCATGGTAAAGAATAAGTCTATCATTTTTTTCCAATTTGACTAGTAAATATGGCATTATTCATGAATTCACGTGTGTTAACACTCCTCAACAAAACAGTGTCGCAAAAAGAAAAAACTTGTCATTTATTTTAGTTGCTCGATCTTTCCTATTTTAAATATATATTCCTAACTCTTATTAGGTGGAGACATTTCTTAATGTTGTTTATATGATTAAGTTGGTCCCTTTTCGGGTCTTAGGTAATGTTAGTTTTGTTCATCTTATTCTCTCAATGTTTTCCCCTTGTTCCTGTTCTAGATCGAAACCAGAATTATGCTTGAGTTATGATGTTGGACTCCTGATGTGGTGTTGTAAGTCTTCGGTGCAATGGAACACGGGGGTGGACCTGCAAGTTTATAGCTCCAACACCCAAGTCAATGAATGTGTCCAAAAATATGATACATTAAAGTATGAAATGTGTGTGTTTACCTTAGGTCATATGCGTGTAGAAGTATTTATACTCTTGGATCAAACAGTCATTGGGTTTTCTTTGAAGTAATAAAGGCCATTTTTAATTAGACCTTTGGCTGGCCCAGAACAGTTCCCATATTATAGAACCTTGAGTCTCTTGTATTTCTGTGTTTCATTTTTCATGTTCATGAATAATATCGAAACAAAATTGGGTATAAATGTTATCATCCTCCTAGTCATAAAATTTGTGTTTCCAAAGATGTCACCTTTTATGAAAATGTGTTGTACTTCACTCATTCTCAGCCTCAGAAGGAAAACATAAATGACCTAGAGCTCATGTTCCTGAACCTTGGTACTAACTTCCATATAGCACTTATACATGATCTCACTCATGTACCTGATTTGTTACCTTGTAAAGTGATATACTAGCTCAACCCCTAAACCCAAGTCTATAATTATTTTTAGTTTAATGGTTGAACTTGAACGTAAGTTTGTTCCTGGTCATCCAGTGTCTTCTATTTTATAGGATTCAGTACCTTCAGCACCAACTCTAGTTTACTAGAAAATAAGTAATTCCGATTCATTCCATAAACAAATTCAATTTCCTGAACTAGACATTAGTACTAAAAACTAGTCTTCTATTGTTGGGTTCTTAGACACCATGCAGATTTCCTATAATGCCCCTAGTTTCCGAAGATATATCTCCGCACGCACCTTATTTTAACTAAACCTTAAGATATTCTAGAGATATTGTCGCGTCAGACTCTTCTTCTCCCACACTTTTCCATTTCTCTTCATCTCTCTTATACCTCTTCATCTCTCTCATTCCCAAATTTCCTAAACTTCACCAAATTTGATTTCTTCCATCTGAGGATCAAGTAATCATCAAACTGCATCCAGTGCATCATTCAACATCTTCCGAATCATATAATTCGGGTAAGTTTTTTGAGTTTCCGATAAATATTCGAGTTTTGTTGTAAACAAGTTAGAATCCATTGTTAGGTGTCGAAATGATTAGAAATTAGATGAAACATAGTTCAGAGTAACTGCATGTATTGTTTGTTGGCTCAAATGAACTATTAGGGCCTCAAATTTGTGATTCAAAGGGGCAGAGGACGCCATTAACGTGACCTCTGAGTTGCAGAATATTTCGGAGATACATCTCCGGAAACATTCAACGTTTCATGTACTATGGGTGATTCCGGAGATACATCTGCGGAATATTTCCATAGTTGTATCTCCAAAATCACCTAGAGTACATGAAACGTTGAATTTTTCTAGAGATGTATCTCCAGAATTTTCTCAGTCTATTTTTTTTTCTTTTTGTTTTATAATTTTTCTTATTTCGTAAACTCATTGTACAATTAATTATATTATATATTGCATGCATAATTGCTGACATAGCCGACCGATTAAGGCATGGACGGGTTGCCCAGCACGCACGCATGCGTTAGACGATAGCGTAACCAGTCGGGTCCGGATGCATCAGGTACCTGTGGTCAGGGAGAGGCATCGTCTGCTGGTGTAGAGTCTACTCCTGAGGATCGGTCCACTCATATGGTTCAGCCTTCACCTCAGGCCACTCCATCTACGTCTCAGGCCACTCCATCTACGTCTCAGGTCACTCCATCTACGTCTCAGCACACTCCACCTTCTTCATCTTTTTCCCGCAGACCACGGGATGCATCAGTTGACGTGTCACTTTCTCTATCCTCCTGCAGGCGGCGGGATGCGCCTATGCCACCTCATGTTGATCCGGTGCCACCTCATGTTGACCCATTTGCACCAGCTAATCGTGATGCACTGGTGCCACCTTCGGATGGTGATGTTGCTGATGTCGAGCCAGAGGCTTTTGGAGGGGGTCCATCTAATATGTCTCTACTTCTTTTGTACCCAGACCACACTATCAGACATATCTGGGACGGATAGGTGTCATTGTCACATTATTACTATATTTTTTTACATTAATTTAAATTATTGAACATTGATTCTTTCTAACATTAATTCTTGCTGACATTGATTATTTCTGGAAATTCGCAGGTGCGTGAACCCTATAAGTTTCTGAACCATGAGCGGGAGATTTTAGCATTGCATTAGCCTGAGGCGAAATGGTTTCAGTAGGTTCTCACCGCTTCTGGGTTGAGTGACCTATGCTTGACCAGATACACTTTGGTCAACCACAGGGTGATGGGAGCATTCGTGGAGCGATGGCACTCTGAGACATCTTCCTTTCATCTCATACACGGTGAGATGTCGATTACACTGGACGATGTCTCGTGTTTGTTGCATCTACCGATCAGAGGGACATTTCTCCATCATGGTAGGATGACCAAAGACAAGGCGATTGATATGATGGTGGAGCATCTGGGGGTGATCCAATGAAGGCGCTGAGGGAGGTGGATAGGACTAGGGGTACTTATGTTAAGTTTTCGTTCTTGAGCGAGAGATTTTATGAGGCGCTCGTTGCTGCAGCGCAGGCTCATGGTGATGCCCATGAGGTGAAGATCCACAAGAGTCATGCTTTGAGGTGTTATTTTCTGTTTTTAGTTGGCATTGTGCTTTTTGTGGACACGAGTGCCATCTATACTGACGTTGCATACCTCCGGTACTTCTTGGATCTCACACGGATCCATGAGTATAACTGGGGGAAAGCTTGCTTGGCCTATCTGTATTCGAAGCTAAGAGATGGATGTCGGTGGATGACGAGGCAGACCACAGGCAGCACGACCCTACTGGTGGTAATAATTTTTTATCCTTGATTGTTTTTTATCTTTTTCATTTCATATTTGCGATAATTCTTGATCCCTAAATGCTTTTTCATATTCATTTCAAGCTTGGATCCCCAGCACTTTCCGCGCATCACTGGCTGGTCGTGTTAGGATGAGTACACTGAGGAGATGCCCTGTGCCTGTGCTTTTACCCCACTGAGAGGGAACCGGGCGGTCGAGCCTTTCAGAGTCTATCTTGACCGCTTGGTTGCTGAGGACATCCACTTCAACTTCTTCGTGGATCACCGTTAGACGCAACCATTTGACGATATATCGCTATACTTCGGATGGTTGGCCTGCTCGTCTACGGTCACTGCTCCTCATCTGCCCGAGCGCGTCATGCGGCAGTTCGCGTACACCCAAACCATCTCCAGACACCCTGTTGTCTCTATACCTTCGGCCTTGACTCGTATACAGATAGAGGAGATGTTTGCTGATTATTAGAGTCATCTGGTATCGAATGAGACTCGGGCTACCATAGCGCCGAATGATTGGAGCTACGTCAACGAATACATCAGGTGGTTCTTCAGGGTCTCACATTCGTACATGGTGCCGACTGCTCCAGGAGATCCGCCGAGACCCGCTCATCAGGAGATTCTAGAGGAGCGGCAGTCTCAGATGGATCATACTGAGGATGTCTTGCCTCGTTGTCGTTGCATAGTGGAGATGGCGCGGACAGGCATTGCCGAGGGTATCTTCTCTGAAGGGTCTGCTGTCAGACGAGTACTGGATGACATTATTGCGGAAGCACATGGGGCACTTTTGTATCGCAGACATCGCACGAGGACAAGTGGGATTGAGGGCCGTGGAGGAAGACCAGGCACAGGAGGCACATGAGGCAAAAGAAAGATTGTCAGGCACACTCAATAGTTGTCTGTATTTATTTTATTTTAGTACTGGAGTTTGTACGTCTTTCCTAACATTGTTATTACATTTTGGCCTTAAAGCTTGTATGACATCCTATTACTATATTGTTATGTTATTTTGGTGTGTATGTAATTTTATAATTCATCTGCGAACAAATACACAATGCGTTTAAAAAAAACTTGTTATGAAACACTTCGGAGATGTATCTTCGAAAAATTTCCGTAACTGCATTTTCGAACAAATTCAAATGGAAATGGGCTATGGGAGATATGTTGTGACCGTTTAAGGTTTAAATTGTTCTGAAGATATATCTCCGAAAAATTATTAAGCCATAGGGTGCGTCCGAAGATATATCTCCAGAATTTGAGGGCATTTGTGGAAAACCACATGGTAGAAAAGAAACCCATAGGTGGGATAAAAAATTCTCTTAAGTTACCTTGGGACTGGTTTGGAAGACTCGCAAAAGTAATATGTTTAAGCTATAAGCAAAGTAAATAAGACCAAACTTTGTTCTTCAAACATTCATAAGGATGGAAACGAATTGTACCTCTTGTTTATTATGTTCATAAGGATGGAAACGAATTATACTTTTTATTTATGTTGATGATACTAATATTACGGATGATGATTTGAATGAAAGGCAACTATTCATAGAAAAATTATCAACGAATTTTGAGAACGGGTTTTGAGGTGAAAAACTTTACGCAATTCAAGAATTTTTTGGGAATTGAAGTAGGCCTAGTCAAAACAAGGCCCCTTTATCTTTCATAGAAAATATGTATTTGATACTTCCTCCGTCCCAAATTATAAAACGTTTTGAACATTTCACATAGTTTAAGAAATGTAATTATTAATTTATGAAAAAGTGAAATGATATATGATTTTACAAAATTATCCTTTATTAATTATATTGGAAAGCGGACTAAAGGTATAGGAAAAAGAAAAATAAATAAATAATAAAGGGTATATTAGGAAAAAAAGTTCTTAATATAGTGTGAGAATTCTAAAGTGACTTATAATTTGAGATAAATATTTTTTACAAAATGACTTATAATTTGGGACAGAGGTAGTATTTTGTAGAAATATAAAAAAAAAAAAAAGGATGCAAACTAACAAGTGTCTCATTGAAAAAAAATCATAGGATAAGCCTTGAGGAGGAAAGTATCAAAGTTGACAAGGATCAGTATCATCAGATATTAGTGGAAAAATTGATTTACTTGACACATGCTAGGTTGGTTTTGGCATATGTGTGGTCAGCCAATTTAGGCGAGACACTTTCAAGTTGGAGAACTTGTTCTATTTCAAAGTCACTCTATGAAAAGAATCATGACCTATAAAAAATAAAGCAAAAAAGTGGTTGCAGCACTAGTGGCACCTTTGCAGAAACAACTCCACACTATTGTTCCTGAATATGCATCTAACAGATTCTAAAAGACAATGAAACTAGACTGTTAAGAATCATTTCACTATTTCTAGAGAGAGAAAGAGGGGAGGGGGGTTTAATTCCTTACTATTATTTCTATTACAAAATGTTAATATTCTATTGGTAAAAGGAACTAACAATGAATACTACCACAAGAAGAACTCATTCAGAAGGCTCAACATACATCTAATCTACTATTGTGTTTGTGGAATTGGTCTATGATGTCTAGATAAACTTCCTATAGCGTAATACAACAAGGTACTTCCTCATGATTCGAAAAGATCCATATACAAATGAACAGATATACATCCAGAAACAACAAAAAAGATAAGAAAAAGAATGAATCGCCTCCGACATCCTATTGCGCATTCCATCTTTTAACAGAACTTTTCGCCACTCTCGGGTGGTTCATATTCAACTCTTCAATTCACATAAATCCTCTAACAGGCTTGCTATTGTTAGTCTCTCCTGTCTCTGATGCTTTGAAAAACACATGAAAATCCGTATGAACAATCTGAGAAGATTCCAGAATGAATCCATATTCTGAGAAACCCCCGAGGTAATAAAGGGAGTCACAATTGTCTCGAAATTTGACCTTCGTGTTATATGAACAATCTTTGTCACTCTCAAAATGCATATGTACATGATAATTCATTAGTCACTTCCACTGTTATGTCTATCTGAAAGCAATAGATTAAGGGAGGGAATTAAATTATGGACTCGTATAACTCAAGGCATCAATGGATATGAGGAAGAGTTTATCAAAAACCTGATGTTCGTTTCCCTTCCATGGCTTCTTTCTTTTCTTGGCAACTTGAGCATAGGAAAGGTCCATCCCATGGGCGCGGTTTCCCTTGGTTAAGCGCACCCTCGTGTACTGAAATACCCTCCCCGGGTTTCATCTCTACTTGACATACTGCACACATGAATAACTTGAACATGTTGCAGAGTGGATATTTTGTTTCGAACCTGCAGCTCAGACAAAGATCCATGTCAAGAGAGACAACTAGAGAGCCAGCTGCAAACATTAATGACACTAAAAACAAAACCATACCTTTCTGAAAGCATGGCAGATCCTTCCTCGTATAATTCCCGAACTATATCTGGCTCAACATATTCTTTTTCAATATATGAAGATGGCTCAGAGGACTTTTTGCGAAAAATGGCCTTCAACATTCCTTTTACCGGTCTTTTTTGTGTTGGTGCAGAAGTAGGTGGCTTCTCCTGGGGTAGTATATCAACCACAATGCAGGTTGTGTCATCCCTAAGTCCCTTTGCTTGCAAAGATTCCTGCAGAAAGAAAAAAGACAGGAATAAATGGTAGAAATAAGCTAACCCACAAAGTGACAAGGTGAAATTAAAACATTCAAAAATTATTCAAAAGATGTCTGTTGAGCATACTTTTATAATATGTGGCGCTGCAGCCTCCGCTGACATGCCACGACAACAATCAAGGACCGCTTCTGCAGATAGAGCATCCCAGACTCCGTCACTGCAGATAATAAGTCTTCCTCCTGAAGTGGATATCTGGATAAACCAAAACAAGAGGGGGAAACAAGGAATTAGAACAATCAAGACAAAAAATGTCTTGTGAATTCCGTACAGGAAAATGGTTTAAAAGTAATTAGTACATCCTATCAAACATTAAATTACTTTTACACAGCTACTTCGTTTTCTATTACAATACTTCCACTTTTATTTCATCAATTACTGTTCAAGGGTACTCATATTTTTTCGGAAAACAAAAGGCCTTTTTAAAAGGAATTAGATAATGTTATGAAAAACCAGGTGCTCTTTTTTAAAGGGTAGAAAAACTATGCTGTGAAGAAGCTATATGTGCCTGTGATACAGAGATTAAAACAATATAAAAATGAACTTAAGTAGATAGAGTAATAATATACACTAGAGTAAAATTCAGAAACAACATATGCCCAATATTGCTGCATGTGCAAGGGATAGCATTGACCAACCTTCACTTGCTTTACATATGGTACAGGGACAATAAATTCACCAACATCCATATCACCGATAGATCGAGAAAGACACAGGCCACCAGGCCAACATCTCAACGGGCCAACCTATGCAAACCATTAACCTAGTCAGGCAAATAAGTTTGACACAAATACAAATTAATGCTAAAAAAAAATACTAATGAATCACAACAGGAGATAATCTAAATATTATCAAATATAGTCAGTACAATACAACATCAAAAGCGTAATACGTTTTCTTAATATATCATAAAATTTAATGACTAAGACCTATGTGATGAGTACTTTTAAGTAAAAAGACATGATCCTATGACTAGCAACATAGTAGCATCAATCATCTTGCCTCTTGATTCTCCATAGTACGATTAACCTAATTTCCTTCTGAATTGCTTTTTATGTAGTTTATATCTTTTAAAGCATCTTATGCAACAGAAATAAGAAATAGTATTTACTAAAGGCATCTCTTGGGGGATTAGTCTTGAAGTCAATATAGGTAGGTAGTCAATTCTACCAGATAATAATAGATAAAGTTTAATGGAAATGTACCTCCGCACCTCCACCTGTATTTAGCCGACCAACTTCACCCCCACTAGAAGTGATGCGCGCCCTCCTGATTAAAGAAAAAGAAAGGATGAGACTTCACTGCAATGTTATGAAGCAATTCCAGACAGCTGTTCATAAAAACATTCCAATAAAAACTTACTCCTCTTCATTGGTGTCTAGTCGATGATCTGCTGACAAGTAATGAATCCCACCTTCAGAAGGTTCAAGTATGCAACGGGAATCACCAACTGATGCAACTGTTATAACCCATCCTTCTATAATCACAAAGGTTACAGTTGTTCCTGATGTTTTTGCTGTACAAGTGAAGATAATATATGCATATCAACAAACACCTCAAGAAAAAAATAAGGATGAAAATTTTATAATTCAGAAGTACAAGAATTGTCAATCATGGCTAAGTTGGTATGTTAAGCTCAAGCTGCAAAAAACGAAATCACTATTTATTTTTATGTTGACATGTGCAATTAGACAGATAAAAAAGAACGCTGCAAATAGTAGTCTACCAATAGAGGTTAGAAAATTATAACATCGGTTTTAAAATACTTCCATTCAGTATGCATAAGATGTTTTCTGTCCCTTTATTCTTTAACTTTTTGACTCTGAGAATTGGGTATAAATTACTTTGATAATATTGTTATGTTATCCATATGAAGCCATTCTAGGCAAGAACAAACAGCGTGTAATTACTCATACCTTTCTGTTGAAAATCTTTATCAGTTTTTACAAAGCCAGCAACCAAAGCCCTCGGCAATGCTGCTACCCACTCATCTCTGTTCAGATCTGGGGGAATGGCACTTAAAACGTTGTTCAGAAGATTCTCCTTGGCATAAATAGCAGCAGCAGATCCATTGTGTCCATCAAATAGCTGTAAATTTTCTGCATCAGAAAATGCAAATGCAAAAAGGAAAACAAAAATCGAAACCAAGTAAAGAAAAACATGGTATCACTGAGTCATAACATTTGCATTCGCCACATAAAAGGCTACCACTATTCTTGATATCCAGCTAATAAAAGTGAATTAGGATGAAAACAAAGTTCATTTGCTTTCAAATACACCCAAACAGAAAGCATTCAGAAAACAAAACTATAACATGAAAACCATTGCTTGGAGGGGGTTGTTAGGCACTGAGCAAATAAGACAGCAATATCATCCTCCATGTAGATAGAGGTATAATATTCAACTTGCTAAACTATTTCCAGTTTAAACATGCCATGAACTAAAAGGCAAAGTTCTATACGAACTGGCCCAACACAGGAATTGTTGGCACTCAGTAGGATTCGAGCCTCAGACCTAGAGAGGAGCACCCTCTCAGGAACCCAGGCATTCACCAGCAGGCCAACCCTTTGTTATTCAACAACAAGTCTGACCTATTCACACAGATTTTGACAAAAGAAAACTATGCTTTGGAGCGTCATCAAAATCATAGTGCCCGTGTGGCACCGTGATTTTACCAAACTCGGCCAATCCAAACATGCACAACATTTACTTTCAATCATCGTGTCATGCAATGATCATATGCAAAATAAGACCCAAAAAACATTGTCATTTGATGCCTCTCATAACATAAAAAATCAATACAATACAATCCATCAAATTATTATTCAAAAAGCCAAATCATACCCCAAAAACCGAATACGTAGAAACCCCATCTGCAACGACTCTTTGTCGTTCGGTCTTTATCAACGTGAAATCCTCTCCTTTCTTGTGCTCGCTAGCTTGGCTATACACAACAACCAAATCCGGTTTCTCGATTTTCTCGTTCGCCAATTCCCGCTTCAAGAGCACTGCAAGCGGAACGGTATGGTGTTGGTGGTGGTGGTGGCGTTCATTCCGACCAGACATTGTTCCCTCTAATCAACCTCAATTTCTTCAAATACACACAACCAATATCAAACACAAGAACAATCTCTGCTTCAATTTAATAATCCTCCACCTTGGTAGGTTACAACAAAATCCTAAATTAGAAAAACAAATCAACAATCATAAACAGTAATTAACTAGCATTATGCAAAAATAGATCGCAATGGAGATAATTAAAATACGGTTATGGTAATTAATCAGTTAGTTAGTTAAATTGAATACGGCGAAGGAAATTTACTTGAAAATGGAAGAAAAAATGAGTAGCAATCAGGCGCGAAAGTATTGAGATACGTTGAAATGCAGTTGTCGAAAAACGTGGATCCCGGCGTTCTGCAAAACTTGCATCGTAGAGAGAGAGATGAATGAATCAATGAAGGAAAGAGAAAACCGTTCATTTTTTCTTGCCCAAAAAACGTAAATAAAGCAAAAGAATGAGTTGGCCAAAACGCAGCGTTTCGTAGCTCGGCGCAAGCTATTTTTTGGAGGCAGCAAGTTACCGTAGGGCCCGGTCAATATCAATGTTTTTTTTTCTTTTTTCTCATTTTTCTACACTAAAGTAGATGATTTAATTTTGAATTTTAATACCTTTACTAACAGTAATTTTTTACCTACTTTAAAAAGAAAAAAAAAAAACATGGAACACCTTCCTCAAGTGTAGTATGCGTAAAAACTAGAGTGGTGGTAACATCGAATATCTAAAATCGCCAACAATGAGACAATTAATTGGTCCTACATTTTCCTTTTGGTTTTGCCTTATCCATACAACGAGGTGATTGGCTCATCATCTCAGATAAATTGTTAGCGAAAGGCCGAGAAAGTGACAATTTGGGTAAGATTAACTTTATTAACTTTGTCACAAAAAAAAAACTTTATTAACAGTTTATTAGCACTAGCAGTAATTTTTTATTATTATTCCGACCAAAACCTAGTTGATTTGTAGCACCCGCAATCATCGGTTACTGCCTAAGACAAACGAGTGTCTTACCGCTTTCATATGGGCGTGTCCATACTCCACGCCATCGTCAAAATGAACAGCGGGGATCATTCCTAGTGTGTACAGATGTTTATTATAAATACATAAGAATTTTTATATGGTTGTTGGTTATAAAAATACATACAATACATAAGAATTTTTGTCGTCAGCCATCAATTATAAACTATCAATCATACAATACATAAGATTTTTTGTAAAATTACAATGTGGGCACTGAATTTTTCTTGGATCAAGGTGAACAAGTTTTGGCATCTGGTTTCAAGATGAGTTTAAAGCTTATTTTTAAAGGAGATTTTTTAATGCACATTATATGTTACTTAGACACCACGTGAAATACTAAAATGTCTTCAAATTTCAAAGATGCATCTCCCGATGCACCTCAAAATACATCAAATATATGCGTAAATGAATCACACCCTTATTTTGTAAAAAAATAGTTTGGAAACACATTTTTGGAATTTTTTTTATCCATGTAGGGGTAATTGTTGGTCACATTAAGAAGAAAGTAGAGGTAATGGTAATAGAACACAATGACACTTTACGGAGATACATCTCTGGATTTCAGAGATGTATCTCCAGACATTTGTTTAGGAAAAATAGAGGTGTTTCACCTGCAACGTCTTTGTTTGTGTGATTTTACCTCCGTTTGGAGATGCATCTCCAAAATTAATGGGGCATTTTCAGACTTTTAAATGTTGTTTTTCAATCCCATATGGTGCGGTTATGAATTTCCATTTTTAAATTAAATGGGATCCCTCATTATCACCAAAATTGAAAGAGATGTTGGACCAAGTAATGACAATTAAGTGTAGGGAAATCCTCTTTCCGCTTTTAGGGATGCGCCCCAACCTCTGAAAATTTAAAAATACTTTTCATGCGTCTGGAGATGCATCTCAGGGTGCATCTAAAATCACACCAGTCTTCGCCTTTTTGAGATTCAGCCTATTTTGAGCAAAATATGATGTGGAGATGCATCTTCGTATCTCATTTTGATTAATCCTAAAATGCATATCCGAAATACTCTATGTATAGTGAGATGTTTGATTAACGACTCGGTGATGTTTCCGGAGATGTATATCCGTAAATGTCACCTCAAAATCCATTCGAACGCATAAGTGTATTTGTTGGCTATCAAAAACACAACGTTTTGTTCAGGTTTATTTGAAACTGGGATGTCCTATACCAAAGACATCACCAGAGTGGACGACACATTTCACACAAGATGTTGAAACTTGGCCGAATCACTTTATAAAAAGGGTGGAAGAGTTCACCAGGTTAAGCGACATTGAAAGAGAAACAAATAAGGAAAAGCCAAAGAAGGAACCACCAACAGATTTAGGTAGTGACACATATTTTGATACATTTTAGTTTTAATCTAACAATGTAACTCGTTTTTAATATGTAATATTGTCCATAATTTTATAAATTTGATGGTAATTTTTGGATAATTTTTGTGTTTCTAAATTATGCACTGCATAATACAATAGTTCTGTATGAACACTAATTTCGGTGGGTCCGGAGATATATCTCCGAACAAACCTTTTAATTATTAACAAAACAAAATAGGAGACTATACAGATGTGCATCTCTATAAAGACCCTAATTTTTGAAAAAAAATAGAGTGTATCCGGATATGCATCTCCGAAATATGTCCTAATGATAGGATAAGGTTTATAAGCTCCTAATTTATCTACGACTTCTATAAATAGAGTCTTTCATTTCATTTTCTTTACAAAAACCAGAATGAATACATATTTTCATCTTACATTTGTGTATTTCAATGGTGCAAATCCCCCGTTTCAATTTAAGCTCTTCGAGAATATACTTCTCGTCGATTTGAAATCCAAACTAAATACTCTCCTGGGATATCCATAAAATTGGAGAGTTGTCAAGCTCAAGTATCGTTCACCCTCAATTGACAACGAATGGAAGATACAGTTCACCTTACTTTAACTGAAAAATGGATGATAGTTTAAAGGTTATGTGGATTACCTTTTACCATTACTCCACAAAGGTTATGATTGAAGTGGACGCGACGACTGCAAGATCATCCAAATATACTATAAGGATGTTTCAACGTCTTGAACCACTTGTTTGTAATAACATGTGTTCCGGACTGGGCCAGCGCATGCCTTACGGTCGGGCCCAATGACCAACGAAGGCCCAATAAGGCCAAAGCCACCTCCGTGTCAGGCACGTACCCGTCCCCTCAGACGTCGGACACGCGGGGTAGAAGACCGTCGGGCAGAGGCATATAGCTCTTGGACACACCTCTCCTCAACACCTATGTGCTCCTCCCCGCGAGGACACGTTCTCTCGTAACTTCTCACTCCCGTAGGAATCGGTCTGCCCTACTTCGGGAGATTTAGGGACCGTTGCACCAGGGCGAAGACCATGTGCTGGTCTTCACTACGCCATGTAAGCCCTGGCAGTTACTTGGATTGGGCCTTGCAATCCAGCCCAGTGCAAGTAACCGTTGGCCCCGCGCTGGGGGCTCTCTATAAATACTCTCTCACTTGAAAGGGTCAAGTTACATTACATTCTAACTCTCACACCTGCTTTTTCTGTACTTACTTACTCCCTTTTTCTTACTTGAGCGTTGGAGTACCTTGCAGGTACACCCCCCCCCCCCCCCCCCGCGCCGTATCATCATCACCGGAGTTGAAGTCCTTACGACGTTGCTGGCCATTGAATAACTGTCTGATCCAGGTACGATCAACATGTAATGTTAAATTAACAATTATCGATGTAAGATTTATTTTGATGTTAATCTATGTTGTTTTTCCATTTTCCCATTGTTCTTGGCTATTTATAGTATGTACTAATATGGCATGTTTCGGAGATGTATCTCCAAAAAAACTCATTGAATAATGAGCTTAGGAATGTTACGGAGATGCATCTCTGGATTAACCTTTTATGCATACGGAGATGCATCTCTGAACTAAATTTTATCAAAATAGAGGTTTCTCAAAATTTCATTTGAGGTCTGTGTGAAAAATGTGTGTCTGGAGAGATTATTCTCCTTTGATCCTCCAAAGAGCCCTATAATTTTAATATATATATATATATATATGTGTGTGTGTGTGTGTGTGTGTGTGTGTGTGTGTGTGTATTTTAAAGTGTTTGAATTCTAAAATTTAAAGGTGTTATGAACACATGAAACAAATATTGAATATAAATAATTCATTAAATTAAATTAAATTAAATAATAGTTTATCAATATAAATTAAAAATATTGATTAAACACAAACAAGATCATGGAAGAGGATAATTATTTATTTCATTAGATTTAACCATGTGTGTCTTGATTTTATTAAATATTTTGGGAAGAATCAAGCTTAAACAAATGAAGGTAATAAACTAGATAAGTCCTAAAGAACGATATTTATCAGATATTGAAAATAAGATTCTCACATCATCGTCATATAGAAATTGTATATTGGTGAACCAAAGACATCCCTCAAAGTATATTTTTGGATGGCAACACTCAAACCTAACCATCCCTTTTGTGTCGTGGTGGTTGAGACAACAATTTAGTTGGTCTTTCAGACAAACAATGTAACATTGGCATTGATCATAAACAAATGGGCATGAGTCCCTTTGTCGTAGTAAATTTCGGTTGGTTTAGAGTTTATTTTGATTGGGTGTGGGTAAGAGTTTAATCTTTTGCATTGTGAACGACAATGAACCAAACACATTAAATTATACAAGTTTTTATGTATTATATTTGATAGAAACTATCGGTGTGATCTAGGTCATACATTAGAAAACCGTATATTCTTAAGGTTTATATTCTATAATTTAAACTAATTATTGAATATTTTATTGAGGTTCAAAATCTATAATCTAAACATATAAAATACTTCATCAGTCTATGTTTGAATTCTAGAATTTAAACATGTGTTTTGTTGAGTTTTAGAACATTAATTTACAGAAAGATCAACAATAACCATAACATGGAAATATAAATTAATATTTGAAACTAAACTAATCTAAAAGAATATGAAATATAATATGTCATCCGAAATACATAATAGATAATAGCATGTATAAATACATAATATCAAAAAATCATAAACGAAATACATAATATAAAATACATTCTACTACATCGCACTCAAAATATCCCTCTTCTTTCTTGACCTCTTGTGTTTCAAGGCATTCTTAACCTCCCTTAAAATCTGATGCACAACATCGTGAACTACGATGCTCTATAATACATTCCCACCAGATAGTATCCCAAATGTCTGCCAAGTATCAGATACGCACGTTGCAACACCCTAAAACCCAACACTTTTATTTACGAAAATGAAACATATAGTTTTTTCTCAACATCGGTGTTACGCATTCTTAACATGAATCTTTCTCGAATTTATAACATAAAACAGCAACGGAGCTTAAAAATACATTGAAAACATTTATTTGTCTCAAACACAAAATACTTCATACTAGAAATCAAACTCTCAGAGCACAAAACAAAGCAACCCCTCCCAGTGTTACATACCAGAGCGACAACTAAAATAACTCAAAAATAGTAAAATAATGAAGATGACCTCTACGTCATCCTTAGCTCAACAGTAGCTAGTGCTCCTCTACCTGAGTATTTGTACCACAAGTGTACATAACACCAAAAACAAAACAACCAGGGGTGAGAATACATTAAAAAATGTTAGTGATGCATAAAACAACGAAGTATAACATAATTCATAATAATCATCAATCATATGAATCATTCACAACTGTTACTCAATCACAATGCAGATACGCATGTAATGCACCAACTCCTCTACTCCAATGCATGTGGTACCAAATTTGAAAATCAGATTTATGTTACTGATTTATCCACTCACTGATGGTTCCTCTCTGAACCCAGACTTATCACTGGTCTCGTCTTCTGAACCAACAACTCGTCCTTAGACCGAAGTTCGTCACCATAATACTCGTCATTGGTCCTCTCTTCTAAACCAACAACATATCTCCAGATCAAAGTCCATACACTTATCTCCAATATACATGATGCCACTACTACAAAAAGTATATACAACAACGCTCATGTCACCACGAATATTCAATCAACCGAAGTAATAGGTGATATTTAGACGCCTGCATTTTTTTATTTTATTAAAAGACTTTTCACTACGGTCTTTAATAACAACCGTGGTGAAAAGTAGGAAGGCGTCACTTTTAACCATGGTTGGAATTTCAACCGTGGTGAAATGTGGCGTCTGGTCATGGGTTCAAATCCCAGCACCAACATTTTTTGTTTTTTACTTATTTTTAAGTCATTTTTCACCACTGTTGGAATTCCAACTGTGGTTAAAAATAGCGTCTAGTCATGGGTTCGAATCCCAACACCAACATTTTTTTATTTTTACTTATTTTTAAGCCATTTTTCACCACGGTTGGAAGTGGCACCTTCTTATTTTTTTAAAGATATATAAATGCTTTAAGTTCCTTCACTTTTTCCCTAGACGTACTTATATAAACTTCATCTTCTTCCTCCAAACTTATTCCATTTAGAACATATTTTTCCTCTACTAAACCAAATTGAAAACATCATTTCTTTCATAAACAAAACTCAAAAACATTTTTTCCTTTAACAAGTTTCAGAACTCCATCATCTCATCTCCAAATTGAAAGAGGCATGAAAAGCATGGATTCAAATTAGAAACATTAGTTGTTTTTGTTGTGTCAGATAAAAATTTCTTATTTAACAATTTTATTTATTTACTTTGTTGTTGTTGTTGTTGTTCTTGTTCTTGTTCTTGTTCTTGTTCTTGTTCTTGTTCTTGTTATTGTCATTGTTGTTGTTGTTGTTGTTCTTGTTCTTGTTCATGTTGTTCTTCTTGTTATTTTTGTTATTGTTGTTCTTATTGTTTTTATTATTGTTGTTATTGTTCTTGTTGTTCTTGTTATTATTCTTGTTCTTGTTGTTGTTGTTTTTATTGTTGTTGTTGTTGTTCTTGTTGTTGTTGTTGTGTTAAAAATATTTAATATTATATATTGTAAGAGTTATCAATGTAGCCAGACAAAACATGAGGCAAAAATAAAAAATGTTGATTGACTTTTCACCACGGGTATTTAAAATAAACTTTGTTATAGGTTGCGCACTTTCCAATTTTCTACCACGAGCACTGGACCGTGGTTGTAAATAACCTACATACGATCACACCGTACTTAACAATGGATGTTTAACCGTTATTATAGGTCTTTCATAACTGTGATTATATACGTTTTATGTAGTAGTGTGCATGAAATGCAACAAAACAAAATTAATGCACAAATCATCATTGGTTCTTCTATGAACTACACATCTCACCGTAACTCAGCAGATATATAATCATACCACAACATTATTACTCAACAACACTCACCAACAATGTAAGAATATAACATTAAACACTCATCAATATTCCACAGGGTCAGCTCATAACTCACTAAAGCCTGTAAATAATTCTCTCACTTTCAATTAGAATTTTAGAGTCCTAAGGCATACTCTAACCTTAACTCAACTACTCATCAAATCGACTATAAACATGTTAGACGACTCAATAATTCACTTATTTTATTCACACAATTCTAAACATAAGGACTAAACTCACTGAACTCGTTAAAACAACAGCAAACAATCACTTCCATCGAAAACAACTTAAAAAATTGAACTGACGACCCAGAACTGGTCAAATAGGGGCTGACTATCAGCCCCTTGTGGCTGACTGTCGTCACTTATAATTGTCACGCCTCATAGTCACAGAACTGTCACTACTGATGGTCCGAGGACTTTGCGCTCGTCAAGGAGCGCTGACGGTCGGACTGTCATGGGTCTGACGCCCGTCATCCACCCCAGCGCAGTGACGGGTCAATCATCATGCAGGTGACGCCCGTCACTGCTGTGTAGATTGCAGAATCTATGTTTTCACCCTTGTAGCACCCTCAAAACTCTGATTTCGATTATGACTCGCCCTAAACTCACAGCAATTCATCACACACGTACCATACAATATTTAGCACATCAATGACACGCAGATTGGACATTTATTTCATTAAATCATCACAAAATCATTCACATGTTCATCATATTAAAACATAGCAACATGAACATCAACATTCATATTTTCACATTACAATCTTACACGAAATTCAGTTATAAATCCGAGCATGAATTTACTATCAATCACAATACTTAAGAAAAGGTTTTGGACAAACCTTCTCCACATCCACAAAACTCATCAATGGAGAAAATTAAAGAGACAAGAAAGAAGGTTAGGATCCCTCTCTATCCTTCATGAAAAATATACACATAGATGAATAATTTCCCTACCTCAAATTTTCAGAAAAAGATTGAAACTTGGCTATGGAGTTCTTCTTCTAGCTATGGTTTCCTATTCTGCTCCAAATTCTCACTTTCTCCCAAATTTCACGTACTACCACTTCTTTCTCCCTATTTTTCTATTTAAAACAAATAAAATCTTATTTTATTTTCATTAATTCCACTCTTTCCCCTCAACTCTTAGTAATTCTCTCCTCACCACACAAATTATATTACTATTCTATTTTCCTCCCAAAATCCACGTTCCTCATATTTCCCTACTATTTTTATTATTTAATTAATTAAAATTAATAATAATTCTAATAAAATTATCTTCATCCTCACTAAACCCAATAAAACACACAAGTACTCAAACAAATTAATAATAAGCATTTTAAACCCAAATAAAATAAAATAAACTCAATTCGGGGTGTCACAACTTTCCACCACTTAAAGAATTTTCGCCCTCGAAAATTACCTAAAAGAAGCAACTCCAAATAAGACTTTCTCATCTTAATCTCCAGCTCCCACATCACACTTCCTATAGCAGGTCCTCCCTACACTACCTTCACCAAAAAAATCTCTTTACCTCTCAAGTGTTTCACTTTTCGATCCTTAATTCGCAAGGGTAATGCCTCAATATACAAGTTCTCTCTCACTTGCACATCATCCAATTGGATCACATGGGACGGATTAGGAATATACTTCCGAAGTTAAGACACATGAAAAACATCACGAAGGAACTCTGTAGACCACTTCTCCTACTCTCTGAAGGGTCTGATACAAACCAATAAAATGAGGCGTGACCTTTCGAGACTTCAATGCACAACCAACACCAGTCACTGATGTAACCTTCAAGAACACATGATCTCCCTATTGGAACTCAAGTGTTTTACTTCTCTTATCATGATAGTCTTTTGTCTGCTCTACGACGCCTTCATCTTCTTTTGAATCATCTTAACCTTTTCAGTAGTTTTCTAGACAATCTCTGGTCCAAGCGCAACACTTTCATCTTATTCATACCAACACGAAGGTGTTATACATCTTATACCATACAAAGCTTCAAAAGGTGTCATTACAATACTAGAATCAAAATTGTTGTTATAGGTAAACTCAATCTACGGAAATTAACTATCCCAATTACCTCCTTACTCTAAACACAAGCTCTCAACAAATCTTCCAAAGAATGGATAGTCATTTCTATCTGATCGACCGTGTGCGGATGGTAAGCAGAACTCAACCTTAACTTGGTTTCTTAGGCTTCTTGCAAACTCTCATAAAACCTTGACGTAAACCTCATATGTTTATCTGACACAATACTAGAAGGAATACCATGTAGCTTCACAAACTCACTGATGTAGATCTCTACCAACTTCTGCAATGGGTAACTGATCTTTATCGGAACAAAATGATCCAACTTAGTCAGTTTATACACAACAACCCAAATTAAATCACTTCCTTTCACAGTATTTTGCAAACCCACCATAAAATCCATAGAGATGATATCCCACTTCCACTCAAGAATACTAAAAGGTTGCATCAATCTAGACGACTTCTAATACTCGATCTTCAACTTCTGACAAGTCAAACAATATACATAAACTCGGCAACATCCTTCTTCCTACCTGGCCACCAAAACATCTTCTTAAGATCTAGATACATCTTAGTAGCTCTGGGATGAATACTGAAACTACTCATGTGACTCTCCTAAAGAATTATCTTCTTAGCTTTAGCAATAGAAGGCTTATTCATTTCCTTATTGAGCAGAGCAGTAGCAATCAGTCTTGCTCCTTCTTAAACATCTTCTAAAGAAATGTTCAGAGCGCCCTTATTTACAACCTTTGTCCTCCTTAGCAACTGTTGTTGTTCTTCTTCTTCTTCTTCTTCTACTTCTTCTTATTCTTCATCAATAGTTGGAAACACCATATTCCTCAACTTATTTTTCTTAACAGGTAGTTCAAAAGTGGTTATCTTCTGAGGAGTCTTGCTTGTGGCTACACTCCTAATCTTGGTAGGCATCAAGACAGTTGTGGAGGACATTTCTTGAGCTTCCTTGTGAACTTTTGTTAGTTAGGCAATCTTCCTCTTAGGTGGTTTCTGAACCACCTTTTCGGATTAAGAAGCAACTTGTTTCCTCTTCCTTGAAGGCCTGTACACACTACCTTCAGGAGCTTTATGAATGGCATTTATGGTCAGAGTTACTCTAGTCTCCTTTTGAACTAACATGATGTATTCCAAAATAATTTATGTATTATCCATCTTGGAGATGAATCGAAAATCATAAATATATTCAATGTTGTCATTCCTGATCTTGAGGCTTGAGGTGGGTGAATCACATCTTTCTTCTTAATAATATTCATATTTCCCAGTACAGCAGTTGAGAGAATATTTCCATATATCAATTCCATATCTTTATTAGCACATAAGCTCATCAGAGTCTCAACCAACTTACTCTAATGAAACAATTCAAATAGAAGTCTTGCATAAGGAACATTCTTCTTATGGTGTTTAGTTCTTTCTTTGATAGCTTCACGCAAGTGATGAAAGATGTAAGAAGGGAGGTTGATCCTCTCATGGTTAACTAAAACCCATATGAAGTACTTGTGATCCCAAAAGATCTAAACAGTACTTCATTCTCTTGGAATCAGGCAGCTAATAAGTATTTTGAACAAGAGCCTATGATCAACATGCATGTTCCTCACCTTTCCAGAATCTTTAGGTTTGATGAATAATCGTTGCTTAATCTCACCAAATTCAGGACTACTTTCTTTGGTGTTCAAACCAAATATTCCAATCTTATCCATATTCATATGTTTTGCAATGTGACTTTGAGTGATAGTCACATTAACTCCCTTAACAGTTGATCTTATTTCCACTTCTTTGAAATCATCTAAACCCATTTCATCCCTTATTTTCCCTTTGAGTTCTTCATTCTCTGCAATCTTTTAAGTCTCTTCAAGAGCAGCAACACTTTCATCATACACTTCATCCCTAACACAAAAATCCTTAATCAAGTAAGGAATAGTAGGACCATTCAACATCTCAAAATAAGTTATCCATCCTTGAGCTTTAAAACATGCCTTTAATGGATACCCATTAATCCTAAAAGATTCAAAGTCGACAATCTGCTCAACAATTAACTTTAGATCTTCTTCTCTAAGCGTCAAGGTTCTGGGCTTGATTTTGAGAGACTTGTCAGAGTTTACTACCATTGGAATAAGATTTGAAGAAGATGCCATTGCAATGGAGTTTAGGGTTCTAAAGAGGGTTTCTGAAAAATGGTTGTTTTTTTAGGAAGCTAGAAAACGAAAGTGTTGGTAGTGAAGAGATAGAATATGTGTGAGTAATGAAACGTTTAAGTGCTTTTAAGTGTAAAAAGGTTTTTGTTTAAAAGACACAGACATTAATGAAAAATGGGCGCTTGACATAATATTCATAAAAAAATTCATCATAAATCAATAGTTATTATCCAACATACAAGAAGCCAAAAGTTAGCAAACCTTTCAGATTCATGACACATAAGTGGACAGATGTCAAACATACATTCCATTTACGTGTTATCAGAAATAATTAATAAAATTGCGAGTATTAGAGGCTTAGTTTCTCAGATGCTACTATTCATCATAAGTTTGTTTGGAGCTTCTGACCATAGTAGCTTTTGATCATCATCAGACTCTGATGCTCTATTTCAGAAGCAAGTACTAATCTTTGACGAAATGCATGTTTAGATTCTTTTTGATAAATTTAAATCCTTCGATACTAAGAGACTTGGTAAATATATCATCCCATTGATGATCTGTATCAATGAATTGTATAGCTATCACACCCTTCTAAACATAGTCTCTAATAAAATGATGTTATATTTCTACGTGTTTGGTTCTAAAACGTTGAATAAGATTCTTAGTCAAATAGATAACAACAATATTATCATAAAAGATTTAAATACTACTTCCAGTTATCTGATAGTCTTTCAACCGATATTTCATCCAGAGTAGTTGTGTGCATCAACTTGCAGCTGAGATGTCACTTTTTATGCACAAATACATCGAGTGAATTGTAGATGTTAAAGGTAATGAGAATTGTGGTTTTCGAGATATTTCAGGTTTGCTCGGTAAAGAAGAGGAGAACCACTAATATGTTCGTCGTTGTCTTATACAAGGGTTGACGACGTATAGGGAATCATACACATCGCTATACGAAAAAATACTATGTAATTCTTAATGCTCTTGCTTCTTGTATTAGTGGTTTGACACCGTTTGAAAAATGGAGGCACTTCCTTAAAATTTGACATCTTATAACAAGTGCTTATGATAGGATGTGTATTGATATGACAAGATATGATTTTTAAAAAAATTCTACTTCGGAGTAGGCCACCTCAAAATTCATTTGGACACATCATGTGTATTAGGTGGCTTTCAAAAACACAACATTTTTTTGAAGTTTATTTGAAACCAGGGTGTCTTATACCAAAAGACATCACCAGAGTGAACGACACATTTCACAAAAGAGGCTTAAACTTGGCTTGATCACTTTTTAGAAAGGATGGAAGAGCTCGCCAAGTTAAGTGAGATTGAAAGAGAATCAAATAAGAAAAAGTCAAAGGAGGCACCACCCATGAAAATAGATTTAAGTGATGACATATTTTGATGCTTTTTTAGTTTTTATCTAACTATGTATTTAGATTATGAGTCATTTTTTGTATGTATTATTGACACGACCTAGATGCATATGTAATGTATATTCAACATTAATCGTATAACAATTAGGGTCAATTCTAAGAAAACGTTATGTTTCAACCAATTTTAAGAAAACATTTTGTTTCTCCCTGCATAAAACAGGTTCTACATAACACTTCCGGAGATGCACTTCTGGAATAACCCCATGTAAACTGAAAAATATCAAACATGGGGTATTTCGGAGATACATCTCCGAAGAAACCCTTACGTTGGAAAAAAAAAGTAGGGTGATTCTGGATATGCATATCTGAAATATCCTTTGTGACAGAACAATTTTTTTGACATCCATAATGATCTAAAAACTTGTATAAATATGAGATCTCTCATCTCATGTTGTTCACAAAAACACACCACACCAGAATGAACATGTATTGCCATGTCTCATTTGTCTACTTCAACGGCGCGAAACACTCACTTAAATCAAAGAATCTCATACTGAAGAATCTGAAACTCATACTGAAGAATCTCCTACAATACTCAAACAATCAAAGAGTTTTGAAGCTCGAGTACCGTTCACCTTTGATTGACAACGAAGAGAAGATTCAGTTCAACAACTTTAAGTGGAAGACGAATGAAGATTTAAGATTTATGCGGAGTACATTTCACCGTTACAAAACAAATTGTTCCATTTCGATCGAGCTGGATACGAAGATTGCGAGATCAACCGAATATATTTTGAAGATGTTGCAACATCCTGCTGAAATATAATGTTAAATTTATATTACGTATTTATGTTACGATTATCTATGTAATGTGGCGTATTTTGATATTAATTTACGTTTTTCAACTTTTTTCATTCATATGTTACTGTAGAGTTTGAGCTAATAGAGTGTATTATGGAGATGCTTAACCATAAACTTGTTTGAGTTTTGAAATAAGAGTTGTTACAAATATGCACCTATAAATAAATCTTAATATAGTTGTAGAGATATATCTCCAAAAATATTTTTGAATAATATAAAATAGTTAACTCACAAAAGCGTTGAGTGTGTGACATTTAGATGCGTCAAAAAATGCATTTTTAAAATTTATGGGTAGTTGTGACTTTTCCCTAACATCCCATAATACCCTAAATAAAATAGCCTAGCCATCGTCTAACTAATACAAAAATATCATAATATCCATGAAGTTATGATCTCCATCCAATTATATCAACTTTTTAACGCTATCGTGGATGATAACAATCATGACAAAATAGATTTTGAGCAATGCTCTAGAAACAACAAAATAACAAACAATTAGATCTAAAGACATATTTACTTATGCATAACCTAATCAGCACTACAAATCAATCAATATAAAAACATTGGCCAACTTTTGATAAGTTTTTGTGCACAACTAGCTATTGGAAGCGAGTGGCTGTTACCGTGAAAACGTATGAGATGAGATGCTACATGCTTTTGCAAGCTGTACCTGACACTTCAAAGCAAGTGTTGCTATCAAAATATTATACAACCAATTTCAAATACGCGTCTAGCCCCCATCACATGTGCTATTTTGAGCAATCATGGCCAATCAATAATGGATTGTTTTCCTACAACAGTTTAGTTATTATACTTGTCGTCCAAGAATATACTAACTTCCAATTTCAATTAAGGGAGGTAAATCTGTTTGCAAGTGATGTTGTCAAAAGGGTACAAAAATCATCAATGATTATTTGATTTATCTACCCAACTTAGGAATTTCATTTGGCTTAGAAAGCACATGATCGTGACGCGTTATTGACCCATATACCCCATGTGCTCCCAGGCTGATTTTTCTGTGGTATGTGCTCCTGGTTTTGCCAGAAACTGGGCAAAGCCAGCTAGATTTATTTTGAAGTCAACACAAGACTATATTAACCACTCAAATTCTGATTTTCAAAATAAAGAAATATTTAAGATCATAAGGGATAGGTCTAATCATTCATTTATACATATGCATAAGAGTTAATTTCACATGTAGGACCTCAAAATCGGTGACAGAAAAACACAAATTAGACACCAAACTATTACACCAAAAACAGAATCCAAGAAAGCATATTAGAACCTGCAAAACAAGAAAAATAAATAAATAAAGGTATTTAGTATAGAGCACCAAATAAATGTTGCACTCCCATGCTACTCTGGCAGTATTCCAGAAGAAATCTGGATTTAAACTATAACCAAAACATGAAGTAAAGTTTCATAACTTCAAGACGCGGATAAGAACATAGATAATGACAAAACGGAACCAACTATCAATTTGAAACCCCACAAGAATACCCACATGTCTCTTTAAGACTACACATATGTGTGTTTAACCTAGCACTAAGCCTGGAATGAAGCCGGACTACTTTAGTGTGTGTTTAACCTAACACTAAGCCTCGGAAGCAACCAAGAAACTCGAGGATTTCTAATAATGAAAATGCATTTGTTGTTGTAATGTACACCAAGAAAGTAATACCTATATTACTGTTACTGCCTCTCATCTCCAACTACAATTTCACTCAAGCTGTTTACCCTCTGAATGAAGGACCATTCACTCTAATAATGTACACCTGAAAGAAAAGTTTAGCAACCACATTATTCAATGATTAACATATGTGGATAACATATGTGGAATAGCAAGATTGCTAACTATATCAATTCCAGTTTCGGAATGCATGGTTAAATTTCATTAGCATTTTAATATATAATTTTTTTTCATCAAATATATTTAACGTTGAATTGGAGCCATTAACAAACACAAATAAATCACTACAGGGTCTTGGTCTTGCCAATGAATGTCGTAAAAATACTTGCCAAAAAAACAATTGTTAAAATTATAACATTTCATACATTTTCAGAAAATTTATTTTTCCAATTTAAATTTTTTAATAACAACCCATCATAACATTTGAAATAACTATAATGGTGTATACTGACTGGTAACAGCAGCACACAGCACACGGGCTGAAAAATGAAACATATATTATAAATATTAAAAAAGGGTGTCAAGAACTCCATTATTAGCCACATGCATACAACATTCATCGTCCTTTTCTTAATTTCTTAACACTCATGGATGGTCTCGTGAAGTCCGTTAGCATGAATAAAATAATAAATATGGTGAATGTGTTAAACACCAAGACATGAATGAGCAAACAAATCAAAATTTAATCACCTTGAGTGCAGTGCGTTTAACTAATTCAAAAATTAAAGCGTCCCCGTCAGCAAGTTTATGAGCAATAGCAAAACCTCTCCATCCAGCGCTAAGTACTGTTTTTTGAGCCAAAAATGTAGATGGAGACTCATTTCCATCCTCATCAATCAAAGTCATCACTTCGCCCCGTTTTGGAAGATATTCCTTGCAGAAATGAATTGGAAGACCCTGTTGTCAAGAATTACCAAAATGATTAACCAACTATAAACCGTGGCAGTAGAATTTAATTTGAAAGTTAGTTGTTTGTCAGTGATATTGAATATAAAGGGATAATTTAATTAATTTCTACAAGGCTCTGGGCTAATGTACAGTTTACAGCATTTAACAGAGAGAAACAACTAGATTATTGGAGAAATGAAATGAAACTTCTTGAAAATAAAAGATAATTAATACTCACTGTCACATTTATGGATGAAAATCAATCTTCTATCCTACAAAACAGAGCTAACAAAAGAGAGAAAGTGTGTGTGTGTGTGTGTGTGTGTGTGTGTGTGTGTGTGTGTGTGTGTGTGTGTGTGAGATTACTTATAGCCTCTAAAAGTGAACGAGTTATTGTTTCTTGTAATACACAATTTGATACGGTGAACATAATTGTCGTGGTCTCCACTCTTGTGTATTCTTTGCTTCCTTTGTGGTGTGTGTTCCATCAAAAATCTTAGTTGTGTGTGATTTCCCAAACAAAGCACATCGTATGTTATTGAAAGGGGCATATGTTAACAGTTGAAATATAACTAACAAGTGAATGACTCATTTTTATCCATTACACCATCATTATGGAGTGATTGGAGTCAAAATAATTGACATCATAGTTAATTTCAAATTGACTTATGTCTGATTCCATGTTGCATGCATCAATTTTTCCCCAAGACTGTTAGAGAATCAGACAAATTCTGCAACTACTACATAACAACATAGTATTATGTCTATTTCTATCATTAAAAGCACTATTGCAGCTTGCCAGTTATAATTACTTACTCTAATGATGGAGAGTGGGAGAAAATTATCTAATATAAGTGGGTTTTGAATTTTGATAAAACTTCTAACATGAACAGATAACCATGCAATTTCAGCAACTACATAGCAACATTAATATTATGTCTATTTCCATTATTAAAAGCACTATTGCAGCTTGCCAGTCACTATTACTTACTCTAATGATGTGGAGTGGGAGCAAATAATCTAATATAAGTAGGTTTTGATAAAACTTCTAACATGAACATATTAACCATGCAATTGTGCTCGCATAAGGGTCAGAGTTATCAATTCGGGGGAATAGTGGCGCTATCCCGGGAGAGCGGCGCAGCAAGGAGGTCGGCCGCTATGGCATAGCACTTTGTGTTTGAGTTTGAGATCATGGCTATGTTTGGGCTTGTAGTGGGTCAGTGGAGCACTTCCCGGTCCGGAGCGGGTTAAAACCCGCTAGATGTTCTAACCCAAAAAAACTTAACTTTTGTGTCATTTTGGACAATTTAGTCCTAACCTCAGAGCTCTCTTCGCTACCTTCCTCGTCTTCTCCCTCTCATGTTCTCAATATTCTATAGTTCAAACACAGTGGGGTGGAAGCGAATGATAGAAGATTAGGAACGAGCGTAACACAAGTAAGGTAGCGATGAGAGAGTTTGGAGGTTAGGGTCAAATTGTTTGAAATGACAAAAAAGGCTTAAAAACTAAAAAAAAAAAAAGAGTTAAATTAAATTTTTCTGGGTTAAAATAGATAGTGGGTTTTAACCCGCTTCAGGCCGAGAAGCACTCCGCTCCCGCAACCTGCTACAAGTCCAATCATAACCACGATCTCAAACCGAGATGTGTAGTCCTAAGCCATAGCAGCTGGCCTTCGCGCCGCTCTCCCGGGATAGCGCTACTATTCCCCAGGATTGATAACTCTGATAAACACAACAAGCTTCTGTTAAACCTTTTTTCCCTGCATATTATTCCTAATAATATCAATAACTAGTTTTAAACCCATACTAACATACATTAGACACCTGATAAAAAAAACATACACAAGACAACGAAGAAAAATTCCGAAGTTGATAAAATGAATGTTTCAAACTACATTTTATATGATGAAAAGTGAATAATAAAATATTCAAAGTTAGTTGTTGGCGATATTGAAAATGTGAAGAAAAAAGAAAATTGATTTCGGAAAGCTCGATTGTAATTCTTTCACTCGAGAAAGAGTATTTTAGGTTTTTAAAATAAAAGGAACAAAATATAATGTGAATTCATGTATCTAGATTAGTGAAGAAATGAAATGAAACTTCTTAAAAGTAAAAAGATAGTTAATACTCACTAGTCGCGTTAATGAGTGAAAGTCAATCTCCTCTCCTATATCTAGAGCAAGTATGTGTGAGTGTGCGCATGTGTGTGTGTGATCACTTGTGTTAGAAAGTCTCTTATAGTGAGTGAGTTATTGTTTCTTGTTATGCTTGATGAGGGTACTTAAGTTTGTGGAGTGATAGTGATACACAATTTGAATTGCATTGTATTTGTATGGTTATAAATTGTAATGGTATTTGATAAACAAATTGAGATTGGTTGTTTGTAGTTGTAATTTTATCGGTGACACAGTCTTATTTTCAAGAAGTTTCATTCCATTTCTCCAATAATCTAAATACATTCAATCGATTCACATTACCTTCATTCATCCTTAAATTAATATTATCACTTTTAATGACTATTTTTAATGAGGTATCCAATTTGTATCAAAGGAACTTGAAAAAAGAGTAACAGTTGATGTGCAACAGCCAAAGAGAGAATATGTTCACATTGAGTAAAAAAAGCATAAGCTTAAATTAATAAACCGAGGTGAAGCTACCCCAACAACTTCCATTGATTAGCATTAAAAACAATAACTAAACCAAAAGTTATTCATGTAAAAATGAAAATGTGTGTCCAATCAAGCAAAACCCCATTTTGTGAAAGGACTAACATGAAAATACGCAACACAATTCACAAATAACCTTGTAATAAATTGTAAATTTGCAATGATGCAAGTGCAATGCAACACCATTTTCATAAAGAGAAATCAAAAGCCACAATTAAAAAAAAAGTGAACTCGAATCAACCAAAACAAAAGCACATAAAATATATGAAAATGACATAATAGAATAGAGATTACCAGCCGGAATCTATCAGTGACATGAGATTGAAGCATTGTCCTAATAAAAGTTGGATACAGAGACTTTAATTCGGACCGCAACTTCTCCGCCTTGTCCAATGCTTCCAGTCGAGCTTCATCGGAAGCATATACACGCTTCGAATAATCCCTGTAATTATCATAACTATCTCCACTGGAAAAAAAAATAAAAATGAATTACAAATATGAATTCAGCGAAGAATATTATATTCCGTATATAAAGTTCTCGAGAAAAACAAAAACCTTGAATTTCTACTTCTAGGTTTTATAACGCGATCAATAAGACTCTGAGAGAAAAATGAAATTAGGTTAGATAGTGAGATTGATGGAAGAAAAGAAGTAATGAAGGTAGGTAGTCAGGGTTAGTTACTTCGTAAACGGGAGCAGGCTCGTTGGCGACACGGCGGGATCTTCTGACAACAGCAAGCTGTTTCTCGGTGGTGCAAGGTTTGGACGGTTTCGAAATGCGAGAAGATGATTTGTGAAGTGATTGAGAGAGTTGAGTGAGATTGAGAGCCTCCATCCTCTTCCGATTCTCTTCCATTCTTTTCCGGCGAGTCTCTTCATACGACGTTGCCACCATTTTGTTTCTTGAAATTCTCAGCTTACGTTTGTCTGTGCTCTCTCAATACTCTCTGCTCAGAGCAGAAACGAAATGGCGTTGTTTTGCTCGTCGACCGTTAGGTTTAGAATCGCCCTCACCGCGATTTATAGTGGAAAATTAAATGTTTTGAAAAGAAAGTACTCTCTCATAACTCAAGAAAGTGTATGGCTATCTAGATGCTTTGAAAACAAAGGTACATTAACTCATTCCTATTGCAATATATTTTGAAATGTTTATATTAATATTTTATTGTTGATTTGAAAATTTTTTATCCAAATACCCTAATTTTGAAAAAAATTTCCAAAATAACATATGTTTCAAAAAAATTCTCAAACTGCCCCCATTAGAGCATCCACATTCATTAAATCCATTATGGTTCTTTAAATAGACCCTACTAATTCTTTTATATTATATTACACTTCCCAATTATATAAACAACTTAACTATATTTTTCAAATATCCATTCAACTCATATAAATTTTAGAATAGACCCCACTAAATACCCTAATATACATTATATTAATATTTTTTACATCCATTACCATTTAAATAATTAAGTAAATGCACATGTGGCATTGTAGCAACGTTCTTCAATTAGAAGACGTTTGTGTATTTAGTAACTACTGATTTAATGAAATATCCAAGATTTTCTGACAGAAACTTTGAATACTGTGCAGAAACCTTTCAAAAACCTCCGATATTTATTTTCTTAGGGTTTTGGTTTGAACTGTGTCGCCATTGGAATTGGCGACTTTCCTATAAGGCTATAACTTTGTCGCCAATTGAACTGGAGACAGCATTCCAAGTCGCCAGTGCAATTGGCGACATAGTGTAAGGGTATAACCCTGTCGCCAAATAATGTGGAGACAGGGTGTGTGTTGTTTTTTTTTGTTTACATTGATTTTGTTTGCACAATGACATAAAATTTTCATTAATTTAATAAAATATTACATTAATTAATGTTCGTGACCGGGTGCATTCAACCGGCCACCAGTTCCGCATCCCCTAAGGACCCTCACTCGTTGCACTCGTTGTACTCGGCCCCCTTGTTCCCCTTGTTGTTGATTCACGTCGGGTGTTTGAGGAGTCGAAGTCTCAGGAACAGTCTGAGATGGTCCACCTCGATTATGCTAAAAAATAGTCAAATTTTTTAGAAATATAGCAAACATTTTACATCGGGCTAGTATGGAAAACCGATGTAAAAACCAACATATTACATCGGGCGAGTCGTGAAACCAACATATTACATCGGGCGAGTCGTGAAACCGATGTAAAAACCAACATATTACATCGGGGAGTCTTGAAACCGATGTAAAAACCAACATATTACATCGACCGAGTCGTGAAACCGATGTAAAAACCAACATATTACCTCGGGCGAGTCGTGAAACCGATGTAAAAACCAACATATTACATCGGGGAGTCTTGAAACCGATGTAAAAACCAACATATTACATCGACCGAGTCGTGAAACCGATGTAAAAACCAACATATTACATCGGGCGAGTCGTGAAACCGATGTAAAAACCAACATATTACATCGGGCGAGTCGTGAAACCGATGTAAAAACCAACATATTACATCGGACGAGTCTTGAAACCGATGTAAAAACCAACATATTACATCGAGCGAGTCTTGAAACCAATGTAAAAACTTACATTTTACATCGGGCCATTACGGTAACAGATGTAAAATGTTACAATTTTTTTAAAAAAATAAAGTTGTATTTTTTTTCACATCAGACTTAAAAGTCAACCGATGTGGTAGGTGTATTTTTCACATCGGGCTATCGCCAATGTAAAATGTCTTTGATTTACTACATCGCTTGACTTTACATCGGACCCAGGCCTGATGTAAAATGTGTTTTTTGCCCGATGTAAAAAGTCATTTCTACACTAGTGTTGACACGAACCCATCCACGTAGCTGATCAAGTCTCTCGATACTTCGGATTTTCTCCCCTTCCCCAATGTCTCCCTCCAACCATCGATTCAGCTCTCTCTTAAGTTGATTGATACCTTGTATGTTCCAAAACATCATGTCGATTAGTGGCTTGTCTCGCGAAAAAATAACTTTTCCCCAACGACGACGATACATTTTCTGAGTAAAACAAAGTTGTGAGAATAGATGTGGAACAAACTGAGCTTAACACCCCTATTTATAGTGAAAAAATTCAGTTTCTAGGGAGTCTCCACTTGGATTGGCGACTCCCTTTTACCATTACACTATGTCGCCAATTGCACTAGCGACTTGGTCTGCTGTCTCCAGTTCAATTGGCGACAACTTGTTAGCCTTATAGGGAAGTCGCCAATTCTAACGGCGACACAGTTCAAACCAAAACCCTAATGGGGGCAGATTGAGAATTTTTTTGAAACATGGGTTATTTTGGGATTTTTTCCCAAAATTAGGGGTATTTGGGTAAAATTTCCTTGATTTGGCTTCCATTTTCAAATGTAGAAGAAGACTCCTAGGAAAAAGTCTGGAGTACCACCAACTGCTGACCAAGGAGATACACCTGTTGCTGACTAAGGAGATGCAGCAGTTGTTGAGCAAGAAGATGTACTAGTTGCTCAGCAAGGAGATGTACCAGTTGCTGAAGCACAAGTTGATGACACTACTGCAATCCCAAAGGAGATGAACAAGCTCAAGGGCAAGAAAAAAATGAAACTTGTTGGACATAAAAATCAAGTGTCAGGTTGAAGGTGTTGAAAACCAAGACACATAAGGGACCTAGAACAACTATTGCTGAACCACTGGTCATTCAAGAGGATGAAGAGGGTACATTAACTCAAGAGCATCCTGAAGTTGGCTCAGATCCTAAGTTAGGGACATGTGTCAGGGCAATGAAGTCTTAGAGTGACATCTCAAGGGCTTAGTGAAATCTTGATTAGTTTTCTGTTTTTTGTGTGTTGTAATGACAATTGCACTTCAAGTGCTTTTAATTATGTTTAGGTCCTGCTAATATGCACTTAGTGTGCTTTTGATTATGTTTAGGTTCTGCTTATGACAGATGCACTTAAAGTGCTTTTAATTACAGTTATGTTATGACAGTTGCACTGCAAGTGCTTTTGGTTATGTTGAATGACTTATGTTAAGATTTGGCTATGTTATGCCAGTTATTCCTTTAAGCGATGTTATGACAGTTATGCTTTTAACCAAACTTTGTAAATAAAAAATTAACAAAAAATTAACCAACCTTTATATGTAATTCATCTCCTTCATTCATTCCACCATAATGGTACATTACATGATAAACAAAAAACATTACATTAAACACATTTTGTAAACAACAGAAAACGACATCCATGACACTATTGATGCGTCCGCAAGTGCACGAAAATATCGAAGTAATATTAAATATTGTCGAACCCACAGAGACCAATGTCAACCTACTGTAATCTATCGTTCCTTTGTAAAGCTAAGGCTGATGAATATTTAATTAAGAGGAAACTAGAACTAAACTAAAAATGAACTTAGAAAATATGATAATAAAGAGAGGCCGAAATATGGATTCCGCGTTCCTAAAGGACTTTATAGAATTTGGGTGCTAATTACAACTATAACTTAGTTCCGTAGAATATAACAACTTAAAGACTCTGCCTCACGCTCTCGCAGTATTAACTAAAGTCATGTTCCCTAATCCCAAGATTTTGCTCTCGCTCGCCCGGTATCTAGAAAATATATTTTGAAAGCTAATAATATCCTAAACGTATCTAAAGCGTTCTCGCTGTATTTAGATATGTTGCCTAATTTCCACTATCCGGTTCGACCCCCACGCTCTCGTAGTGTCGGCTCTAACCTTATTTAATTTCTCACTCTCGTGACAAAATCGTGTTAAATAACTTCCCACTCTCGTGACAAAGCTATTTAAATTAGACTTAGAAATTAAAACCAAAACAGAATTTTAATCATAAGTTCGCACCTATTATTTTCTACCGAGTCCCGTCGGTAACAACGGTCCTCATACGCCGGACTCAAGAATATTTAGAAAGACATGGAATTAAATGAAAATGGCATAAACATGGCAAATATAATCAATGACAGCGTGCTTAAACAATTATGAAATGCAATAACAATAATAATAATAAAGCGGTAAAATAAGGAACCTGTAAATACGAGAAAATAAATAGAGACTTGAAGTAAACGGAACTGGAAATAACTTCAATAAAATGATGGCAAGATTGTTGATCCAAGCAGTTACATAGCTTACAGGCCTAAAAACTAATGAGGGAGAAATTCCTCGATTTGAGAAAATACTCCTTTTACAAATGTAATTTTCTGCCTAAAACTACGAACAGTGCTTTTGCGCACAAAACTTGGATCCCTCTGAAACTAAATGATAGGTCCTATATATAGTGATAACAGGTTGGAAGTTACTTCAGAATTCATGTGAAAAGTAGTGGAGATAATAGGGCGTTCGAGACGTAGTGGAGATAATGGGAAGTTGGAGAAGTTGTGGCCGAAAATATCTGAAGCACTTCCTTGACTGGCTGAACGTGGTTTTGGTCTAGTTGATACCCGTTGAAAAGTCCACGTAGTTTAAAATTAGATTCTGAGAATTTCCCTTGTGCCGGTCGCCATGGACCTGTGACGAGCGTCACACTTTTAAGCTTGTGACGGTCGCCATGCCAATGTGACGGTCGTCATGCTTCCTTGTCAAAACATCTGGTTTTCTTCTATTTTCTTCTGTTTTCTTCTTCTTTTCATTATTTTACGATTAAATCCAAGTCACCTGAAAATATAATAAATACCGGCATAATAAAATATAAATCAAGGAAAATAAATAAAACAAAACTAAAATCCATGTGAATCGGGTCTAAAAATACGATACATTTTCGTGTTATCAAACTCCCCCACACTTAAACCTTTGCTTGCCCTCAAGCAAACCTTGACTCGCGAGAAAAATAGTGTATACGGATACTCATCCTAGGCAACCAACTCTACTTCGGTTAAGTTTGTATCGATAGGTACTTGTTCACACATTAAGGATATCGTAATAACACAATTCCGATTTTGCGGTCATTAACCTCCATCCTATACAAACCAATCCGAATCATGTCATTATACCTAAACCTAACTCACTCATCCTTCTTTCGTCCCTTTTCATTCTGGCACAATCACATTAAGCCCATTATCCTTTCACATTCATGGTAGGATAGCCTGTTAATGACTATGATCTCATTATCATCTTTCACTTTTTTCTTTTTGCACATTGGCTTAAACATCAATAAAATAAAAAAGTTTGCACCATTGGATTAAATGATCGTGTGAGGATCACCTAACTTAGAAGGAGCATTTCTTTTCATTCATTCATTTTTTTCTTTTCTTAATTTACCTTTTAAGCCTGAGAACATACACTTATTTGCATCGGCTTCCTACTTAGTGCGTGCTTAGGATGATGCTGACTGCTAAATAAACTACTTAGGGACTACTAAAGAGGTGAGGACTTAAGGTTATGGCATAACAAGTACTCAAATTGATTTCCATAATTGAGAGGCTCACGGTATTAAAACAATACCGATTTTGCATAATTTCCCCAAGTCTCACAATCTAACCTCAATTTCGTCTGTAACCTAAGATTTTCAAAAGAAACACTATTTTTGACTCAAAAATTTTTCAAAATATTTGGTGTGACTCAAGAGAATGGGGAGATCGATAAACAACATAAAATCAGCATAAAGACTCGACAGCACATGCACAGATGCACGAAACATTAAAACAGAAAAAAAATTTAAAAATTATGCTAGAAAACAGTAAATTTAACTAGAAAGTGATAAAATGAAAGCAGTAAAGTTCCTCCCCCACACTTAAACCAAACATTGTCCTCAATGTTTTGATAAAAGGTGAAAAAGGAAAGATAGAGCCTGTATGAATGCCACGACCAAATTCACTCTGATTCTTACCTTGTTGCCCCTATCTTCGCTGGTCACTTCTACTCTGGTGTCTTGTACTACGAGTTATCTAATTTTTGCTGAAACTTCACTTTACTGAAGCCACTCATCATACTATTTGTTTTCGAAGGACGTACGGGAGAGATATGCCCTCGCCTATCATACTCAACATTAGTGTCACCACCAGCAGCGACATTCGTAGGAATGCCCGTGGGCACCAACTCATTAAGGGTTTGTCATCTAGAGATCTTTCGCCTAAATGTAGCTGAGACGTAATAAGCGATAAAATTCTTTATTTTCTGCAAACACAAACAGTAAAAGTAAAACGTTAAATTAAAAGCTCGTGGGTTGCCTCTCACGCATGGCTTTCTTTAACGTCGATAGCTCGACGGTTAGGAGTGTTAATCTTCAGTTTCCATGGCTACTTATCAAGCCATCTCACATATCCCTCACCTTTTCTTTTCTTCCTTCTGTGGGGTGGTTTACTCTTTTGAGCTTGTGGTGGTGGTTCTGGATCTATCCTAAGTGTTAGTTCTTCAAGCTTGGGCTTAGTTATTTCATCCATCACCTCAAATTTTAACCTTACCCTCTTAATAGTAATGATGTCCCTAGTTTCATGATCCTCTGATTTTCTCTTTTTGTGCAGGACCTCAGACAAAGGTGCATCGGTGTGGATATTTTCCAATACCTCCACATACGTTTTGGATTGGGAGTCTACCTTAACTTCTACAAACCTTTGCGGGAAAGGAATTGGTGGGGTATATGGAGGAGGAACGACATTAGGTGCTTCCTTCGCTATCTCTTCGACAACCTCCCTTTCGGATGGTTCCAATTATTTTTTCTCAATCTCTACTTCTTCCTCACCAGAACTCTCCTCAACCTCAATATCACTCTCCTCAACCTCATTATCACTCTCCTTAGCCTCATTATCACTCTCCTTAGGATCTTTATTTTTGTTTCACTACAGGTCACTACAACATCCACATGCTCCTCAAGGTAGGGTCCTATAGGTGTCTGTGCAAGCAGGGAGATTTGAGTCTCCAATGCCTCAGTGTGAGTCGCGAGGGACTCGACCATAGTGTTTATCTGCCTAAGGGTTTCATAAGTATCGAGATGTTGTCTTCTAAGCTCTTCATTATGGAGAGTTTAGGTCTCCACAAAGTGCTCCATCATAGATTCTAACCTAGAATTAGTTGTTGTTTCAATGAAATCCTCCATTAATGTTTCAAGGTTGGAATTGACGGATTCTTGCGGTTCCTCAAAATATTGGGAGTGGTAATCATAGGGAAAATTAGGTTGCGGTTCCTCAAAATACTGGGAGTATTGTGGTTGGTAATTGCCGAGAAAATTTGGGTGCGGCTCCTCAAAATTTTGAGAGTGGTATGGTTCCTCCAAATACTGGGGGTGGTAATCGTAGAGGTAATTTGGATGTTGTTCCTCGAGATATTGTGAGTGGTTATCATAGAGAAAATTTGGGTGATACATAGTTTTTTTTTTGTTTTTTTTATGAGAGTGCCTTAGTCTATACGGTGCAACAACAGAATAACAATATTGACTATTGGTCCCCGGCAACGGCGCCAAAAACTTGATGCGTCCGCAAGTGCACGGAAATATCGAAGTAATATAAAATATTGTTGAACCCACAGAGACCAATGTCAACCTACTGTGATCTATCGTTACTTTGTAAAGCTAAGGCTGATGAATATTTAATTAAGAGGAAACTAGAACTAAACTAAAAATGAACATAGAAAATATGATAATAAAGAGAGGCCGGAATATGGATTCCGTGTTCCTAAAGGACTTTATAGAATTCGGGTGCTAATTACAACTATAACTTAGTTCCGTAGAATATACCAACTTAAAGACCCCGCCTCACGCTCTCGCGATATTAACTAAAGTCATGTTCCCTAATCCCAAAATTTTGCTCTCGCTCGCCCGGTAACTAGGAAATATATTTTGAAAGCTAATAATATCCTAAACGTATCTAAAGCGCTCTCCCTGTATTTAGATATGTTGCCTAATTTCCACTATTCGGTTCGACCCCCACGCTCTCGCAGTGTCGGCTCTAACCTTATTTAATTTCTCAATCTCGTGACAAAATCGTGTTAAATAACCTCCCACTCTCGTGACAAAACTATTTAAATTAGACTTGGAAATTAAAACCAAAACAAAATTTTAATCATAAGTTCGCACCTATTATTTTCTACCGAGTCCCGTCGGTAACGACGGTCCTTATACGCCAGACTCAAGAATATTTAGAAAGACATGGAATTAAATGAAAATGACATAAACATGGTAAATATAATCAATGACAGCATGCTTAAACAATTATGAAATGCAATAACAATAATAATAATAATAAAGCGATAAAATAAGAAACCTGTAAATACGAGAAAATAAATAGAGACTTGAAGTAAACGGAACTGGAAATAACTTCAATAAAATGATGGCAAGATTGTTGATCCAAGCAGTTACATAGCTTACAGGCCTAAAAACTAATGAGGGAGAAATTCCTCGATGTGAGAAAATACTCCTTTTACAAATGTAATTTTCTGCCTAAAACTACGAACAGCGCTTTCGCGCACAAAAATTGGATCCCCCTGAAACTAAATGATATGTACTATATATATATAGTGATAACAGGTTGGAAGTTACTTCAGAATTCATGTGAAAAGTAGTGGAGATAATGGGGCGTTCGAGACATGGTGGAGATAATGGGAAGTTGGAGAAGTTGTGGCCGGAAATATCTGAAGCACTTCCTTGACTGGCTGAACGTGGTTTTAGTCTAGTTGATACCCGTTGAGAAGTCCACGTAGTTTAAAATTGGATTATGAGAATTTCCCTTGTGCCGGTCACCATGGACCTGTGACGAGCGTCACACTTTTAAGTTTGTGACGGTCGCCATGCCAATGTGACGGTCGTCATGCTTCCTTGTCAAAACATCTGGTTTTCTTCTATTTTCTTCTGTTTTCTTCTTCTTTTCATTATTTTACGATTAAATCCAAGTCACCTGAAAATATAATAAATACCGGCATAATAAAATATAAATCAAGGAAAATAAATAAAACAAAACTAAAATCCATGTGAATCGGGTCTAAAAATACGATACATTTTCGTGTTATCAACTATCAGGGTCAGTATCAACCATAAATTTTTTTCCTTTTCAATTTTCAACATCTTTTTCAACTTTTCAATCTTCTTTGAACATGCCTCCTTCCCATTTTCTTTGGCAAACTCGATTTCAAACTCTTTCCCATATTCTTTAGCAAAACCTTTCAGATGCCCAATTGTGAATTCACAGTTGTTACACTCCATCTCTTCACCTCTGAAAACTTATGTGTATCAACTGCTCATAAGGAGGTCATCCACTTCATCATCCCAAACGAATAAATCGCATGCTGCCTCACTCTACAATTAGAAATTTTCAGATGAATCAGACATGTTACTATACTCTAATTAGAACCAACAAATAGAAATTACCTTTCCACGATTTTTGCATCTCCAAAACTTCCTCCTAAGGTTTTCTTGGGTATTTGACACGAACATCTTCATTGGAATGTTGCAACCACATCTAGGTATTTTCCTACCGGTTGAATTGGCAATGGAGGAACTTCTGCTACCACCCATTTTCATGCCCTAATTTGAAGCTTTAAGACAATTTAATAATATTATATACTCAATAAAACATATGTGGCAAAAATAAGCTTAGGTGTCATTTAAAAAAAATGAAAAAAAAATGTCAATCAGCTTGACACATATGCACTTGGCATGTGCCAAATCTCTCAAAGGTGTATATTGATGAAATCTTTAAATAGCAAGAGGACATTTGCAACAAAAAAATTACAGGGGATAAACCGGAAGTCGCTTATATGGCAAGGGTAAAATAGTATTAACCCTTTTTAAATAGGAATTTTATGGGACATTTGTTAGGGATATTTATGAATGGTTAAATTTAATAATTAATTCATAATTATATATAAATCATATGTCATAATAGATTATTAAAATTAATTATCATAATTGATTTTATTTTTTAAATGGTTATAGATCAATTATTAATATGTTATTTATTAGTTTTGATTTATTTATTTTTTAATTATTTTTATTCAAGAGTTCTTTTAATTTAAAAAATCTATATTGTTTAAAAAAAGCATATTGTTAAATTTTTGGGAAAAAAATTTAATGAAAAAAAATTGTTTGTTGTTTTTATTTTAAAATTAGTTTTATTTATTTAAAAAATATATTTTTTTTCAAAAATAAAAGCAAAATCTTTCTTTCTAAACAAAAAAAAACATTTTTTTATTCAAAAAAATATATAATTTTTTTCAAAAATAAATAAAAAATCGTATTTTTTTTAATCTAAAAAAAATTAAAAAATTAAAAAAAAAGTTTTTTTTTTTAATTTTTCAGAAAAATATTACTTTTTAAAAAAATCATATTTTTTATATTAAAAAAATCATATTTTTTTATTTAAAAAAAATCATTTTTTCTTATTTAAAAAAATCATTTTTTCTTACATTATTTCTATAACAAACCATGCTCTTATAGGTCCTATGTGTGACACTTCAGAGGACCTCACTAAGCTTAGATATTTCTTCCCCGCTTATCATAGGACAAAATCCCTAGTTAGCATTAAGAGACCTAGGAATCTAGATTATCTGACTACCACTCTGCGAGTCTTTCACTCAGCTCTTCCAACCAAAAAACATGATGATTACATATCTTGCTTAGATAAAATAGAAGCCAAAATGAGTGAAACATGGAAAGAGATGGGTATCTTCGACTTGATCCAATTGTCGAGAATCGGTCTGACATATTGCCAAAATATGTTGGTCGCGTCCCTTTACTATTAGGAGAACACCACCAATACTTTTCAACTTTCTTGTGGAATGTTGACACCTATGCTCTTTAACGTGGCAGCCATTAATGACCTTCGCCCTATTGGCGACAACTTTGACCCCAACGATAAAGACGACGACAACACCGATTTCGACAACAATTGTGTCGGATTCAGTAGGTACATCAAAGACTACCACGCTACTGGAACCACTGAAGTCACTACGACGACGACAACATCGATTTCGACAACAATCATGCTGGATTCAATAGGTACATCGAAGACTACCATGCTACTGGCACCACTGAAGTCATTGCTGAGGAACACATTGTGTTCATTGCATTGTTGTTATCCAGATACATATTTTGTTGTAGATCCCTTAAAGTGGCGAAAAGGTATTTGACTCATACCAATCAATTGCATGAGGAAAATGATATAAGTCACTATATAAATCCCTAGGAGAGGCTACCGAAGCCTTAAGGAATATCAAACCTAAGGATGTTCTGCTGCTAGCCGGACCATTCTGACTACTTCAATTACGGCTCAATGCCACATTCAAAGCTTCTCTGAAGGTCAAGAATCCTGATGACACTGATGCCACCATTGGTAAGAGCATTGCAGGCGTTCGGCTGAACCTACTAACCTCAATTGATAAAAATAGGTCTGATCGAGAAGAATTTTTTTACTTACTTCCTAATGCTCGCTAAGAGCTATAACTTCTCAGCGACTATAGCCCCATTCTCCAAAAGAACACATGGACCTGAATGGTTCACACGTCAGTTCCCAGCCACTGCCGAAAAAAAGAACGAATAAAAAAGGATACATGAAGCCTTCTTGACTCCCAAACTTCTTTCTTCCAGACTTGGGACCTCCAAGGAACATGTGAGGATCATTTGTTATCAATCCAACCTTCGTCAGTTTGGGATCAGCCAAACTGTACCTAGACTATTCTTCAAAAAGAAAAGCGAGTTATGCCACAATACCATTGACTACTCTGAAGATGATTTACCTTCAAAGAATAGCTCGACATATTGATGGTCGCCCCACACTCACTCCGTTTGCTTTCGAATCCTCATACTACTGCACCCAAGATTTTGATACTTGGTGGAGAGCTTATTATCCAAAAGAGTTTATGGACGCTGCAACAATAAGCCAACATATCACTAATACTTTCTCTTTTTTGCAGAAAAAATTCCACAAAGGTATATCCTAACACATCAAAGAGATACGAGCTTTCTAGAAGTACTTTGAGACTGTATACGACCCAAATGACCTTAGTCGGACGATCCATGAGGAAACAGTCACTCTGAAAGAAAAGATGCAGGAGAAGCTTCCCAATTTAAAAATCCATTCGTATATGGAAGACAAATATAAGTTCGGCCCTGAATTATTACCCTCATAAATTTCCCCCTTCGACCACCAGCAAAATGGCTCTGGCTTTCTCTTCTCCATTCCCATGGTGGTTCGTTTGTGGGAAATTTATGAAGGTATATAAAAACGAGTGCCTGAAACCTGCACAGCGAGTGACTCTGACTAAGCTGGACTTATACAGTTTTAAAGGCCAGCTTCATGTCAACATGTATCAAGTCAAGGTCGAAACTCTCATACATGAGGAGGAAAGTAAAGAGATCCTTTCACCATCTTTCCAATCTTGTCATCTCCATTTTTTATGTTTATAACTACTTTTATTTGATCACAGTTGTCAAACATAGGAAGAGGACCAGGGTCGTCGCTAGTGCTAAGGTAGAACTCAAGCAAACAAAGGTCGAGGAAACCTATTCCAAACCTGCATAAGTAAGTCCTTCATTGCCACACTAAGCTTTACATTGCTCCACATATTTAACTTAAGCATTTCTTTTTACTCGAAACCTTCTTATATAATTGTTGTGCAGGTGGATGGTGATGCCATCGCAGAGGGTGAATCCGTCACGACACTTCCTGAACCGATCCTCGTCAAAGATCCATCCTCTGAGCCTCTTCCATGTAAAACAAAATCCCAAGGTGTTGGTGCCAAAAAGATTCCATTTATCCCTATAGTGGCTCCCACTCCTAAGGCAAAGAAGGGGAAGAAAGCTCCCACAGGGAAGGGTCCGAAGTCGACAGGTCCGATGAGGAAATTGGCATCCAATGAGAGCGCTAACTAGAGCCCCGATGCAAATACCTTAAAGGTAAATCCATTGTTCTCTATCCTTCTTATTATTTTTCTATATTGAGTATTCACACTTTACTTTTCTGCAGGAGAAAACCTCGATACAACCTGTGTGCATCCACTGCAAAACCAACTCCAACGAATAACTCACCAGTACATCAACCTACTACTATCGCAGCCATTGTCGATGAAGTCAACAAACTTACAGAAGCTGATGACAACACCTCTCACTAATCAACTGTAAAAGCTTCTCTTTCTGAATCAACCTCTTCAACATCTACAGAAGAAGAGAAAAAAACCAATTGGACATAGACAGCACTTCAGTAGGGAATACCTTTGAACAAGAAGAGCCAAAGCAACTAACTCCCCCTAGAAGCCCTCCACCAACTGAAGATGCCCAACCACAAAAAAAAGTTGTTGACGCCTTAAATAGTGTTGAGCAATCCATTAAGGTAATTGCCCCTAGTGTGGAAAAGAAAATCCAAAAGCATCGACCGCTAAAAATACCTCTTTAACTGCCAATCTTCTATCTCAAGAAGAAATGGACGCACTGAAAAAAATCTTAGGGCCTACATGACGATGGTGCTAAGTAGCAAGAGTAACTCCACTGACAGGTGTTCAAGTTCTTCGACCGTTTCTAGAGGTACAAATGGGTCTGAGACCATTGATGAAATTTTGAGACAACTAAAGACCCTTGTCGGAGGAATTAATCTTTTTGAGGTCTTGGAGAAGGATTTCATCTATGGCTATAGTATCAAAACTTTAGTGAAGAAACTAGATGTCCTTAATGCCCCCGTTGAGGTGGTATATTTTCTAGTAACTTTTGGGCCCCTCTTCGAACAAATTCTTTCTGATTTTAAGAGGAAGCATGTTACTAAGACGAAGATGGAGCCCAGGGCAACTATGTGGAACATGGCCAATGAATTCGACCATCGTGCTGAAGAGCTGGAAGACACTCTTTGTCAAGAAGACAATGTTGTTGTTGCTTTGGATACCAAGATTGTTAGGTGGAAGAAAGATATTGAGGCTTTGCAAAAGAAAGTGAAAGAGGCTGAAGCTGAAAAAACTAACCTATGTAGAGTCGGTCAAATCCAGTTATACGAAGAAACCCAAAAAGTGATTCAACACATTGAGATTGTCGTCACCCTTGACACTGAAATCTCTGCGTACGCTTCCCTCATTTCTCAAGTTGATCGTCGACTTACTTTGGCGAGAGTTCAATACGAAAGTCTCAAAACTACTTTCTATCTCTTAAACTGCACCTTGATTTATTTCTTTTAAACTTTCATTTTGTCGCTTGTTGAAACCTCTTGGATAATGTAATCTTTAAGTATGCCTTTCGTGGCATTTGATAATGCTAAGGCAATTTGTTTTTAGCCTTCTTAATTTTGCATTTATTTTTTATTCTGCATTGATACGCACTTCCTGCAAAATAGACCTATATTGTTTTAAATACTTGCCGTTTATTCGCAGGGTTCGACCTTCAGAGGTTAATTCTTCAATTTCGTATGTGTTGTTCGAATATGCTTGCAGAATCTTAAATGGTAATTCCCAATTTGGGGACCATTTGCCCAAAACTCTATCTTTTCGATCCATGCGTAATATAACTTTCTAAACTAAGTCACCCAAATAGAATGTTTTGGACTTAACTTTTTTATTGTAAGCTTTAGCAACTCTCGCGTTTTGTCTCATCAAGACATCGAGAGCGATTAATCCCTCTTCGTCTGACTCAACTAACTCGTCGAACATCATGCCCCCATAAAACTCGGTTAGGATCTCAGCTTGCCTTTGGATCCTAACTAATTGCAAATGAATTTCTAAAGGTAGCGTTGCATCATGTCCATAAATAAGTCGAACGGTGTGGAGTTAGTCGATTCTTTGGGAGAGTTACGACATGCCCATAACACTTGATTTTAGGTTTTATGTAAATTCTTTGGCTTTTGACACACATTTTTTTGTCAAACCAATTATAACCTTGTTTGTCGCTTCGACCTGACCATTAGCCAGGGCATAATATGGTGTCGAGGTTAACAATTTGAAACCTGTTTCTGAGGCAAACTCCACCATTTTGTGCCTTGTGAAAATTGAGCCTTGGTTCGTCGTAATAGTTTTAGGTATTCCAATCTATATATAATGTGATTCTGGATTAAACTTATTACCTTCTCTTGGTCGACATTTGGCAAAGGTGTGACTTTTATCTACTTAGTGAAATAATCTATTCCCACCAAAATGTACTTATGTCCTTTTGACGAAGAGGGCTTGATTTTGTCAATTATGTCTAAAGACCAACCTCTGAAAGGCCATGGCTTAACTATTGAGTGTAACTCACTAGCAGGCACATGTTGAATACCTGAATGCTTCTGACATTCTTGAAAACCTTTGGAGAAATTAATGCAATCTTTCAACATAGTTGGCCAATAAACCCCTAGTCAAAATAACATCCATTTAATCTAGTGACCACCGTGGTCGAAACCACATGATCCCCTATGTACCTCACATATTGCCAAATATGTTTCGCTTTCGCCAAGGCACTTTAGGAGAAGCCCTTCATGAGTTTTCTTTAATAATTCGCTACCTATGACTATGTAGCTCAAAGCTCTATACTTGACTTTTTGATAGGTCACTCCTGTTAGATTTCGTAAATATTCGGCTATAGTTTTTCGCCAATCATTATTTGATATTAAGTCAATGGCCAAAACTTCATAGTTCAAAAATTTATCAAACTTAAAATTTTCTAAGTTTAGTGAATCCTCAAATTCATTTGCCCCCCCCCCCCCCCCCCCCCCCCCCAGTTTTGACATTGACGATGTCTCTAGAGGGTTCTCTTTGGAGACTAATTTTTCTTTTATCTAGACTAAATCTTCCAACTCTCCTTAGAGATTTTATATCCTGAGGCTATCTGAGCCAATTCATTGGCTTCTTGATTCTCCAGTTGAGGAATATGGTCAATCGAAACGTGATCAAAACGTTTCAACAAAGAGTTAGCTCTGACAAAGTATAACATCAAGTTCTCTTTGATGCATTTAGACTCTTTCATCAATTGTAGAACCACCAACTCCGGATATCCCTTTATTTCAACGTCTCTTGCCCCCAAGTCCAACAAAATCTGCAAGCCTATTTTCAAAGCTTCATACTCGACGTCATTGTTGGAACATGTTTCTTTAATCTTGTATCTAAACTTGGTCGGTATGTTTTCTGGAGAAAGGATAAAGATTCCTACTCCAGTTCCATCGAATTACTACCTAAAAGGCCTAGTTCCTACATATGCTTCCATTGTTTCGACCACTGAGTGGTCAACCATAAAATCTAAGACAATTTGTCCTTTTACTGATTTCAAAGGATAATAAGTCAATGAATATTTAGTAAGAACTAAGGCCCATTTTCCTATTCGACTATGCAATATAGGCTTTGATAACATATGTTTAATGACGTCGAAATGAGAGTAAACATAAACTTCCATTGGCTTTATATGATGCTTCAATTCCGTACATGAAAAATATAGACACAAACATAATTTTTCAATCGGACTATGCCTAGTCTCCGCGTCTATTAAGATTCGACTGAGGTAATATATGGCTTTTTCGACGCCATTATCATCCCCTTGAGCTAACATACTGCCTATGGTCGAATCTGACGCGACTCTGTACAATTTCATGCTCTTATTTCTACTTAGAGGTAACAATACTAGAGGCTTCATCAGATATTGCTTGATGTTATCAAAATCCTCTTATTGCTTGTTCCCCTAAATAAAGTCGTTGTCTTTCTTGAGTCAAAGCAATGGCGAGAACAACTGAATTTTTCCACTTAGGTTGGAGATGAACCTTCTCAGGAAATTTATTTTCCCCAACAAAGATTGAAGTTGTTTCTTTGTCAAAGGAGGCTTCAGATCTACAATTGCTTTTGTCTTGTTTTGATTGATCTATATGTCTTTCTTGATCACCACGAATCCTAAGAAGTTTCCTAAAAGCTTGGCTTCCACCCCGACCTCTTCTAAGGTCGAATCTCCTTGTGTCTTCCAGCTTCTTTGTCGCTTTTTTGTCAAACATGACACTACAGCGTAGGAACAACTTAGTCTTGGAACCGTTGAGCTTGCAGCGCTCAAAGAAGTCAATTAACTCATTTTCATCCTGGGGGTAAACTGCTTGCATGTCAAAATCGGCGACAGCGGAGATATGTTCACCCTTGTCTACTTCCATGTTAGAGCCATTAACAACTTCAACCATCAAAATCTCGACAGGTTCAACATAGTGAGCATCTTCCGTCTACATGGGATTTGAGTTTACCTTCATCGACGACTTTGCCTTTTCGCTAAATTGTAACTTTTCTTCCTTCAGAGCTTTCTGAACCAAATTCCTGAAAAACACGCATAAGGGGTCCTGGCTTAAGTTCAGCCACATTGACCTCGCCCTCTTCAGAACAATCATCGCCTACATCAGATATGTAATCCTCTGCTTCTTTATATGCGGCCTTTTCCTTTTTATGGTATTTATTTGTTCTAGCTTTTTTAGCTTTTAAGCGTTCGACCTGGCGAACCTTATCTGCCAATTGTGTCATGTCCCTAAGGTATTGGGTATCTAATTTCTTCCTAATTGAATAGTCTAGGCCACTAGCGGCCATTTAGACTAACTCATGTTCAGGCACCTGGGTGAAACACCTTGCCTTGAGCAGTCTAAATCTATTCAAATAGTCATCTATGACTCAGGGACTTTTGGCCTAACACTAGCTCCTTTAAACTAATTTTTTACTGTCCCCTGTAAAAATATTCGTGGAGCAGTCTCTCCAACTAACTTCATGATCAGACAGAGTGTGGAAAAAGAGGTGTGAACTAAGTGAAGGCATTCTTCGTTAGAAAATTGGGGAAGTATTTCATCTTCAAATTCTCATTATTCGCAATGTCAATTGCCTTAGTTTGGTATCGGGCGACATGCTATACTGCCGACTCATTTGTGTCTCTAGTGAACTTAGTGAATTTTCGAACTTTCCATCCCTTAGGTAACTCTGTTTGTCAAACGTATTCTAACAAAGGGGATATAAAATTAGGCATATGAAGATCCACTTTAAGGCCATTCTGGGCCAAAATTTGTTCGACCACATTTGCTATGTTATTATGCCCCCCAAAATTCTTCTGTTGGACATGTCTAAGCACTTGTTCAACATTCTAATTTCTCTGAACTATCAAAGGCCTAAGGTTATTTTGTTCTATTTATTCCACCTCTTCTCTATTTGAAGGGGGTTCAGGTAGTTAAAATCCTTGGTTTTGACCTACAATGGCTTATGTTGTCCTTTTCTCAGGCATGTCGGCATGCCTAATGTTTGATACTTTGAGGGGTAGGTTGCACCTGTAGTAGGGCGTGCCAGAGAAGTCATCAATTAGCCCATTTGATTTGCCAATACTTCATAGGTTTAATTTGTATTTGCAATAAAAGGGTTGAAAATGGTTCCCATCTGTCGTGTGAGAGTATTGACTAAATTACTCTCGTCCATTTGTTGCCTCATAGCCATCATAAAGGTCGTATTTAAAGATGGCGTATTTTGAGGCATGTAACTCATCCCTCCTAGTCTCACCATATTGTTAATGGTTGACGCTGAGGCATTGTAAGGATTGTACAATGGTGTTGTGGCCACTACATTGTCACTAAAAACTGACATATTCATCTAAAAGTTAGCGATCACAGATGTGGGCATACCATAAGGGTAATCTCTGTCACTTAGTATTTTGAGGCATGTAACTCATCCCTCCTGGTCTCACCATATTGTTAATGGTCGACATTGAGGCATTGTAAGGATTGTACAATGGTGTTGAGGCCATTGCATTGTCACTAAAACTGACATATCCGTCTGAAAGTTAGCCATCACTGATGTGGGCATACCATAAGGATTGTACAATGGTGTTGTGGCCACTACATTGTCACTAAAAACTGACATATTCATCTAAAAGTTAGCCATCACAGACGTGGGCATACCATAAGGGTAATCTCTATCACTTAGTATTTTGAGGCATGTAACTCATCCCTCCTGGTCTCACCATATTGTTAATGGTCGACACTGAGACATTGTAAGGATTGTACAATGGTGTTGTGGCCATTGCATTGTCACTAAAACTGACATATCAGTCTGAAAGTTAGCCATCACTGATGTGGGCATACCATAAGGGTAATCTCTACCACTTCGTGGCATTGAAAACCCAAATCAAGGTCTCGTAATTGCAGGACTAAAAATGAGATTCCTGATAGTTGTGGGGTAGTTGTTCCTTATGACAATATTGGCAGTGTTGTTATTGTTAACACAACCGGAGTCGCTGTTCTGACCGGTGTCGAGCCAACAGACTTTTCAACTGTCGATATGGCTGATTGTTTTGACCGGTGTCGAGAATCATTCATTTATACATATGCATAAGAGTTCATTTCACATGTAGGACCTCAAAATAGGTGAGAGAAAAACACAACTTAGACACCAAACTATTACACCAAAAACTGAATCCAAGACGTTAGACCTGCAAAACAATAAAAATAAATAAATAAAGGCATTTAGGATAGAGCACCAAATAAATGTTGCACTCCCATGCCACTCTGGCAGTATCGCAGAAGAAATCTGGAATTAAATTATAACCAAAACATGAAGTAAAGTTTCATAACTTCAAGACACGGATAAGAACATAGATAATGACAAAACAGAACCAACTATCAATTTGAAACCCCACAAGACTACCCACATGTCTCTTTAAGACTACACATATGTTCATATGACATTTTCTTTCAACCGCATAGCAAGAAGCCAGACTACTTTAGTGCGTGTTTAACCTAACACTAAGCCTCGGAAGCAACCAAGAAACTCGAGGATTTCTAATAATGAAAATGCATTTGTTGTTGTAATGTACACCAAGTAATACCTAGATTACTGTAAACCGCAATTTCACCCAAGCTGTTTGTTTATCCTCTGAATGAAGGACCATTCACTCTAATAATGTACACCTGAAAGAAAAGTTTAGCAACCACATTATTCAATGATTAACATATGTGGAATAGCAAGATTGCTAACTATATCAATTCCAGTTTCAGAATGCATGGTTAAATTTCATTAGCATTTTAATATATAATTTTTTTCATCAAATATATTTAGCGTTGAATGGGAGCCATTAACAAACACAAATAAATCACTACAGGGTCTTTGTCTTGCCAATGAATGTCGTAAAAATACTTACCAAAAAACAATTGTTAAATTTATAACATTTCATACATTTTTTAAAAAATTATTTTTCCAATTAAATTTTTTTAAAAACAACCCATCATAACATTTGAAATAACTATAATGATGTATACTGATTAGTAACAGCAGTATACAGCACAGGGCTGAAAAATGAATCATACATTATAAATATTAAAAAAGGGTGTCAAGAACTCCATTAGTAACAGCAGTATACAGCACAGGGCTGAAAAATGAAACATACATTATAAATATTAAAAAAGGGTGTCAAGAACTCCATTATTAGCCACATGCATATAACATTCATATTCCTTTTCTTATTTTCTTAACACTCATGAATGGTTTCGTAAGTCCATTATCATGAATAAAATAATAAATATGGTGAATGTGTTAAACACCAAGGCATGAATGAGCAAACAAATCAAAATTTAATCACCTTGAATGCAGTGCGTTTAACTAACTCAAAAATTAAAGCGTCCCCGTCAGCAAGTTTATGAGCAATAGCAAAACCTCTCCATCCAGCGCTAAGTCCTGTTTTTTGAGCCAAAAATGTAGATGGAGACTCATTTCCATCCTCATCAATCAATGTCATCACTTCGTCCCGTTTTGGAAGGTTTTTCTTGCAGAAATGAACTGGAAGACCCTGTTGTCAAGAATTACCAAAATGATTAACCAATTATAAACTTTGGCAGTAGAATTTAATTTGAAAGTTAGTTATTTGTCAGTGATATTGAATTGAAAGGGATAATTTAATTAACTTGTACAAGGCTCTGGGCTAATCTACAGTCTACACCATTTAACAGAGACAAACAACTAGATTATTGGAGAAATGAAATGAAATTTCTTGAAAATAAAAAATAATTAATACTCACTATGTCACATGTATGGATGAAAGTCAATCTTCTATCCTACAGAAAAGAGTGTGTGTGTGTGTGTGTGTTTCTTGTAAGTTGTAATGCTTGAATGAGGGTACTTGACTTGTATAGTGGTACACAATTTGATATGGTGAACATAATTGTTGAGGTCTCCACTCTTGTGTATTCTTTGCTTCCTTTGTGGTGTGTGTTTCATCTAAAATCTTAGTTGTGTGATTTCCCAAACAAAGCACATTGTATGTTATTGAAAGGGGCATATATTAATAGTTGAAATATAACTAACAAATGAATGACTTGTTTTTATCCATTGCACCATCATTATGGAGCGATTGGAGACATAACTATTGACATCATAGTTAATGATAATTTCAAATTGACTTAATTCTGATTCCATGTTTCATGCATCAATTTTTCCCCAAGACTTCGTTAGAGAATCAGACAAATTCACATCTGACTTTGCATGATGAAGGGAGATTATTTTAGAACTACATAACAACATAGTATTATGTCTATTTCTATCATTAAAAGCACTATTGCAGCTTGCCAGTTATAATTACTTACTCTAATGATGGGGAGTGGGAGAAAATTATCTAATATAAGTGGGTTTTGATCAAACTTCTAACATGAACAGATAACCATGCAATTTCAGCAACTACATAGCAACATATTACGTCTATTTCCATTATTAAAAGCACTATTGCAGCTTGCCAGTCACAATTACTTACTCTAATGATGTGGAGTGGGAGCAAATAATCTAATATAAGTAGGTTTTGATAAAACTTCTAACATGAACAGATTAACCATGCAATCGTGCTCACATAAGGGTCAGAGTTATCAATCCCGGGGAATAGCGGCGCTATCTCGGGAAACGGCGCAGCATGGAGGCCGGTTGCTATGTCATAGTGTTGAGTTTGAGTTCATGGCCGCATTTGGGCTTGTAGCGGGTCAGTGGAGCACTTCCCGGTCCGGAGCGGGTTAAAACCCGCTATAAGTTCTAACTCAAAAAAATCTAATTTACTCTTAAAAAAAATAGCTTCGGACAATTTAGCCCTAACCTCAGAACTCTCTTCGCTACTTTATCGTGTTCTCACTCTCATGTTCTCAATATATAGTTTGAACACAGTGGGGGGTGGAAGCGAATGATGGAAGATTGGGAACTAACACGAAGAGAGAGTTTTCAGGTTAGGGTCCAAACTGTTTGAAATGACAAAAAAAAAGGTCTAACTCCTAAAAAAAAATTAGGAGTTAGAATTAAGTTTTTCTGTGTTGAAACAGATAGTGGGTTTTGACCGCTTCAAGTCGGGGAGCGCTCCGCTCCCGCGACAAGTCCAATCATAACCACAATCTCAAACTGGGACGCGTAGTGCTACGCCATAGCGCTGGGCCTCCGCCCCGCTCTCCGGGGATAGCGCCGCTATTCTTCGGGGATACCATGTTGAAATACAAGAGACTAAGAGATATATGAATAAACCGTGTGCATCAGACTCTTATTTGTGACAGTCTTATTTCCAAGAAGTTTCATAACATTTCGCCAATAATCTAAATACATTCAATCGATTTACATTACTTTCATTCATCCTTAAATTAATATTATCACTTTTAATGAGGTATCCAATTTGTATCAAAGGAACTTGAAGAAAAAAAAGTATTGGTTGATGTGTAACAGCCAATGAGAATATGTTCGCTCTGAGTAAAAAAAAAGCATAAGCATAAATTAATGAGGTGAAGCTACCCCAACAACTGTCATTGATTAGTACTTAAAAACAATAACTAAACCAATAGTTAAACATATAAAAATGAAAAGGTGTGTCCAATCAAGCAAAACCCCATTTTATGAAAGGACTAACATGAAAATAAGCAACACAATTCACAAATACCTCTTTTTGAATAACTTTGTAATAAATTGTAAATTTGCAATGATGCAATTGCAATGCAGCACCATTTTCAAAAAAAGAAATCAAATGCCACAGTTAAAAAAAGAGAACTCGAATCAACAAAAACAGAAGCACACAAAACATAAGAAAATTGCTTAAAAGAATAGAAATTACCAGCCAGAATCCACCAGTGACATGAGATTGAAGCATTGTCTTAATAAAAATTGGATGCGGCGAGTTTAATTCGGACTGCAACTTCTCTGCCTTGTCCAACGCTTCCACTCGAGCTTCATCGGAAGCATATACACGCTTCGAATAATCCCTGTACTTATCATAACTACCTCCACTGAAAAAATAAAAATAAATTACAAATATGAATTCAGCGAAGAATATTATATTCCGTATATAAAGTTCAGGAGAAAAAAAAAACCTTGAAGTTCTACTTCTAGGTATTATAAAGCGATCAACAAGAATCTGTAAGAAAAATGAAATTAGGTTAGATAGTGAGATTGATGAAAGAAAAGAAGTAACGAAGGTAGCTAGTTAGGGTTAGTTACTTCTTTGTAAACAGGAGCAGGCTGGTTGGCGACACGGCCGGATCTTCTGACAACAACGAGCTGCTTCTCGGTGGTGCGAGGTTTGGACGGCGAGGGTTTCGAAATGGGAGAAGATGATTTGTGAAGTGATTGAGAGAGCTGAGTGAGATTGAGAGCCTCCATCCTCTTCCGATTCTCTTCCATTCTTTTCCGGCGACTCTCTTCATACGATGTTGCCACCATTTTGATTTCACAAGATTGAAACTTCTCAGCTTTCGTTTATCTTTGCTCTCTGAGTACTCTCTGCTCAGAGCAGAAACGAAATGGCGTTGTTTTGCTCGTCGACCGTTGCGTTTCGAATCGCACTCACCGCTATTAATAGTGAAAAATTAAGTGCTTGAAATTATTTGAAAATATTCAAGTATTATAGTATTATTATAATTTTGTGTTCAAAAGTTATTTTTATAATTTTAAATTACAAAATGCATAATTAAAAAAGTTATCCAAAAAGGCCAAGGATACCTTGGGGACAATCGAAGGCTAGTCAAGTATACCGAGATGATGTGTCGGATAAAAAAGTGTTTGAATGTTGGAAGACATTTTCGTAGCATTATAAATATGAGTTATGGTGTTACGATTTGAGTTGGCAAATATCTTTACAAACTTCAATATACACTTAATGTACTTGTTTGGAATGAAAATAGATCGGGTCGAGTTAGATTTTGTTAAATTTAAGTTTAGACTGTCAAACAAATTGAAGATTAAGTTTGATTTGTAGTCTATTATAGACTTATTTTTAGGCTCTAATCTGAAAAGATCTAGTTTGTCTGTTAGCGTACATAAAAGTCTATTATTTTAGACATATATAAATAAGTAATTAAAATAATGTTTAAATAGACTAACAAACTAAAAAATCAATGAGACTAAAAGTTTGTTTGCATTGACTTATTTTAACTTATCTATTAGTATAAGTTTTGTGAGACTAATTGTTTAAGATAACTTATGAAAACAACTTATAACATTGTTCATAAGGTGTTTTCATCTTATTTTCATAAGTTCTCTAAGATAATCAATTTTTATTTATGTATTTTAATTCAAAGTACAAAACATAACATAATAATGATAAAAAATTATTCATATTTATTTAAATAGGTCTGTCTGTTAGCTTTAAAAAGTTTTTTTTTCATGGTATAAGGCCTAACCTTTTTAACTAAATAAGCTTAGAAAAAAACCTACGCTTTTTCTATTTTTTAAAAAAAAAGTTTGGCTTGACCTAAGTCTGTATAGGCCCTCTTATCATACTGCCTTATTTCCACCCCTAGTACCTATACACAAGAGAATAATAATTTTTCTACAAAAATGTACTTGTCTACTATGGTTACCTTTATGCAAATAAATTTACTTTCTATTTAAGTTACTTTTACTTACTTTTATTTACCATTCAAATAACTAATTTTTACCTAGTCGAAATAAGTTGTTGTACTTTCAAAAATTCATTATTTTTCCAAGATAATAAACATTTGATACAAACAATCCAACAACATTAAAAGTACACTTTCCTTTCTCAGAAACTTCGCACAAAGTTGTCCAAAGACTTACTAGTTTGGTCATTCAAGCAATAAACCTAAAACTAAGTGATTGTTTATCAAAAACACCGGTGAACAAATTAGCACGCCTGGTGGGACATGTTTGTGCATTTTTTTGAGTTGTTTCTTTAAACGGTGTTTGCGTTTTTGTTAAGTCGTGATTTTTCTTGCATTTGAATAATGTTTTCTACATCTATATTTATATGCATTTAAGGTAGGGTAAAACTTTAGTCGAAATGGTTTGTCCTAAGAATACGTCACTTCCCCAAAATAACGCTCTAGATACTGAACAACTTGTCACTTTGACAGTCAAAACAACAAAAAATTAAAATCCTATAGGGACTAATGAACCTATCCACAACCCAGTAGCGAGAACAACGTTAATGCCTAGAGTAGTGGTTTCGTTGCCCGTGACAATAAGCATTCTGACCACTCTAAGGCCGACACACACTCCTTTAGTGGACCATAGATCTTCCTATTTGCCAAGTTTCACATTACCACTAGTGTCGAAGGATTTCCCTTATGGTATGTCGACTGCAATGATGGCAGAATTACAGAGCAACGCTTCGACATATGCAAATAATAATGCAACAATTATGTTCGTTAAATCTATATGTGGCGTCAAGGTCAGACATTAGCCACCCTGGTCGAGCGACACAACATGGGGGGACTGCTTTTGCTCCCCCAAATATGTCTGGTCTCACGACAAATTCCATGTTGCCCATAAGACAGCAAATGAATGAAAGTAACCATGAGATGATTAATATGATTACTTAACAAATTGGTAAAATGCTCAACATCTTAATTCAGAACGCTAACCAGAGTTACATACTACTGGCAAATCATATGGGTTAGATAACATATTTTTTAGGCACCCCTCAAGCCCAAATACAACCAGTCCCTCAAATTGTGCCAGTCAGACTAATAGTGATACCCGACAATGGGGTTTCCCCTTTTAATCAAGGGCAACAACAGTAAGTGAGACCTTGACCTGTCGAACCCCCCACAATTTTAAAAGAGAAGAATGAGGAAGTTAAGTTAACCTCGGGGTAGTTATCGTGGGTAGGAACTAAGATGCTGAGGAAGTGATTAGGAATGTTCAACAAGGTAATCTAAGGGGACAAAATAATCTAGCCCACATAGTCGAAAACATTCTTGCCCATAATGGCCTTAATGTAGTATGTTCTATAAAAAAACTTCACAGGGGATGGAAAGTCCCTAAGTTCACCAAGTTTGCAGGAGAAACAAGTGAGTTGATTATCGAACATATCACTTAATACCAGACTGAAGCAGGCGATATAGCAAATATTGAGAATTTGAAAATGAGATTTTTCTAAATTCTCTAACAAAAAATGCTTTTACATGGTTCACAACATTCTTTCCACATTCCATGCATAACTGGAATCAAATAGAGAAGGTATTCTATGAACATTTTTATATGGGACAGTCGAAAATCAGTCTCATAGAATTGACTAGCGTAAGCCGCAAGGCGGCCAAGTCGATTGATGATTACCTAAACAGGTTTAGGTTGTTAAAGGCAATATGCTTTACTTAAGTGCCTAAGCATGAACAGGTCGAAATGGCCGCTAGGGGTCTGGACAATTCAATTAGAAAGAAACTAGATACCTAATATGTGAGGGATATAGCTTAGTTGGCTGGCAGAGTTCGACAAGTCGAATGCCTAAAGGCTGAGAAAGCCAGAACGAGCAAATTCCATAAAAAAGATAAGGTTGCCTATATAGAGGCAGATGAAAGAGATTAGGATTATGATATAGGATACGAGAAGGTCAAAGAGAACAACGTAAACATGGAAGAACTTAAGCCAGGACCTCCCTAGGTTTGTAAACTATTAAAACCATCCAACGGAAAGAATCCGATCGAACAAAAAAATGACAAGTTTATCGCCAAATCGTACACCTTCGACATAACTTAGTGCGACGAGATTTTTGACCACTTGGTTGCTGATGGCCAAAACATAGTCCCTTAGGGACTAAAAACGTCACCTTTAGAGTAACGTAAGAAAAAAAAGGTGTTGTAATTTTCATAGCTGTCTGGGTCATAAAACCTCTCATTCTGTCCTTTTCAGGGATTTGGTACAATGAGCGCTGAACGAGGGAAGGCTTAAGTTTGCTACAAGGCCAAAGCCCCAATACAGGTGGGTTCTGACCCCTTACAGATCAAGGATGTGAACTATGTTGAGCCACTTAAGTGCTTAATGGTCGAGGCTACTAAGGACCCGACATGGAGATAGAGGTTTTTGAGTCGAATTATGCTGGGAAGGTAAAGGCATCCTACTCGACTGCTAAGGAGGAGCTTGTCGACTTCCTCAATCGATGCAAACTGAAAGGCTCAAAAGTGATGTTGTGCCCCAGATGAAACAGTGTCTTCGACAGAAAGGCAACTAAAGGCCTTGAAAAGACTAAGCCTCAACCTTCTAAAAGAGGTCACACACATACACCCACACGCACGCACACACGCACACACTCACACACACACACACACACATATACTCACATGCGTGCACACACACACACACACTTAAACTTACACACCCACACACTCACACGCGCACAAACATGCACACACACGAACAAACATGTAGACGCACACACGCACACACGCACACACGCGCACACACACACACACACACACACACTCTCACACACACACCACTCACATACACACACGCACATACACATACATACGCACAACCCACACACATACACACACGCACGCACACACGCACACACACGAACATAAACATGCACACACATCCGCACACGCGCAAACACACACACGCGCACGCTTGCAGGCGTATACACACACACACACACGCTTACACGCCCACATGCACACAAGCACGCACGCGCGCGCACGCACGCACTCACACACAAGCACGCATATACAAACCCACACACACGTTCGCACGCACACACGCGCGTGCGCAGACACACACACACCATATTTTTCTTAAATTTCCTTAAAACCAATCAAGGCAAGTACATAAACAACTAAGAAACTATTTTGATTAATTAGAAAAGCAAAACTCATTGTCTAATTGATTATTCTTTTCATCTAATCGATTAAGGGATGAGTAATACCTTATTATAAATTAGGAAGTTTTGTAATAGATTAAGTGACATTGTAGATTACGGTTTCCTCTTTTTGCTTCATCTAAGTGGTTATATTGTTAATCTAATCGATTAGGATGCGACCATACCTATGGATTATTGACTTTCTAGTCAATTGTTTTCTTATATAAAGGAGTGATTTCCTCATTTCAAAACACACAAGTTTTTTAAACTATATACTGTTCTATTTCACTAATTTTAATTGTGTTATTAGTTTTAATTAGTAGAAAATGCCTTAGTGTTGGGAGAGTAGAAATCTTCATATGAGAGTTGTGTGTTTTCTGTTCTATGTTGAATTTGTATATTCAAGAGTTTAATCATCTTGCGTTGTTGTAATAGATTTGAAGGTTATAAGTTGAACTTGTAAAAATAACATGGTGTAACATTGTTGGGCTAAACATGTCTAAAAGCTCATGTTGTTGTTAGTAGAAATCTCAAGAGGAAACTCTTGAGAACTGGAGTAGATGTGTGGTTTAAGGTTGAACAAGTATAATCTCTAGTGTGATTTCTCTTACTACATCTCTTTAATTTTTAATTATTTATCTTTTTTGCTGCTTAATTTATTCTTCTACCCTATTCTTGAAATCAATTATTTTTCTAAAAAGTTTTTGAAAATTAAATAACATCATTTACCCATTCTCTCTCGTGTTTGGAATCGCTTGTTCAAGCACAAGCATGTTGGGGAGACTGGGGAAGTCGAAAGTAACAGCGGAGACAATGCTCCAAGACCACAAAAGAGTGAGACACCACATTTCCACTAAAACTTTAAGGCTTTAGGAAAATATGTCTTCTCTCACTTACAAATTAAATATTTCAATCATTCATAAGCGATGTGAGACTTAACCACTCACCCTTGCACCCAATAATCTCTCCCACAAGCGTGAGTCCCCCACATCTATAACAGGATCCAACCCATGGATCTAACTCTCACTTCCCCACCAAGCCAAACCATAAGAACTCATATCTTCATATCAAACCAAAACTCTGATACCTGTTAGAAAAATCTGACATAGAAAAAATAAATGACACAATCACAACACAGAGACATGGAAACTGTAACACCCTTCTACCCCAAAGAATATTCACGATAATTATAAACAATTATATCATAGTACATCACCGCAAGGGTACCACATTTCGTCATTAAACCTCATATTAACGTCCTACTCTGTAACACGGGCTCTGTCATCATAAATTCATTCAAAATACTACGCAACGGAGAATCAAAACTTCAACATAGATTATAACTCAAAAAGTCTCGGAACAAGAAAACTCATAGTATCATGATGTCAACAAAAAAAAGAACATAATGGTTTGACCCAAACGTCCCGACCCGATGTTACATATCAGAGCAAGGCCCTCTAAACAACGGAAACAGCCAAAATTCTTCAATAATAATTCTTCACGCACTAAGAGAGCTAATCCTGATCACCTGAACGTTACCCACGTGGAGGCAACATTCAAACAAGCAGGGTGAGTAATCACAATTCATTATACAAGATATAAAGATAAGATACACAAATACATCAGCATCAACAGTTCATCAGCATCGTCACAGCATCATCAAATAACATAATTATCGTCAAATCATCATCATCGTACATCGTTTAAAATCACGTCATCAATAACATCATTTATTCACAATATGCAACGCCACATAGCATGAAATGCAACAACATAGACTCATGCATGTGGTACCAAAATCATCATTTTGATGGACAGTGTGCCATCGCCATCCGAAGATCCCCACCAATAGGATCGATTCTACACAAGAACTGGAACACATCATAAATGTAACACCATTTTCTACCCCACGAGTATACACGGCAAAATACACAAATTATCAGAGTAAAAAAATACCTCAGAAGGGTGCACATTTTCACAATAAACTCAAAATAAAAAATTTGCTCCGTAAACAACGGGTTTTCCTCAAAATACTCAAAAAGCCATCAAATAGCAGCGGAACCACCATAACCACAATAATCCAACATCAAAAGGGTTTTAATTAAAAACCATAATAATCAAATAACAACAAAAATAATGATTCAACATGGTTCGACTCAACGACCCAACCCGATGTTACAATATCAGAGCAAGACCCTCTACATCGACCAAAAGCAAATAAAATCCAAAATTCCTCAAAGGCATCCACATCTAAGCCTGATCATCTGCACGTTACCCGCGTGGAGGCAACATTCAAACAGGCAGGGTGAGTAATCACAATTCATTATAACCAATATAAAAATAGGATATGCATAAAATGGCGTCATCATCATATACAACATCATCAGGGTCATCAAAAGAATCAACAGTCACAACATCATAAATCACATCAAGATGCCACATAGATGCAATGCACAACAAGACTCATGCATGTGGTACCAATTCATAATAGTCGATGGACACTAGGCCATCACCCTCCAAAGATCCCCGTCATTAGGATCGATTCTACACAAGAACCGGAGCACGTCAAATTACCTCACATCCGCACAATGGGATTGAAGCCACACTAGACCGATGTCTAACTCACTGGACTGAAGTCCTATAATGCTATGAATGCATGATGCACCACGTCAACATCATCATCATCAATAAAAGTCATTACGTGCATCATTATTCATCAAAATCTCACATTAATCATATTGTCATTTATTCATCAAAACATCATGAATCATCATTTCATAATCACCAATATCACTCATGGTAAATCACATCAAAACACTACTACGAAAAACCTATTAACAACGGTTGGGAATGACATATAATGACGCGGCCGAAGGCGTTGTTATGTAGATTGTCGTTGTAAGTTAGCTGTTTCTACAACGGGCTAGAAACTGTTATTGAAAGGTAGGGCGCGAGCCATATATCACGACGGTTATGATAATAAACCATTGTGATACATACACTTAGGTTCTGGGTTCGAAACCCATCATAAGCGAAATTATATAAAACATAAATTACTTATGGTATCGGTTACAATAGATAACTGTTGTTGTAAGTACCCTAAGTTTATTATATTAAATGTAGATTGCTTGTTTTCTAAACACCTCACTAAATAAATATACATGGATTCAATTTGATGAAGATGTCTATAATCTGCAAATTAAACTGTTCTTGAAAACCAACTTAAACAAACCAATGTTGTTTTCTGATTGCATTCATCTCATCGTGCATTTCACGCTCTTTTACATATATTGTGGTTTATTGATCTGACTCCTTCGATATATCGCTATCTTCGATTATAGTTAAATTTCCATAAGATCAACAAGACATTGGATAATCTTCCTCATCTTTGATTTAACTATAATGGAAGATGGAGATGCATTTAAGGAGCCAGATCATTATACCATAATCTATATATAGAAGATCGTGAGATAAATGATGAAAGGCATGCAATCAGAAAACAACATCGGTTTGTTTAAGTTGGTTTTTAAATACAACTTAATTTGCAGATTATAAGTATTTATGTCAAATTAACTGAATGTATTTTAAGTGAGGGTTAGTGAACCAAACAATCTATATAGAATATAATAAACTCAAACAAAATTCTATACTAGATCCAGATATTATAAACTCACATAATACTCTTGCTACCACCAGCAAACTTTAACTGGGGTTAGTGAAACAAACAATGTAAATAGAATATAATAAACTCAAACAACATTCTATACCAGAACCAGAAATTATAAACTGATATAATACGCTTGCTTCCACCAGCATCATCACCCTGTATCATCCCCTTAACCTGAAAGGAAACAAAGCAAACTTCAAAAATAAGCATCCTCAGTTGAAAACAAACCCTAAAACCATAATCCAGTGAAGAGTAAAGAGAGGAACAGGAATAACGCACCTTTTAATGAAACTAATCGCGGAACAGGAATCAATTATGATGTTGAACTAGTTTGGGAAGCAATGAAAAAGAAATATAAGGAGGAAGAAGCTTATACAAAAGCTTCATACTTCTTATACTTCTTTTCATTGTTTCTAAAACTAGATAAAGTTTGCTTACAGTGTTGATTCTTCATTTACTAACATCTTGTTCGTGAAGCTATGAAGAAAAAGTACAAGGTGGATGAAGTTTCTATCATAGCTTCATGCTTCTTATACTTTTTTCCATAGCTACACAAACATTATGAAGTTTCCAAAGCATGGTCTTTGTTAAGGTAGTGAAAACGAATCTGAAAAAATAAGAACAATCAACAAAAATAACAATCCACAAACGAGATAATGGGAAATATCTAACAATAGATGGAAAAAGAAGAATACCTTAATGTATGAAGCACAAGATTCACGGCTAATGGTGAAAACAAAGAGAAAAATGGGTTCTAGGGTTTCACTTTGAAGGCAACGGCGTTGTTGTCAACTAAATGAAAGTTATTTCGGTTATATATATGGGTAAACTATTTCACAACCGTTAACAATAACAACCGTATAGATATGTATTTATTTATTATAAATATATCACTAAGTTTAACTAGAATAACCGTAGTGATAACCCTTTTATCTGTGAATTTTAAAATAAATAAAAACCGTATATATATGTATTTATTTATTATAAATATATCACTACGATTAACCAGGAGAACCGTAGTGATAACCCTTTTATTTGTGAATTTTAAAATAAATAAAAAAGAAAATGTGCGCCTTAACTTCTCACTTAATGCATCCGCAGTTTAAACATCAACAATGAAATTCACAATGCATCTACAGTTTAAACATCAACAATGTAATTCTTACCCTAATTCAACTATTACATTTTATAACAAAGTAAACATTAAACATAAAGGAGACAAGAAAACATAACATCTTGATATTTCCAGAAAATATCTCTGATTTCAGTTTGTTCTTCAAATTCTTGTTCTTTTTCTTTAAATCCTCATACATAACCTTCAGATAGCCCACGGCTTCCAACTCTGACTTCATAATGCTTTCATCGTCATTTCCATCTCTTTCTCCCATGTCTTCATCCCATATGAACAAATTTCATGTTTCATCGCTCCTACAAAATGGACATCTCCAGAAAAGCCTTCCTTTATTTTGTCCTTTCTTGCATTGATACGAAACCATACGACCATCACAACCACAAAAATTTCCAGATCGAGATTTTACACTGGAAGAAGACGTAGAAACACCTTTGGATGATTTTGTCTTCAAATGTGACATTGCAACACCTTAAAGTATAACACTTTCTTGTTGTTGTTGTCTTCTTCTCGACAATGGTGACGGCGTTGGTGTTAGGGTTGTTTCGTCTTGTTTCCTTTTTCAATGGATAAATTGATATATACTTGGTGATTAAAATACATAACAGTTTGTAACAACGGTTTTAAGAAAAAGCCGTCGTGATATCATTATTATTTTTTAGTTAAATATTAATAAAACTTAAAAAGGGAGCATTTACGTTAAAGGGATAAACTATTTGAGGGCGATGAGGTTCGAACCCATGATAACTAAATTGTATCACCACGGTTTTCATAACAACCGTTATTATACCCTTGAGATTTATAATTAAAATAATGCGCGCGCATCCAGTACGCACTATAAGAACGGTGTACAGGATGTCGTTGTAAACCTGCCGTTGTAGGATCGATTCTACACAAGAACCGGAACACATCATAAACGTAACACCCTTTTCTACCCCACAAATATACACGGCAAAATACGTAAATTATCAGAGTAAAAAAATCACCTCAGAAGGGTGCACATTTTCACAATAAACTCAAAATAAAAAATTTGCTCCGTAAACATCGGGTTTTCCTCAAAATACTCAAAAAGCCATCAAATAGCAGCGGAACCACCATAACCACAATAATCCAACATCAAAAAGGTTTTCATTAAAAACCATAATAATCAAATAACAACAAAAATAACCATTCAACATGGTTCGACTCAACGACCCAACCCAATGTTACAATATCAGATCAAGACTCTCTACATCGACCAAAAGTAAATAAACTCCAAAAGTCCTCGAAGGCATCCACATCTAAGCCTGATCATCTGCACATTACCCGCGTGGAGGCAACATTCAAACAGGCAGGGTGAGTAATCACAATTCATTATAATCAATATAAAAACAGGATATGCATAAAATGGCGTCATCATCATATACAACATCATCAGGGTCATCAAAAGAATCAACAGCCACAACATCATAAATCACATCAAGATGCCAAATAAATGCAATGCACAACAAGACTCATGCATGTGGTACCAATTCATCAAAGTCGATGGACACTAGGCCATCACCCTTCAAAGATCCCCGTCATTAGGATCGATTCTACACAGGAACCGGAGCACGTCAAATTACCTCACATCCGCACAATGGGATTGAAGCCACACTAGACCGAAGTCCTATAATGCTATGAATGCATGATGCACCATGTCACCATCATCATCATCAATAAAAGTCATTACATGCATCATCATTCATCAAAATCTCATATTAATCATATCGTCATTTATTCATCAAAACATCATGAATCATCATTTCATAATCACCAATATCACTCATGGTAAATCACATCAAAATAGTCATGTATCATCACCTCTTAATCATCCATATAACCCATGGTGATTCACATCATCATTTAGTCATCAAACATCCTATATAACATCTCATAATCATCAACATACTCGTAGTAATTCATACCTTTAATTAATCATTAAACATTATGTATAAACAACTCATAATCATCAATATACATCATAGTAATTCATATCATCAATTAATCATCAAACATCAACTATACACAGCTCATAATCGTCAATATACTCATGGTAATTCATATCATAAATTAATCATCAAACATCATATATACACAGCTCAAAACACCAAGACAACACAAGAATCATAAAACGAATTCGCGAACAGCAGACGTTCGCTGCAAAGTTCGTCGTGCGAACCTGTTCGCTTTACGAGCTTCCAGCGAACCCCCAAACCCCATACAAAAACTAGAGAAATCCCATTATGTTCTCCTCGCCACCCTCATTCTCCTAGCGAGCTATTCGCTGGGAAGTTCGCCTTGCGAACTCAAAGATATTTCCAATTTTCCATTCCAGTATCACAAATCAACATATTCGCACATTCACTGCGCTATTCGCCCAGCGAGTCTGGGGCGAATGTTCGCCGTGCGAAGGATTTATTCGCTTTGCGAACATGCAATTTCCTGCAATCGCAGCTACGCATCAGTAGCACTTCAGACCTCAAAACACTTACGGGTTCAATCTCATTTACCCCAAAACGTCCCCAAAACATTCCTAAGGCATTACGGCTGTAGTACCCTAATATTTGACCAGTGATTTTTCACCTATTTTGGGATTTTTTGTGTTACCAGGGGATGTCATTTAGATGTCAGTGGGCTCCTGAGATTTCTAGCACTTTTAGGCCCATTTTGGAATTGGTTTGGTATAAGGGTTTTTTTATTAGTTGTTTTATTTAAAGGGAGCTTGTTTAATTTTAATAGGGTTTATTTTATTTATTTTAGAGATAATTATTTTAGAGTTAATTAGGAAGTTTGGGCCTTTTAATTTAATGGTATAATAATCATGATTTTATTTTAGAATTAATTATTTTTAAGTTATTTTTTAATATTGTTATTGATTTATTTTTTAAGGATTAAATATGTCAATTGTTTATTTATTTTGCTATTTTTAAAGATCGTTAGATTTGATTAAATAGGTTTAAGTTTTAACTTAATTAGGGATAATTTTTATTTGAATTAGGATTTACTAATTTAAAGAGATCGGTAGTTTATTTTATTTTATTCATTATTATTTATTATTATTATTATTATTATTATTTATTTTATTTAGGGTCATTTTTTTTATTCTTAATTAAGGTTGTTAGTGATATTTAAATTTAATTGGGAGATGGACCGATCTGTCAATATTATGGTTATTTTTATTTTTATTATTATTTTATTATTTATTCATTTTTTTTTTCATTTTTTTTTTGGGTCAAAATCGTTGACCCAAAGGGTCATCTTCTTCCCCTTGCTCAAACCCTAGATCTACGCAGAAAGAGGAAAAATGAATCAAAACAGATCAATTTCATTAATTCTTCAATCTAAATGTTTAATAAAATCAAATCAAAACCCTAAATCACAATAAAATCAAATCGGATCTAAAATTACAATTCATACAAATCAAACCATAATTCTAATTACAACAGAAAATTAAAATTACATCAAATCTTCCTAAAAACAAAATCAATCTAATTTAATCCTAAACCTAATTCCTAATTCTATATAAACCTAAGAGGATTCAAAAAGGGACCCGGGGGGGGGGGGGGGGGGGGGACCGGAGACGAACATAGCAGCTGCACAAATCCTTGATTACTCACCTGCAAAAAAAAAAAAAAGAGGAAAGGGATTAGAAGTGCAAACAGGGATAAAAGGATAAATTACGACCAGTATTACGACAAGGGAGGTAAACACAAATCACTTAGCTTTGATATGTTTGACCTTTGATTGCTGCGTTTGTAAATTTTTTAGGGGTTTTTGGATTGTTTAGGGTTAGGGTTCTTAGTAGGGTTAGGGTTCTTTGGGGTTGGGGTTAGGGTTCCTCACAGGAGCCTTAGGGTTCTTGGGGGTTCATGTGAATTTTGGGTTTGGATGAAGGTTAGGGGTTAGGGTTCTTAAGGTTCCTCGCGAACCTTAAAGAACCAAGTGAATCTGGGTTGGGTTGGGGTGGGGTTAGGGTTCTTGGCTGATGAAGATTCCTGTTGAATGTCAACCGAAAATCTGGATTTTGTGGTGGTTGGAGGGTTATTCACGGTGGCGGGAAGGCTCACCGGCGACAGAAAAGAAGGGAGAAACGAGAGAGATTTGAAAGGTAGAGAGAGAAGGAGAAGTGAAGAGAGAGAAAGAAGGGATCAAAATGATCCGCTTCTGAAGGGATTGGGGGTTATATACTCCCTCCTCAGCGCCCACGATCCTCCCACGTGGCCGTCTATTGGCCACAAGATTAGGAGATGTTTGACTGATTCCATGGGCTAAGAAGGTTCCCCGATACTTATAAAACGAACTTGAATGATGGCTCAAGAAGCTTTGGAGGAACTCAAGAGGGGCAAGTACCATTAAAGGGAGAAGGTAACCCTTCACTATGTCAATCTGAGGCCTACCTAGAGCCTCAAATACAACAACCTTGGATAATGCATTCCCAACAAAGTTTGCAGTAGGATATATCTAAGCTACGACCTCACGCAATTATAACAAAGGGAGTTTGGGAGGGAACTGGATTCTACACCAATGTGGCATGACTTAATCGGAGGTGCCTTAGTGAAGCTGCAATTACTTAACCCTACTCAAATACTACAAGGTGGAAGGACACCAAGAAGCCTCCCAAAATTGGTTGGATCAACAAGGAAGCTTACCCCTAGGATCAATAGACTTTATCATTTCCAGTTGTAATTTCCTTTTTGCTAAATGTTGCTTGTATTTAAAAGTTGTACTCTTTGAGAAGTAATTTTAATAAAACGAGCATGCATATTTTTGGAATCAATCCATTCGTTTACACTCTCTTTCTATGCCATCACTTGCAAAAAAAAATCAAAGCTTTTCCATTTCACTTCTTCACCATTAACAAACTTAGGAGGAGAAGGATGTAAATAAACAAACGAATTTGCTGATGTATGCTTTAATGGTATGACCTAGCTGAAGATGTAAGGCATTGTTTCACTCCCCTAACACTGGAGAAATAAGGAGATAATCCGTAGTCAACCCCCTCGAGCCAGAAGTCGGTGTTTCTTTATATTAAAAAAAACCTTAATCTTAACCAGGGGCAGGGTAGATTTCAATTAATTCAACAATGCGTCCTAATGCAAGGGAATCAGTAATCCTAATCACAAGGATAAAAGTTTAAGCACATATTCGTCCTCGCACCATTCAACATCGAGGAAGCAAGGGAGATAAAAACTCATAATATCAAGCATGGGAGTCACACCCATTCGAAACCAAAAGCAAAAACTCAAGATTTGTTTCCAAAAAAAAAAGGAAAAAAACCCGCTAAGTCAAAAAGAAAAAATCAGAAAAAAGATGAAAATTGACTTAGGCAAAATAAGGGTATCCCGATGGACCACTAAATTCAAAAGAACTGGTCCATGCAAAAATAAGGGATTAAAAGAAAATAAAAAGGAAAAAATGGAACAATCTTATAAACTGGAGTGGGTGACTGCACCTAAAAAAAAATCTCATAAAGTGCTTAAACTAGTATACCTTTTAATCACCATGACTGAAAAGTTTCTCTTGCAGGATAAACGCATTTGTTGGGTTAATTGGATTTAGGAATGGAGAACATCAAGGAGAATGAGGTGGGTTAAATTTCAAATTTTGAGCCTTGTATCTTTGTTTTTTAAAACCGTGAACCAGACCACGTTACAACATATAAAAGTCCTAATTGAAGCTAGGGGCACTATAAAAGCATACTCAACAAAGTCGTTGTTAAACTGACTCCGAATCTGAATGTTTGTTAAATCATCATTTTCCCATTCTCATTTGCGCCAACCTCATGGACGAATACCATCTATCATACACCTTGTATAAATTTCGGATTTCAAAAACTTGCATGAACATGGAATAATAATTACTTTTCAAAGGGACATTTTTCCTTCCAAGTCAATACTTAGCACCAAGGAAATATCAACAATGGTCTAATCAGGGGCATATCATTTCAAGGAATTTCTGACTAGGGGCAAGTCACCTAAGGATCCTTCCAAGTAAGAGGCAAATTTTTAAGGATCATAGGGGCACATCATCTGAAGATCCTACTGATTAGGGAAAAAACATTTCATGATTTGACACACCTATGTCAAAACAATTCCAAGACCCTAATGATTAGTGGAAGATTCTTTCAAGACTCTCATACTAGGGCATACTCTTTCCTGCCCTAATCATGCATATATAACATAGCATCACATGCATACATGCACTCATATACACAAACATGCATACATGCATAGGGTTTATAATCACTCTTAGGGGTTTAATTCCCAGCTATATCATTAAAATATCGTTTCGATAAAGGATTTTACAGGATTATCATCCAGCTGTGAGTAGGTCTTCATCTCTCACATCCCCAACTTGGCAACATGGCCTTCATAAGGGATAAGTTTCATCAAATATCTAAGGATTTTTATCAAGGGTTCCATTAAGGGTTTTTTCAAGGGTTCTATTAGGGGTTTTACCAGAGATTTATCTAAGGGTTTCATATAAAGGATTCATCTAAGGGTTTCACATAAAGGATTCATATAAGGGTTTCACATAAAGGATTCATCTAAGAGCTTGATTTAAAGGATTCACCTAAGGGTTTCAAGGATTCATCTAAAGGGGTTTCATTTAAAGGTTTCATCTAAGGATTCCCTTAAGGGTTTATCAAGGGTTTCGTTAGGGAGTTTCATCAATGGGGTTTAATCAAGGAATTTCAAGGGAGTTCCATCAATGGGGTTTAATCAAGGTGTCGCACCCTAATTTTTTACCCTAAGATCCCTTTTCTTTTTTTGCATACCATCTTAGTCCATCCTTCGTGCATAACTAACCGTTTAATTTAGACTTTGTTTGTTTATTCTCATTTGTGAAATTAGGTTCACTGCAGAAGATTCAAAGGTCATATGTACGCTCTTTGAGAGTACAGTCTCTTACAAGTTATGCTAAATACCTACGAAAATAGAAGAAGAATACCCCCTCATGTTTATAATCAAGTAATTATGACATGATTCATGGTCTAAAGTGTATGATGTTTTCATTTCTAAAGATTTTAGTACTACTCGTGATTTCAAGGTGTTATTGCAAGGCCATACTTGGATCAAAACCTCAGATATCATGTTTGGATCTCATGTTCCTACCTCATTAAAGTCAAATTCGAGCTATATCTCCGTTAGTTCAAAATTTAGTTGCAAGTTTTTTAGGATGACGAAACAATGATACCAGGATTAATTCCTCATGGGGTTTCGAAGTTGTCGTGGCTTTAAGTGAATTCGGTTCATGATTCGTATTATCTCAAGTAGAGTTACAATGCAATATTCCAAAAGGTTTTGACCAATATCCAGAAATTGTTCGTGGATACCAAATTCATACAAGTCGTCATCTTAATTTCTCACGAGAGTTCAAGGTTTGGAAATCACAAGTCCAAAGTCAATACAAACAGAGTTCAAACACGATATTACTCAACTCCAAGTTTAAACACCATGTTTCAAGTCAAGAAACCAATTTTGATTTAATGGAATAATTAGAAAATTATAAAATTCAAGAATGTTCAGATTTTCACAATATCAAGTTCTTACAAAATTTGGACCCAGGGTCATACAAGAAAATCTCGAACTAAGGTTCAAGGTACAAGAAAGATTACACAAAAAGAACCAACTTGCTTCAGACTGTAACAGGGCTTGTGAGTCCACATTCAGATCTTGGTTAAGTATGCTAAAAAAAAGCGTCGGTCGTCACCAACAATTCACGAAGCCATTACTTACAAGTTTGCTGCTAAAGCTCTACTGATATAGGCATTGACAGTAGCTGATTGATATTGGATTACCCATCTCAGATAGAAAAATTACCAAGGCCTTATTTGAGCTAAACTCAGGTTCAAGTCCAGAACTGTTAGTTTCATTAACCTGCAGCAACTACAACATAATTGGCTATACATGAACAACTCCTTATCTCTTAAGAGAATAACTGGTGGTATTAATGGCATCTTGATAAACGATGCTACCTTGAGATCATTGGACTTCAAAATAGGCTATATATTCCCGTTTTCTCCGCTGTGGTGCAGCACTAGACCTGTTGGTCGTCAGGATACTGTGCAGCTTCTAATTTCTATGATGCTTTTAGCTGACCTTTCTGTCACCCTTCTTATGTTGCTTCAGTTCTACTAGATTTCTCTTGCAGCTTTTCTTTCCGTTGTATTAACCTTTCCTCTTTCTCTACCTCCTCCATCTCCTGCCGGTTTGAATGCTTTATTCAATGTAGAACCAAGTAACACTAAAACGCATTCACCACAAAGAATCAACAATCAACAGCATTCGAGCAACTTCACCACCCTATCATCTTTCCACCATTTGGAGTTTTCTTCCTTGACGTACATGCTATAACCTATCCAAAATGAATTCAAGTAGTTATGAGCAACTAATTCACAAACCTTCCAAAATCTACAAGTCAGAAATGCAACCCCTAATATATCTTGCATCCAAAATCCCATATCACAAATCCTAATCCTAAATGTGAACCAAAGTCAAATCTTACCAAAACTTCTCAACTCTTTGAGCTAAACTCCATCGCCAAGCCCTTTTTGACCTCAAAACATTTATTTCACGAAGCTCATCAATAAGCCCTCATCAAGGAAAAGTCTCTGGACATGGTAATTTTTGCATTTTGAAAAGAGAGATTATGAACTAATCAGTGTGTTCAAATAAATTCAAAGGCAAGAAAAACAAACAGACCCAAACACGTCCAAATCTTTCAATGTTTTCTATTTTAGGCCTCGTAGATTTTCTTTTGAATCAGAGCCGTTCATTCTCATCATGTTCAAAAGGGGTAGTTTTGGGCAATATCCGAAGATATCACTAGCAAAACCTTCCAAAGATAGAATAAATCAAACAGATTCTTTTTGAAACCAAATTTTCCAAACCAAGCAAATCGTATTCAAAATCAACAATTCAAAAACTTTCCCGAATTACAATCAGAATCAAATCAGCAATTAAAACAAATCAATCAACATTGAAGAGATTTCCCAAAATGGATTCATCACTGGCCCTATAAATACCCGGTCATTCTTGCATCAAGGGGACACAAAAAAAGAACAAACAGAAAAACCCTAAAAATATCACAATCCGACAAAGAGAGAGGAAGAGGCAAGTGTAGCAACGAATAGAAACCGAACGTTTCCGAACCCACAGAAGAGGATTCAGATTCATTCATCATTATCCCTCACTGAAGGCAACAAAGAAGAGAAAATCACACAACAAACCGAATCGCAGCAGGTAAAGAAGAAAGAGAACTTCCCTCGACGAAGCCATCGGAGCCGTCCTCGCCATTCCGCCACCGTTTTTTTTTTGCTTTCATTTTATCATCATTTGTAATCTATAAATCATCCAAATATAGTGAAAACCGGGGTAAACGGGCTATCTGGGGTGGGGTTTGCATTGTTTGATTGTTTTTTTTTGCAGATCGAGAGAAGATACGAGAGAGTGAATGAGAGGCGAGAGAGAAAGCCAATTATCCCCTTTTTTATTAAAATTACGTTTAACAATAACTAATCTAACCTTTCTTTTACAATAATATTTTTTTATATAATAAAAAACTAAAACTCTACATAAATCATTTCGTTTTTTTATTTGTTAGTAGTTGATTTAAAACCTTTATATAAAAAAAATTAATCTATTTCTTTTCTTTTAATCTAATTCTTTTTATAACATATTTAAAACTTTTAATAATAATCTAAAACCTTTTATCACAATAGTTAAAATTTAAACTTTTAATAATTAGTAAAATAAACCTTTTATAATAATCCATTCAACGTCTTTTTTTTCATAACAAAATTAAAACGTTTTTTTAATAATAATAATTAACCTAACCTTTTTTATAATAGTAATTAATCCCTTTTAATGATAATTAAAATTTTTATAGGACAATTAACTTTAGAGTTTTTATAACTAATTTAAAACTTTTTTATAATAACTATTAAATTAAAATCCTCCTAATAACTTCTAACTAAAGTTAGAATAGCATAAGATTTTCAAGAATTTACTAACACTATTTCGTTGTCTATTTTAAAAACACTTTTTTTAAGAACTAAATAATAAAAATCCTTTTATAATTAATTATAAAAATCCTCCCTAACCTCCTCAAGTAAAAATAAATAATAATAGTAACCTCTAAATAAGAATAATAAAATTAAAATAAGTCTAAGAACAACTTTTTCTTAATAATTCGCCCTCCAATTAGAATCTCTCATTGCGCTAGATCGTACGCTCGTGTGTGAACCGTTTGTCTTGCTTGCTTGTTTGTTTTACTTGATTTATTGCTTATATGCTTCAAACCATTTTCAGAACAAGAAATAGCGATCCAGCGTCGAACCAATTTTTCACCCATGTAAGTCGATCGCCTTAGGGCATCGCATTCGACCTACGGATCACAATACACAAGTTTAGCATCACTTTGCTAGCACCCTCGCCTAAATAATAATAATTAATCGCATTAATATCCAAGGGAAAATCCCATGCATGATAACCATGTTATTGTGCATGGTGCATAATCATTTGTATCATAATCGACACCTTAAGATAAGTCAATTAGATAACTTAGGATAGATTTCCTAGGTTAGTCCCCCCTCAACTTTGATTTAAAAAATCAAATTTTAGCCCACCTAATTCTCCACACAAGAGAGTTAGATGTTAATCATCTCAAAGAAGGGACATACAATCCCATACCCCACAAATACAAACAAATTTCAAAAAAACTGTGGTGGTTTCTTAAGATGATGACTCATCTTATTTCCTAAACCTTTAAACAAATTTTAGTATCCTTAATAAGGAACTACAAGTGCTCTGATTCCCTCCTGACAGGATATGTAGGCACAAGATGCGATATCTTGTCGAGCACACTTAGGAATAAAATTCTAGGTTACCTACCCTTAACCTTTAGCAAAACAGATAACAAATAACATAAAATTTAAAATCAAGAGGTTCATGTAGAGTACTACAGATATCTAGGATGCCAACACTTTCCCTGGGTATAACCAACCCCCGAACTTAGAATCTTAGTGCATTTACATTGTGGGAATTCGGTTTTTCTCCCTTCCCTTGGATAAAATCAAAGACCGGTGGTGACATTAAAAATGCGATCCTAGTTAATAAATAACTATGGTATCCAATTCTCACCGCGACAGAAATGGCGACTTCACTGGGGACTTCTCATAAGAGGGTTCCCCCTAACTTGTTTAATTATGTTTTTGTTATATATTTGTATTTGTTATGTTTGCTTGGGTTATTACTTGTGTGGTGAGACAAAGTCCTACACCCGGACTAGAGTGAAATTATGATAGGAACGGTGAGAATTCAAGGATACTTTGAGGGAGTCGATTCCTGAAGAAGTTGAATTGAGACTTCACCACTCAGTCTAGGCCCTCTCGAATTTAATTTTGTCCAATGAGTCTATTCGTGAAGACGATATTATTTCGAACTAAAGGCCATCGAGACTAGGGACCGTAGTTACCTTTAACCCAACTTGGCCTATTAGGATGTAGTGCGGGGACTATGCGGGAGTCTATTTCTGCAATAGTTGCTACGCGATACTACACTCATAAGAGATTCTCTTGAGAATATTATTGACCACCAAGTGATTTGGAAAATCGATAATATCCGAAAGATAGATTGTAGACTCTGGGAACTTTGTAGAACCCGTTCGGCAGGTACATTTGAAACTATAGTGCACACCTATTGGGGTGGGTAGACCTTGGCTCCATGCTGTGACCTTTCAAACCTAGGGCCCTTTGCCTGTTTATTTTGCTTGTGTGTGCTTTATGTTGGTTGCCTTGTGTATTGCATACATTCATAAGCATCATATCATAAAGATTCATGGAATTTGACTATATTCGTAAACATTGTAGGGATACTATGGATACCGAGAGAAGGAATACAAAGAAGTACACTTTTCAAATTCCTAACTTGGATGATCTAAGGAGGTTAGAAGCTTTGGTAACAAATGAGGAGAGTTTCAAAAGAAAGTATGGAAGACTTTTGTATGTGATGAATACAAATGTTGATCAAGGGCTACTTTCTACCCTACTCCAGTTTTATGATCCACTGTATCACCGCTTCACCTTTCCAGATTACCAACTTGTACCTACACTTGAAGAGTACTCTCAGATAATTGAGTTACCTATTCGGGACAATTATCCCTTCCCTGTCTTCGCAAACAAACCTGATGAAAAAGAAATCGCTAAGTATACACATTTGGATTTGGCTGACATTCGAACCAATATGACTACAAAAGGGGGAATTTCCGGTTTTACTGCAGATTTTCTGGTCGCCAAAGCCCGACATTATGCCACTCAACAGGATAAGGACGCTTTCGAAGAAGTTTTTGCCCTACTCATCTATGGTGTTCTTTTATTCCCAAGTTTCAAAAATTTTGTGGACCTCAATGCCGTTAAAATTTTCCTGAAGAAGAATCCAGTACCAACCTTGTTGGCTGAAGCTTATTGTTCTGCTCACTCAAGGAGTGCTCGTGGAAAGGGAATGATTACTTGTTGTGTCCCTCTGTTGTACAGGTGGTTTATTTCACACTTGCCCAAAGCACGTGACTTTTGGGATCTCAAGAAGGGGTGGTGGTCACAGAAGATAATGTCTCTCACCCATTCCGACATCGACTGGTATAGCCGTGCTTATGATAAGATGGTCATCATAGACAGCTGTGGAAATTTCGATAATGTACCTCTCCTTAGCATTATGGATTAATCAGCTACAATCCGGTCTTGGCCCGCAGACAACTAGGGTTCCCCCTGAAAGACAAACCTGCCAGTGCTCACGTGGAAAACATTTATTTTGAAGAAGAGAAATTGAGCAAGGAGTTAAGAGAACAGGTCTTGGACGCTTGGGGGCAAAAGATCAAGAAGGATAAGAGTAGCTTAGGGAAACCTAATTGTGTCTCTTTAGAACCCTATCTCCAATGGGTCCGGAAAAGAGCCATTGAGTTGAAGATGCCTTATAAACGCCAGGAGCCAATGGTCCTAAAAGAAATGTCAGTTTTATACTTCTTGTCTGATGCAGATAAATTGAAAATTGCTTTGGACAAGTCTCAACTGATGGAGGAGGCTTGGAAGAACAAGTACCAGATAGTTGTGGAGGAGAATGCAGAGCTTCAATAACAACTCAAAGCAAAAGACGAAAAAATCACTTCTTACAAGAAAAGAAAAGCACGAGAAGAGTTACCTTCTTTTAGCTCTCAGTCAACACATCAGAATTCGATCGTCAACAAGCTCATCTTGGAGAATATCCAGAAGGAAGAGGAAATCAAGAAGCTCAAGACAAGGCTTTTTGGAGAATCTCCTTAGATCTTTCTTCATTAGCTTTATTTAGCTTTTCCGTTACGGTTCTTGAAAAGTGTGCTGTCATTTTATAATAAATCTTGTTTTAATTAACGGTTTCATCTTTCGGTATCCCAGACATTAATTTTTTTTTGTAACCGATTTTATGATTAATAAAATGCGTTTTTTTCCGATATCCCACGATGATTATAAATAGTCAAGTTCCATGAAACTTTTGCATATCATCTGCATTCGCATTCTCATTTTTATCTTCCTTCAAAGAACTCAAAGTTTGTTTTTTTAGATATCGTAAAATGGATTATGGAAGGAAAGGAACTTTTCCATACACCTTCAGGGTCCTTAATGTGGAACAATTAAGGGAATTAGGAGGTCAGATAAAGGATCCAGAGGCCTTCGCTGCAAAGCATGGACATATCCTCTCTTTATTGCAGGTCCGAATAGCTGCTGGTTTATTGGAGACGCTGGTTCAACTCTATCATGTAATCTACCATTGCTTTATCTTTCAAGATTTCCAGTTGATGCCCACATTGGAAGAATATTCCGCTCTATTGGGAATTCCCGTCAAAGACTCACCTCCGTTCTACGGTGGAGAAGGAAGACCCAGTCAGGAAGACATCGTAAGAGTGACCCGCATCAAGCTGTTTGAGATCCAGACTCACATGACGGTCAAAGGAGGAATCGACAATTTGCCTGCTCAGTTCTTATTCGAGAAAGCTCGACAATTTGCCGACAAGGGAAGTACTGGGGCTTTCGAGAATCTTTTTGCATTGTTGGCTTATGGTCTATTTTTGTTTCCAAATGTTGAGGATTTTGTAGATGTCCACGCGACCAGGATTTTCATGCTCAAGAATCCTGTTCCAACACTATTGGCCGATGTCTACCACTCGATTCGTTCAAAGATTCTGAAAGGAGAAGGTTGGATTGTCTGTTGCACTGCTATCCTCTATAGGTGGTTTATTTTGCACCTACCGAGGTCCGCGGCCTTTTGGGATGTGAAAGACGGTTCTGAATGACCCGTTAAAATCATGGCTCTTACTCACTCAGACATTGTTTGGCATGATCCAATGTATGGAGGACTTCCCATGATTCACAGCTGTGGAGATTTTTCCAATGTGCCTCTCCTTAGCACAAAAGGATGCACTAGTTATAATCCTATTCTCGCCTGTCGCCAGCTTGGGCATCCGATGAATGAAATACCTGATCCAGAGAACCTAAAAAAGAATCTTCCTCTATGATGGAGAAGACCTTCAGCTGAAGATTCAGATCATGTTTGCTTGGCGTCGTATCAACAAACAAGGGATGAATGAGACAACAAACCCTAACTGCACGGTTACAGAATCTTGCCTGGAGTGGTCACGCAAACAAGCTCTCATTCTGACAATGTCGTATCCTCGACCCAAGCCTCCCGTAGTGGAATCAAATAAAGTTTCAAGGTTGAAACCAGAAGTAGAGAAGCTGACCCTGGACAAGTTTATATTGCAGGAACGGATTGACAAGTTGTTGGAAGAACTCAGTGAAAGAAGAGGAGCATCATCCAGTGGATCGCAACCCTAGCTCCCTTTTGTATATTGTTTTGTTTGTTATAATAAAGCCCTGAAGGTGTATCGTTGTTATGAAAGTTTAAAATTTTAAATAAAATAAATTTCCAATTACGATGTTTAAAATACACTTTTGAGTTCCTTGAAGTGCATGTTGCATCATACACATCTTTCGCGTTCGCATTTGCATTTCTTTGCATTCCAGGTTCTTATCCGTGTCTCCTTTAATAGACAAGCCGAAGCCGAGTCATCGATATAATACTCGAGCCGGTCGTAAGATAAGAATGGATCAACTCGAGCAGGAAAATAGAGCACTTCGGGAAGAGGTTTCAACACTGAAAGAAAGTCTAGAGAAGATCAATGGGATGATGGAAGCTTTGATGGCTGCTCAGAATCAGCCATCACATAGTATGACATCACACAACACTATTATCTCTGAGATAATATCAACACCGATCCCAGTGGTGCCCACTACAAATGAAGTTCAGTATTCTATGCCTCCTGGTTACCCGTGGGGTATGCCTCCTAACTTTACTCCAGCTCGATACCGCCCACCGGTTTCTCAAGTTATTGCCACAACTGCTACGATGACTGTGCTACCACCTGTGGTAAATGCTGTTCCTTTCCATTTTGAAGAACCTGTGTTTCATGCTGACCCTAGTGAAGGTATTGGGATGGAAGAACGAATGGATGATTTTCGAGACCAGTTTCTAGAAATGAAGAAAGAAATCAAGGCTCTTCGTGGGAAAGAGCTGTTTGGGAAGAGTGCCTCTGAGCTGTGCTTGGTCCCTAATGTTAAGGTTCCTCCAAAGTTCAAACTCCCTGATTTGGAGAAGTATAAAGGAAATTCTTGCCCACATAGTCACATAGTCATGTATGCCCGAAAAATGTCTGCTCATAAGGATGATGACCCGCTGCTGATACATTATTTCCAGGATAGTTTGACTGGTGCAGCCCTCAAGTGGTATATGGGGCTAGATAGTTCAAAGGTCCGCAGTTTTAATGACCTCTGTGAGCTTTTTATTAAGCAATACCAATATAATGTCGACATGGCACCGGATAGAGACCAACTGAGAGCCATGGCCCAGAAAAAAAGGGAAAATTTTAAAGAGTATGCCCAGCGTTGGCGTGAACTTGCTGCTCAAGTTATTCCACCTCTGGAGGAGAAAGACATGACCCGAATTTTTCTGAAAACACTGAGCCCATTTCTTTACGAGAAAATGGTAGCAAGCGCCCCCAGCGATTTCACTGAGATGGTAAATATGGGGATGCATTTGGAAGAAGGTGTCCGGGAAGGAAGATTGGTTAGAGAAGGAAGTGCTTCCAACAATGCCAAGAAGTATGGAAGTAATTTTGGGAAAAAGAAAGAACAAGAAGTAAGTGTTGTGCATTATGGACGACCAAAAGGAAGGTATCAGCTACACCCGCATGTCGTTGTTGTGACCCCAGTTATCAATGCTCCAGCTTACCAACCACAGTTTGCACAACCTTATCAACCATCACCGCAGACTCCACCTGCTTCACCACAACAACAGTATCGTCAACAAAATCAGCCATCTCCTCAACAAGCCCGACAACCGTTCAACAGCCCGGGTCGTGTCCTGAGGAAACCAAATTTTGATCTGATTCCTATGTTATATGCAGAACTTTTTCCAGCATTGTTGCAAGAAGGCCATATCCAGACTAAGTCCCCACCAGCAGTGCCTAAAGATCTCCCTTATTGGTACAAAGCTGACCAGTTTTATCCGTATCATCAGGGTGCGCCAGGCCATAATATTGAGAACTGTTATGGATTAAAAGTCGGCGTTCAGAGATTGGTTAAGAGTGGAATCCTAACTTTCAAAGATTCAAATCCAAATGTGCAGAATAATCCTTTACCGCAACACGGAGCGACCAATGTGAACATGATCCAAGAATGTTCGGCAGATGAGGATGAAGAGGTATTTGTGATAGTTCCACACATCAAAAAGTTGGAACGTATCGAGATTACTTATGATAGCCGGAAGACTAGTGCAACTCCTCTGGTTATTAATGTACCCGGTCCAGTCCCTTACACTTCCAGCAAAGTTGTTCCCTATAAATACAACGCCACTATGCTTAAAAATGGTAAGGAGGTGCCCTTGCCTAACTTGTCATCTGTGGTTAACATTGCTAATGTTAGCCGAGTTACGAGAAGTGGTCGAGTTTTCTCTACACCGAAGGATAAGGAAGTCCCTTCTGAGCAACCAATCGTAAAGAATACAACTCTGGGGCAGTCCCGTGGAAATGATTATGTAGACAAATCTGATGAGGTTCTGAAAATGATCAAGAGAAGTGAACACAAGGTGGTGGATCAGCTGCTACAGACACCATCTAAAATATCCATGTTACAATTGTTGATGAGCTCCGAGGCCCATAGGAAGGCGTTACAAGGAGTACTTGAGCAGGCATACATTGACCATGATGCAACTATAGAGTAGTTTAGTGGAATAGTGGGTAACATTACTGCATGCAACAATCTGGGATTATGCGAAGAAGAATTACTCGAAGAGGGGAAGAAGCATAATTTAGCTCTGCACATTTCCATAAACTGCATGAATGATATGTTAGCTGGAGTTTTGGTTGATACTGGTTCGTCGTTGAACGTGATACCAAGAACAACTCTCGCAAGGCTGACTTATCAGGGACCACCAATGAGGCTGAGCGGTGTTATTGTCAAAGCTTTTGATGGTTTGAGGAAGACCGTGATTGGAGAAGTGGATTTACCCATGACTATTAGGCTCAGTGTTTTCCAGATCACATTTTAGGTCATGGACATTCATGCCACCTATAGTTGTTTATTAGAAAGGCCATGGATACATGAGGCTGGAGCGGTTACATCTACCCTACACTAGAAGTTGAAGTATGTCTGCGATGGACAATTAGTCACAGTTTGTGGGGAAAGGGCTCTGGTGGTAAGCCATCTTTCTTCCTTTTCTTACGTTGATGCAGAAGAGGAGGTAGGAACTCAATTTCAAGCCCTCTCGATTGTTGATAATAATACCATGAATAATGGATTTTCTATGACATCTTTCAAAGACGCGCAACGAGTTGTAGAAAGCGGCTCTCAAGGGAAATGGGGCAAGTGCTGGAATTGCCTGAAAACAAAAACAAGAAAGGTTTGGGTTTCAAAGGTAATAATTCTGAGAAGACTCCCATAGGGAACATGATTATTCTCCCCATCAAGAATGTGTTTCACAGCGGAGGAACTATTCATTCACCAGGGGTAAGTGTTGTGGAGAATGATTCTGAAGATGTTTTCGTTCATCTCTTTCCTCCTCAACCAGAAGTCCAAGGACGCGAATATGAAGCCAGTGCCATCCTTGAAGATGAGTCTATCGAAGATCAACCTAATTTTGTGATGCATCGGGCAATGGCTCGAAATTGGAGTTCTGTTAATGTTCCTGTTATGATCCCATTATCAAAGTAATTGTTTTGTTGTTTCATTTGTTTTAGTTTATTCGCTCTGCCCAAGGCGATGACATTTGTGCGTGGGCTTTACTTTTCATAATTCCCTTTGCTCTGCCCAAGGCAAAGGTGATCTTATGTTGGGGCTTTTGTTTGAAATTTTCTATCATCAATAAAGTTATCATTTTGCATTCATATCTTTTGTTTCCATTTATTATTGCTTTAAGGAAAATGGTAATCGCGATTTTTTTAAATCACTTTGCACGTTGGTGCACACACTTTCACTTACTAAAAATCTAAAATAAAATCACATCACATGTGCAGATTATTGCACGAACTGAACATCAAAAACAATGACCCAATGCCTTCTCCGAACTTTGAGTTTCCTGTCTTTGAAGCCGAAGAGGAAGGAGAGGAGATCCCTGAGGAAATATCCCTGTTACTTGAGAATGAAGACAAAGCCATTCAGCCTCACAAAGAGCCAGTAGAGGTTATTAATTTGGGTACAGAAGAACTCCGTAAAGAGGTGAAGATTGGAGCTTTGCTTGTGCCTGATGTAAAAGAAAGGTTGATTGAATTACTCAAGGAATATGTTGATGTGTTCGCCTGGTTATACCAAGACATGCCTGGTCTTGACACTACTATAGTGGAGCACTGTTTGCCTTTGAAGCCAGAGTGTCCGCCGGTCAAGCAGAAGCTCAGAAGGACTCGCCCCGGTATGGCCTTAAAGATTAAAGAAGAGGTACAGAAACAGATTGATGCAGGGTTTCTTGTTACATCTGAGTATCCGCAGTGGTTAGCTAATATCGTGCCTGTTCCAAAGAAATATGGTAAACTTCGCATGTGTGTTGACTATAGAGATTTGAACAAAGCTAGTCCTAAAGATGATTTTCCTCTCCCTCACATTGACATGTTGGTGGATAGTACTGCAAGGTATAAGATTTTCTCTTTTATGGATGGGTTCTCAGTTTACAATCAAATCAAGATGGCTCCCGAAGACATGGAAAAGACATCATTCATCACACCCTGGGGCATATTTTGTTACAGAGTTATGCCGTTTGGTTTGAAGAATGCTGGTGCAACATATCAAAGGGCTATGACCACTCTTTTCCATGATATGATGCATAAAGAGATTGAAGTTTACGTAGACGACATGATAGCCAAGTCCAAGACTAAAGAAGACTATGTCAAACATCTGTTGAAGTTGTTTCAGCGTTTGAGGAAGTATCAACTCCGTTTGAACCCTAACAAGTGTACATTTGGTGTTCGCTCAGGAAAGTTATTAGGTTTCATTGTTAGCCAAAAGGGAATCGAAGTGGATCCAGATAAGGTTAAAGCAATACGAGAAATGCCAGCTCCCACCACAGAAAAGCAAGTCAGAGGGTTCTTGGGACGTTTGAATTAAATCTCTCGATTTATCTCTAATATGACTGCCACCTGTGGACCTATTTTTAAGCTCCTTAGAAAAGAACAAGGTTATGTTTAGACTGAACAATGTCAGAAAGCATTTGATAGTATCAAAGAGTATCTCTTGGAACCTCCTATTCTGAATCCTCCAGTTAGGGGGAGACCATTGATCATGTATTTGACGGTTTTGGAAGATTCCATGGGATGTGTGCTCGGTCAACAGGACGAGTCAGGAAAGCAAGACCATGCCATTTATTATCTCAGTAAGAAGTTCACCGACTGTGAATCCAGATATTCAATGCTAGAGAAAGCTTGTTGTGTTTTTGCATGGGTAGCCCGACGTTTACGCCAATACATGCTAAATTATACCACTTGGCTGCTCTCTAAGATGGATCCTATCAAATACATTTTTGAGAAGCCAACCCTGACAGGAAGAATTGCCAGATGGCAAATGCTATTATCAGAATACGATATTGAATACCACACTCAGAAGGAAATTAAAGGAAGTGTTTTAGCGGATCACCTGGCTCATCAACCTATTGAAGACTAACAGTCTGTGGAGGACGATTTTCCTGATGAGAATGTGATGTATTTGAAAATGAAGGATTGTGAAGAACCATTACCAGATGAACGGCCTGAACCGGATTCTCAGTGGGGTTTAATTTTTGATGGCGCTGTCAACAACTACGGTAAAGGGATTGGGACAATTATTGTGACTCCTCATGGATCCCATACCCCATTCATTTCGAGAATAACTTTTCCATGTACGAATAACGAAGTTGAGTATGAAGCGTGCATTATGGGCCTTGAAGAGGCGATGGATTTGAGAATCAAGAATTTGGACGTGTATGGTGATTCTGCTGTGGTGATATACCAAATTACAGGAGAATGGATGACCCAAAAAGACAATTTGGTTCCATACAGGGCTATGCAAGAAGACTACTCCCTTTCTTCAATAGAGTTGAATTCCACCATATCCCTCGTACGGAGAATAGGATGGCAGATGCATTGGCAACCTTGGCCTCCATGATTGTGGTGAATCACTGGAATGATTGTCCTAAGATCAATGTTATGCGCCTTGACAGACCGACTTATGTGTTCTCAGTAGAAGAAGTTACTGATGAAAAACCTTGGTACTATGGTATCGAGTTGTTTCTCCGAAAGCAAGAATACCCACCTAGGGCGTCTAACAAAGATAAGAAGACTTTGAGAAGACTGGCTGGTAACTTTTTCTTAAACAATGATGTGCTTTATAAGAGGAATTTTGACATGGTCTTGTTAAGATGTGTTGACAAGCAAGAAGTGGATATGTTAATGTCTGAAATTCATGAGGGATCTTTCGGTACCCATGCTAATGGACATGCTATGCCAAAGAAACTCTTGAGAGCGGACTATTATTGGATAACAATGGAAGCTGATTGTTACAAATTTGCTAAGAAGTGCCACAAGTGTCAGATCTATGCTGATAAGATTCATGTACCACCAACTCTCCTGAATATTATCTCTTCTCCATGGCCTTTCTCCATGTGGGGGCATCAATATGATTGGTATGATTGAACCAAAAGCTTCTAATGGACATCGCTTTATATTGGTTGCAATTGATTACTTCACCAAGTGGGTCGAACCCGCTTCATACGCCAATGTTACTAGACAAGTGGTCGTCAGATTTATCAAGAACCAGCTCATCTGCAGATATGGTGTGCCAAGCAAAATCATTACTGATAATGGTACCAACTTGAATAATAAAATGATGAAGGAATTATACGAGGAATTCAAGATTGAGCATCACAATTCTTCTCCATACCACCCGAAGATGAATGGGGTAGCAGAAGCAGCAAACAAGAATATAAAGAAGATTATTCAAAAAATGGTGGTCACTTACAAAGATTGGCATGAGATGCTCTCATTTGCTCTACACGGATACCGTACTTCAGTGCGCACATCAACAGGGGCAACACCTTTTTCACTTATTTATGGTATGGAAGTTGTACTTCTAGTAGAAGTTGAGATCCCTTCTATGAGAGTCCTAATGGAAGCAAAGCTCTCAGAAACCGAATGGTGTCAAAGCAGATATGACCAATTGAATTTGATTGAAGAAAAGAGATTGACGTCACTATGTCGTGGACAACTGTACCAACAGAAGATGAAGAAAGCTTTCGATAAGAAGGTTCGGCCTTACGAGATTAGAGAAGTGGACCTTGTGCTTAAGAAGATTCAGTCTTTCCTTACTAATTATAGAGGAAAATGGGCTCCTAATTATGATGGCCCTTATGTCGTCAAGAAGGTATTTTCAGGAGGGGCTGTGATGTTAGCAACTATGGATGGAGAAGAGATCACTCGTCCCGTGAACATAGACGCAATCAAGAAATACTATACTTAAAGGTGAAGAGAGGTCGATTCAGCTTGTTCGTTGAAGCTTACTGCAGCAGTCAAAGTCAAGAATTTCAAAGGCCTAGAACATGGGAAACTCAAACTCGCTTAAGAAATAACATTGTTTTGTTTTTGATGTAACTGTTTTATTATTACCATTTTTCGACATTGTAATAATGTGTGGAATCACGCAAATTTTCTGATCCATTTTATGAATTAAAAGTTGCAATTTTCACTATTTATTGGCAAATTGTTTTGTCTTGCAAAATGATCTTATATTTTGATAGTAAAGTTCAATTTCTGTGAATTACTTTGATTTACGAACACCAAAGGACATTAACAGTCTCCATAAGCCTTGACTCAAGGAATCTCTATAGCGTGACTATTCCCCGGTAAGTTTCTGCTCTAGGTAGTCAGGATTATTCCCCGGCGAATCTCCATTTCAAGAAGTTATGGCATATTTGGCGCAAGGTTCCTTCAGTCAGCAACCTGAGGATCCTCAGTGATTACCTTACAACTCCAACCTTCCTCAGCGAAGCGAGTGTTTATTTCACTCCTCGATTCAACCTTCTCCAGTAAGGAGGAATGTTTATTTCATCCCTTCGAGATTTTGTCTGATATTTTCCACCACAAATGAGCAAATCTTCGCCAATGAAGCGGGTATTTATTTTATCCAGTTATAACGATCATTCAGATTACTTCAGTTCATAATGGATATTTATTTTATCCCCCATGAAGTCTTTCCAATCACAAGATTGATTCGTTCCCAGTGAATCTTTCTTGACAATCCTAATTGAAGTCATGATGTTCATACCCAAGTGGAATACTCTCTTCCCCGGAGAAGTTTGAAGCTTTAAAGCAATACTTGGTTCCATATCTGGTTTCCCACTTATCCCTAATGATGCTTCTTATATTGCAGAGATTGGCCGAGTATTTGTATCAAGATGCTTGTTTTCATCTCCTTTTTGCTTCTCGTTGTTGTTTTGTCAGCATAAGCATCAACATGAGCATGGCATGACATCCTTTCATATAGATTCATGGCATTTGGCATCTTTTGCTTCTTGCTTTTTTTTATGTTTGTTTATTCTTTCACTTTGGTTGCGTTTATACCCAAGTGATCAGGGTTTGTCTGCTCCCTCCAAGTAGAATCGTCAACCCTAGGCAAAACACATCCTTGCTTAATTCCCCACTGAGTTCGATCCTCGTGGAAGACAGTTGCTTTAGTGTTCTTTTCCATCTTTTGGATAAAGAGAAACCCCAGTTGAGCTCATTCCCTACTGGATAGAGTCTCACTTGACCGTCTCTTTCTAGCTATTTCCTGGATTGAGCTTTGGTCCCTGACAATCCCAATTTTGGATATCTCTAGGCTCTGGAACCTAGACTGAGTGTGCATTTACTTTGCACTCTATCTCCCCAAGAAAATATATTCAAAGAAAGTATGGAAGACAAAGTTGTTCCTCCAGCGACATTATGGGATTTAAATCCACACAACAAGCAGTATCTCTTTATTTGAGCTCAGTTCCCTATCCGGACGGCAAATAGCAGTCTCCTCAGGACATTTTGTCTATCCCCGGCGCAGTTATCAAGGCCATCAACGACTGAAGATTTTACAAGTGTTCTCTTTATTTGAGAATCTCCATTACAAGAACTTACTAGCTTCAACCCTTTCTTCAACTACAACAATATTATTTCTCGGGTGGTATTCTCCCCAGTGAGCCACAATTCAATGTATTTCCACCAAATGGCATCTCTTCGAGAAGTTCGGTGAAGATTTCAAATGATAGTTCTCTTTATTTAAGAATACATATTTTACAAGTCAGCCGGCTCACATCTCTTTTGAAAATCCCCGGTGAAAATTCCAGGATCTCAGCAATGGATTCCCTGGTTCATTCCAAACTTGAACAACAGTCATTGCTAAGACTTACCAAATGGAACACTTAAAGAAGCTGGATCATCATCTTGATCATTGAAACTTATTACAGTCTATTACCTCTGCTTAGGCTATCATGGGATAGTAGGTAATATGTCTGTATTTTGGTCAGATGCTTCTGCTTAGGCTACCATGGTGGTAGTAGGTCATCTTTCCTTTTGTGTTTACCTCACTTAGGCTATCATATGCTTGGTAGTAGGTAACACACATTTCTTTCGGTCAGACACCTATGCTTAGGCTACCGTGTTTGGTAGTAAGTGATCCCTCCTTTGGTCTATTACCTCTGCTTAGGCTATCGTGTGATAGTAGGTAATATGTCTCTCTTCTGGTTTATTACCTCTGCTTAGGCTATCATGTGATAGTAGGTAATATGTCCATCTCCTAGTCAGATACATGTGCTTAGGCTACCGTGTTTGGTGGTAGGTGATCTTTCCTTTTGTGTCCACCTTGCTTAGGCTATCATTTATTCGATAGTAGGTGACACACCTTTCGTTTATCAGAGACCTCCGCTTAGGCTACCATGTTTGGTAGTAGGTCGTATCTCCTTTGTGTATACTTCTGCTTAGGCTATCATGTGTGATAGTAGGTAATATACGCCCTTTATTTTCAACCGGATACCTTTGCTTAGGCTACCAGTTGTTGGTAGTAGGTTATCCTCCTTTGCAAGTTTCTTGCCTTATGCTTACGCTACCCTCGTGATTGCCAGTTAGTAGTCTATTTCCCCCAGTGGAGTTAGATCTTTCCCCGTGGAGTCTTGTTTTGCTAGGTTGTGCCTCGTCGGGTCTTCCCTTCTTTAGCTGTGTTTCAGCGTTTAACATCAGTTATCCCCTATGACGTTACTCCTTGTAAGATCCTTGTCTTACATAACATATCATTTTTCACACCATATCATGTGCATTTGGTGGCATCTTAGGGCCAAAAATTTTTATGCATGTTTGTATTTAAGTCTCTCCTACCTCGTCGAGACGAAGATTTTAATCTCCATATCTCCGAATAGGAGAAACTTAAATAGGGGCATCTGTCGCACCCTAATTTTTGACCCTAAGATCCCTTTTCTTTTTATGCATACCATCTTAGACCATCCTTCGTGCATAAATAACCGTTTTATTTAGACTTTGTTTGTTTATTCTCATTTGTGAAATTAGGTTCGCTGCAGAAGATTCAAAGGTCATATGTACGCTCTTTGAGAGTACAGTCTCTTACAAGTTATGCTAAATACCTACGAAAACAGAAGAAGAATACCCCCTCATGTTTAGAATCAAGCAATTATGACATGAGTCATGGTCTAAAGTGTATGATGTTGTTTATTTCTAAATATTTTAGTACTACTCGTGATTTCAAGGTGTATTGCAAGGCCCATACTTGGATCAAAACCTCAGATATCATGTTTGGATCTCATGTTCCTACCTCATTAAAGTCAAATTCGAGCTATATCTCCGTTAGTTCAAAATTTAGTTGCAAGTTGTTTAGGACGACGAAACAATGATACCAGGATTAATTCCTCATGGGGTTTCGAAGTTGTCGTGGCTTTAAGTGAATTCGGTTCATGATTCGTATTATCTCAAGTAGAGTTACAATGCAATGTTCCAAAAGGTTTTGACCAATATCCAGAAATTGTCCGTGGATACCAAATTCATATAAGTCGTCATCTTAATTTCTCACAAGAGTTCAAGGTTTGGAAATCACAAGTCCAAAGTCAATACAAACGAAGTTCAAACACGATATTACTCAACTCCAAGTTTTAAACACCATGTTTCAAGTCAAGAGACCAATTTTGATTTAATGGAATAATTAGAAAATTATAAAATTCAAGAATGTTCAGATTTTCACAATATCAAGTTCTTACAAAATTTGGACCCAAGGTCATACAAGAAAATCTCGAACTAAGGTTCAAGGTACAAGAAAGATTACACAAAAAGAACTAACTTGCTTCAGACTGTAATAGGGCTTGCGAGTCCACATTCAGATCTTGGTTAAGTATGCTCAAAAAAAGCGTCGGTCGTCACCAACAATTCATGAAGCCATTACTTCCAAGTTTGCTGCTAAAGCTCTACTGATATAGGCATTGACAGTAGCTGATTGATATTGGATTTCACATCTCAGATAGAAAAATTACCAAGGCCTTATTTGAGCTAAACTCAGGTTTAAGTCCAGAACTGTTAGTTTCATTAACCTACAACAACTACAACATAATTGGCTATACATGAGCAACTCCTTATCTCTTAAGAGAATAACTGGTGGTATTAATGGCAGCTTGATAAATGATGCTACCTTGAGATCATTGGACTTCAAAAGAGGTTATCTATTCCCGTTTTCTCCGCTGTGGTGGCAGCACTAGACCTGTTGGTCGTCAGGATATTGTCCAGCTTCTGATTTCTATGATGCTTCCAGCTGACCTTTCTGTCACCTTTCTTATGTTACTTCAGTTCTACTGGATTTCTCTTACAGCTTTTCTTTCCGTTGTATTAACCTTTCCTCTTTCTCTACCTCCTTCATCTCCTGCCGGTTTGAATGCTTTATTCAATGTAGAACCAAGTAACACTAAAACGCATTCACCACAAAGAATCAACAATCAACAACATTCGAGCAACTTTACCATCCTATCATCTTTGCACCATTTGGAGTTTTTTCTCCTTGACGTACATGCTATAACCTATCCAAAATGAATTCAAGTAGTTATGAGCAACTAATTCACAAACCTTCCAAAATCTACAAGTCAGAAATGCAACCCCTAACATATCTTGCATCCAAAATCCCAGATCACAAATCCTAATCCTAAATGTGAACCAAAGTCAAATCTTACCAAAACTTCTCAACTCTTTGAGCTAAACTCCATCGCCAAGCCCTTTTTGACCTCAAAACATCTATTTCACGAAGCTCATCAATAAGCCCTCATCAAGGAAAAGTCGCTGGACACAGTAATTTATGCATTTTGAAAAGAGAGATTATGAACTAATCAGTATGTTCAAAGAAATTCAAAGGCAAGAAAAACAAACAGACCCAAAACACGTCCAAATCTTCCAATCTTTTATATTTTAGGCCTCAGAGATTTTCTTTTGAATCAGAGCCGTTCATTCTCATCATGTTCAAAAGGGGTAGTTTTGGGCAATATCCAGAAGATATCACCAGCAAAACCTTCCAAAGATAGAATAAATCAAACGGATTCTTTTTGAAACCAAATTTTCCAAACCAAGCAAATCGTATTCAAAATCAACAATTCAAAAACTTTCCCGAATTACAATCAGAATCAAAGCAGGCAATTAACACAAATCAATCAACATTGAAGAGATTTCCCAAAATGGATTCATCATTGGCCCTATAAATACGCCGGTCATTCTTGCATCAAGAGGACACAAAAAAAGAACAAACAGAAAAACCCTAAAAATTTCACGATCCGACAAAGAGAGGAAGAGGCAAGTGTAGCAACGAACTGAAACCGAAGGTTTCCGAACCCACGGAAGAGGATTCAGATTCATTCATCATTATCCCTCACAGAAGGCAACAAAGAAGAGAAAATCACATAACAAACTGAATCGCAGCAGGTAAAGAAGAAAGAGAACTTCCCTCGACGAAGCCATCGGAGCCGTCCTCGCCATTCCGCCACCGTTTCTTTTTTTTTTCTTTCATTTTATCATCATATGTAATCTGTAAATCATCCAAATATAGTGAAAACCGGGGGTAAATGGGCTATATGGGGTGG